>OY288240.1:81388262-82588262 GCA_958450325.1 Agrostemma githago
CTCTGAGAAGGCCGTGAAAATACGCCGAATTGACATCCCCATCACGGACCCATTTAAACTTAGATTTCTGGCTCCAAAAATCAGCCCTAGCAGTCTGTAAAATCCTAACCTGCTCGTTCATCTCACTCTCCTCCTGCATTAGCTCCGTGGACTGGTCAACCCTGAGACGCTGCTGCAATTGATCGAGCCTGAGCTCAGCCTGATTACACCGACTTTCAATATCCGAAAAACAATCAGCATTCAACCTTTTCAAAGGTCTTTTGAGTCTACCCAATTTCTTCACAATCCGAAACATTGGTGTCCCAAAGATCGTCTCCTTCCAAGCTTCAGAAACACAAGAACCAAAATTCGGCGCTTTGCTCCACATATTCATGTACTTAAAGCTACGATTCTTCCTTATCGGCGGGTGCTCAAGTTGAACAACACAAGGACAATGGTCAAAGGTTCCTTCGGGCAAGAAGTTCGCAAACCCGTTCGGAAACAGACCCATCATCTCATCATTAATTAAACACCTATCAATACGACTATAAACTCTAGTTTCAGCCACCCTATGTTTATTATTCCACGTGAACCAAGACCCACTAGCCTTGCAATCACTAACCTCACAGTTCGCCAAACAGTCTCGAAATTGATTCATAGCTTCCTCCGAAGAGTTCCCCCCTAGACGTTCACGAGCTTCCACAACACAATTGAAGTCCCCAATAATCATCCAAGGCCCTTTTTGAGCATAACTCTCTAGTCTTCTCCAAAGCTCTGTTCTCCCCGAGGCTGAGTTAAAGGCATACACAAGAGTGAGCCAATAATCCTTCCCCGATAAAGTAGTAACTTTGATATGAATACTTTGATTACTATACTCCACAATCGTCAAATTAACCCTTTCGTGTTTCCACAAAAGCCAAATTCGACCTCCTTCATGACAGTGATTATTAGTCGTAATGCTCCAATCAGAAAAAACATTCTGTTGAACTTTAGCATAAGATTTATTTTTAATTTTAGTCTCCAGGAGACCAAATATATCAACCTGCTGTTTTCTAACCAAGTCACTAATTGCACGTTGCTTACTTAAGTTACACATGCCGCGTACATTCCAACATCCTATATTATGAACTTCCATGAACAACCAATTCCAATCCAACTCCTTCCTTTTCCTCCAATCTCTTTAAGTCTGGTGAACTCCGTAACATATCCACAAATCGGACATCAGGATTGACTAAACCACTCACAGAATGCAGCCTAGCAGCAGATTTTTTGGTCCGAAAAACCGACCTGATCTGTGACGGTCCCACAGCAGCAGCCAAAACAGAAGCAGCGGCAGCAGGCTGTACAGCAGCAGCCGCACCAGAAGAAGCAGCAGGACAGCTAGAAGAAGCAGCAGCCGCACCAGAAGAAGAAGCAGCAGGCTGCGGGACAGCTGCTGTCACAGCAGCAGGAACAGCAGGAAACTGCGCAGCAACAGCAGTGGCCACACCAACAGCTGTCACAGCAGAAGAAGAAGCAGCAGCCACACCAACAGCAGTGGCAGAATGCTGTCCCACAGCAATGGTCTTCGGACCAGCAGGTTTAAGAGTTGCCAAATTGGACTCAATTCCACCCCGGTTTTGTTTCTTTTTCATTTCCAATCTCGCTTTATTCATCTCCTCTTTCTTGCATTCTCTAGCTTCATGACCATAACCTCTACATTTAGAACACCAAGTGGGTTTCCATTCGTACTTAATTTTGACCTCAACAACATTTTCAAGCTCATCCATGAATTTGATTGAGCTTTTGAAAATTTGTCCCACTTTGACCAAAACCATGACCCTAGCATAACCTAGTCTAGTGCGCTCTTCCGTAGCTAAGTCAGATTTAACATACGGTCCCACCAACGAGGCTAAACGACTTAGACATCGGCCCCAAAATTTCAAAGGTAAATCATGCAATTGTATCCAAATAGGTACTTCTTGCACATCCTCCTTGTCCAATTTAGCATTCGGAGTCCATTCTTTCACAATTAAAGGTTTGTTATCAAACATAAAGATTCCATGATTGAGAACATTTACCTTAGCATTCTTTTCCTTGAACCGAACTACAAAAATTCCATTTGGTAGAAATGAGATTTTATCAATTCCATGCTCCTTCCATATTCTCCTCACATACCCTTCTATCACTTCCCATGGAGGATTAGCTCCCATGATAAAACAATAGACGGCATTGCTCCAATAATCAATTTCATCTTCAACATCATCACTAGTGAACTTCATCAATTCTTCATCCTCCTCAATGTCAAAGGATTTTTTCCCATCCTTTTGTTTCCACCCAATACAATCCAAAGGGGAGGGGTAAGAATCCGGTCTCACTACATTTTCAAGCTCAATCACTTCATTCTCCTCACAATCCGATTCATAGGTCAAACCCGGAATCTCTATAATTTTCTCATTGGTGGTTTGAACATCTTCTACTTCACTAGAAACAGAATCCAAATGAGTTTTCCGAATCATTACCTCTTTAGCAATGGCACGGATCGAAGCCTTGGGGCCCTTCCCCGAAAGGCGGTTCTTCTTTCTCATGGAGGCACCGGAAAAGGACTGTCGGCGTCAGGCCAGCACCGGAGCTCAGGGAGGGGGACGAACAGCAGCCCTAGAATCGCCCTTCTCTCTCTAAACCCTATTAATTTTTGATTTTGAAGGTTATTATCCTCAAATTGAAGTGTATTATCCACGTTTTTTCGCAAATTTGGGGCCCGATATAAAATGGCCGAAAATTTTAGGGTGTGTTGCCTAGGTTATATATTACGCCCTCACAAATTTTTAGCTCCAACAGAGAACATTTGATGGTGTAATTACGCGATAAACTAATGTCGGTCGAAAACGCCTCAAATTGAAGTGTATTATCCACGTTTTTTCGCAAATTTGGAACCCGATAAAAAAATGGCCGAAAATTTAAAGGTGTGTTGCCTTGGTTATATATTACGCCCTCACAAAACTTTAGCTCCAACAGATAACATTTGATGGTGTAATTACGCGATAAACTAATGTCGGTCGAAAACGCCTCAAATTGAAGTGTATTATCCACGTTTTTTCGCAAATTTGGAACCCGATAAAAAATGGCCGAAAATTTTAGGGCGTGTTGCCTAGGTTATATATTACGCCCTCACAAAATTTTAGCTCCAACAGAGAACATTTGATGGTGTCTTTACGCGACGAACTAATGTCGGTCGAAAACGCCTCAAATTGAAGTGTATTATCCACATTTTTTTGCAAATTTGGGACTCGATAAAAAATGGCCGAAAATTTTAGGGTTGGTTACCTAGGTTATATATTACGCCCACACAAAATATTAGCGCTAACAGAGAACATTTGATGGTGTAATTACGCGATGAACTAATGTCGGTTAAAAACGCCTCAAATTGAAGTGTATTATTCACGTTTTTTCGCAAATTTGAAACCCAATAAAAAATGGTCAAAATTTCTACAGTGTGTTACCTAGGTTATAAATTACACCTACCCAAAATTTTAGCTCCAACAGAGAACATTTGATGGTGTGATTACGCGATAAACTAATGTCGGTCAAAAACGCCTCAAATTGAAGTGTATTATCCACGTTTTTTCGCAAATTTGGAACCCGATAAAAAATGGCCGAAAATTTTAGGGTGTGTTGCCTAGGTTATATATTACGCTCTCACAAAATGTTAGCTCCAACAGAGAACATTTGATGGTGTAATTACGCGATAAACTAATGTCGGTCGAAAACGCCTCAAATTGAAGTGTATTATCCACGTTTTTTCGCAAATTTGAAACCCGATAAAAAATGGCCGAAAATTTTAGGGCGTGTTTCCTAGGTTATATATTACGCACTCACAAGATTTTAGCTCCAACAGAGAACATTTGATTGTGTCTTTACGCGATGAACTAATGTCGGTCGAAAACGCCTCAAATTGAAGTGTATTATCCACATTTTTTTGCAAATTTCGGAATCGATAAAAAATGGCCGAAAATTTTAGGGTTGGTTACCTAGGTTATATATTACGTCCACACAAAATATTAGCGCTAACAGAGAACATTTGATGGTGTAATTACGCGATAAACTAATGTCGGTTAAAAACGCCTCAAATTGAAGTGTATTATTCACGTTTTTTCGCAAATTTGAAATCCAATAAAAAATGGTCGAAATTTCTACAGTGTGTTACCTAGGTCATAAATTACACCTACCCAAAATTTTAGCTCCAACAGAGAACATTTGACGGTGTGATTACGCGATAAACTAATGTCGGTCGAAAACGCCTCAAATTGAAGTCTATTATCCACGTTTTTTCCCAAATTCGGGGCCCAATAAAAAATGGTTGAAAATTTAACGGTGGGTTACCAAGGCCATATTCTATTCACACATAAATTTTTAGTTCCAATAGAGAACATTTGAAGGTGTTTTTACGCGATAAACTAATGTCGGTCGAAAACGCCTAAAATTGAAGTGTATTATCCACATTTTTTCGCAAATTCGGGGCCCGAAAAAAATGGCCAATATTTGTACGAGGTATTACCTAGACATATTATTATGCCACACAAATTTTTAGCTTCAACAGAGAACATTTGATGGTGTTTTTACGCGATAAACAAATGTCGGTCGAGAACGCTTCAAATTGAATTAGTGTATTATCCACGTTTTTTTTTGCAAATTCGAAACCCAATAAAAAATGGCCAAAAATTTTACGGTGTGTTACCTAGGCCATACATTTCGAAACTACTACAAAGATAAAGGTGGCAATTCAAGTCGACACGCAGCTCTAAGATGTTCAACTCATCGAGGCTCTAGCTGTGCTCTCGACTCTCTACTAACTATTCGATCAGATAAATGACAAAATATTTTTGAACACCAATTAAACCATGTTCGATCAATATATTTCAAATACGATCCATAGTACGTATTCAAAAACTATTACGTAAAGAGACGATAAAAACGATCTAAATGCTCGAAAATAACATAATACCCACAATTATTATTATTATTATTATTATTAGTACTAGAATATATATGGTTTAGGACCCCATCCATCAACCATTGCATTGGACTATCATGGACTCATGTCACATCAACCACCAATCACCACATTTCACCTCCCATATATTCTCAGCCTCATCCAACAGTTAAAGTCTATCTTAATACAGATATATATCCGTCTAAACACTACAACATGTCAAGTAGTAACAATTCTCTTGCCCACTTATGTCTTGTTCTTTTTTTACTGAAACTGACTGAATATAAATATTAATAATTATATAATTAATAATATTAATTTCTTATATTATTATTATTATTATTTATTAATGTGTTTAAACTGAACTGAATATATCTGAATTTAACCGAACGAAAAGTGTCTGAACTGAACTGAAAATGTCTAAATATAAGTCGTAAAGAACTGTGCCATACTTAGACAAGACAATTGTTTTTTTTTTTTTATCGAAGATGTCTTAGCTTAGTCGTTAAGACTACGTATCCTGAACAACATGTATGACAACCTCATCGATGACATTTTCTAGTCTTTTTTTTCCACAATTCTAGACAGATCTCGTCTACCATTCTGTGTCCATTTTTCATATTCGTAATAACTTTCTACGTAACATACACGACACTTATTATTCCTTCTATAAATACACCTACACTAACACTAACACTAACACTTCCATTAATTAACAAATTAAGCAACAATTACTAAACTAATTACTCATTTAATCACACAATTTTTTTACTATGGCTAGTGAATTGATTTTGTTGGGTTTTTGGCCAAGCCCATTTGGAATGCGGGTCAGGATCGCTTTGGCTGAAAAAGGGGTCGAATACGAGTACAGAGACGAGAATTTGAGGAACAAGAGTGAGTTGTTACTTAATATGAACCCGGTTCATAAGAAAATCCCGGTTCTTGTTCATAATAACAAGCCGGTTTGTGAGTCGAGTATTATTGTTGAGTACATTGATGAGGTTTGGAACGATAAGAGTCCTTTGTTGCCTTCTGATCCTTATCAGAGAGCTCAGGCTCGCTTCTGGGCCGATTTTGTCGACAAGAAGGTAAATATATATTTATAATATTGTATTTTTTATTTAATGGTTTGGATTTTTGGTTTCTTTTATATATATATATATATATATATATATATATATATATATATATATATATATATATATATATATATATATATATATATATATATATTATCGTATGTATTTCCTAACATTTATTGATTTATATACCACATATTTCGAGATATTTTACTCATTACTTAGTAGTACAAGCTAAGTATATTTATTTTAATATTTTCGAATAATCACTCAAATTATTCAAATTTAAGTACGAGTTCTCTCAAAATACATTTTTTTACGTGACTAACGACAATTTTATTACTTTATTAAAAAAAAGTTGTATAAAGAAACAACAATTTTTTTATGAGACTGACTCACGATATTTTTATTTTACTAGGTGCTTTGATTAAGCATATACTCCCTCCGTCCATTATTTATCGCCCCACTTCATGAATATATGTGAGGAGTATTTTAATGGAATGGGGCGATAAATAGTGGACGGAGGGAGTATCACTTTAATTTATGTGGTGGAACTCACTTTTCTTGTGCATTTTAATAGAAGGGCATATTTTTCTCTACGTAAATTATATTCCATGACCATCTTTTAGTTCGATATAGGAATAAATGACCACTTTATGTTACAATGGTACGATATTATAATTAAATCTCCTTTAAAATGATATTATAATTCTGGATTTGCCACTGAATAGATACATGACGCTACAAGGAAGATTTGGACGACAAAAGGAGAGGAACAAGAATCGGGAAAGAAAGAATTCATCGAACACTTGAAGGTATTAGAGAACCAACTCGGGGACAAACCCTACTTTGGTGGCGACACGTTTGGGTACGTTGATGTGGCTTTAATCCCGTTTTATAGTTGGTTTTACGCGTTGGAGACCACCGGGAACTTCAAAATTGAGGAGTCAAACCCTAAGATCATAGAGTGGGCTAAGAGGTGCGTGCAAAGGGAAAGCGTTGCTAAAACTCTGCCTGATGAGAAGAAGATTTACGGGTTTGTTCTAGAGTTGAAGAAGGCGTTCGGCATTGAGTGATTTTGTGGAACAGAGAGAATGAGATGGTGTCACCGGGTGATATTTGTGTTTTTTATTTTTACTTGAAGTTGTTGTGTCTTGTTTTTGTTCAATAAAATTGAAGTAAGTCAACACATAGGAGTGTTGACTTGTGAATTGTGTTCATGTTGTACTTTTATCTATTGTTTGTGGTTATGAATTATGAATTGTTGTTGTATTGTGGAGTATTTGTACTTAGTATAGCACAATTTCGATATTTATTGGGTAAAATGGTTTTAGATCGTACAATATGACTGTTATGACGCATGAGTTCTGACTTATGCGTAAACCATGTGTTTGTATTCAAGAATTTTTTAGACATTATATTCCTACGGACGAGTTTTTGGCGAAAAACATTCACGCTTTAGATCAACATTTTCTTATTTTGATGAAAATAGCAAAAAACGATCGATTTTGAAGATTATTATCAACGTTTTTTGGTCTTTTAGTTCCCAAAATATAATGGGCCAATATTCCCGCCGAACAAGCACCACAATAAATAAAATACTCCGATGTATGATGGTCATTTGGTTTTAAATCGAGACTTTTAAAAGCCATAAGATTGTGTTTTGAGACGTGCCGAAATCAATCGAAACAAGAGCTATAATCCATTTTACATCGTGCCAGAGGTTGTGAATAATCATAATTAGACATTTTATTCCTACCGACAAGTTTTCGTCAAAAAACATTCGCGTTTTAGATCAACATTTCATCATTTCGAAAATAGCAAAAAAAACGGTCGATTTTGAAGGTTATTATCCACGCTTTTTTGGTCTTTTCAGTCCTGAAATAAATTGAGCCAATATTCGCGCCGAACAAGCACCACACCAAAAAAAATATCCTTGTGTATTATGATGGTCATTTAGTTTTAAATCGAGACTTTTAAAAGCCATAAAATTGACTTTTGAGACGTGTCGGAATCAGTCGAAACAAGAGATATAATCCATTTTTCATTGTGTCAGAGGCTGCGAATAATCATTATTAGGCATTTTATTTCTACCAACCATTTTTCGTCAAAAAACATTCTCGTCTTAGATCAACTTTCCATAATTTCGAAAATAACAAAAAACGATCGATTTTGAAGGTTATTATCCACGTTTTTCGCAAATTTGGGTTCCCAAAAAAAATGGCCGAAAATTTTAAGGTGTATTACCTAGTCCATATATTATTCCCACACAATTTTTTTAGCTCAAACAGATGATGTCTTTACGCGATAAACTCATGTCGGTGAAAATGCCTCAAATTGAAGTGTATTATCCACGTTTTTTTACAAATTCGGGACCGGATAAAAAATGGCCGAAAATTTTACGGCATGTTACCTAGGCCATATACTACGCCCACACAAAATTTTACTTCCAAAAAAGAATATTTGATTGTGTTTTTACGCGATAAAGTAATGTTGGTCGAAAATGCCTCAATTTGAAGTGTATTATCAACATTTTTTTCGCAAATTCGGATCCCGAAATAAAAAAAACCAAAAATTTTACGGCATGTTACCTAGGTCATATACTACGCCCACACAAAATTGTAGCTCCAACAGAGAACATTTGATGGTGTCTTTACGCGATAAACTAATGTCGGTCGAAAATGCCTCAAATTGAAGTGAATTATCCACATTTTTTTTCACAAATTCAGGGCCCGAAAAAAAAATGGCCAACATTTTTACGGGGTGTTACCTAGATAATATATTATGCCCGCACAAATTTTTAGCTCCAACAGAGAAAATTTGATGGTGCTTTTACGCAATAAACTAACGTCGGTCAAAAACGCCTCAAAATTAAAGTGTATTATCCACGTTTTTTCACAAATTCGAAACCCTATAAAAAATGGTCTAAAATTTTACGGTGTTTTATCTAGGTTATATACTACGCCCAAACAAAATTTTAGCTCGAATAAATATCATTTGATGGTGTCTTTACGCGAAAAACAAATGTTGGTCGAAAACGCCTCAAATTGAAGTATATTATCAACGTTTTTTTTTCTAAAATTTGGGTCCCGAAATAAAATGTCCGAAAATTTTACGGAGTGTTACCTAGACCTTATACTACGCCCACACAAAATTTTAGTTCCAACAGAGAACATTTGATGGTGTCTTTACGCGATAAACTAATGTTGGTCTAAAACGCCTCAAATTGAAGTGTATTATCAACGTTTTTTCGCAAATTCGGGCCCCAAAATAAAATGGCCAGAAATTTTACGGCATTTTACCTAGGTCAAATAATACGCCCACACAAAATTTTAGCTCCAATAGAGAACATTTGATGGTGTCTTTACGCGATAAACTAATGTTGGTCGAAAATGCCTCAAATTGAAGTATATTATCAACGTTTTTTCGCAAATTCGAGACCAAAAATAAAATGGCCGAAAATTTTACGGCGTGTTACCTAGGCCATATACTACGCCCACACAAAATTTTAACTACAACAGAGAACATTTGATGGTGTCTTTACGCGATAAACTAATGTTTGTCGAAAACGCCTCAAATTGAAGTGTATTATCAACGTTTTTTCGCAAATTCGGGTCCCAAAATAAAATAGACGAAAATTTTACGGCGTGTTACCTAGGCCTTATAATACGCCCACATAAAATTTTAGCTCCAACAGAGAACATTTAATGGTGCCTTTACACGATAAACTAATGTCGGTCGAAAATGCCTCAAATGGAAGTGTATTATCAACGTTTTTTCGTGAATTCGGGCCCCAAAATAAAATGGCCGAAAATTTTACGGCGTGTTACCTATGCCATATACTATGCCCACACAAAATTTTAGCTCCAACGGAAAACATTTGATCGTGTCTTTACGTGATAAACTAATATCGATCGAAAATGCCTTAAATTGAAGTGTAGTATCCACGTTTTTCCCAAATTTTGGGTCCCAAAAAAAATGGCCAAAATTTTTTATGGTGTGTTAACTAGGCAATATTATGCCCACACAAATTTTTAGCTCCAACAGAGATCATTTGATGGTGCCTTTACGAGATAAATTAATGTCGGTCGAAAATGTCTCAAATTGAAGTGTATTATCCACGTTTTTTCGCAAATTCGAAACCTGATAAAAAATTGCCGAAAATTTTACAGTGTGTTACGGAGGTTATATATTACGACCATACTAAATTTTAGCTCCAACAAAGAACATTTGATGGTGTCTTTACGCAAAGAACAAATGTTAGTCGAAAACGCCTCAAATTGAAGGGTATAATCAACATTTTTTCGCAAATTCGGGTCCTAAAATAAAATGGCCGAGAATTTTACGGCGTGTTACCTAGGCCATATACTAAGGCCACACAAAATTTTAGCTCCAACGGATAACATTTGATGGTGTATTTACGCGATAAACTAATATCGGTCGAAAACGCCTCAAATTGAAGTGTATTATCCACGTTTTTTTCGCAAATTTGGGTCCCAAAATAAAATGGCTGAAAAATTTACGGCGTGTTACATAGGCCATATACTAAGGACACACAAAATTTTAGCTCCAACGGAGAACATTTGATGGTGTCTTTACACAATAAACTAATGTCGGTCGAAAACGCCTCAAATTGAAGTGTATTATCCACGTTTTTTCGCAAATTCGAAACAAAATAAAAAATGACCAAAAATTTTACGGTGTGGTTATACATTACGCCCACACAAAAATTTAACTCCAACAAAGAACATTTGATGGTGTCTTTACGCGAAGAACAAATGTTGGTCGAAAATGCCTCAATTTGAAGTGTATTACGAGTATCAAAGTTTTTTCGCAAATTCGGGTCCCAAAATAAAATGGCCGAAAATTTTACGGCGTGTTACCTAGGCCATATACTACGCCCACACAAAATTTTAGCTCCAACAGTGAACATTTGATGGTATCTTTACACGATAAACTAATATCGGTCGAAAATGCCTCAAATTGAAGTGTATTATCAACGCTTTTTTCACAAATTTGGGTCCCGAAATAAAATTGCTGAAAATTTTACGGCGTGTTACCTAGGCTATATACTACGCCCACACAAAATTTTATGTCCAACGGAAAACATTTGATAGTGCCTTTACGCGATAAACTAATGTCGGTCGAAAACGCTTCAAATTGAAGTGTATTATCCATGTTTTTTTGCGAATTCGGTTCCCGAAATAAAATGGCCGAAAATTTTACGGCGTGTTACCTAGGCCATATACCCACAGAAAATTTTAGCTCCAACAGAGAACATTTGATGGTGTCTTTATGCGATAAAGTAATGTCGGTCGAAAATGCCTCAAATTGAAGTGTATTATCCACATTTTTCCTTAAATTCCAAACCCGATAAAAAATGGCCAAAATTTTTACGGTATGTTACCTACGCCATATACAATGCCCACACAAAATTTTAGCTCGAACAGAGAACATTTGATGGTGTCTCTACGCGATAAATTAATGTCGTCGAAATCGCCTCAAATTGAAGTGTATTATCCACATTTTTCGTAAATTTTGGGTCCCAAAAAAATAGTCAAAATCTTTACGGTGTGTTACCTAGGCCATATATTATGTCCACACAAAATTTTAACTTCAACAGAAAACTTTTAATGGTGTCTTTGCGCGATAAATTAATATCGATCGAAAATGTCTCAATTTCAAGTGTATTAATTACGTTTTTTTCGCAAATTCGGGTCCCGAAACAAAATGGCCGAAAATTTTACGGCGTGTTCCTTCGGCCATATACTACGCCCACACAAAATTTTAGCTCCAACAAAGAACATTTGATGGTGCCTTTACTCAATAAACTAATATCAGTCAAAAACACCTCAAATTGAAGTGTATTATTATCCACGTTTTTTGCAAATTCGAAACCCGATAAAAAATCGTCAAAACTTTTATGGTGTGTTACCTAGGCCATATACTACGTCCACGCAAAATTTTAGCTCCAACAGAGATCATTTAATGGTGTCTTTACGCGATAAAGTAATGTCGGTCGAAAATGCCTCAAATCGAAGTGTATTATCAACGTTTTTTCGCAAATTTGGGTCCCGAAATAAAATGCCAAAATTTTTACGGCGTGTTACCTAAGCCATACAATACGCCCACACAAAATTTTAGCTCCAACAGGGAACATTTGATGGTGTCTTTACGCGATAAACCAATATCGGTCGAAAATGCCTCAAATTGAGGTGTGTTATCCACATTTTTTCGCAATTTCGGAGTCTAAGAAAAAATGACAGAAAATTTTACGGGGTTACTATTCCAATACTCTTGGTTGTTGTCCGTTGTTCCTAAAATTTTGGGATGACGCATTATCTTGCCTAAGAAATAGACCAAACAATCTTAAATTAAATAAGTTTTATTTCAGGGTCCCAGATATCTTAAACTTGTACTCTGTGTATTATACACTACACTACGATTTGAGCCGTCCAGAAGATTCTATCGAGCATCGTCTCATTTTCTTTCGGCTTTCCTGCCACGTCACCGCGGGCTCTTCAGGACATCTCATGTTTGATTTCAACAATCAACCTCAAATAAAAAAGTACGCTTCCATTTTACACGAGTTCCTATCTTACTTGTAATGTCATCGACGACACTTGTAATGTAAAGGTGGTGGAGTCATAGTATTTGGACACCACACTATCTACTTGTCCTCTTTTAACCACATCAAACAAAACACCACCTCATTATAAATACACCAACTTCGAATTATAAATATTATATTATTACAAATATAATTTTATAATATAAACTTGAAAATGGGTCATGATGTGATTTTGTTAGATTTTTGGGCCAGCCCGTTTGGGGCACGGGTCCGGGTTGCTTTGGGTGAGAAAGAGGTTGAATATGAGTATAGAGAGGAAGATTTGAAGAACAAGAGTGACTTGTTACTTACTATGAACCCGGTTCACAAAAAAGTACCGGTTCTTGTTCATCAAAACAAGTCGGTTTGTGAGTCAAGTATCATTGTTGAGTATATTGACGAGTTTTGGCACAGTAAGAGCCCTTTGTTGCCTTACGATCCTTATCAGAAAGCTCAGGCTCGGTTCTGGGCCAATTATATCGATAACAAGGTAGTTATTGACTTGTTGTGGTCGGTCCATTTGACTTAGGTTAAAAATACCCCGTATCAATTTAAATAATTCTCGTAATGAATAAAAAATTTAAATAAATGGATAAAACGAACGAAGTATATTTTATTATATATAGATTAATATAATTGTTATTTCTAAATAATTCTCGTAATGAATAAAAAATTTAAATAAATGGATAAAACGAACGAAGTATATTTTATTATATATAGATTAATATAATTGTTATTTCTAAATAATTCTCGTAATGAATAAAAAATTTAAATAAATGGATAAAACGAACGATATATCCCCTCTAATTTTTATTTATCTTCCCCTTTGATTAAATTATATCTCACATATATTAAACAAAGGGAAAGATTATTAAAAATCGGAGGGAGTATATTTTATTATATATAGATTAATATAATTGTTATTGCTAAAGAATTCTCGTAAATAATATAAATTTAAATAAATGGATAAAACGAACGAAGTATATTTTATTATTTAGATTAATATAATTGTTATTTCTAAATAATTTTCGTAAATAATATAAATTTAAATAAATGGATAAAACAAACGAAGTATATTTTATTATATATAGATTAATATAATTGTTATTTCGTATATAATAATAGATATATGACGCGACAAGGAAGGTGTGGGGTACGAAAGGACGTGAACAAGAAGAAGGAAAGAAAGAATTCATCGAACATTTGAAGGTATTAGAGAACCAACTCGGGGACAAACCCTACTTTGGTGGCGATTCATTTGGGTACGTTGATGTGACGTTAATCCCGTTCTATAATTGGTTTTACGCGTTGGAGACCATCGGAAACTTCAAAATCAAAGAGTCGAACCCTAAGATCATAGAGTGGGGTCAGAGGTGCATGCAAAGGAAAAGCGTTGCTAACGCTTTACACGATGAGAAAAAGGTTTACGGGTTTGTCTTAGAATTGAAGAAGAGTTATGGCATCGAGTAATTAATTATATAATATAATATCAAGTTTAGTTTCTATGTATGTGTAATGCTTTAGTTCAAACAACGTGTAATCCAATGCTTTTGAATTTTTTTTGAAATAAATATAGTACTATGATATAAAGTATGTTTTTTTCTTAATTTAATGGAAGAAAGGGAGGTAAAACAGTTTGTTTTTATTTGATTAAAATATTTGTTACAAATAATATAAAATAAAAGTGAAATAACGTCTCCTGTTGATACCGAGTTTGAGATTAATTTATTAGCCTAGGGCTGATTAAAATATTTGTCACAAATAATATAAAATAAAAGTAAAATAATGCCTCCAGTTGATATTGAGTTTGAGATTAATTTATTAGTCTAGGGCTGATTAAAATATTTATCACAAATAATATAAAATAAAAGTAAAATAATGCCTCCAGTTGATACCGAGTTTGAGATTAATTTAGCCTAGGGCTGATTAAAATATTTGTCACAAATAATATAAAATAAAAGTAAAATAACGCCTCCAGTTGATACCGAATTTGAGATTAATTTATTAGTCTAGGGTTGATTAAAATATTTGTCACAAATAATATAAAATAAAAGTAAAATAACGCCTCTAGTTGATACCGAGTTTGAGATTAATTTAGCCTAGGGCTGATTAAAATATTCATCACAAATAATATAAAATAAAAGTAAAATAACCCCTCAATCAAGTTGATACCGAGTTTGAGATTAATTTAGCCTAGGGCTGATTAAAATATTCGTCACAAATAATATAAAACTCTCTGGTTAATACCGAGTTTGAGATTAATTTAGCCTAGAGCTGATTAAAATATTTATCACAAATAATATAAAATAAAAGTAAAATAACGCCTCAAGTTGATACCGAGTTTGAGATTAATTTAGCCTAGGGCATCGATCAGTCGATGCCAAACCTTTTCTTTAACTCGAGGACGAACCGGTACACTTTTTTCTCATCCGGCAAAGATTTAGCCACGCTTTCCCTTTGCATGCACCTCTTAGCCCACTCTATAATCTTCAAGTTCGACTCTTCAATCTTGAAATTTCCTTCGGTTTCCAATGAGTAAAACCAACTATAGAACGGGATTAAAGCCACATCAACGTACCCAAATTGGTCGCCACCAAAGTAGGGTTTGTCCCCGAGTTGTTCCTCTAATACCTTCAAGTGTTCGATGAATTCTTTCTTTCCTTCTTCTTGTTCGTCTCCTTTTGTACTCCACACCTTCATTGTTGCGTCATATATCTGTTACGAATAACAATTAAAGTAGACAATTTAAACCCTAAACTCTAAACCCTAAACGAACTTTTTTTTAAACTTTATAATCTTTAAATATACCAATAATAATAATTTTATTTAATTAATTCGATTGTTTATGGTTTCGACAAAAATATATATTTTCCTCGAGGTCTAGACTAGTAAAGAAGTAGAAAGATACGTTTTTGTCAACATAATCAGCCCAGAATCGAGCCTGAGCTCTCTGATAAGGATCAGAAGGCAACAAAGGGCTCTTATCCTTCCAAACCTCGTCAATATACTCAACAATGATGCTCGACTCACAAACCGGCTTGTTATTATGAACAAGAATCGGGATTTTTTTATGAACCGGGTTCATCTTAAGTAACAACTCACTCTTGTTACTCAAATCTTCATCTCTATACTCATATTCGACCCCTTTTTCGACCAAAGCGATCCTAACCCGCATACCAAATGAACTTGCCCAATGATCCAACAAAATCACTTCATTATTAGCCATTTTAATTTCAAAATTATAAATTTGTAATTATATGTCTAGATTAATTTAATTTGAAGTTGGTGTAATATTTCTAATATGAGAATGGAGTATACTTATAGAGTTAAGGTATGGACATATGGTATAATAATGTTCAAAATAAGGTCTACCTAAATTGTAGAGTTAATTCAGATTAATTAAACTAAATTAAATTAAACTAAACTGAAATGGGCTGAAATTAAACGATGAACGGGTAAGTTTAGTCATAAAAAAGTGCTTATAAAGCTTTTTAATCTATTTAATTAACTCTTCATTATTGTATGTATAATTAGCTTAGTTATTAATCTCAAAATATGCTAACACATCTCAAAACCTAACTTTTATGTATATTTATAGGACTTGGGAAAATTAATTTAGTTATTATCTCAAAAAAGGCAAATTAGTTTTGTTATCTCAAAATGTACTAAAAGACATCACAACCTAACTAACCAATTAGAGGATTATACCACCAGTTGTACATAGTTCTATGTACAACTGATTTTAAGATTTTGAGCTTTATCACAAAGATTTCGAGTTTTGCTGTAAACTTTCTGAGCTTTAATGTAAAGTTGTCGAGTTAATTCACATAAATGTTCAAGCTCAAAAACTTACAACTCGGCTCATAAACTTTTATAAGCTCAATAAATATACACAAAAGCTCGACAAATTTGCCTTGGTTGTACAATGCTATTGTACAACCAGGTGTATAATCCTATTTTCCCTAACTTTTATATACCCTCTCCGTATCTATATGTTCCTTCTTTTTATCTAATATACTGTCTCCATATTTTTTTATATGACGTTTTGCTTTTTGACTCTGACTTTAATTTTTACGTAAAAATATTAGCTTAGTCAAAAAAATTTAAAAATTACACCATAAAATTCCTTACAAAAAGAGTTTTCAAATAAGTATACATTTCATGATATTTTTCTTATATTGCGAGAGATATTAAAGAGATAACTGATTGTCTCGAAAAATGAGAATGACTTATTAAAAAAACAGAGAAAGTATGTGATAATGGCCCTGTTTGGTAAACAGCGGATTAATATTGGCAGAAGCAGATTTAAAAAGCAGATTTGACTAGCAGAATCAATTGACAGATTTGACTAGCAGATTTAATTAGCAGAATTGCTTTAGTAGTGTTTGGTAATTAGCTGTTCTAGATTAGCGGATTGATTAATTGATTTGTAAAATGACAAAAAAGGACATAAGCAAAATTTTGATTAAAATATGCCAAACATACATCACACCAACCATTTTAAAATAATTAATATCGTCGATTTCTTCTACTAGACATTAAAGCTGAACTTTGAAATTAATATGTCAAATTCTAATATGCGGTAAATTAACAAAAAGAATTAGAATTTGACGGCATATTTCCTCATATTCAATCGTAGAACTAATTCAATTGACGTACAACCAAATAAATTGAATGTCATCAAGGAAGACGTTCAACTCTAGAATCCTATAAAATACGGAAATTTGAAGCAATTGAAAAATAAACCGAACATAAATTAATTACTGCAAAAAAAAATCAAGAAAGCCGTACCTTATGAGATGAATTATGAAAGTGAATCAAGATAATGATGAAGGTAGGGTTTGATTGGCAAAGGGGTAAAGAGGTAAAAAAAATAGAAAATTGTAATCTGCTAAATAGAAAATTGTAATCTGCTAAGTGAATATGCTGCTACTAGCAGCATATTGTAAATTGGCGGATTGGACTCGAATATGCCGTTTGAATCTATCATTTACCAAACACTTAAATTGGCGGATCTTATGGTCAAACATGTTAATCCATCCCTATATGCTGATTTTTGGCGGATCCACCGACAACCAAACACCCCCAATATATTTTAATAAAATGGGACGAACATATAGATACGGACGTACTATATACATTTATTGACTTGGAAAAAATAAATATTGTATTAGCATTGATGGGTGTTCTTGATTATTGTTTATTTTTGAAGTCTTTTTATTTCGATATCTTAATTGTTCGATCATTTCTCACTTTTATTCCTATGTGTTTTTGGACCAATAATATAAAATAGTGGATGCGTCGTTTGTTTTTTTGTGTATAAATATATACTCCGTACTAGTCTAACATCCGTGATAAAATCACGTGATTATATAATTAAATACTCATATTTTGGATGTATTTTATATTTTTATTTTGACTATATAATTATATTTTCAACATCGATTTAGTCAATTAGTCAACTAGGAGAATGTGTCGATCGAGATAACAAACGACGTAATCGATGACCACACACACGTCCATGCGTTAACTCTATATACGGAGTATTATATATACACTTCTCCCACCTATTACAAATATTATTACACAAACTTCAAATTAAATAAATTAAATTAAATTAATCTACACGTAAAATTATAAATTTATAATTTTTTTGTAAAATAATTTTTGAAAAATGGCCAATGAAGTGATTTTATTGGATTTTTGGCCTAGCTCATTTGGTATGCGGGTCAGGATCGCTTTGGCTGAAAAGGGGGTCGAATATGAGTATAGAGACGAAGATTTGAAGAATAAGAGTGAGTTGTTACTTGAGATGAACCCAGTTCATAAGAAAATCCCGGTTCTTGTTCATAATAACAAGCCGGTTTGTGAGTCGAGCATCATTGTTGAGTACATTGACGAGGTTTGGAAGGATAAGAACCCTTTGTTGCCTTCTGATCCTTATCAGAGAGCTCAGGCTCGATTCTGGGCTGATTATGTTGACAAAAATGTATGAATAATTTTCTTCTCTTTAATTTATTTCTATAACCTTATATATATATATGTAACATTATTGTGTTCTCTCTATTTATATTTTTGTCGAAAACTTATAACAGACAAAGTATAAACGTAGAAATTACATGGTCAAATTACTACATTATTACGTATCTAAAAAATTTTATCATCTTGTTGTTAATTTATGAGTAAATTAAAAATTACTCCCTTTTAAAATACCAATTTTAAAATTTACTACATTTTTTAAAAAAATTAGAAATAACTCCCAGAATCTATCAAAAGTTCAAAAATTGCTCCAAAATATAATTTTTGGACGAAAATGTCCTAACTTTTTTATGTCATATTACTTCACCTCACCCTCTAATCAAGGGCATTTTCGTCCTAAAAATACATTTTGGAGTAATTTTTGAATTTTGACAGATTTTAGGGTTATTTTTAACAAAATTTTCAAAATAGAGTAATTTTTAATTTACTCTTCATTTATCTTTGATTAAAAAAAATAATCAGTATATTTAAAAATTTAGATTGATTACTGTGATTGTTATTCGTGACAGATGTATAACATAACAAAGAAGGTGTGGACAACAAAAGGCGATGAAAAGGAAAAAGGGAAGAAAGAATTCATAGAACTCTTGAAGGTATTCGAGCAAC
This sequence comes from Agrostemma githago, assembly GCA_958450325.1. NCBI lineage: Eukaryota > Viridiplantae > Streptophyta > Magnoliopsida > Caryophyllales > Caryophyllaceae > Agrostemma > Agrostemma githago. Next base: position 81,407,548 of record OY288240.1, read on the forward strand.
AACTCGGGGACAAACCCTACTTTGGTGGCGACACATTTGGGTACGTAGACGTCGCGCTGATCCCGTTTTACAGTTGGTTTTATTCATTTGAAATCGAAGGAAATTTCAAGATTGAAGAGTCGAACCCTAAGTTCATAGAGTGGGCTAAGAGGTGCATGCAGAGGGAAAGCGTTGCTAAAGCTTTGGTAGATGAGAAAAAGATCCACGGGTTCGTTCTAGGTTTGAAGAAAAACTATGGCATTGAATGATCGATTAGTGACATCGTTTTATTGATCTGAGTCTGTATTCCCAAAAAAAAGTGAAATTATTTCGAGTATTATAAAGTATTTCTTTTGATGAATTAGTCGATCAGATCACGTGGCTTTATATTATTTTGACCATCTTGTTTAATTTATTTAGTTTCGTTCAATTTAGTTCGATTATCATGTCAAGTTTATGATCAATATAATCTTTTTAATTATGTTCAGTTCAGTTACGTTCGTCTTTATATTATAAATCGATCATGAATTTTTAGTCGGTCGACGCAATTGTGGTAGGCCATATACTTTTAAAAAAAGAAGATAATATTCCAATTTGCAATAATACTAGTCAAAGTTGCAAATACCATTTTGACTTTGGCACATGCACACATTGACTATTTGACTATCTAGACCTGATGTGTGACTAATATTTTAATTAAAGATTGAGACAAATAAATGAAGATCGGTCTAGAAAAGAAGGTGTAAGTTTAAATGATATGTACAAACTCTCATATTTCAACTAAGTGATTGAGATTCGATTCTCAGACTGCGACGTAATGCATTCTTCTCTATAAAAAACAAATACTGATCCGTCAATAATTTGTAATCTTTTGCTCAAAACGTCATCCATGATGACATTTTCAAATACATGCATGCATATATATATAGGCTAACAAATTCAAATTGAATCAAACTACTCAATCAATTTGCAAAATTACAAAATTAATTAAGATTAATTAACTTAATTAATTAAACATGGCTAGTAATAATAATGATGAAGTAGTGTTGTTAGACTTATGGGCTAGCCGATGGGGGATGCGGGTCAGGATAGCTTTGGCTGAAAAGGGGGTCGAATACGAGTACAGGGATGAGGACTTGAAGAACAAGAGTGAGTTGTTACTTGAAATGAACCCGGTTCATAAGAAAATCCCGGTTTTGATTCATAATAATAAGCCGGTTTGTGAGTCGAGTATTATTGTTGAGTACATAGACGAGGTTTGGAACGATAGGAACCCGTTGTTGCCTTCCGATCCTTATGAAAGAGCTCAAGCTCGGTTTTGGGTTGATTATGTTGATAAAAAGGTATCTATGTTCGAATATTTCTATATTTCATCAAGACAAATATTACTCCGGTTTCCGTGTATATTTAGTTAATTAAAAAATAAATTTCTTTTGATTTAAAATTGTGATAAATAGTAGTTATCATAATGATTGATTAACATATACTCCATACTACGTATATAATTCCCTGTAATATAAAATTTTAAAAAGGGTTCGTATATAATTTTCTGTAATATAAAATTTTAAAAAGGGGAATTAGAATCTTTAGACTTTACAGAGTATTTTATTAAAACTATTTAAATTACTCTAAATTCTAAATGTTTTGATTCACTTTTGATTCATTTTTATTTTAATTTAAAAGGTTAGTTCATGCACTTTCTAATAATTTTCTAACAATAATTTTACTCGATGTTATATTAAGTATCGTAATTTAATCGTAAACATATTTTCTTGACAAATTTAGCATCTTTTTTTTTTAAATGAGTAGTATTTTGGTCATTTTAAAAAATTACAAAAAAAAGAGTAATATTTACTTTTAATAACACGAAAATATCACATATTTAAAAAAAATGTAGATCTATCGAGAGATCGTCTCCATGAAATTAGTGAGGAATACAGTATGAAAAATGAATTTACTTGATTCTATCTGTTCAAAATAACGTCTTTCTGAAATTTTTGTGTCAAAAAAAAGTGTATAAGGGTTGACCTAAATGTACCTGAAATTTTTGTGGCATGTCTAGATACATGGAGGAACAAGGAAGATATGGATAACGAAGGGTGAAGAACACGAAGAAGCAAAGAAAGAATTCATCGAAAATTTGAAGGTATTAGAGGATTTGCTCGGGGATAAACCCTATTTTGGTGGCGACAAATTTGGGTACGTTGATGTGTCGCTAATCCCGTTTTATAGTACATTTTACACTTTGGAAGCGGCTGTGAACTTCAAGGTCGAGGATTCGAACCCTAAGATCATAGAGTGGGGTAAGAGGTGCATGCAAAGGGAAAGCGTTGCTAAAGCTCTGCCTGATGAGAAAAAGCTTTACGAGTATATATTACAGTATAGGATTCGTGTCCAACCCGTGACTTAGGCATGAACAATCCACGTCTGTTGTGTTGTTATTGAGTTACATTATTATCTGTGTCGTTCGTTTTTATCTGGTGTTGGTTTGTCACTTCATTCGTGTTGTAATGCATGAGTTTTATATATACTTCATATGTCTTGATCTAATAGTTAAGATAGAGATATTATGAATAATAAGTCTCAGATTCGATCCTTAATCTGCTATTGTAACAACCCTATTCAAGTTTGCGAAGATTATCAAAAATGTTCAATTTTTATTCTCAACATAAATTATACGGAGTATCATTAAATCATGTTATACATATACTCAATGTACATGAAATAATTATTAATATTATAAAAGCAATTAAATAATTTATTAACATAATTTTTAGAATTTTTTTTAATAATTTTAATATACTCCATAATTTATATAATCTATGAGATTAATGTTACAAATTTTCGATTTATGTAATTCTTTCAAATATTTTTTTTTCTAAAATATGTAAAAATTGCATACATTTTATAAATATATAATTATTTTTATCGTATAGTGAGAAAATGCATAAATAAATGGAGTTTTTGTTTTTAAGGTGCAATCCCCTTTTCACCAAGAGATTAACTCCCTACCCAAATTTTCTCTCCAAAATCTCATCATTACAATTAAGTAAACACTAATTAAAGGAACAAATAACAATTAATTTCATATACTTATGATACTCAAATCAATAATACTATTTATGATAATTAAAAAATTGGAAAACATAACCAAAAATATTCACAAGTTTTTATACATATATTTTTTTATCAACTTTATTAAAAGAGTCAATTAATTATACTGCACTAAATATAAATGTCATTTTTTAATTTCAACTTTAAAAATATCATTTTGTTTTTCCTTTTTTAAGTACTCACTTATTAATATAATATTAATAACATAATCTAAGATTAAAAAAAAATTGATAAATTACTTCAATTTTATATTTATTTATATATCATATACGGAGTATTTCTTATAAAACCATGCAATTACATGGGTCTACACTAGTTTTAATTGAAAAAATAAAAAACTTGGATTGAATTTAACTTCTACCCAAAGTTATAAGAATTAGGCTCTGTTCTTTTGGACTTATATTCAGTTAGTTTCAGTTCAGTTCAACTCCAGGGGGCATATTTTGTCTCTATATCTAAGTCAGTTTCAGTTAAATTAAGTTCAGTTAAGGTAAATTCAGTCAGTTTCAGTCTAAAAAAACAGAATCTTAATTACTATAATTGAAACTTAAGAAATTAATCTCACAATTGAACAAAGTCAAGGAGATTAATCATCACTTTCGCTACTATATTATCCTAGCCTCGAAAACGTCATTGATGATGACCAATTTCTAAATCCATCGGTCGATAGATGCATTGGACCTATCTTTAACTTTATTGTCTTCCACACTTTATTTTATAGACAATTATTTACCAAATCACGAGTAATATTCAAACACAACTCCCTCTATAAATACACTCCCTTCCCTAAACCCTAATACCAACAACAATAACTTCAAATCAATTACTATAAATTTACAAAAATTAATTTATAATAACAAAATTGTTAATTACATTTTAATCAAGTTAAAAACAATAATAATGGCTATTAATGAAGAATTAGTGTTATTAGATTTCTGGCTCAGCCCATATGGGATGCGGGTCAGGATCGCTTTGAATGAGAAAGCGGTCGAATACGAGTATAGAGATGAGGATTTGAAGAACAAGAGTGATTTGCTTCTTAACATGAACCCGGTTCACAAGAAAATCCCGGTTCTGGTTCATAATAACAAGTCGATTTGTGAGTCTCTTGTTATCGTTGAGTACATTGATGAGGTTTGGAATAACAAGAACCCGTTGTTGCCTTCCGATCATTATCAGAGAGCTCAGGCTCGATTCTGGGCTGATTATATTGACAAAAAGGTACGAGTATTATAATTATTTCAACTTTTATTAAAATACTTCTCGTGTCTGAATATTCTAATTAATACGAATTTTATGAAAATTAAATTTTGAAGATTATAATGAGGAATATATGGAGGACGAAAGGCGAGGAACGAGAAGAAGGAAAGAAAGAATTCATCGAACATTTGAAGGTGCTAGAGGAACAACTCGGAGACAAACCCTACTTTGGTGGCGACACATTTGGGTACGTTGACGTGACACTAATCCCATATTACAGTTGGTTTTACACATTGGAAACCATTGGAAATTTCAAAATCGAGGAATCAAACCCTAAGTTCATAGAGTGGGCTAAGAGGTGCATGCAAAGGGAAAGCGTTGTTAAAGCTCTGCCTGATGAGAAAAAGATTTACGAGTTCATCGTAGACTTTAAGAAGAAACTCGGTCTCGAGTGACCTAATTTGAATAATGTTCTATATATGTATTGTTATTGAGTTGTTGCATTATTGTAGTATTTGATATGTGTGTTTAGTTATTGTTTTGATCTAAAATAAAATGAAATGTGTACTCGCATGCATGCATGCATGTATTATACGTACGTAATGTATTACTATTATTATTATTATTATTATTATTATTATTATTATTATTATTATTATTGAATAAATAAAAATATACTGAGTATTGTTTTTTGTGATTTTTTAAGCTCGGTTTTATTTTTTATTTGTTCAATTAAATTCGAATTTTAATTATATAATTTCGAAATAACAAGGTACTCCCTTCGTATCACTTTTGTCGTTGCATAATATCATTTATGAGTACATTATTTATGGAATGAGTGATAATATAGCAGCCAAGCAATATTGAAAATTTACTTTTTATTCATACTAATTAAATTTAAAATAGAGACAATTAATTGGGTATTCTTTTTAGAGGTGTATAAAAAATGTATTTTCTCTAATTCATTTCAAACAATTCATTTTTAATTTTGTATAAATTTATTCCAAAATAATATATACAGAGTATTTATTCTTTTTTCACTGAAATAAAGTTTTAATGTTCATTATTTATTTTTATGAGTTTAAGACCCTATTTGGTAAACAACATATTGGGGAAAAATTAACAGATTCAAGTCTAAATAGTAGATTGATCGTCAAACTATTAATTTCCTATGTTTGATAAATGGTAACTGTATATTGTGATACCATATTGACCGAAATCTGATCTACTTTTTTTGAATATACTGTTGATAGGAGCATATTGAAACAACATATTGAATTTATACGTGAAAACAATTCGATTATCATATTACAAACTTTTTTTTTAATTCTGCTAATTTAATTTGATAGTCAAACCTGTTAATACAATATGTTAACCGTATTCTGATGAAATTATTATCCACTATTATTGCAAATCTGCTACTGTTATTTGTCAAACAGGACCTGTACACGGAATATATATGTTTCTAAATCCATCGGTCGATAGATGCATTGGACCTATTATCTTAAACTTTATTGTCTTTCCACATTTATTTATCTTAGACAATTATTTACCAAATCATGAATAATATTCAAACAAAATAACTCTATAAATACATTCATCATCAAATCAATTACAAATTTACAATAATCAATTTATAACAAAAGTGTTGATTAATAATTACATCAACTTAATTAAAAACAATAATAATGGCTACTAATGAAGAATTAGTGTTATTGAATTTCTGGGTCAGCCCATTTGGGATGCGGGTCAGGATCGCTTTGGCTGAAAAAGGGGTCGAATATGAGTATAGAGACGAAGATTTGCAGAATAAGAGTGAGTTGTTACTTAAGATGAACCCGGTTCACAAGAAAATCCCAGTTCTCATTCATAATAACAAGTCGATTTGTGAGTCTCGTGTTATTGTTGAATACATTGACGAGGTTTGGAATAACCAGAACCCTTTGTTGCCTTCTGATCCTTATCAGAGAGCTCAGGCTCGGTTCTGGGCTGACTATGTCGACAAAAAGGTACGAGTATTATAATTATTTCAACTTTTATTAAAATACTTCTCGTGTCTGAACATTCTTAATTAATACTAATATTATGAAAATTAAATTTTAAAGATTATAACGAGGACGATATGGGCGACAAAAGGCGAGGAACAAGAAGAAGAAAAGAAAGAATTCATCGAACATTTGAAGGTACTAGAGGAACAACTCGGAGACAAACCCTACTTTGGTGGCGACACATTTGGGTACGTAGACGTGATACTAATCCCGTATTACAGTTGGTTTTACACATTGGAAACCTTTGGAAATTTCAAGATCGAGGAATCAAACCCGAAGTTCATAGAATGGGCTAAGAGGTGCATGCAAAGGGAAAACGTTGTTAAAGCTCTGCCTGATGAGAAAAAAGTTTACGAGTTCATCGTAGACATTAAGAAGAAATTCGGTCTGGAGTGACCTAATTTGAATAATGTTCGATATATGTATTGTTGTTATAAATGTATTAGTATGAACAATAAAGTAGAGCGAACCGAGAGATGATATTGATATTAGATCGTATGTATTACATCGACTTTGTCATCTATATATAGTGACTGATACAAAGAGATGTGTTGCTTCGTGAACGGATGCGTCCTTTGATGATAATGACATCCATATTATAACACTCCCCCTTGGATGTACATTATCTAAAAAATAATATTTACGAAGCGAATGAACTACTGCCTCATTAAAACCTTACCAGGAAAACCCAGTGGGAAAAACCATGGTTAAGGAAAAAGAGTACAGCGTGCATTACTCCCCCTCTTGATTACATAACTTAATACGTTGAAATGATACATAATTTGGCAAAAACTCTTGATCATCGATGTTGATTCCATTGTAGCTGATAAACTTGATATCTTCGTTTGATAAAACTTCGTGATATACTTGTAATCATTAGGTGTCTTCAAAACACATAATATTAATGAGTCACTTACCACTCATTTCAAGTATTATACACTGTTTTGTGGTATGTTCGTGACATAACTTGTTCACGATAATTATCATGTCAACAACATAAAAGACACACATCTACCTCGTTAAAAACCTTGCTAGGTAAAACCCAGTGGGATAAAACCCTAGTCGAAGGGAAAAAGAGTGTAGAAGTTATCTATCCATTTTGATCTCTTCAGGAGAATCAATTCCGATCATCAAATAAGTTGTCATCATTTTCAATCTTTATGGTATTTCTGTACCACAATTATTTCATATACTTTGCAAGATATTCATTCTTCTATTTCCTCTCATATCTCGTACTTCTGGTCAAGATAATATTACAATTATACTTTTGGTTCAAACGATAATGAATTATTCAAATAAACTCTTCAGGATTATTAATATTCCCTTTTAACTCAGCATAACTTCACATCATAATGGAGAAGTTTACAATATTCGATCCATTCATTACTCTCAATTTCATGATCATTCAAACACAAGCTCCTTCAGGGAGTAGTCATAGATCATGGTAACATTTACGAGTATAATTCTATATATTTTATCCTGCAATAAAACATTTAATAACAATAATAGTGTGCATGCATGTAATATAATATAAACAATGTCTTAAGCTAATGATGATAATGTATGAAACAAAAAATGAAATTCTATTTACATGCACATGAAGACCAAATGTAAATTACACGGAACTTTTAACGAATATTCATAATTTGATTGACTTCGGGTCAATAGGTGGACTTCAGATCCATGAGCTCATTTTAACCATAAATTATATGTCGACTTTCTAGATGGACTTTTATATAAGATCCCCACTAATGTCCATTTTATATCGCGCGCAAATTGTATTCGGTTCTAAAAAGTATTTATATCGATATAATTTTTTATATTATCTGTACTGCTTGATATCTGAATTCACATATTTCGTATAGGCCATCTATTTTCAGATATCTATGTCACATCTGGGACATTTTTCTCCAGACTTTAGTACCAACTGCACACATACTTGCCAATTTCTTAATTATAATATATGAACCGAATATGACACATCATGTATGATTAATTTCATGATTTTGGCAAGCTTCTAAATATTATATCTTTGTATGATAAGGTGCTGATATATCATTGTCATCATATCCAAGTAATGTAAATCATCATTCATATGGAGTACTTCTTGACTCTCAGATTGATATATTCATATTTTAACAAGTCACTGAACTTCGAGTTCAGTTGGGGATCAATTATTACTTGTTTGTTCTTTTTACCAGCTTATCCTTATCAATCTCCCCCTAAGGTGGTAAAAACTATCATTACCTGATAGATTTAAAGGGCAATAATATACACCTTAGCTATAAATTATTTCATATTTCATCAACTTTATTTTCAATCAAATAATACATTGAGGAGTTAGATATATAGCGCAGTTGGTTTTCCACGTGCTGACTTAAAATTGCCCATTCAGGAGATTATATTGCTCACATAATACTCAAATTGTGAACTTTGATTACACGAATTACTCGTAAAATTCTGTGTGACTACAGGTCACATAATTAAACCATGCAACTTTCATTTTCATCATCCAACTACGAGTAGTTTTCAAATCTCCAACATAATTTTTCATCTCAGTGTATTGTCTTGCCTCAAAATAATATTTCGTTGATACACGAGAGAAGTTCAGCACTTTGTTACATTTTTTTCAAGATAAACTACGGGTTTATCAAAACGGGTGTAACAAAAACCCGGATGGCCTCAATTTGTCACATCTTTAACATTTTCTTGTCGACTTTGGCTTTAATTCATTGCAACTTTTCTTATACATTTGGCTATATCTCGATAAACCCACTTATCGTATGCCGTATTTTCAGTTAACTGAATCTCATCATGCTAAACTTCTAGTTAGCTATATATATCGTTTGTGCACAATAATTTAGTTTTATCATATGGCCAAAACAAAAATGATAGATGCGACATGACACAACTGGTGTCTCATATAAATAGGCAAGACTCTTCAATATTCTCTATGGGAATAGGACTATATTGTTCTTTTCATAATTAAATTTTATTTGCAATAATTACTCTTATATCATTACCCGACTTCTCCTTTTGGCAGAGTCTTTATCGAATGTCACATCCACTTCATCAAGAAATAATCTCGATCGATTGAAAGAGATTTATCGTCCTTAACCAAAATTATACTCCGTACTTATTATTTTGTTCAACTCAAGTGAACAGGAAATTTATTCAGAGTATTTCTAACAACTCTTTTCACGTTATATTGCCTTCAGGACAATATTTTTCCACTCAAGGGCAAGGGAATACATTTTCTCATCACATAAGTGATATTAACACAGTCCATATACCTTCCGGGAATATGACTATATTCCTCTTACGCGCTTTGAGTATTTTAAAAGTCATAATTTTTCATTTTACACATATATTGAATATATCTTCTACTTCATTCTTTTAATAAATCTTTCAAATATCAGGTTGCAAATTGATGATAAAAAAAAAAAATTGTTTCATTACAATTTCATATATAATAATAAGTCACTTTAGATCACGTCGATATGGAATTGAAACAACATTTAACGAACATTTTTCTTTAATTAGATAATTTCAATTGTAACTCAGAATTAATAAATCTCTAATTGAGAAAATAGGTTGATCATTTTGTGATGAAAAATATTAATAACAAACATATAACAATGTCAGACTATTGAATCTGCAATTTGATGATAGTTGATGTAAAATAAATGCACAGTACTATGATCCAAAATCCCAAATTCAGAGTTAGCAAACTTGCAGAGATATTAAAAATAATTATCAAATATCGTGAAAATAAATCAAATATGAGTATAAGACAATGAGACTCACGGAATATCAAACACTAATGATGATAAATACTAATATATGATACAACATATACTTATATGATACGACACTAATGAATATTTACATGATATAGAGAAATTAATGCTTATTATCAGTGTCATTCATCCAGGATTATTCTATAAGAACTATTAACAATTATTAACGGTAAACACAATCATTAGGAATTAGGATGAGGATGAGGCACAGAGGCAATCATTACATCGAGGAGAAACCAAACTATTGATGAGATTATTCAAATAAATTCAACGGATGAAATTATACTACTTAGAACACATATTTTCATATGTGTTGGCAATTCAAACGCCCAACAACAATTAGCACAATTATTAATATATTAATATAGAACAATATTTATTGAAATATGAACAATAAAGTAGTATGAACAATAAAGTAGAGCGAACCGAGAGATGATATTGATATTAGATCGTATGTATTACATCGACTTTGTCATCTATATATAGTGACTGATACAAAGAGATGTGTTGCTTCGTGAACGGATGCGTCCTTTGGTGATAATGACATCCATATTATAACAATTGTTAATTATTGAGTTACATTATTATTATTGTGGTGTGTACGTACGTACGTACGTACTTACGTATTACGTAATGTTAGCTTGTTGCATGCATGCATGCATGCATTATATGTACGTAATGTATTATTATTATTATTACTATTATTATTATTATTATTATTATTTATTTTTTTTATAAAACCGAACTTGCATTAACACCAGAATAAATTACAAGAAGTTAGAGGGAAGCCGAGATACTATCTAGGCCCCGACTCCTTTAGCGATCGCAAAACTAATTCTTCTGAAAATTATTATTATTATTATCCCTTAGCGATATTATTATTATTATTATTACTCCCTCCGTTCCAATGAATTGTTTGCCTTTTCTTTTGGCACCAAGGGCAAGAGATCCAATTAGAAGGTGACATGTGGAGCCAAGAGTCAAATTACACATAAAAAACATTCCTAAAATAGAAAGGCAAACAATTCATTGAGACGTCCCAATATGGAATAGGCAAACAATTCATTGGAACGGAGGGAGTATTATTTATTGAATAAATAAAATAAATAGTTTTTTTTATCATTGTTTAAGCTCAGTTTAATTCAGTTTTGTTTTTATTTGTTCAATTAAACACTTAAACCTTATTAAATTTATTTTATCTCAGTCACTTTAATTCTTCACTTCGTTATGTGAAGCTCTTCTCGGAAAATAAAAAAAAATGAAATAATCGTTATATATGAAGCAAAATTTTCGTCATAAGAAACGTGAAGAAGCCATATATTATTATTATTAACGCATATTTACCTATGAGACGGTTTTATACATGTACATAACAAAAATACATGATACAAAGTATTTCTCTATGAGACGGTTTTATATGTGAAAATTAATTATTTTAGAATGCCTTAATTTTACTACTAATTAATTAGTAGCTTAATTATATTTATAATCGTTATAATCTTCTATCGGGTTATTACACATTATTTCGGTACTTTCTTTTTGTTTTAAAGAAAAATAATATAAAGACGACAATTATTATATAGATTGATTAAAGTACGAGATCATAAATACAGTATGTATCATCTCTTACGACTTTACGTACCATTTGGCTAGGCAGTAATTATTGTGTACAACCGTTGTACCATGCGACAGTAGTAAAAGTTTGCAACTTATGATAAAAAGTGACCATTTTAGGTTAGTTAGTTACCACTTTCAGATAAATAGTTACCACTTTTTCATATTAAAACGTGGTCACTATTTAACTTAAAGTGGTCACTAAATAACGTAAAGTGGTAACTTTTTACCATAAATTAGGTCCGTCGTACGGTACAACGGTTGTATAGTATAATTTGTGTTGGCTAGGTGTAGATATCGAGTAATATTGGACTCAAAACGTCATCGATGACATATTGACATTATTAGTCGATAATAAAGACAACGTTTCTACATTATCGATCTGCCTTAGAATTCAACGTCGTCGTCCTCCACACTTTTCTATACCTTGTTTTATCCAAAAGTGGTCGTATTATTCGAACCTTACAATAAACTATAATCGTCCTTTTCCTAATTAATTAAAACAAAAAAAAAAAAGATTCTTATTATATAAAGTCTTGAACTTAAAATAGTTTAAATATGACAGATACGATAAAATTATTCTATCGATTTATATAATTAAGGTTTATTTGATTCATCTCGTTATTATTCTTGTGTAAACGACAGGAATATAACTTTGGAAATTATTTATAATTTGTTACTCGATCTGTTCAATGATGCGTAAGAATAATATATAATCGAATGTGATTTTCTATCAACATATATATATATATATATATATATACATCGGCTTTTCTAACGTGTGCTTTAATTTAATTAAAGGAAGATTAAAATGAATATTATTGTGTAAGTATGATAAATAAAGATTAATATTTCAACATCTCATGATAATATCATGGTTAATTCTGCTTTAATTACGTTAGAAAAACCGTATATACATATATTAAAAAAAAGTCCAAAATATACAAGACCGGAGACCCTCATCATAATCATTCGCACAAAAATTATACTTCGTACCAATAAATTCTCAAAAAAAATTACGTATAAATTATGCAAGCATATACTCTGTACTTTCCAAACATACATTATATTATATCGAGCTTAAACTGACTATATGCTAAAATTAACTGATAATTACACTTAAATAAATCAACTAACACTCAGTTCGTTTCTATATAGATATATCAGTTTTAAAATAGAAGTATTTTAAAATATAACCATCTTACACACCACCACACACCTTAACTCTATAAATACACTCTTCCCATACTAGCAATAATATTACAACAAATTACAATAACTTCAAATAATTAGTTTAATAATTACTTAATCATAAATATATAATAATATCCAATTTAATAAAATGGGTGATGAACTAATTTTGTTAGATTTTTGGCCAAGCCCGTTTGGGATGCGGGTCAGGGTCGCTTTGGGTGAAAAAGGGGTCGAATATGAGTATAGAGAGCAAGATTTGAAGAACAAGAGTGAGTTATTACTTAAAATGAACCCGGTTCACAAGAAAATCCCGGTTCTTATTCATAATAATAAACCGGTTAATGAGTCCCTCGTCATTGTTCAATACATTGACGAGGTTTGGAGCGACAAGAACCCTTTGTTGCCTTCTGACCCTTATGAGAGAGCTCAGGCTCGTTTCTGGGCTGATTTTATCGACAAGAAGGTAAAAAAATTCAATCCATTTCCAAAAAAAAAAATCATGTTTTAAGGAGTATTATATTATTTTTGTGTTGATTATACAAAACTCAATCTTATAATGAACATAATTATATATTAGTTTTATATTTGAATGAATAAAAAGTTAATATTCAGAAGTTTGACTTTAAAAATTGGATAAATCAGAGGCAGAATAATCATAAGAATATGAGTAATTTCATAATTATAAAACGGTTTTACAACAAATTAATGTAGGAATAATGTAGATAGGATAACTTCACATTATGGTCATGATTAATTACTAAGCCGTATTTTCTCAGTCTTGCTCAGTTATTTATCTTTGATTAAATAATTCTTACAAATAATATAAAAGGTAAATGAATGTCGTCATGTAACAGACATTTGAGAGGACGAAGAGGGTATGGAGTACGACAGGCGAAGAGCAAGAGACGGGAAAGAAAGAATTCATCGAACATTTGAAGGTATTGGAGGAACAACTCGGGGACAAATCCTACTTTGGTGGCGACACATTTGGGTACGTAGACGTGTCGCTGATTCCGTTTTATAGTTGGTTTTACGCTATGGAAATCGACGGGAATTTCAAGATTGAAGAATCGAACCCTAAGTTCATAGACTGGGCTAAGAGGTGCATGCAGAGGGAAAGCGTTGTTAAAGCTTTGCCTGATGTGAAGAAAGTTCACGAGTTCATTCAAGAGTATAAGAAGTTGTATCAAACGCCTACAGCGTAAAAAAAAAAAAAAAAAAAAATACTCGTGGCAAACAGGTGAATCGAGTCAGGTTTGATTCAGGTCGTATCATTATCTTGTTTTAATTTACTCCGAGCTATGTATGTCAAATAATAATAATAAAGTTATTCCCGTCAAACAATGAATAATCTACGTTGTTCCAGAAGTAACACCGTCCCACTAAGATTGTCCTGTATTCCTTTTTGGGTAGGTTTTTAAAGATTGTCCCACTCCTCAACTTTCCTTTTTACTCTATCATTTTTTACAACTTCGTTCCTACCAAGTAAAAGTTTTGTCATCCATTAACCCACACCACCTCACACAGCATTATGACTCACCTTATAAAGAGAGTCATCATTGCCTTTATACCCAATCATCACACAATTTTCTGAGTTATTGTGCAAAAGTAAATGGGACAAACATTTTGAGACGGGGAGTATGAATGTTTGACAAAACTAACTAAAAATGGTGACATAAATTATGAACGGATATATTCATAAAAAAATACGGTATAAATTATTGATCGAGATGACGAGACTGACATTATTATCGAGACTTTGACCCGTACCTTATTCCACACCACTCAAAACAGTCAATAATAGTCGACTTAATCTACATTTGCAAATTCAATAGCCACATAGTTTCAACATCGATCTGCCTTAGAATTTAATGTCGCCGACATTTTTTTCTCAAAAATTTATTCTCTCTGTTTCATTGATATCTTTCACATTTGATTTTTTAATCATTTCTTTGATTTCTTTCACTTTCTTTTTTTACTACCAACTTCTCTCTTACTTAGGTGAACCACTTATTTTATCTCCTCTCTACTCTTACATATTTTATTGTTTTTCTTAAGAAATGCGTCACTTTTAAGGTGGAAGAAATTAATGAAACGGAGGGAGTAGAAGAGATGTTTTTCATTAACGTTAACGAGAAACCTCTCATATATCATACTCCCTTCGTTCAAGTCCAAGCTTCCATTTTCTCTTTTCGACACTATTCACAATCAAGGAGAACTTTCGATATTCACGACAATCTATTAGAGAAAATATATTCATGTGTGGATCTGGTTTGATTCGTCAAAAAAATATATTATTAATATCCAATTTCCATAATTTTTACTAATATGTTACGAAAGATATTAACGATGCAAAATGCACATCGTTGACAAACGTGAAAAAACAAAAGGGAAGCTTGGACTTGAACGGAGGGAGTACTACTCTATAGTCTATATGACGTCAAGATCGGATCTTGGCTTTAAATGTATCATGTTTATTGGGCCTTGGGTTTGGGTAGTTGGGTTCGGTTTTAAGTTGGGCCTTAAGTTTCCTTCATTTCTTTTGTACTTTTGTCACTTGGGCAATGTTAATGGTAATGCTAATATCCAATTATCCATGAATGTTCAATCAAACCCACTACTTATGTGTCTCTAATAACAATGAAAGTGGGTTGTGTTTGTATCGTATCTTGTGTCGGTCTATTATGCTTGAAGGAAAAATGGCAAGGTCGAAGTACATGGAAGTGGGCGATGTGTCGTGTCAATGATAAAAAAAAAAAAAAAAAGGTGGTCCATGCTCCGTTCACAACCCATAGCGTATCATGTCATGTCGTGTCGTGCTTGGCGTGCCTAACCAGTTCCTCAAAGTTAGTCTTACTTCTTTACTCCCTTCTATCCATTCAATGCTTTACATGGGGGTTTCACAACTTTTAAGAAAAGTGATAAAAGTAAGGGTATTATTGGTAAATCAAATGGTTTTATAGGTCCGCCAAATTTAAAGGAAGGAAAAAATTGTGGTATTTTGTGTAAATAGTGGAAAGATATGAGGGTTATATGGTAAAAACTTTTGCCAAAAGAGGAATGTAAAGAATTGATTGGATTGTCCATTTATAGTAAGTGTAAAGAATTAAATGGATGGGAAGGAGTACATTTTAGGCATGCGAAGAGCGTGTCATACCTAGGTGGACTGTGTCGTATCGTGCCTGATAAGCGCGGTTTTTTTCCTCAAACTGCAGCTCAAGCACGGCCCATAGCTTGTTGTATCCTGCCAAGTTGTCCTAGAGTGAGCTCGTGCCTTAATGGATCGTGGATCATGTGGAACCATGCTAACCAACTGACTCACGTATTAACTTCTATTTTTAATCTCGATCTAGTGACAGTAGTAAATTTATTTATTTTTATGAACGAGGGAACCCACAGCCGCTACCTTTCTGGTATGTCCGTGGGCGACAGACTCGAAGTCTAGAAGGTCTAGTCTCAAGCCATACAACTCCCACAAGTTCGCGCTTGCAGGGGCTTGAACCTGAGACCCTTGGACTGATGACCACAAGTTTTAACCACTAGGCAACACCCTTATGAGCAACAGTAGTAAATTACTTCCAAAAAAAATCGTATCATTCAGGCTTTTGTCATATCAATTTCGATTACGGATCAAACTCGGATCTCAACTTAATGTCAAATCATATTCGAATCGGATCATCTTTATCAGTTTCCGATCAAAAACACGTGATCAAAAACAGTACAATTAGTTAGCTACTCCACATTAACTCCACAACTTCTCATTGGTTGATGCACGTCACACATGACAAAAACTTACACTCAAACGATTAAACGAACGCCCACATTTTTTTTAATTCAAATTCCATCGAAACTTCAAAATCAACACCTGCCCAGAATAAAATTATACACTGTACACAAATTCGACAATTCCCTCCCAAAAATAAAACCCAATTTCCTGAATTAAAATAATAAAATCCACCCAAATTTCATCACCAAATTCAATTAATTATTTTAATTTAATACGTTGGTATTTGAACAAAAGAAACAAAAACCCATTTGCATTTACAATCTATGTGCATTAATATGGGTAGAATTTAATTTATTTAATTTATAAACGGTTTTTCCAACGTGTGTTACTGGGTTTATGTCAAAAGATTTGATCTTTATTTGTTGACTTAATTGTATAAGATTTTTGGTATAAAGTTGGGATTTTTTTTACTGAGTAATAAATAAATGGTGAAAACTGAAGAAATGGGGAAGAAGAAGATTGAGAGTAAGAGCAAGATTTGGAGATGGGCTGTATTGGTTGGTGTTATTGGTTTTTTAATTGCAATTAACATCAAGAACAATGGGAATTCTTTCTTCAATTTCAATCTCTGTAACAAAGTAAGTTTCTTAAATTTCCAGTTTTTTTTTTTTTTTTTTTTTTAATTGTGATCAGTGATGGTAGATTGGTAGATTGAGCTGTATTTAGTTATAGTTTGATTGTGATCATTTGATTTTGGGGGGTTTTTGAATTAGGGTTTGGTTAATTTTGATTAATTTGATGTTATGTTCTTGGTAATTGGGTGTTGTAATATGCAGGTATGAGTTCATGTACAATTTCCCGTCTCAGTCGTTTGTTTACCTTTTATAGTGTGATGCTAAAAAAGTTTAGAAGAAAGTTGCAATTTTGGTAGATGTTTGAAGAAGAGAGGAAATTCATTCTATTTCCGTCTTCCTGTCTCGTTCATTTGTTTACTTTTACATTATTCGTGAAGAATATTTTAATCCGAGAAGAAGAAAGTTGTAATCTTGGAGATGTTTGAATCCTGTCAGACGGTTTCACAGTAATTGTATTGTGACAGTAATCTATCATGTGTTGTGTTGGTGGAACAGGAATCATGTAAATATACAGGAATGGTGGAAGACTGTTGTTGTGATTATGAGACAGTTAACAGTCTTAACAAAGATGTTTTACATCCTTTGCTTCAACAGCTTGTCACCACCCCTTTTTTCCGATACTTCAAGGTATGTTAACAATCGATTCTCTTCACTTGGGTAGTCATCGATCAGCCAAGTCAAGTTTTCAGTGCTGGTATCTTGAAATGTAGTTTGGTATTTCTGTACTTGAATGTTACTTGAACTCGTCTAGAAGTATCTGACACGGGTCAGACTCGACAGGTGAAACTGTGGTGTGACTGTCCTTTCTGGCTGGATGACGGGATGTGTAGACTGCGAGACTGTAGTGTCTGTGAATGTCCAGAAACTGAGTTTCCTGAAACATTTAGAAAGCCGTCTAACGTGTTGACTAAAGAGGATTTGATGTGCCAAGAAGGGAAGCCACAGGCTGCTGTCGATCGAACATTAGACAGTCGAGTCTTCAAATGGGTAGAGACCGATAATCCCTGGACATTTGATGACGAGACTGATAACAGTACGTTACACATCATACATCTATCTTTTTCCTTTTACCTTTATACATTCATGAGCTACCTTTGATCGATTCGAGTACTCGACTGCTTGATTTCAGGTGAGATGACATATGTGAATCTTCTGCTGAATCCTGAGCGGTTTACAGGCTATACTGGTCCTTCAGCTAGAAGGATATGGGATGCAGTCTACTCGGAAAACTGTCCAAAATGTAAGTTCGTTTGTCAAATGACTTGCATCAGAAATCGATTTTAGATGCTCCTTTAGGTTATTCCATCACATTACTGTCGTGCAGATGCATCGGGGGAAAGTTGCCAGGAGAAAAAGGTTCTATACAAACTGATATCCGGCTTACATGCATCTATCTCAGTTCATATAGCCGCAGATTATCTCATTGACGAAAGCACCAACACGGTATCATCTTAGCCTACATTTGAACATACTTAACGAAGCATACAGTTAGTCCAGCATTTTGATTTTTTTTTTTGGGGGGGAAATTTCAGTGGGGTCAGAATTTCGAGATAATGCATGATCGAGTACTGAAATATCCAGAGCGAGTCAGGAACTTGTATTTCACGTACCTGTTCGTTCTCAGAGCAGTAACAAAGGCAGCAGATTATTTGGAGAAAGCTGAATATGACACGGGTAATCATCAAGACGATTTGAAAACGCAGTCCTTGCTTAAGCAGCTCCTCTACAATCCCAAACTTCGTTCTGCATGTCCACTTCCTTTCGATGAAGCTAAGCTATGGCAAGGCCAAAGCGGGCCTGAACTGAAGCAACAGATTCAAAAGCAGTTTCGAAACATAAGGTCAGCCTCTCTGATGAATCATGAATCATGAATCGATCACTTTCTATATAGCCTATGTTTGATTTCAATGAAGCTGACTTTATAACGACGATTATATGCTATGCAGCGCGTTGATGGATTGCGTAGGATGTGAGAAATGTCGGTTATGGGGTAAGCTTCAAGTTTTAGGTCTTGGCACGGCTTTGAAGACGCTGTTCTCAGTCGAGGGCAACAACAAGAACATAAACCAACAGCTGCAACTGCAGAGAAACGAAGTGATAGCATTAGTAAACCTTCTGAACCGACTGTCAGAATCAGTCAAACTGGTGCATGAAATGGGTCCGTCTGTGGATGAAATGGTTAGCCGGGTTTCAGGACCTCAACCCGGCGTACTAACCCGAATGTGGCAGTCACTGAACGACCTCAGAGCGAAGAAGTCGTCATGAGTCATGACTTAGATACACAATGTAGTAGTCATGTAGAGGGTCTCTTCGAAATTTTGGTGTACATTGGAAACATAGACTGTAGTCGTCGTTGGATGGATGAATGTACTCGTTTTATCAACACTTTCCACAAATCCGATCCAAAGATCCAATCTTTTGGGTAAAACTTGACCCGTGACAGAAACTAGCTCGAATCGCATGACCCGGGGGTTAAGATTGCCAGAAGTTAAGGGCATGCATACATTTAAGTGCCCTTTACTCTCTTCAACTGTCCTTCCTTTACTTGGACTTGTCATTCTCAAATGTCAATCACTCAATTATAGTCTTAAATTGTAGACCGGGTCGTGTACTTGGATTGTCTCCATTTCTTTTCAACGATCAAGATTGAAAGTACCAGAAAATGGACAAAATTTAAAGACAGATCGAGCAAAAACCCGTCTTTTCTAATCAATTTGTTCCCTTATTCCTCATTTCGATTTAATAACGAAAGTGATGTGACTCGATAAGGTTAGACGAATAAATGAAAGTCGTTACGCTTTTATAGATAAATTTTACTCGATTATACACGACATTTCCTTCTCATTTCCAAAAGGAAAATCAAGACGATCTCAGACGTGAGAGAGATTAACTTAACTTAACAACGATCTTAAACGAGGTTTAACTCTTCGTGTTGTTAAATCCCACATGCATAAATAAATCACATTATCACAACATCTAGCTTCCACGATATCCCATTTTAAGATCAAAACGTGTCAAATTTGATATAATTTTGCAAGTTTAACGACCATTTTTCAAGACGAATATGTTGTTTTTTAAGATTAAAACGTGTCAAATAATCTCGTATAATAATTATCGTGTCCTAGAAATGCGTGAAATGATCATAATTATGGCAATTTAATGCTCCTACTATCCACCTTACCTAACACTACAATTTAATCTCTATTATTATTACTACTACAGTGCTACGTAAACATACATACATGATCGAATATTGCAACACCTTACACTTGCAACCAAAAAAAAAAAAAAAAGTAATATAATATAATATAATTAAATTAAATATAATAATTAATATGGCTGAGAAAACATCTGAGAAAAGTGAAGTAACGGTGGTGATGGAGGATGCTAAAAAGGCGAGCATTCGCACGGGGGAGACGCTCCTAAGGTTGTTACCGTTAGGGCTATGTGTGGCCGCGTTGGTTGTCATGCTCAAAAACTCCGAATCTAATGATTTTGGCTCGGTTTCCTACTCTAGTCTTGGAGCCTTCAAGTAAGTCTGTTGTCAGTTTTTTACCAGAATATTTTAATTAAAAGTAAATAAATAACGTCAAGTATATATATATATATATATATATAGTTTTGTAACAAGTTATGGGTGAGTGTTCGTTTCAAAATTTGAATTTTGTGAATATCGTGTTATAATATACTCCGTACCTTGGTAATACTCCCTCCATTCCAATGAATTGTTTGCCTTTTTTTTTTGCCCCAAGGGTAAGGATCCAATGAGGAAGTGACATGTGGAGTAAAACTCATGAGAAGGTCAAATTGCATATAAAAAAAATTCCTAAAATAGAAAGGCAAACAATTATTGAGACGTCCCAATATAGAATAGGCAAACAATTCATTGGGACGGAGGGAGTAATATCAATAGTTTTTAATTACTACTCCTAGTAATTAAGTTATGTTGTTGTTAATTTATTGAATAATATTGGTCAATTTTATTTTATTTTTCGGAATAAAATAGTGTTAATAGGTAAAATTACAAAGGGGTTCAATTTCAGAATCACAAAGGTAATAATATGATTATTGTTACCGAGTTTATTCATTACTTTAATCTTCAGCAAATTAAATAGGTTAAGACGGTCTCAAATGTCATGTGATTTTTTATATAATTCGTTGTCGACAGTCCAAATTTATTTATTTATAGTATTTTAAAACAATGGCTTTCGATATTCATTTTGTATATCATCCTCGAGTCGACTTATAGTCCCATGAGTTTTTTTTTTTTTTTTTTTTTTTACGTCTCATCCCTTCGATACGTAAATTTCTGTACAGACGGTCTCACTTTGATTTCAAACATGTAGTTAATAAATTACGGAACAGTAATTATCTCTGTGTGTAAGGTTTCACGGTAAAATTAGTAAATGCTTGAATATGGAAAAATGCAGATATTTGGTTCATGCGAATGGTGTATGTGCCGGTTATTCCCTCCTTTCCGCAGTATTTACCGCGGTTCCACGCCCTTTTACCATGTCTAGAGCTTGGACCTTCTTCCTCCTCGACCAGGTTATTTAATTTCTTCCTACACGAAATTAACGTGTTTGGGTTCAGCCTTAATGAACTGTACTACTCCGTATTTATATATATAAGTGTGTCAACACAGACACGAACACAACACAAGATTTTATTGACTCTGATTTCAATGAATGAGTTCTAACTTTGAAGACCTGTTTACATGTTTAAAACTAGGTACACTGGACAAGACAATGGGTCAAGCTGGTCAAACTATGCCCGGGCCCAACCCAAGGAGAAATTGGGTTGGGTTTATGTTTTTCACTTGGCCCAGCCCGACCCATAGAGCAAATTTTTTTAAAAAAAAATCAATTATTAGGGAGTTTGACCAGGTTGAGCCCAGATATTGTGGCCCAATCTCGGCCCAGGGCCATGACCGTGTTGGGTCGTGATTAAGGGTGTTCACCAGTCCAACTCTAACCAGACCGGACCGTAAAAATACACTAAATTTGATTTTTTTTAAAAGTGTGGACCGGACCGGACCACGGACCGGTCACCGAGTTTTTGGCGACCCACAGACCCGACTGGTATGTGCCCCGGTCCAGTTTGCCGGTCCGAGCCACTTTTTGAACAGCCCTAGTCGTGATGTGGTTCAGTCTGGTCGAGGTGGCAGAAACTGACCTGGCCTAAAAGTGTGAATATGTGACACGAACACGAACACGACACGAATCTGTTTGTCAGGTCTACGTACATACATCAGCGTGACCGTAAGATTTTTTTTTTTTTTTTTTTTTTTCGCGATTATGATACCGTCACTAACAAGTACAGTAGAAAATTTGGGAATGCAGATATTGACATACATAATAATAGCAGCAGGAGCAGTATCAACAGAGGTAGTGTACTTAGCATACAATGGAGATAAAGACATCAGTTGGAGTGCAGCCTGTGAATCCTTTGGTGGGTTTTGTCAAAAGGCTACTGCTTCTGTTTCACTTACATTCATCGTCGTCCTCTGTTACGTCTCTCTTTCGCTCATCTCTTCCTACCGGTTGTTCTCCCGGTTCGACCCACCTTCTTCCACCGGGTCCAACCAGGCCGTCACTGAAATGGGCGGGTTTCGTGGTTGACAATTTGTGTGTATATAACGGTCTGGTTTTCGTTTGCTTTGATGTCTTGTACCATAATGCTGTTTCTTTACTGTTAATGTTTTTGTACTTTACATCTTTTTTTAAAAGCTCATTTCGTGAGATTCAGTTCAGACTATTTCAGTTCAGTTCAATTAAACCCGTGACAATTAGGTCATTGATTTCGTGAAGTCAAGATTATGAACAAAACCGAGATTTTACTTGGTAAATAAAGGGTTGTACTTTTTCCTAACGAAGGTTTACTCAATCCTAACGACATTTTACTTATTTGTCCCCGTCATTTCCCAACGCTCTCAAAAGTGATGTTCATTTTCTCTTTAAAAAAATCCCAAATTTGACCTAATCGAACCCGACCACCCAACCCGCCGCCATCACCACCACCGCCACCGCCCTCTAATTCGTTCCCTAAACCTTAATTACTTCACCAATTACAATTAAACAATAATTAGAAGAAAAAAAAAAGTAACTAAACCCTAATTTAATCCTAAAATAATTAATGTAACCATACAATTGATTTAGGAAAAACTGCAATTAGTTTATCATTAATTGAATTAGAACTAATGATCGATCCCCTAATTTACTCCGACCAATTTCAATTAAACAATAATTAGAAGAAAAAAAAAGTAACAAAACCCTAATTTAATCTTTCAATTTTGATTAAAGAATAATTAGAAAAAGTAATTACCGTAACCAATCAAGTAATTTAGGAAAAACGGTGATTACTTCATCACTAATTGAATTAATACTCATAATCGAATGAGAGAAAAATTGTTCTTGATTGGGAGAACTGAGAATTATGATAAGGGTAAATTTAAAAATCTTAAAGAAAAATCCGTTAGGATTGAGTAAAGTTGTGTTAGGATAAAGTAATTTCGTAAATAAATGTCAACGGCTTTGCACGAGTTTACGAAGCAAGTTCTAGTATATCTAAACTCGAAAGGAATGCAATATATAACAAGATACTCTAAAGATAAACTCCACAAATTGCGTTTCGAAATCTAGTTGATCGAAGAGTAAAGATACCGCCTATTTATTAATAACAATCTCCACGAAAATTCTAAAAAAAAAAAAAAAAAATATCGAATGAGGGTTCACGGGAATTAAATTAAAATTAAATTAAATTAAATTACACAGAAATTGTCCTTCGAAACTCGAGAATCTTCCATAATAAGAGCTGCATCACCGGAAACTGAACATTGGGACTCAGTTTCGACCACAGACTTCGAACATATGTAGTTCCGCTGCATCACAAGAATTAATGACCGATCATACACGATATATAAAGCCGGAAAAAAAAAAAAAAAAAAAAAAAAAAAAAAAAAAAAGGAAAGGAAAGGGTATAATGGCACTGTTCTTTTGGACTGAAACTGACTGAAATATAGAGACAAAATATGTCTCCTGAAGCTGAACTGAACTGAAACTGACTGAATATAAGTCCAAAAGAACAGGGCCTAAGAATGCAATAAGCATACCATCTTCTCGTTCAATTTTGGAGTCGAGTCTTCTAACTCTGACCACAACTTCTGCTGAAGGAATGTCGGGGTAAGAGTTTACGTCTTGGTGCACGTTGATCGTCCTAGACACAGGAGAAATTAAACACCGATTACATAACCACGTTCAAATTGGATAAGAATTTCGGTTCAGTTTATATGTACAAAAGTAGGAAGGAGAAGAGAGCAACAATTCGGTCCATATTGAAGACGGGTATAGAATGATCGAGGTTAGGTTCCCTTCGAAAATATTCACAGTATATTAGATCAAATAGCTAGCAGAATTAATCGGTAAGTTTTTGTCCGAAAATATTTTCTCAAATCGTTACTGAAAAGTGAAAAGGCAGTTTGTCACAAAAACACCGCTTTTATTAAAAGAAATTTATTTATTTCAACTTTTTTAAGGTTGCGTTTGGGTACTCAGAATTGATTTCAATATCATGAATTCAATTCTTATATTTGAATCTATAGAATTTAATTTCAAATCCAAATCCAAATTTGTGTTTGGGTACCCTTGGATTTCGATTTGGAATTCAGAGGGTGGAGTCGGGGTCAAGGTCACAATTTTTTTAAAAAAAAAAATTATTAGAAAAAAAAAGTAAAATTTCAAATACGGGAAAAAAATAAAGAAAAAATATATTCTAATGAGATTATGCGGAAAAAATAAACAAAGGATAAGTGACGGAATTGAAATGCCTACCAATAAACAAAGGATAAACAAAGGTAATTTATTTCACCTAATTATTATTATGAGGGCTTTTCCAATAATATCTTAATTTCTGTGAAATCTCATAAAAAAGGGAAATAAAAAGTAATGGAGGGAGTACCTTGTTGAGTGATGCAGCAGACTCGGATTCTACAGCTTGAACCGGTATATGCCCAAGAGACTGAAAAGCATCGATAGCATCCAGTGTAAGTTGCCAGCCACAAAGAGCAATATCGCCAGCTGAGGAACTGGCACCGGTACCACAGCCAGCTGCTGCAACATTCCCATTCACCCATGGACAGAAACTGTTGTGATGCTTGATTGGATCGAATTCAACATCATCGAAATTGCTTCCTCCATTAGGGGGCCCTACAAGGATCACCGAGTTTCAAACACATGTCAGTAGAAGTTACATAC
This sequence comes from Agrostemma githago, assembly GCA_958450325.1. Classification (NCBI taxonomy): domain Eukaryota; kingdom Viridiplantae; phylum Streptophyta; class Magnoliopsida; order Caryophyllales; family Caryophyllaceae; genus Agrostemma; species Agrostemma githago. Next base: position 81,433,111 of record OY288240.1, read on the forward strand.
GCCTCTCATAACACAAAACCTGCTTTTGTCGTTCTGTTATAGTGGCCTAATTGAAACATGCCTATAGACGGATTGCTCACGATCTAGCCCATTATATCACCACCGTGTTTGGTAGAAAACTGTGGGACGATGAAGCACCGTGTTTGGTAGGAAACTGAAAAATGTAAAATAATACTCGTACGTGGTAATTATAATAATAAAAATAAAAAATAAAAATGAACATGTTAGATTGATTGATTACCTATGCCATTTGCCATCACATAATCTGATTCTGGGTATGCACATTCATCGCCTGGTGATTGTTTGCCTCCTTGTGATACTTCTTCCTTCGAGGCATCAATTCCAGAGTATACAATTGCATTGCAGGATAGAGAAGGGTGACAGCTCGCTTCAGGGGCCAAAGCTTGCGTGTCGGTGTTCTTCTCTCCACTTTCCACAGATTCTGCTTTAGTCGAGCCAACAACTTTGGATCCACTATCAGCTCTCCCCACTGAACGTGACACTACGTCTTGACTATCTCCATGAGGATCCTCTCTGTCCATCTCTTCAACAAAATCATCACCTGAACCACGTTGAACAATAAACTCGCCGGTTTGTCCCTGGTTTTCGACAACTTCAGCTACGGGTTCCACATCTCCAACAACACTCTCAGATCTATTTGCGAAAATGTCAGCCCCGTGAATCTCAGCCTCGTGACTAGCTCCCATACCAACACTTCCACCGCTGATACCTATACTGAGTCCGTCCCTGGCTTGGGCTGTGACTGTATCTGTGTTCAGTACTTCCTCTCCGTCATTTGTACTACTGACGCCCATTTCTCCACCAATACGGGCAGAGGCTGGTTGGAAACAGGCACTTTGTTGGGCTTGGTTGCTGTAATTCTGTTCTGATGTGTCAACTCCGTCAGCATTCTTAGGCAATGCCATGAAGGGAAAACTAATGTCGTCAACATCTCCGGGAATATTTTCAACACTTTCCATTGAATCATCATCTCCAGTGTGACAATTGGTATCCATAGCAACAACAGAAGATGCATGTGCTGAATCTCTAGTGCTAGGGAAACGAATAGCTGGATCGTTTCCATGTGATAGGTCAAATCTTCTTTCATCCACTTCAAGCTCAATACCACGTGAGCTGCTAGGGCCTGCCACTGATGAATCCCTTCGAAAAGACGACCCACACCTTTCAAAAATGTCAAACTCGCGAATACGCTTTGAAGGGCCAGCTGAGTACTGCTTACCATCATCTACTTCATCGATATCACGGTCAATAACTGTGCCTTCGACACTGTCAGCCTGTTGTATCCTTATAACTGGTCTATCTACTGTGCTTCCACCCTCTTCCAGGCTCCGTTTGCGAGTACTAGGTCCTCGTGATTCATAGGAAGTAGCACGATCACCAATCTCACTGTGAGAAGGTTGCCCAATCATAAGATCTTTTCCAAGGTCAACATCAGGAAGTTGCTGTGAGGCTTCAGGAACACTAAAATGATCAGATTGCAATCCCCCTGCCATGGTGAGATTTAAATCCATGGCTGCATTTGACATCAACTTCCCCTCATCCGTAGTTGCAGCTTCATCATGAAAATCAGTCTGCTCTTTCTCTATATAATTTGTACCAACCCATCCACTAATTCCACTAGCTGCACTTACACCACGTGTTAAAGCCAGCTTTTTGCTGGTTTCAGGGATATCTATGTCATTTGGAGTAACACGGGCAGGACGAGAAACAGTTAAGAAATCCCAGATTCTCACAGTAGCACCACACAAACTGCAATCTAACAATGGTGACCTAGATTCACATTTTGATTCAGGGCCTATGACTTCATTCTTGCAAGAACCCTTATTAGCCGTAGTGGAAAAGGCTTTCTTGCTTGTACCAGGACCGTTTGGACGTCCATGTCTCTTAGAGGGCCCAACCGAGTACCCATTTCGAGCAGATTGAGCAGAATGGTCTTCACAATCCTGGATGTCAGCCAGCCACCTAGGTTCCCATCCGCACAATGCTATTAGCTTCTGAGCCTACAAGATAATGACACACACGGGAATGAGGAGACAGAAGTTGATACGGAAGTGTGTTAAAAATGTGATTTTGTTAACAAAATCACATACTTGGGAATATACAGTGAATGGCCCTTCACTTGAGGATTCAACTGCAGTCACGTTTTCAGGTTTCATGTTTGAAGCCCCAAACACATTAGCAGAGTTTGATAGGAAACGGGCAATTTGAGGCCCATGAGACTCGCACATCTGGTCAATTGCAGCAGCGGCCACAACTGGCAGAGCAGCGAACTGCACAAGCCCATCACACCGATCTTTGAAGCCTCCAATAAGAGCTGAAGGAGGAGTAGGAGGGAACTGAACTAAGCTCTCTGAACAACTACTTCCTCTCCAAGGACATGTTCCTTTGTGCCCTAAGTCAAGCTGTTTGGAAAATTCTTCGGCCATGCCGTCCGCTTCAATGGAAATAGGAGTGTTATATGTTGAAAATTTCATCAAAATAACTTATTATCCACATGATTCTAGGCCACGGAAAAAATCATATTTCAAAATTTGAATTTCAAGTACTCATGTATAATTGTACTCGTATATATTATCTCGACTAACCGGTGATACTGTAAAGAAACATGCTTAAATTAGTTCCTTAAAAACTTAACAAATTTATATCGTCACTGACGAAGTGAAAACAATAGGGATTCACCTCCTGGTGCTATCCAAGCAGCTGTTGCAACATACTTTAAGTTTGCACCACAAGTCTCACATTCAACCTCATCAACGCCAATATTGATCCACCCTCTACGGGCACATGCTAACGAACTTGCAGCCTGCAGTTAAGCATGAATGAGTGATCACCTAACCATGAATACAAAGGCAAAAACAAGGAAAGTTTTTTTTAGCCCTTTTCCATTATGGTGGTACATCGTGTCAAACAGTAGCCCGTTAAAAACATCAAATATCACATACGTATAAACATGCAGAAAAATCATGAATAAACTACGAGTCATACAAAGGACGCACCTTTGGTTTTCCAAACCAATTCCCAGGCTTAAATGTAGCAAGACGTCTGAGCAAATCCCCTCTTTCCCAAGGTCTGCATGAAGGTTGCAATGATCCAAGAGCAGAACCACAAGCACTTGCACTAACGGAAGCACAAGGAGGTTGTGCACCAACACCAGATACCGATGCAGTCTTAGAACCTAGACCAGTACCTAACCAATCAGCACTGCCAAAATTTGCAGGCACTGCTGATGATGCCCCTGCTGAACTGATAAAATAAACAAACCAAAAGCCATGAGATACTTCATGTCAGAAAACAATGTGAAAACATAGAATAAAAGTACAACAGTCAAATAAAAGGATATTAAAAATTCGATACCTTCGACAATCAACAGTTCTAAATTTCTAATTGGGGCAACAACAGTGAAAACACACTACAAACTCGACACCTTGAACAATTAACAGTTCTAATTGGAGCAATAGACAAATCTAGTATCTGAATTTCTCGAGCTTGAAAAGGAAGTAGCAATAATCCACGAAACGACAACAAATCCCAAAACACACTACAAACTCGACACCTTCAACAATTAACCGTTCTAATTGGAGCAATAGACAAATCTAGTATCTGAATTTCTCGAGCTCGACAAGAAAGTAGCAATGATCCACAAAACGACAGAGAAATCCTAAAACACACTACAAATTCGACACCTTCAACAATCCTCAGTTGCAATTGATGCAGTTAACGAATCTAGTATCCAAATTTCTTGAGCTTGACAAGGAAGTAGCAATAATCCATGAAACGACAACGAATCCCCAAAAACACACTACAAATTCAACACCTTCGACAATCAACAGTTCCAATTGGAGCAATTGATGAATCTAGCATTCGAATTCCTCGAGCTTGACAAGGAAGTAGCAACTAATCCACGAAACAACAAGGAATCCCCAAAAACACACTACAATTCGACAATCAACAGTTCCAATTAGAGCAATTGACCGAATCTAGCATCCGAATTCCTCGAGCTCGACAACGAAGTAGCAATTAATCCACGAAACAACAACAAATCCCTAAACACACTACAATAATCCACAAAACAACACCGAATCCCAAAACACACCACAAACCCGACACCGTCCCCAATCAAAGTTCCAATTAGAGCAATTGACGAATCTAGCATCCGAATTCCTCGAGCTCGACAACGAAGTAGCAATTAATCCACGAAACAACAACAACAACAACAACAACAACAAATCCCTAAACACACTACAATAATCCACGAAACAACACCGAATCCCAAAACACACTACAAACTCGACACCGTCCCCAATCAAAGTTCCAATTAGAGCAATTGACGAATCTAGCATCCGAATTCCTCGAGCTTGAGAACAAAGTAGCAATTAATCCACGAAACAACAACAAATCCCTAAACACACTACAATAATCCACGAAACGACACCGAATCCCAAAACACACTACAAACTCGACACCGTCCCCAATCAAAGTTCCAATTAGAGCAATTGACGAATCTAGCATCCGAATTCCTCGAGCTTGAGAACAAAGTAGCAATTAATCCACGAAACAACAACAAATCCCTAAACACACTACAATAATCCACGAAACAACACCGAATCCCAAAACACACTACAAACTCGACACCGTCCCCAATCAAAGTTCCAATTAGAGCAATTGACGAATCTAGCATCCGAATTCCTCGAGCTCGACAACGAAGTATAGCAATTAATCCACGAAACAACAACAAATCCCAAACCACATCAAAAATTCAACAAATTCAACGAACAAAATAGAAAAACCCTAAATTGACGCAACTTAGGGATACAAAGTAATCGCTCGTCGACTCGTCGCAACACAATTGAATTGCATTGAATTGAAGAAATTGAATTTGCAAAACCCTAGGTGAGAGAGAGAGAGAATAGGGGAATACCTAGCCGCCGGAGTTTGATCGGCGACGGGATTCGTGCCGCCGGAGCTGATGACTTCTTCTCTCATCATTTATTATTTAAAATATTAAATAATAATAATAATAATATTATTCGCTCTTCTCTTTCTCTTTCTCTCTCTAACTCTAACTCTCTTTCCTCTTTTATTATTGTTTTTCTTTGTGGTGGGAGTGGTGGTCTTTCTCCCTTTTGGGTTACTAGTACTACATCCACAAACGGGTCAATACCGAAGATGGATTAGCCTAGTGGTTAGGACTAGGTGCTTTGGAGCAGTAGGTTCCAGGTTCGAATCTCATCTCCCCTATATTGTAATGCGACTAAATGCGTTCTTTGTTGAACCAAAAAAAACAAATGGGTCAATCGGGTTGGGTCAGGTCGAGATGTGAAAACGGGTTTAATTAATTTGGGGTTGACTCCTAATTTTTGTCGAAATTAAAATCTTTGATTTACGATAATTTTGAGGTATGAATATCGAAATGGGCGGTTTAATTTCAGATCGAGGATTAGTTTGGAAAATAAATCGTCACTTTCAGAACTCGGAAACAGAGGGTTATCGCCGATCAAAGTTCATTCGGTGAAAAATGTTTGACTGAACATGTATATATATATATATAGCTCATGGTACATGTTTCGAAAAGTGACAATTTTTTTTCTTTTAAATCAAAAATCTCGCAACGAGAATAAAAGGAAATCGTCATTTTCAAAACTCGTGTCCATAAATTTATTGCAACATACATAATGTAAATGATGTAAACTCAAGACTCTTAGTTTCATACCAATTCCAAAAACAAATAACGATAGAGTGAAACTCAAATCATTAAGCAATACTACCATCTTTCCAAACACAAACATGTATTCATTGATATCGTTATCTTAAATAAGAATACATATCGATGAAGTTTCCAAAAGATGGTTAACATATAAGATACTCAAATTCTCAATCATACGTCATTTGGCAAAATTTTACCAGTAAATCTTCCGTGAAACCGTCTCCTAATTCTCAATCATATGCTACTTGACAAATTCCAAATCACAAATTCTTGGAAGAGACGGTCTCTCAATAACTTATTGAGGGACCACTCTTCAGTACCACTTTATGTTCTATTATTCGTACCCTTAAATGACAGCTTTGATACCACTGTTACTTTCATTTGTAGTTAGTCTTTCAGTAAAATTAATGAGAGACCGTCTCTCAGGAGACCTACGCATTGCAAATTTGCACCACCATGCAATTAGACACGAAAATTTCCTTTATTAGTAAATTTCATGTAAAACCGTCTCAGGCGAGAATCTTCAATTTTACTCCAAACTTAAACAAGGAATAAGACAAATCTTCCAATCACTCCTTATGTTTTACTCAACCTACCTATCTATGCTAAAAATCCATTCACTCACATTCTTGTTCTTGACCAAAAAGGCAAAAAACCCCCAACTCAATCTCATTCAATCCCCATTCCACCATTCATAATTCTCAATTCAGTGACCAACCCATTACTCAAAAACCTCCCATTAACAATACCCACTTCCCAATTTCTCTACCCAGAATTCGAGCTGAAAACCCCCAAATTTTTGAATTTTGGTCAAATGATGGGGAATCGAAGAGATCGATTGGTGAAACATGGGAGTAACAATCACACGACTATGAACAATAGATCTAGAATCTTTATTGCAATTGGTATTGGTATTTTGATGGGTTGTATTTTTGCTTTTTTTTACCCTCATGGGTTTTTTCACCCTCATCCTCTGCTTTCTAATGCATCACATCTTTCTGATTCTGAATCCAATTCCAATTCCAATGCTAATTCCCAGGTAATTTTCTCGATTTCTGATAATTATTCATGTTAGCCGACCCCAAGTCAATAAGACTATATTGTTGTTATTGTTATTGTTATCATCTCTTTGCATTTTGTGTTTTGCAAAGAATTTATGCTGAAATGCTTGATTGTTTGAACTTTGTTTGTTGTGGGATTTTATGTTAGCAGCACATGAAATGCATGATTGTTTGGGGACATTGTATTAGAATCTGTGTTTTGGATTTGGAGATGCTGACATTGAGATGGAAATGGTTGAGTTCGATACGTAAAAGATTGTATCTTGGTTGACTGAAATGCTTAAAAGATTGCATCTTTATTGAATCCAACACTCAAAGTCTATACCCTTTTGGGAATTGCTTGTGTGAGTACGATTCTAGGGTTCATTTAATGTCTTTAAGTTCTAAGCATACGGTTTGGTAAAGTCGAGTGTGGGGTTTGGGAAAATGAGGGCAATTCTAGTAATCGATGACATAGCATTCCTGTGAAATGTGGATGGAAATTGGAGGTACTAGGTCATAATGTCATATGCAAAATTCCATACTTGGTGGAGCTTGTTTAAACTCGCATGTGGTTCGAAGTTTGGATCTTGAATTCTTGTTTCATACCCGAAAAAATAAACATTGGCCGATGATTGTGGCTTCTTTAGCGTGATTTGCTCATGTTAGCGTGATTTCCTCATGTTCTTCTGTGGATTGGATGTATACTATGTGGGCTGAAGTTGAATGCAATTCTTTGTTGTTTAGCAGACGACGGCCTCAGATTGCGAGCCTGATGAGCGGGCTAGTTTACTCAAGGCCGATATCATGGGATTGAAGGAGAAGAATGCCGAGTTAAGAAAACAAGTCAGGGAGTTGAACGAGAAGCTCAGGCTTGCTGAACAAGGGAAAGACACGGCACAGAAGCAATTTCTTGCATTAGGTCAACAGCCCAAGGCAGGCGGTTTTGGTACCGTCAAAACTTTAAGGACTAACCCAACGGTAGTGCCAGATGAATCCGTGAACCCTAGACTGGCGAAAATACTAGAGTCAGCAGCAGTTAGGAAGGAGATCGTTGTCGTGCTGGCGAATGCAAACGTGAGGGAGATGCTAGAGGTGCAAGTTTCCACTGTCAAGAAGGCGGGTATAACGAATTATTTGGTTGTGGCTTTAGATGAAGAAATCGAGGATTACTGCAAATCAAATAATGTGTCTGTTTACATGCGGGACCCGGATAAGGGGGTGGATAGTATCGGAAGGACAGGAGGTAACCACGCTGTGTCGGGATTGAAATTCCGTATTCTGAGGGAGTTCTTGCAGCTTGGTTACAGTGTTCTGTTATCAGATGTCGATATAATCTACTTGCAGAACCCGTTTGAGCATCTGTATCGGGATTCAGACGTGGAATCTATGACAGACGGTCACAATAACCAGACGGCTTATGGTTATAACGATGTTTTTGATGAACCCGCCATGGGTTGGGCTCGATATGCTCACACGATGAGGATTTGGGTGTACAATTCAGGATTCTTTTTCCTACGGCCCACAATTCCTTCTATCGAGCTCTTGGATCGTGTTGCAGACAGGCTCGCGAAGCAAAATTTATGGGATCAGGCGGTTTTCAATGAAGAGCTCTATTTTCCTTCGCATCCAGGTTACGAAGGGCTTCATGCATCAAAGAGGACCATGGATTTCTATTCCTTCATGAACAGCAAAGTCCTTTTCAAAACCGTGAGAAAAGATCCGAATCTCAAGAAATTCAAACCGGTTATAATACATATCAACTATCATCCTGACAAACTCCCAAGAATGAAGGCTGTAATCGAGTATTACATTGACGGGAAGCAGGATGCGTTGGATTCTTTCCCAGACGGGTCTGAATGACTGTCACAAATCACAGAAGCTACTGATTCACGTTCAAGAACACGGGTCTTAAGCTCTTAAGGCAATGTCGGATGCCTCGAGGTGGATAAAACAGTCGAAAACCAGGATGACTTTGTGTTATTTTGCCTGACGTCCTGTCGGATGCTTCTTTTTCTGAGTTTTTTACAGGACGAAACACTTTTCGGTTATGCTTGAGTGTATCCTAATTGATTAGATTACACTTCTAATGGTTTACGCTGTTGTATATTCTTGGCACCTATGAATTTTGATGATTGTTAACTCTTTGAAGAAGTCGAAAATCATGTTCTGTTGTATTTTCTGCTACATTTTCGCTTGGTATAGCACCCTCGTGAATTTAGACCTGACAAAACTGACGCACGTGAATTACAGCGACAGTCCAGGGTCGATCTCTTGCAACATCATCTCTTGAGAGTCAGAAAGATTCGGAAGCTGAGCAACGGTGCCCATGTTAGGGCTACACCCACCAACCATCATCCTCTGATACACATCATAAGCGCGTTCAGAATCTCCTGCAACTCCATACCCTCGAATAAGAGCATTGTAAGTGAACACATTCGGCTGCAACCCCCTGACCAAAAGCTCCTCATATACCTCCCCCGCCTCGACCATCCTCCCTGCAATTCCTAAATGTAATATCAAGCTATTATATGTATACAAATCCGGAGAAACCTTTTGTGTTTTCAGCTCGTTGAATATAGAGAGCGCGTCTTTCACCCTTCCGGCTCTCCCAAGACCGTTGATCATGAAATTGTAACAAACTAAGTCGGGATCGAGACCTTGTCGTTTTATTTCCTCGAAATAGGCTAAGGCTTCGTCGAAGTTCCCTTGTATCAACAGACAGTCGATGAGGATCGAGTATGATCTCAGGTCGGGTCTGATTCCTTCCTTAACCATCCTCTGAAACAAACTGAGTGCAGTTTCTAGATCGCCTGATTTTCCAAACCCGTTAATCAGAATGTTATAAATAGCACAATTAGGGTTAGTCCCGTAGTCGATCATCTCATCAAAAAACCGCTTTGCTTCCTCTAGTCTTCCAGACTTACATAGACCGTCTATCAAAGGTCCATATGTACAAGGAGTCGGTGAAAAGTCTCCACTTACAAGACTGTAGAATATGTCGACAGCCTTATCAAGACAATTGGATTTCACAAGGCTGGAAATGACGATATTGTGAGTGATTTTGTTAGGAATGCAACCACGAACCTGCATTTCTTCGTACAGTTCAAGAACAACTTCGATTTTCCTTGATTTCCCTAATGCATCGAGTAACAAGTTGTACGTGGTCGCATCTGGCGTGCAACCCGAATTTTTCATTTCTTGAAAAAGATTCCAACTGATCTCCTGAAGACTGATGTCGAGAAGCCCTCCTATCAAAAGATTATAGCTTTCCACAGTTGCATGGATTTTGTAGTTTCTCGTCTTCACAAAGATGTTATGCGCTTCAACTGCGCGTTTCTGTTTGACTAAAACCTTGAAAACGGGAATCAAAACCGAGTCATCTAGGCATAGTTCAGTCGATATCAATCCCTCTGCCAGCGCGACTGATTTATCGACGTTTGCCTGAACAATGACTCCACTCATCAAATCCTCCCAAAATCGACGATCAACTTGTTCTTGAGATTGAAATACAAAATCCCTGATTACACTCAGAGCATCCTCAACCCTGCAACTGTCAACAAGACCAGGAACGAGAGTACATATAGTAACGGAATCAGCGTGCAGCGTTTTCTTCATCTGGTGGAACAGCAAAAATGCATCATTTACTCTCTTCTCTGCAATCAAACCATGCATGAAAGTATTATAACTCACAACATCCGGAAAACAATCCACGTCCCTCATTTTGTAGAGCATCTCCACAGCGAGAGAGATCTCGTTGTTTTTGCAGAGACAATCGAGAAGCGTGTTGAAAGTAACCGTGTTTGGATGACAACCGTTTTTCACCATGGCAGTGAATAAACTTACAGCTTCTTGGACTCGACCTTCTTTCCTCAATCCCGACAACAGCGTGTTGTAGGTTACGACTGAGGGAGCAAGCTTGAGATCGACGAGTCTCCAATACATCCCCCATGCTTCATCGACTCGATCAACTTTATAGAGCATGTCGATCAGAGAGTTAACGACGTGGACATCAGGATAACACCCGTCTTCCACCATCTCTGAAATCAACTTCACAGCATCGTCCACCTTACCCGCCTTACTGTAGCACTTCATCATCATGTTATATGTGATTGAATCAGGAACGATTCCACTCTTTCGAAGTCCATTAAAGACATTTTTAGCCTCCTTAAGTCTTCCAGCCTCGGCAAGACTGTACAAGGAAGCATTGCAAGCGACAACATTCGGTACAATTCCCATCACCTTCATCTTTTCAAACATTTGCATGGCTTTGTTTGAATCACCCGATTTCCCAAAGTAGTCTATGAATAGAATGTAGGTGTACGCGGTTGGTTCAACGTCGAGAGAACATAAGTTTTCAAAGAGATTTAGTGCTTTGTCAACTCTATTCGCTCTCAATAGCCCTCCAATCACGGTGTTGTATGTATGAAGATTCGGCATGATTCCTTCTCCTCTCATTACATCTAATTGAGCAAACGCTTCTTCGAATCTTCCCAATTTGGAAAGCGCGTTTATGAAAATGGTATAAGTCACCACATCCGCGTCATACCCATCGGTTTTCATTTCACTCCAAAGCTCCTGCACGGAATCCAAGTCTCCCGAATCACTAAATTTGTCCATCAGAGTTATGTAAGTCACTCGATCAGGCTTCTGACTGCTCCCCTTCATTTTCAGAAACAACGATTTAGCATCGTCGACTCTTCCAGCAACACAAAGAGAATCAATAAGAACGGTATAAGTCACAACATCAGGTCCGCACCCCTCCTCGTCCATTCTCTTCAGAATCTCATACGCCTCGTCGATTTTGCCAGCCCTCCCAAGAACCCTAATACATATCGTGAAAGTATAAACATTCGGCCTCAACCCCAAACTTTCCATCTCCTTTAGTAACCCCATAACTGTTTCAGTATCCCTTCGTTTCCCAACTGCAACCATAAGCGCAGAATACGTCTTGAGACTCGGCTTATGCCCTTCTTTCACCATTCTTCTGTACACCTCCAAACCCTCCCTACTATGTCTAGACTGAAGAAGCAGATGTATCAACCCAATATATGAGTAAGTATTCAGAACAAACCCGAAAGATTTCATTTCATCGAGAGCAAATGGAGCTTGCCTTATTCCTCCCCGTACATCTAACACCTTAAATATCGTCAAATACGTGGTTACATCCCTGTTAATTATCTGCTTCTGCATCATATCAAACACGAATACCATATCTGCGACCCTCCTGTTCACCCTTAGCAACTCAAGCATGTAATTACAAGTTTCCGTAGTATGGACAATGTGGGGTGAATCCGCGATAGACTTGAAGTAATCAAAAGCAACGTTGGGGTCAGAAAATGACCGTAAAACATCCATAATCTTTTCAGAAGAAAGGTTACTTTTCGGCTTGTCGTTAACCATAGATGACACCTCCTCGAAATTTCCAACCAAAGCCTCGCATGATACGTGTTTCCTTCTGTGTCTTGTCCATTTTAATCTAGGTTTAGAGATTAAAATTACACACATCTTAACGGAACAACAAAGGTGTAAAGATGTCGTGGCTTCAACATGACAACTGATGTTTTCTCTGCAGGTGAAACCAAACGAATTTCAGCAAAACATACCACGATATTAGTGATGAATTCATGATTTTTAGTAATGGGGACGTACGCATTCCTTATCGGCAAAGTTACAGCATTCGCTAGAACTACTTGCCCCATCTTGAGTGAATCGTCGAGATACAACACATCCCTGAGATACTCTAGCCTAGTTCAAAAGTCATCAAAGTAAGATTGATGTGAAAAGAAACAGCATCTATGATAATACTCGGATGGAGTAGTTCTTGTTTTTTTTTTTGGTGTAAAAAAAAGCAAAAGAGCGATTTTGATGCAAACGGGATTTGAATCCAAGTCATGGCTCATGAGTCTAGTGTTTACATGACCAAAGAATATCGAATCGTTGGCTAGAATTGAAAATGGAACCCCCTTACAATCAGCCAATTTACACAACAACAACAACATCGGAACCTTAGTCCCCAGAAAGATTTGGGGTCGGTTAACATGAATCATTATCCAAAATCGTCAAGTCGTCCCCAAAAACAAACATGTAAAAGGCATAATAAGTTAATAACCCTTCATTCCCAAATTCATACAGAATAAAATAACCCCCAAATTCACCAAAGAACAAGCTAGGGCACACAACTAATTACCTCAATACATGATTATGTATCAATAATCAATTACTCCTATAAAACACAAACCCATCTAGTTCATCAAAGTACTAAGCTCAATACCAAATTAAACCTAAAATCATCTAAAAAACTAAGAAAAGGAACTAACTTTACATGCAATTTTTCACATATATATGAAATTCTGGAACTTTAATACATCAAACACATAATTGAAGCAATACACGAATTGGGTATTTCAATTGAAAGTAGAAAGATAGAGAAGGGAACAACCTTGGATGAAAAGGGGAAGAAAGGAGTGAACTTTCTGGAAGTTGGTGAGCAAATGAGAAGCTTTAGTAATGGTGGAAGTAAGTTAGAGATAGACAGTAGAAGTGGCGGGGAGGGGAGTTGTGGATTACGTATGACTTGGCTTAGTTGGTTAAGTCACGAGAGGAATGAAACTCGAAATTTTGGAAGCGGATAATTTATGAGTTTCGGCATTAAGTTTTCGTGAAAAGATTTTCATATGATACGAGATTATGTATTTTTAAACCGTCTACACTAAACCAAATCAAACCAAACCGAACCCACATTCACATAGAACAAAACCGAACCGAACCGAACCGAATCCACTCACATATACTGATCTGATGATCTTAAACCGTCTACACGGAACCAAATCAAACCAAACCGAACCCACACTCACATAGAACAAAACCAAACCAAATCGAACCTACACTCACATATACTAATCTGATGATCTTAAACCGTCTCCACTGAACCAATCCAAACCGAACCCACACTCACATGTACAGATCTGATATCTGAAACCGTCTACACTTACTGATGTGATGATCTTAAACTGTTTACGCTCAACCAAACCAAACCGAACACACACTCACATATACCCATCTGATGATCTTAAACCGTCTACACCGAACCGAAAGTGAAGGAGGAACATAAGTTAGCCATGATCCTAGTCCATTGATGCAAACCCAAATCAAACCAATCAAAGCCGCCATGAGAGCAAGCTCTATACTTCACCCAATACCTTCATCTTCATCATCATATCCTCCACTGATTTCATCCCTTTTCCACAAACTCCATTCACTCAATCCACAATCAATCAAACCAATTCAATCTCAATCTCAATCTCAATCACCATTGCCAAACCCTTCAATTTCTTCAAAAACCCTACATAAACCCAAACCACCCCTCTTTCTGCACCCACCAATCTACTCAACCCAATCATCAAACCTCCAGTCCTTCATAACATGGGCCAAAAACCTAATCTCATCTCAATCACCCAATTTCACTGACCTTGACCCAATTACACTCCACAGAGAGCTCAAATGGTTCCTCGAAGACGCCGTCGAAACCCCAATTACTCAATCAACCCAACAAAACCCTAGAATCGAGGGTGAAATTGTGAAATTGAGGGTGAAATTGGAGGAAATGTATGAACTTTGGGAGAGTAGGATGGTGAAGAGGAGACCATTTCAGTATATTGTAGGGTGTGAGCATTGGAGGGATTTGGTATTGAGTGTTGAAGAAGGGGTTTTGATTCCTCGGCCCGAAACGGGTCAGATTGTTGATTTGGTTGATGGGTTAGGGTTAGGGTTGGAGAAAGGGGGTGTTTGGGGTGATTTGGGATGTGGGTCTGGTGCACTTTCAATTGGGATTTCTAGGGTTTTGGGTAGGGATTCTAGGGTTATTGGTGTTGATGTTAGTGATGTTGCTGTTTCTGTTGCTAGGTACAATGTTCAGAGGTATGAATTGCAGGTTAGTCTATCCGATTTCGAGATTTTTGAATTGGGTTTTTAGGTTTTTGATCAAAGTTTATGATTTTTGCATTGAATTGATGAATTGGGTGATCAATAAATTGCAGATTACTTATGTAGAGTTGTAATTCGACTAAGTGCGCGCTCTATCGATTTGTTTAGTTTGTGAGATTTTTGAATTGGGTTTTTAGGTTTTTGATCAAAGTTTATGATTTTTGCATTGAATTGATGAATTGGGTGATCAATACTTCAATAGATTGTAGATTACTTATGTAGAGCTGTCATTCGACTAAGTGCGCGCTCTATCGGTTTGTTTAGTTTGTGAGATTTTCGATGATTTGGGTGATTCATAGATTGCCGTAGTTATCCAGTTGTAATGCTACTAAGTACACTCGTCCGACTAACAATCACCCCAATCAAACCCTAGAATTGAGGGTGAATTTGTGAAATTGAGGATGAAATTGGAGGAAATGTATGAACTTTGGGAACGTAGGAATGTAGTTATCCAGTTGTAATGCTACTAAGTGCACTCGTCCGACTAAACTTTATTCAATCAACCCAACAAAACCCTAGAATTGAGCCTGAATTTGTGAAATTGAGGGTGAAATTGGAGGAAATGTATGAACTTTGGGAAGGTAGTAGGAATGTAGTATGTTCAGAAATCCTTATTGCAGGTTCGTCATCATAATTTGTTCTTAGTTTTCGATCAAAGTTGATGTTTTTTGGTGATTGATCGATTGCAGATTAGTTAGGTCGTTGTAATGCGACTAATTGTGCTCTTCGTTGAATTTGTACAGGATATCGTGGACATAAGGAAAGGGTCATGGTTCGAACCCATAATGGAATTCGAAGGCCAACTCTCGGGACTCGTGAGCAACCCGCCTTACATTCCAAGCAAAGACATGGACGGTCTACAATCCGAAGTAGGCAAACACGAACCATGGCTTGCACTTGATGGCGGCGTGGACGGCTTGGATTACCTATCTTACCTTTGCTCAAAGACTTCCTCAATGCTCAAACCCGGCGGTTTCTTCGCTTTTGAGGTAAAAATAATCCGACCTGTATTCTGACCCGCCCGACCCGTTTGACAGGTCTTGTACTGATGTTATTCTTGTAATTTTGGGTGTGACAGACGAATGGCGAAGAGCAATGCAAGATTTTGGGAGACTACTTGGAGAATCGGAGTGGCGGTAGTATATGTAATGTGGAAATCGTGTCGGATTTTTACGGTATCCCACGTTTTGTTACTGGTCGTCGCAGTGAAACTAGATAGCTCGAGGTAAAAAAAAAAAAGGCTAGTCGAGTTACCATGGCGACTGAGTGAACGGTTTTTGTAACGAAGCTCAAATCCACAAATTGATCCTACGTGGATCCATTTTTGTATAAATACTTTCGAAAAGGGTCCCATTTTGATTTTTTATTTATTTAGAACATTATTTTTGGGGAAAAAAATAAAAAAAAATTCTACTATAAGTCCATGATTTTGTCAATTTTTATAAGTTTCGTTTTTAAAAAAAAATTAAATGTAGTTAAAGGGAATTGAACTCAAGTTATTTGTTTGAAAAATTAATAACATAACCACTTTCGCGAGATTTAAATATATTTAAGTCATTTCTATAGCGAGCCACCATTTGTATTTAGTCTTTTATTTATAGAAATTTAAAATATAATTTACGTCATTAAATACACTTTTTTTAGATATTATCTTAATTTTGTTGGTAGATTAGTAACGTTAAATTACCTACTATTTTCTTCATTTTTTTGGGTTATTTCATGAGAATAATACCAACTATGCGTGTGCTTCTTAAATTAATACAAACTATACGTAATCTTATTTTAATACGAATTATGTCTTCATTAACCTCGCTTTGCTATGAGTGACCGGCTACCTGTTGAACCTCCCTTATTCAACCCTTTTTTCTAACTCTTCTTCTGATTTACTTTTCAGGTTCATTTTCGGCCATTGAAAAAAAAAAAAATACCGAAAATTCATCTTCCATTTCTTTTTCATTGTCTTATAGAAATTATGAAAAAAAAAATGTTTTTATTGTTATTTTGGCTTTCACGATGACTGCGACGGACCTAATAAAAACTTAGAAAGTTACAACAAGTCACTATGACCTGTAATAGCAAGTCATAATTTCATACATAACAAAACGAGATTAATGAATGCGTAGTACATATTAAAATGAGATTACGTATAGTTTGAATTATTTTAAGAATCACACACATAGTTCGTATTATTCCCATGAAATAACCTTTTTTTTTGTTTCTTCCTGTTTTTTTAAGATTTTTGAGGAATATTTTATTGAAATAGGAAGAAACATAACAAAATACGAGTATAATAATTCGAAAATATAGGGGAAAAAAATCGTGCATTCTATATCAAAATTTCTAGGCCCGCGACTGCAGAAAAAGCCCCAATTATTATTGTGTAAAAATCATGCCTTAGATAAAGCAAAGAATAAATAAAGATGATGGATGATCAATTTGATTCCATTATTTGGCGTGTCAAGTGTCCCCCTTATAGTTGGCAAAAGCAATTCCTTTTCACATAGAAGAATTGTCACTTACTCTTTGCCCTAACTTGTTCAGATATACGAGAGACGGTTTCACAGTAACGTTGTTATTAAAGTGTAAACATTTGTTACACATCGATAGAGCTGGCAAACCGGGTTGGACCCATCTTGGTGGTCCGGTCCGGCACGAAAATAAGCACGACCTGACCCGGCCCGGCACAGTGATGACGTGGCGAAAAGCACGGACACGACACGACCGATCCCAAGTCGGATCGCGACACCAATTTGAAGAAAAGCCTGTGCCTAGACACGGCCCGACACGATTCTAAATCCCAAAAAAAAAATGAAAATTTGGTCAGGCACGACCGGGCTAGGAACCGTGCCTCAGCGCATGTTCTCAGAGTCAGGCACGGTCCGACACAGCACGGTGGGCGCCAGGCACGACTGAATCAGGATGGACGGGCACGAAGCACGGCCCGACACGTCCGATTTGCCAGCTTTACACATTGATGATGTAAAGGTGACAAAATCGTATTATCATGGATCGTGAATATCGAAGAAAAACTTTGGCCCGAACCAGAAAAAAAATATACTAATACTCCACCTAACCTGACCTAACCTAACCATATAGGTGAATAAGTGATAAATCCACTGATCAACTAGCGTGACCCAAAACCTATAATTAACAAAGAAACAAGTGCTAATTAATTTCAAAAAGTTTAAAATCATGAGTAGTAGAACAAGTAATAATTACTGATTTACTCGTTTCAAATATCAATATTCTAAATATCGCGTTTTTTGTACTGAAAATGTTTTAATATAGTGATTAAGATTAGGTATTCTGAATAATAGGTCTCAGGTTTGAATCTCCCGAAATAAAATCGTGTTTTTTTTTTTCTTTGACAGAGAAATTCACAACTGTTATCTTTGGTGCGCTCTGAATGAACAACGCTTTATGTTGGAGCACTGAGATTGTGGATTGTGGATATAGAAAAAGAAGAGCCCAACATATTACTTTCTCTTGTTACAAGGCAAATTAAAATCAACAAAAATAGGACCCAAGTATACTTCTATTCCAAAGCAAAGAATTATGACTACTCTTTATCAACCTTTTCTTTTTTCTTTTTTTTTTTTAAAAAAAACAAAACATAATAAAGTTCCTTAAGCTCCTCATTTTGAATTTAAAAAAAAAAAAAAAAAAAAAAAAACTCGTCCTTTGATCGTAAGGATATCTGTCTCACTTTTGTGTCTCATTCTGTGTATCACTTCAATCATTCAAATACTCGCCTACTGCTCAAAAGAAATACAGTATGCAACAAATATCATAATTTGCTGCAGAATGAGATACAAAAATGGGACAGATGATCGTTACTGACAAAAGCCAAAGCTCCTACAAAAGCCAAAGCTCCCAAGGCAACCAACCTTTAATTTTCTTCCAAAATATAACTAACTACATACCCTTTCTTACACCATTCTTCTCTAAAATCATTTTTGAAAAACAAATAGTAAGTAGTATCCAAATTTCGAAATTAATATTCGTATTTGAATTTGAATTTGAATTTGAATTTACAGAATGTCGAGTTCATCATTCCAATCCTTTCCAACACCGCCGGTACAACCCATAACACAAGGCGGCGGAATGATTTACCCAACGACAGCAACAACGACAACGAGTAATGACAGTGTTGATCACTCTAGTGGCTCATTTGGCATGGTATTTGTAGTCCTAGCTATAATACTTGTCGTCTCGGCCCTCGCTTGTGTCCTAGGCCGATTTTGCTCCAAGAAGTCCAACAAGTCTCATCAACCCAAACCTCACAAAAACCATAATAAACACGGACAGGGACATGGACACGGGCACGACCACAAACACATGAACCACCACCCTAGCAACTCGAAACATGGTTCGGGTAGGGGTAGAGACCCGGACCTAGAATTCGGGTACCGGTCCAAGGAAGGTGATATTAACATTGGGTTTGGTCCTAAGATTAAGATTCCTAGTGCTAAGGTTGCCAACCATGGCATGAACATGGGACCCGGTCCTGGTATGGGACCGGGTCCTGGCATGGGACGTATGGGTCCCGGAATGGGAATGGGAATGGGTCCAGGTCCGGGTATGGGCATGGGTCCGGGTATGGGTATGGGTCCAGGTCCGGGCATGGGTAGAAGTAACATGGAGTATCATGGAGACTCTAGGGATTTTTGAAGAACTTCTTCAAAACTCGTACCAGTTAGTCTTCCTTGTGACAGATTTACCAATCACTTTGTTATAACAGCATCGGTTATGTAGTGTTTTGTTTTCGTTTTTTTATATGCAAATGGCAGTATTTAACCCGTTATAATAAAATGACGGCAGACAAAAATTTGTGATTACTACTCTATTATATATTTCTCTTCAATGTCTAATATTATGTAAGCTAGATTTGTAGTGTTAATGGTTGAAAATATTGAGTTAAAAAAAAAATCAATGGAAAAAAAAATTAAAAAAATAAATCATTTTGATATTTTCTTCATCTAACATCAACAAATCTAATATATATGATGATATATATGTACAAGATTACTCATTTACCGTCATTTCGAAACAAAAACACAACTGCGACGATTATTTCACAAACCAGATTAAATTTCATGCAATCCTATCGAAAACTCACGCTCCTGTCGTAAACTGCTGTAAAAGTGGTAAAGGGGCCGACACCAGTAGACGGCCCTGATGAAGTGAAGGTTGAATGCTTAGGACTGTTTCTGCTGGATGTAATCGTTGTATCTTTACCAGACGATGTGGATGTGGATGCATCGTGCTGTGGATCACGAATCTTGACATCTGACAGGTCTGAGATCAACCCTGGTGCTGTTATTTTCATGTCGTCGATGTTGATTTGGCCTGTCAGCATCTTGGTTGCAGTTGACATGGCTGGTCGTAGTCTAGGTGCGTCTTGGGTGCACAGAAGACCGATTTTCAGGTAGTTGCATGCTTCTTCTGCATCGAAGTCTCCGTTCAGGAATTCGTCTACCATTCCCACGAGCTCTCCTCGCTGGTAGTGTTCCCATACCTGTCATGTAAATTACAGTTTCCGAAGGTTAGACAAGCTGAAGGCCCAACTGGCAAACGGGTCGACCCAGTTGAGTATTCGTTTTGGACAGTAAAGAAGGGAATACCCACCCGTTCAAGGAGATATCGTTCTCCATGAGGCAGTCTCATGTTCGTGTTGCATCTTCCGCATACTATTTCCACCAGCAGAACACCGAAACTGTAAACATCTGCTTTTCGCGTCAGTTGACCTCTGACTGCATATTCCGGAGCCAGATACCCTCTGCACAGATCCCAAAACTCAGTGAGAAAATCAACCTAATTGAATTTGAAATGATGCATGACTGTACAGAGTAATTTACTGCATTACAGTAGAATGTAATTTCACTTACAGAGTTCCTGCAACTCTAGTACTAACATGAGTTGCATTGGCTGGCATAAGCTTCGCAAGACCAAAATCAGAGATTTTCGGGGTGAGATCTTTGTCGAGGAGTATATTGCTCGCTTTTATGTCTCTATGCACGATATAAGGTCGTACTTCTTCATGAAGGAACGCAAGTCCACGAGCTATCCCAATGCAAATCATTTTACGTGTTCGCCAGGTAAAGTTAATGCTGCTTTGTCGACGGCCTGCAAGTTTTTTACAGCTTTGAAATCAACACCAGAAGCAAAGAAAAAACGAGGGTGTTTACTGTTTACTGTTTACTGTTTAGATGAAAAGACTAGGTTTTTTTTTTACCTAGTAGGGTTTGTGAAAGGCAGGTGTTTTCGAGGTAGTTGTAGACGAGTATCCTGTGTTTCCCTTCGACACAACAGCCGTATAACTTAACCAGATTTTCATGTCGAGTTTCTGAGATCAGTTTTATTTCTGTCAGGAACTCACGAACGCCTTGCTTTGATTCTGCTGACAGAACTTTTACAGCAGCAAGTTTTCCGTGCTTAAGCTTTCCCTTGAAAACGGGCCCAAACCCGCCTTCTCCGATTTTGTTGCTGATGGAAAAATCATCTGTGGCCACTCGTAGTTCTTTGTAGGTGAACAGTTGGACATTCTGAACTGCTGCAAACTCTGTCAATGAGGAAAAACACAAATTTGTAAGATTTCGAGAATCAATGCAACCAACAGAAGTACAGAACAACAATGTTGGCTTATTGTTTGTTTACCTTCATCGACAGCAGACGGTTCTTCTCCTTTACAACAGAAAATACGGAAACAATGCATATTATAACGGTGCATATATTTTCTACCAAGATAGTTTCTCGAGTCCTGCAAAACAGAAATCATACAATCAACTCATGGGCTTAGCTCCATCCAGAGTCCAGACCAATGATAACGTTTGACTTTTTACGGTATTTAGACATGACTTTGACCTCGTTTTTCTTCACTGTGAAACTTCTTTTCACGGTAAATCTAAACTGTAAAGATCCCCAAATTCAATTAACTCACCGGTGAATGTTACCATTGGTCTGGATGGAAAGTAATATCGAGTAACTCCAAAGATCCCTAAATTCAATTCCCTTCACAATTTCACATCATCAAATCTAAGGCAAACACTTTCCACTTTCCACTTTACACAATTGTGTTAGCATTCAATATTCATCGTGATTTATAGAGCAAGTGAACAACATTCATTGCAAATGACTGAGACGGAAAAAGTATATATGACAAATGGGTGATCAAAACCTCAAAAACTTAGCATATGATTAACTCAATCATCTAAGATCTTAATCAAGATGCTACCATTTTATATCAATTTTTTTGACATTCAACATTGAACATGAATCCATGATAGATGATAGTAGAACAAAGCTTGAATCAAAAACCCAAAAGAATGAGCATAAGATTAGCTCAAAGATCAAAACTTTATTCATTGAAAACCTCAAATCAAGCCAAAATCTAAACAATTATGCAAACCCAACTAAAAAAAATAAAAAAAATTTGCTACCATTTTATAACATTGAACATTGACCATGATCATAGAACAAACCTTAAATCAAAACCCAAAAGAATGAGCATAAGATTAGCTCAAAGATCAAAACTTTGTTCATTGAAACCCTCAAATTAAGCCAAATTAGAAACAATTATGCAAAACCCCCTTTTTTTTAAAATAAAAAAAACCCAAAAAAAAATCAAAAAAGCAAAAGGTATGAGCATAAGATTAGCTCAAAAATCAAAACTTTATTCATGAAAAACCTCAATATAAGCTAAATTAGAAACAATTATGCAAAACCCAATAAAAAACAAAAAAAAACCCAAAAGAATGAGCTTAAGATTAGCTCAAAGATCAAAACTTTATTCATGAAAAACCCCAAATTAAGCCAAATTACAAACAATCATGCAAAACCCAAATCAAAAACCCTAAAGAATGAGCATAATTATAGCTCAAAGATCAAAACTTTATTCATGAAAAAAACCCTCAAATTAAGCCAAATTACAAACAATCATGCAAAACCCAAATCAAAAACCCTAAAGAATGAGCATAAGATTAGATCAAAGATCAAAACTTTATTCATGAAAAAAACCTCAAATTAAGCCAAATTAAAAACAATTATGCAAAACCCAAAAGAATGAGCATACTATTAGCTCAAAGACCAAAACTTTATTCATTAAAAACCTCAAATTAAGTCAAAATATAAACAATTATTCAAACCCAAATCAAAAATATAAAAAAAAAAATACCTTTATGAGAAATCAGGTGGGAAATTAAGCCAATAAACTCGAGTCAACGAATAATTAGAGAGAAGATTAGATGCAAATAGTTGTGAGTCTTGTGACCCTCAAATACTTGGTTTCAAAAGAAAACCATTACTACTATTTACTATTACTATTATTACTATTATTATATTATTACTCGTGTAATATGATTTATTAAGAGTTTAAAAATGTTTAAAAAATACCCCCAACATGAGTCATTGACTAGTGATCATGTAGGATAAGTCAACCATGGGATGCGTGGTTGGCAGCCATATGAACATCCTTGATGAAGGACATTAGTACAAGCCAGACTTAAAAGTTCGGGTTTTCAAACGTGTATTCTAGACAGTTTTCAAAAGTCGAGATTATAATCATAAAAATGGTTAGAAAAATACTTTGTACGAGTGTTTTTTTTAAAAAAAAATTAATATGTTTCGACGAAAAGTCGATATTCATGTTAACGTGCATAATTTGTCGTTTTGATGATCAGGGGTTCGTTCATTCGTTCGACTCTGATCAGATTTCCAACGTTAAATTCCTAGAAAGTTTTGAAAAGTTAGAGATTATTATGTTAAATACTGCGTACTAGAGTGCATATTTATTTAGAACAGATATCTCAATTCCCAACCGAGTCAAATACGGAGTAGTACACACATACTTTATCGCTTTGATGATCAAAGGTTTGAGTAATTGGGTTCGAAACTGATATTATCATGATTTGTTTTTACACAAAATTTTGGGAGGGACGGTCCCTCAATAATTTATTAAGAGATCATTCTTCAGTACCACTTTATATTCTATTCGTACCTTTAAATGACAACTTTGTTTTGTACCTGTTTTTTATAAGAAGCGTACCATCTTTATATTTGTATACTCTTTTATGTTAATCGTACCTCCTTCTATTATGTTTAGTACCACTGTCTCTCGGTAAAGTTAATGAGAGACCGTCTCTGATTTTTATTTATCTTCTTTGTTTCTTTATTGGAAGTGAAACACCTTTTTTCTCTATTTCTATTTTGGGCCATCAACATGTGGTCTAGAATTACCTTTACATTTCTCTCTCATCCTTCTTCTCTTTTGAACCACACATTCTTCCACCCTTATTTTTCACCAAAAAGTCAAATGAGAAGATAAAAAAAAAATCGGAGGAAGTAATACTTTTACGAAATTACTTTTTCCTAACGCAACTTTACTCAATCCTAACGTATTTTTCTTAAGATTTCCAAATTTACCCTTCTCATAATTCACAGTACTCCCAACCAAGAAAAACTTTTCTCCTTTTCTCTCATTTGCATACAACTATTCAATCACAATTACAAATCGATTATGAGTACTAATTCAATTAGTGATGAAGTAATCACCGTTTTTCCTAAATTACTTGATTGGTTACGGTAATTACGGTAATTCAATTAGTTCTGTTACTTTTTTCTTCTAATTATTGTTTAATTGAAATTGATGGAATAAATTAAGGGATAGATCATTAACCCTAATTCAATTAATGATAAACTAATTGTATTTTTCCCTAAATCAATTGTATGGTTACATTAATTATTTTGTCTAATCAAAAATTAATTGAAATTGAAGAATTAAATTAGGATTTAGTTACTTTGTTTTTTCTAATTATGGTTTAATTGTAATTGGTGAAGTAAATTAGGGTTTAGGAAACGAATTAGAGGGTGGTGGCGGTGGTGGTAATGGGCGGTTGGTTGGGTGGTCGGATTCGATTTAGGTCAAATTTGGGATTTTTTTTAGAGAGAAAATGAACTCACTTTTGAGCGTTGGGAAATGACGGGGACAAATAGGTAAAATGTCGTTAGGATTGAGTAAACGCTCGTTAGGAAAAAGCACGACCCTACTTTTAAGTTTTGAGGTATTTTTTTTCAAATACATGAATTTTCGTATGTTTTAAAGGGTACGTGTACGAAAATGTGAAGTTTGGATCCGTGTATGGACGTACTACACGTATAGAGTAGAGACGTTGATTTGTGAGATTATGAATGAATATATGATGACGTAATGAGTATGAATTTCAGGTGAGGTAGTTGGTTACCAGACCACAGTAAAGTCAAGTCAATGTTTGACCAATTGATCTATTATTCTATTATTAAAAAAAGAAAATGATAAATACAGTCCTTAGTGTTGTATTTAAAAGACCATAAAAGAAAATAATTTTTCAATACATGCATTAATCACATCGATACATGTGTAATTTGGACTTCAAATTCTATGTTTATACTAAATTTAGAAGCTTTTAATGTCTTATATACAACCTTATGGATTGTATCTAACATAACCGTTAAAAAAAATTATGCTCCGTATATATATTTACTTGGTGCATCAGTTGATGGTGTGTTTCCTAGTTATTTCGTGTCTCCCATTATGTCACACCTCACGTTTTAGATCTACTACTGTTTATAGACTATAATCTCCGTCATTGCGAAAGTGACGATATTCATGATCTAATTTTCAAATTTCGTCAACATTATCATCGATTATACTGTTGTTCGATCATATTTTGATATCCTTAATTTTACGGCAGAAATATTACTCCTTCCGTCCCACTAAAATTGTCTGTATTCTTTTTTGGTACTGAACTTTCCTTTTTAGTCTATTCATTTTTACAACTTTGTCCCTACTAAGACAAAGTATTTACCATTTTGTCATTTCATTAACCCACACTACCTCACACCTCACCCTATAAAGTAGTCATAATTGCCTATATACCCCATCATTACACAATTATCTTAATTATTGTGCAAAAGTAAATGGGACAATCATTTTGGGACGGAGGGAGTAGTTTTCATGCTTTTATCATATTTGTCGGCGTAACGAGATCTCGATTTCGAACCCCGAAAATGCAGCCGTGTTAAAAACTTAAAACTCACGAGGAAAGAAAGAAAACTTTATCGTGTTTGAGATCCTACCCAACTTGAATCCAGATCAATTAAACCAGATAATCATATGGAATGTGGTTTAACAGTTGGTCTCTCTTGCATCCAAGACAGGACAAATAGATACCATTTGAGGGAAAAAGGACAAAAGATCCCACCAATCTTACTTTTGTCTTTTCTTCTAATATCTCCGTCACAAACAAGAATTTGGGGTGGTTTAATGGCCAACTATCCAAAAATCCAACCTTCAACCAACATACATATACATTTGTGTAAAATTATCAAATTCCAAAATCAACATTACATTACATGACTACTTCAATCTCTCCCAAAATCGCCGTCATTGGCTGTGGCAGTTAAGTCCCCTCTTAATTAATTTATTTTTTTACTAATTTTCCCAATTTAATTTGCTAATAAATAGATTTAATTAGCTTAATTAACCCATAATTCTGCTCTATTTATTCATTTATCTAATTAATTGATTGATTATTTTGCTAATAAATAGATTTAATCAGCTTATTTAACCCATAATTCTGCTCTATTCATTCAGTTATCTAATTAATTGATTGATTATTTTGCTAATAAATAGATTTAATCAGCTTAATTAACCCATAATTCTGCTCTATTTATTTATTGATTAATTAATTTTGATTGATTGAATGTGGTATGGGGAGTAGTATCAGGAGCAGTATGTGCATCAACATTAGCCAAAAATGGAGTTCATGTCACTATTTTTGATCTGGGCCGTGGCCCGGGTGGCAGAATGTCTCAAAGAAGGTTTCTTTCTTTCTTTCTTTCTTTCTTTCTTTCTAATTTTAACCTAAAATAATCGATTAATTTTCACTCCCCCCCATTTTATTAAATGTGTTAGAAATCGATCTTATAGGAAATGGAGCGAATCCAAACTCGGCTTTTTTAAACTGTGTTAGAAATTTGGAATATTGATCGTTTGGGAAATCGAGAGAATCCAAACTCGGGTTTTGTATTAGTATGTAAAATGAAGATCATTGATGAAATTTTTAAAAAAATGATTTACCTTTCACTTCCTACTTTTTAAAATGTGTTAGAGTCGATGAATTGGGAAATGAAGAGAATCCACACTCGGGTTTTCTATTAGGTAAAATGAGGATCATTGACGAGATTTTTAAAAAAATGATTTACCTTTCACTTCCTACTTTTTAAAATGTGTTAGAGTCGATGAATTGGGAAATCGAGAGAATCCAAACTCGGGTTTTCTATTAGGTAAAATGAGGATCATTGACGAGATTTTAAAAAAAAATGATTTACCTTTCACTTCCTACTTTTTAAAATGTGTTAGAGTCGATGAATTGGGAAATGAAGAGAATCCAAATTCGGGTTTTTTATTAGGTAAAATAAGGATCATTGACGAGATTTTGAAAAAAAATGATTTACCTTTCACTTCCTACTTTTTAAAATGTGTTAGAGTCGATGAATTGGGAAATCGAGAGAATCCAAATTCGGGTTTTTTATTAGGTAAAATAAGGATCATTGACGAGATTTTAAAAAAATGATTTACCTTTCACTTCTTCCTACTTTTTAAAATGTGTTAGAGTCGATGAATTGGGAAATCGAGAGAATCCAAACTCGGGTTTTCTATTAGGTAAAATAAGGATCATTGACGAGATTTTTAAAAAATGATTTACCTTTCACTTCCTACTTTTTAAAATGTGTTAAGAGTCGATGAATTGGGAAATCGAGAGAATCCAAACTCGGGTTTTTTATTAGGTAAAATAAGGATCATTGATCAGAAATCAATGATCCGAGAAATGAAGAGGATCTTTGCTCGATATCATGTTGGTTTATCTTTATGTTACATTATTATTGTTAATACTATAAGATGGATCAGATTCATATAATCACATGGATGTTTTTAGAACTATCCTAGGTTGACTGCTGCAATATTGGACTCATCTCTTTACTGTTTTTTGTATGATAAATAAATAAATAAATAAATATCAGTCAGACTTCCAGATCTAATGTTCACATTATGAAGAGATTGCTTGATGTAGTGCATCTGTACATGCACAAATCCGACCAGTTTATCCGTCTTAAACTCATGACAGATCAAATAGCTCGTAGAAGACAAACCCCGTGTGTCTAGGTCGTAGCAAAACGAGCCTTTTCTTCCAAGGTAGCATGAGTGAAATGTGTATCACTACTCACTCGTTTTATTGTTAAGACAAATATGTTCGTCAGTTGGTTGTATATTGATTTTTTTATGGATTGTTGTTTGCTGGTTTCAGACTGGTAGTTGGTAAAGTTTACAACTTTTTGAATTGTTTTATATTTTTGTCTATGATTTTTATTTTTTTCTGATGAATAGTATGTGAAATTGTGAATCTTTAATTGAATGTTTCAAAGCCAATCATAATATAAAAGGGATGATGATGATGATGATGATGATGATGATTTAGAATTATTAAATGTCTAAGATCTTCAAGTGATTTGCCTGGAAATCGATGCAGGAATTATGTGACTCGAGATGGAATGACTGGAGTAAAAAGTAAAAAAAAAAAAAAAAAAAAAAAGTTAATAACTTTCTCGACAAAATTTATAATTCTGTGAATAAGTTCAAGATTTATCGGTCCTTGATCATGGTTGGTGATTCGGTTTTCCCATGAGAATTTTTCTGTTTTCTGTAAATAGGGAAACGACTGAAGACGGTAAAAACCTGTTATTTGACCATGGTGCTCCATATTTCACTGCGACAAATCCCGCTGTTTTGGAGGTTGTCCACGAGTGGGAATCCAGAGGTTTGGCTGCAGACTGGAAACAGAGATTCGGATCTTACGATTGCTTCTCCAACAAATTTATCGATCATGATGAGGTTTCTTTCATTCTCAGCATAATAGCATCTATCTAATCTTTCCGAAATCACTGCAATATTTCTATAACATTGCAGGAATCATCAAAAAGGAGGTTTGTAGGTGTTCCTGGCATGAACTCGATATGCAAAGGATTATGCAACGAGCCTGGTATCCATCCGTGTTCTAAAGTCTAAACTTCTAATGCTAGATTATAAGTTACTGACTGTTTCGGTTCTGAAATAGTCTGTTTACTGCTTCCTGCAGGAATCGAGAGTAAGTTTGGTGTCGGTGTTGGAAAGTTGGAGTGGATGGCCGACAAAAATCTATGGTCGATCTTCAGTTTAGATGGACAGTCTCTCGGGAATTTTGGTGGTTTAGTAGCGACAGACAAGCTTTTAGCCGCGTCTGGTTTCCTGCATCTAAAAGGAATCCCTCCACCGATTGGTTAGCCAGCTTTTCATTTTCATCCCTCGCTAGTTCATTCAATTTGTATTTTTATTAAGAATTTCGAGATTCCACAGATACGAACGTGGCTCCTGGAATAGCATCGCAGATGAAAGACCTTCCTGCCAGACCGTGCTTTGCTCTTATGCTAGCATTCACTGAACCTCTACAATCTGTGAGAAATCAGAACACCACAATGTGTTTTTTTTTTCTTTTGCTGGTGTAAACATCTGAACATCACAATGTGATTAACATCTGTTCACCAGATTCCTGTTAAAGGGTTCTCGTTTGTGAACTCTGAAGTTCTGAAATCAGCCTCGTGTGATAGCAGTAAACCCGGTCGCTCTTCATCTAGGTCAGTGTCATACTGTCATTACTGTCATTACTGTCATACTGTCATTTCGTTTGTGTAATTTACTGTCATTGTGAATTGTGATCAGTGAATGTTGGGTGATTCATTCAACCGAGGAATATGCAAGGAAAGTGATCGATGAGTATGACGCAGGATTGAAAAAACCGTCAACTGATACACTGACAAAAGTAGCCGAGGAGCTTCTACACGCATTTCGAAGCACCGGACTGTGTACCTCTCAACCGTTTTTCACGAAAGCTCACCGATGGTTCACCTCCAAACCACTCCATTAAATAATATTTTCCAAAAAAAAAATCGTTGGTAAATCATAAGGTTGATTTTTTTTTTTTTTTTTTCCGACAGGGGGAGTGCGTTTCCAGGAGTGAGTATAGCCAAAGAAGAGAAATGTCTTTGGGATTCGAGCAGGAAAATGGGAGTTTGCGGCGACTTTTGTGTGAGTCCAAGTGTAGAAGGTGCTATCGAGAGTGGTTTGGCTGTTGCTTTGAGATTCATCGAGATGTTTGCTTCACAGAAGAATCAAAACACCGGCACAAAACTGTAACCCAAAACCAAAACCGTGTTCTTCACCCACCCCTAGGCCTCGACTTTGCTTGTATTCCGATCATATAGTAGACTGTCAACAGTCCATTTGTTCCGATCATTTTTTTTTTTTATTTATTAACGTGTGTCAAAGCAAATGTAAACAAATGACGAGATTGGGTGAGTGAAGAGAATAGTATAAAAAATGTTGAAACTTTAGACTTTACAGTGACTACTAACTACTAATAGCTGTCTTCTAACCCATTCCAGCCATTTACACTAGACAAATGTACTTCATCATACTGTATGTATCCAAAAGAAAGTCGGTCCAAACGATTGTGGTCGTCTCATGTTAATACGGGTCAAGTACTAGTACTACTACTACCCATATCGACAGGATTATGCTCGGCTTAAGCAAGAATTTGTGATCGTTGAAAGCGGGTTAACCAAGACCCGAGTGCTAAGAGAGTAATGGTGCAACCAGCAATGAGCTGGAGACATTAATCACACCATTTAAGGGTACTCACTACTATAACCAAACCTAATTGAGAGGTTCATTCAATCATTATGAACCCTAATTAATTACTCGTGTTTTTTCGACTGAAGTAGGCTGAAGTGAACCAAAATGGTTGAGACAAAACGGACCTAAGGGCTAAAAGGGTTGAGCTGAAGTGAGCCGAAAAGAACTGGATCTTAGTAGTTAGGACTTAGGAGTAGTGTTTAGTGATGTTTGCCACCCCACATGCTTAGCTTTAAAGATTCAAAATGGTTAATGCAATCATCAATTATAGAGTATACAACCATGCAATTCTAAGCAACCTAACCTAAAGTATGTTTATATGATATGCCACATGATTATTCATCATATCGAAAATTCCCTAGAATGAAACGGTAACAAAGTCATCTCATGTGGTTGACCTAACTCAACCCGACCTCACCTGGTTGACCCGTTTATCAGGTCAATTTGGTAAAAGGGTCAAGCAACGGGTGAAGTGCATGCAAAAATCGGTTTCAGGGTATCGGGGTAGACAGTTAATGCTAACAGCAAAGAGTCACTGCTCTAACACAGTTTTGACTCTAACTGCAATGGGTGAGTGATACTGATACACATGGGTGGTCCAGTTTCATACCAAAACCAAAACCAAAAACAACGTTTTCCGAATACATCGTTGTCAACCATGTTCCCGACCTTCTGTCGTCGACAAGTGTGCGAGCAATGCCACAGATTAAAATATCTAGCAACTACTGTTGCTCAATGTCGTATTCAGGGTCCGAACAGAGAAAACAGCATCACGACATTAACAGCAGTAACAGCAATGTACTGTATAAGACTGGAATTCAGGGAGAGGAATGAGAAGAAGAAGAGAAAAAAACTTTATTCCTTGTCAGTCAAAGAGTGAAAGTAATCTCACTTACAGAATCACAGTTGCCTAAATAAAAATGCACACGATGAGAAAGAATGGGGGAACGACGAAGGCCTAGCAGTGGTAGAAACATACTACTATCTACACCAAATTAACTTCTGTATCGCTAAACGACCAAGTGACGAACCAGAAACTGTTCAGCAAAGTAATTAATGGATTATAATGTTCAAAGACTGAAAATCACGACGCAGCACAAAAAAGAGAGAGTAGAGGGAGGTTGTACAGTTACTCGACGAACATCATGGAGCATATTCAGTTTCAAGAGTAGGTTGAGTCCGAGTCACCATAGCTGCGGGAGCTTTCCCACTATTACCTACCGAGGTCATCCTAAGCGCCTCACCAACCTCCGAAGCCTTCTCCATATGCGCCATCTTCTTCCGTTGTTGGTATTTTCTCAACCACGCTAACAACATCCCCATGAGCACCAACAACACGACTCCACCCACGACTGACCCGAGAATAATCCACATGCTCTTCGTACTCTTCTTCTTCTTCTTGTGAGATGCGGGGGATGGCCCTTGTGCCTCGGGGGGTGTGCTAGGAGGAGACGCACCCACCTCGGCCACCAACGCGAAATGCCCTTCTTGGGTTGTTGAACACGTGTTCTTCGACACCACATTGCTAAAATTCACCACTCCTTGAAGATTGAACCAAACACACTTGGGTGTCGACCCAATTGGGGTCGGCTTCACATTAGAGAACCGGATCTTGATCGGACTACCCGACACGGTTATATCCAATACGGGTAGGTTTGTGGCCGATAGATTGAGTGCGTCATAAGCCAACAACCCAAGCATAGGAGCTAAGTAAGTATGACCGGGAAGCGGATAATACAAACTCGACAAACTACCCAAGTTTTGATAAACTAAGACGAGCCTCTCGACATAGGGTTGAACCACAACACCTTGAGGAATCCCGAATTCCTTGTAGGAAACACCTCTCTTGAACAAACTACCACTCCTTAACCTCAGTCCCGACACCTTAACCCCGGTCAAGTTAGAAGGAACCTCCCCATCAAAGACAACACCGGTTTTAGGATGAACGAATGCTCGATAAGCATAGTCTTGAAGGAGTGCATCCAATGCAGGTGCATCCCTTGAAGTCGAATCCGATTGTTGTTCTTGGCCTAGACTAGGGCAAGGTTGTAACCATGGTGATAATACTAGCAACAACAAAACCGACATTGACATGAGACTTCGATAATGAAGCCCCATTGATGAATTTCGACACGAAAATCGTAACCCTCGCCTACCAAGATCTGCAAACAATTCAATCATTCAACCCATCAAATCAACCTCAGTGAATTTACCCTACAGAATATTCACAAAAAATCCAATTTCCAATTAATTTATATAATATCAAATAAAAACCATTTCTTTGATGAACTAACTATTCAGAAATTAATCAATTAATATGAAATTGTTCAATCCAACAAACGGGTATTTGCTGAAAAAGCATAAAGTTGCAAAAAAAAAAAAAAAAATAGGATTCAATAAATCAATTTTGCTTCTTTTTTGAGTTATCTTTTAGAATCTAATAAAAAAGAAAGCAACTTTAAATGATTTCACTCAATTAATCAATCAATCAATCAATGCTACTAATAATTAACAACGTAAATCCGTCACAAGCGAGACTTACTCGAATCAAAAACCCTAAACAATGTAGTAAGAAGTAAGAGAAGGGTACCTGTGAGAAAAACCCAAATCAAAACCCGAACCCGAACCGAAACCCAAGTGCATTTTGGATTAATGGAGTAAAATTGGATGGGAAAATGCAGGTAATTCAAACCCCACCATGGTTTTAAAAAAAAGTGGGGTTTTTATGGTTAGAAAAAACAAACCTAATTTAATGTAATTGGAAAAATTAAGGAAATAAATCAAGGGTAATTATAATTATAATAATAAATTAATGTAATTGGGGGGAAAATTAGGGAAATAAATAGTGGGATAAATAAAGAAAGAAATTTGGGGGGAAATTAAATGAAAGATGAATTTAATTTTAATTTAATTTAATTGATTTATAAGTGGAAGAAATGGGGATTGTTGTTGATTTTGTGTAGGTGAGAAGTGAAGGGAGATGAAGTGAAGGGAGGAAGAAGAAGAAAGTGGAGTAGCACTTTGTGTTTGTGTTTGTACACAGATTCTCGTTTGTGACGGAATTATCTGTTATAAATTTATAACGGATCAAATACGATCCGTTTACATAGAAAAGGTAAAATATTGTAAAAAGTACGGAGTATATGGGTTGTCTTTTCTATGTAAATGGAGAAGTATTTGACCCGTTATAAGTAAATGACGGATAACTCTGTCAGAGTAAGAAAAGCCAGCTAAGTCAAGTGAGAAGGGAACCCACATTCACACTTCACTCTTCACACTCACTCACTCACTTAATGACATGAAAGTTATGCTATGGACATAAATAACACAAATTCTTCTTTGTGACAGAGATATCCGTTACAAATGTATGACGGGTCAAGTAGATACCATTTAAGGGGAAAAAATAAAAGTGATGTTGGTGGGGCCTTTGTCATTTTCCCCTCAAATGGTATCTAATTAACCCGTCTTAAGTTTGCATAGACCAACGGCATAAATAAAGGATAAGAGTGGGTCTACAGAGAGACGGTCTCTAATTAACTTTACTGAGAGACTAGGTACAAATCGAAGTAACAGTGGTACCAAACCTAATAGAAGTAGGTACGATTAACATAAAAGAGTATACAAATATAAAGAATGTACGCTTCTTATAAAAACAGTTACAAAACAAAATTGTCATTTAAGGATACGAATAGAACATAGAGTAATACTGAAGAGTGGTCTTTCAATAAGTTATTGAGAGACCGTTTTTTCCAAGATTTTGTGAAAGGGTAAATTGATGAGTAGGTCTGTCGAGAGATCGTCTTTGGTTAAATTTTATTTCTATATTAGGTGAGAGTCTGGGAGATATCTCGATAACGTTATTAAGATAATGAGAGACTATCTTATCTGGAGTTTTTGTGTATGAATGAAGTGAATATTTCTTATGACGGATATAAATTTGTCGTAAACTTATGACGGGTTAAATAATATTTGTCATAAATTTATAACGGAACATATAATGATATGAATTTTTCTAACGTGTGTCCAGTTGGGCACACGTTAATATCCTCATAAAGGAATGAATCACGATGATAATATCACGATATTAACCATACCTAAACAACATCATTTGTAATTTCCTTTATAATAATGATATTAACGTGTGCCCAATTAAAAAAAATTATAATGATATGATAACATACTGGTTGATAGGACAAAGTTGGTATGTCTAGGGAGTAGTATGCGATTTGTAGTTACATGTACGCGTGGGTATTACTTGATGAGTCACAAGATTGTGACAGATATGATAAAATGAACACAAAATTTTGGAAGAAACGGTCTCTCAATAACTTAACGAGAGATCACTCTTCAGTACCACTCTATGTCATATTTGTACCCTTAAGTGACAACTTTGTTTTGTACCTGTTTTTATAAGAAGCGTAACCTCTTTATATTTGTATATTCTTTTATGTTAATCGTACATACTTCTATTAGGTTTGGTACTACTGTTACTTCCATTTGTACTTAGTCTCTCAGTAAAGTTAATGAGAAACCGTCTCTCAGGAGACCTACTCTAAAATGAAATAGTAAAAGAATTAGCAGGTCTTCTGAGATCTTGAATTACGCTAAATCACTGTGACAAATGTAACAATCATTTAAAATCAGATGAACTAGTATTATTAAAGGAATAACTATATTATTAATAAAATGAAATGAAATAAAATAAAATGGAGAAAATAGAAGATGGACAATGGACTTTGCTTAGTTGTTGTTTGTTGTTGGGGAGTGTTCTTGGGATCACAATTCACACATTCACAAGCTCACACCCTTCCCTTGTCACTACTCAAATACTAGTGTCCAGTTACTCGGCTCGGGTTCAGGTTGACTTATTCGGGTTGTCAGTTTTAACAGGTCTACTCAGGTTCATACAAATATTTTATCTGTAGAACTTATCTGGACCGTGTCATTTTCAGATGTTTAAGAATTGAGATAATTTTAAGTACGTTATTATCGATTTTTTAGGAAAATTGATTTGTACGGAGAATATAACGATGATGAAAATAGAATGTCTCGATAATAATAAATGATTTATCTTTTTCCATATTTCATACTTCCTCCGATTTTTATTTATCTTTCTTATTTCCTTATTGGGCTGAAACATCATTTCTTCTCTATTTCTATTTTGGGCCATCAATATGTGGTCTAGAATTACCCTTACATTTCTCTCTCTCTTATTCTTTTTCTCTTTTGAACCACACATTTCTACCTCTTATTTTTCACTCAAAAGTCAAATGAGAAGATAAATAAAAATCGGAAGGAATATAACAATTTGCGGAAATATTTGTACTCTACTTTGTGGCATCTCTTCTGTACTTTCTTTTTGTCTCATTTGTTTTTTTCTACTAGTTGGAAATAAAATATAAAATAAAAAAATTGTGTTACAGGTGTATAATCATCATTCAGATTCCTATGCCCTATGTTTCTGAACTCATTATTTACCATTTTACCCATTGTGTTTCTATTATACTCCCTCCGAGTTTCTATTATTGTTCCAAAAGGTTTTGGGTGGAAAACATGTGAACCACATATTGATGACCTAAAAAGGAAAGTGGGACAAAAATCAAACTCAGCCAAAAAAGAAAAGTGGGACAATAATAGGAACTCGGAGGGAGTACTATATTATTGTACCAATTAAAGCCGTCAAAAGTTGACCCAACCAGACAAATCCGACCTGACCTGCTAGATCAATTAAGCGAAATGACCCGGCCTGACAAATTGGACTAGAATCAACCAAAATGACCCGACCCGATTATAACCTAATATGAACCCAACTCGACCTAAAATAGATGTTGATCTGATAACTGATAAGACCCCGACCCAACCTGACAGATCAATTAACCGAAATGACCCGACCCAGATGTGAACTTGGCTCACCCTGAAATAGATGTTGACCCAATAAGACCCGGACCCGATGTGACCCGACCCAACCCGGCTTGACCCAAATCCAACCTGACCCGCCCGATTGCCACCTCTGCTGCTGTCCCCCACAGTGGCCCACTTACAGATTGGGCCTTGGCATCGGCGTTATTTTATGAGACTATAATGAAACTTGGACTTCAGTGAATGGGCCCATTCAAAAATTTCATGGACCATGAACAGTAAATAAATTATATCAATGTCGTATGGTGCACCCCTGTGTTGTCCCTGTCGCCCCCATCAAATATAAATGGTATATTCACCCACAAAATTAAAATAATAATAATAAAAATAATAAAAAATTCATGGACATCTTAGTCTGCTGTTAAGACGGGTTCACATATGAGACAGTCATATTTTAAACAAAGATAATTTAATTAAATGAATAATTTTTTTTTACAAAATATTACTCCCTCCATATTCTTGAATTAGCCCCATAGGGGTTGGACACGGAGTTTAAGAAAAAGTGAAAAAGTAAGAGAAAAGTGATGATATAATGCAGGTGATGAGAGAGAAATAAAAATAAAAATATTTCTTCAAAAGGAAATGGGGCTACCCCAAAAAATAACCAAAAACAAATATGGGGCTAATTCAAGAGAATGAAGGGTGTATTTCACAATGCAAAACCATATAAGTAAATTATGAAAGTACATAACTAGCCGACATAATAGTGACAAAAATACAAGTTGTCTACATGTAGAATAAAGACAAATTCTTATTTGTGATGAAAATATTCGTCTTAATTCTATGATGGGTCAAATATTTAGAATAAGACAAATTTATATACCTAAGTTGCAGGGAGGGACTTTTTGTCATTTCCTTCCTAGTTGAATATATTTGACCTGTTCTAACGTTATGATGGATATATCTGTCGCAAATAAGATCAACCGAATAAAGGGTTGAATTTATCAATTTGTACTAGGATTT
Organism: Agrostemma githago; assembly: GCA_958450325.1. Taxonomy (NCBI): domain Eukaryota; kingdom Viridiplantae; phylum Streptophyta; class Magnoliopsida; order Caryophyllales; family Caryophyllaceae; genus Agrostemma; species Agrostemma githago. Next base: position 81,470,507 of record OY288240.1, read on the forward strand.
GGAAAAATATTATGAACCCCCTTAGCATTAGGTTCGGTGTAAAACTGTACAGTAACTCTCATGTGAGATGTCTCACAGTAATCTTACCGTGAGACCTCTCACATGGGGAGTGAAAGGTTTCACATAGGAAGTGATTACAAATTACCGTGAGACGGTCTCATATGAGTTTTTGTGAAAACTGTAAACTGTTATAAACAAAGTGGGCTAGGCCATTCATTTTGTTTGGGTTTGACCCAATATTCCGGGTCCAGAAAATACAAGCCCAGTTTCATCTGAACCAAATTCGTATGGCCCTTGCCCTTCCCACCCTTTGCCTTCTTTATTTAACTTCGGTTCGACTCACTTTAGTTCAGTCTCATTAAGGTCATGTTCTTTTGGACTTATATTCAGTCAGTTTCAGTTCAGTTCAGTTCAATTCAGCTCCAAGAGGCATATTTTGTTTTTATATTTCAGTCAGTTTCAGTTAAATTAAGTTTAGTTAAGTTAAGTTCAGTCACTTTCAGTCCAAAAGAACGGATCCTAAGTTCATCATCTCTCAGTCACTTCCGTTTAGTTCAATTCGGTTCATCGCCTCATTGATATAGAAAGGCAAGTTAAACGGTTGACTTAACACCGTAGATGTCACTATTCTCACCGACAGTTCAAGTCAGTTCATCGTCTCATTGATGCAGAAAGCCAAGTTAAACGGTTAGCTTGGCTTAACATCGTAGATGTCACTATTCTCACCGACAATTTTGGATCTGTTAATAAGTGATGTTTGATCTGTTATAACTAGGAGAAGAGAATTCGAACCTGAGACCTATTGTTTCAAAACACCTAGTGTTAACCATTAGACTAAGACATATTCGGTCTATGCTATAACTTTATTACAGATATATCGGTCGTAATTTGCGGCGAATTTCAGATTCTTAAATTGATTTTTTTTAAAGTTTTGTAGGGTTGTAGACTTTAAATAGGCTTTTCTAATAATGCTTTAACATTGTCAATTACCCCTAAATAGCTTCACCATTAGGCATTATTATTAGGGCTTCATCATCACTACTTTTTTCCAAATCTCATCAACTTTTTTACTCATACTAATACATTTCCACCACCTTCATTGACAAAAAAAAGACTAGAAAAAGCCTAATGAAAAAGTCACAATACCCCACCAACTACGGTGTAGAAAATTTACTCTTAGTGTTACCGTATAAGTCATTTGTTTATCTCTGATTAAAATATTTTTCACGATTAATGTAAAAGTAAACAAATAACCGAGACAGAAATATTACTGTAATATGGAGAGGATCCGACCCTTACTAATTATGCAGTTATGCTATGTCACTCTCGTATGATGTGAGGAAAAAGTTCAGTTTGCGTTGAAAAAAGACTGTATTATGATAAAATGTGCTCATTTTATATTAAGATTGACGATTTTTTATCATACAATAATCATTTTTTACCATACAAAAACCGTCACATATCTCATTCAACGGTCTTATTCAACAATCGATATTTCTCAAGACCAAGAAATCCATGAGAATCAAATATGTCCAGAGTACAGACATCCAAAGAACCAGTAGGGCAACCAAGACAAAGAAAAATTACCATTGGTCTTTCTCATCATTTGATTTTATTGTTATTACTGATCAAATATAGCACTCCATCCAATATTTACGAGCGACTATATTTACCTTCTGTTTTTGACATATTCAATTGAATGGATACATTTTATCATAAAAAATACTCAATCTTAAATACTCTGTATCATAATGATAATATCTGTCACAAACTTGCAAAACCAGATAATGACCCGTTATTATCAATCTTAATGAGCGATACTTGAATACTTCAATACGAAATACAGTTTTTTTGTTTAACTAAGAAAAACACTTAGTCGCATTACAATATAAGGGATGATGATTTGAACCTAAGACCTACCGTCCATTTTACTTAGAGCAATCACAATGAACAAACTCAATATAAAGTTTGTCATTGCCATGTAAGATTTTGACAAACTCCATATGCTTAGAACTTTTAGAAACAATGGAAGAACTCTAAAAATAAAGTTCTTACATGAGAAAGTTTAATAAAAATAAATAAATAAATAAAATAGTAATTAGACAATCTTGCTTTGGATTTAACAAGAACTTGTTCTTGTTTTAAAGAACTCAAGACAACCCACAATGGAAGAACTTTTAGAAAATAAGTTCTTGGTGACAAACTCTAGGAGAAGAACCTCCATTGTGGTGTCTCTTAGTCTTAAATCTTAACCACCACTAGGTTAAGATATATTCGACAATCGTAACTAATAGTCCTTTCAAACGGGTCACCCAGGTTGGGTTCGAGTGGATCAACTTTGTGTCAGACTACTTTCAGGTCAGAAAAATCATACTGACTTCGGGTCGGACCATTTTGGATTGCAAGTCAAATACTTTGGGTGTCAAGTCGAGTTCTGGTAATACTCCCTCCTATTCTAAGTATTCCTCTCACTTTTCTTTTTGAGCTTAGTTTGATTTTCTTCCCATTTTTCTTTTTTGAATATAATTATAATCATTCTTTATTCTTCCTTCAATTCATTATTCTTTTCCTCCACACCTAAATTCAACAACTTTTCAGTTTTTCACTTTATATTCCCATCTTTTACCCTTCACACCTTTTTATTCATCTCTCTTACTTTAATTCCACCATTTATTACTTCCTCCGTTTGCTTTTTTCACACTTGCGCACGTTTTCTTTTGTCTATATCTTTAGCTACGTATTTCTAAAAATTATAAAAATTTGATATTCATGATGTATTCGATTAGACAATTTAAATAAGATCTCATATGACTATATTTTATCGTATATATTAAAAGTTATGTCGATAATTCTTTTCATCTATGAATAGTGCATAATATCCAAATGCATGGAAATGATTGGAACGGAGGGAGTATTATTTACTCCCTCCTTGGTTTTCCCCCCAAAAAATTGGGGAGAAGTACTTGAAATAAGATGAAATATTTTTGAAGTCAGATCAGTTTTGTCAGATCTAATCATACCCGATATTAAGAAACTAGAAAGAACAATTGTATTGAAGTGAGGGGGGTGAAGTGAAGTATAGTGTAGGATTACCCCCACTAGGATGAGTAGGAGTAGGAGTAGGATGAGATATTGAAAGACGACAAAGGAGGAGGGACTTTGAAGGGTGGAATTCCCAAGAAAAGTGGTGATGATTTTGATTGGAGGTTGGACCGGAGTGGACCCCCCCTTCTCTCTTTAAATAAATCAACAAAACTGGTCAAACTACCCCCTCTTCAATGTTTCTGCTCTTTCCGGGAAACCCAACACCACTTTTCTCACTTCTCAGGTGCCTTTCTTTATTCATTAAGGGTTCGTTTGGTTACCCATCTAATTACCGGAAAGTGCAAGATTTCAAGATATGCATTTTCAGGGAGTTGCTTGGTTGTCCACTCCATGGGAATCGTCACTTCTCAGGAATTGCAACTTCCTTTCTAATGGGGAAGTTACTTACCAAGGTCCCTTGGTGTGTAGAACTTCCCGCATGAAGTCATTTTCCACATTGGTTCGTTTATTCACTAAGGTTCGTTTGGTTACCCATCTAATTACCGGAAATTGCAAGATCCTAGGACGTGCATTTTCAGGGAGTTGTTTGGTTGCCCACTTTATAAGAATCGTCATTTCTAAGGAATTGCAACTTTCTCCATAATGGGGGAAGTTACTCACCAAGCCCCCTTGGTGGGTAGAACTTCCCGCATGAAGGTCTATCTCCCACCTGACAACCAAACAATATTTTTGTAATTCCCATGAAATACAAATTCACGTGAATTTAAGTTCCCGATAACTTTCTCTTCCCATGATGAACCAAACGAGCTCTTTAGTACGGAGTATTATTTTTGTAACTTTAAAACTCAAACTTTACTAATTATATTTTTTTACTCCGTGTATAAATGAATAGTATTACTGATAATGTAGTGCTCTCGAAAGTCCGAAGTATGTATAGAATTAATTTAGATATAAAGAGTTCTCTTTCATTCAATTTAGTCTTTACATTACCGCTCTTATTCTAGTTTCATCCTTGGACCTACGTAAAGATCAGATTTTAGCTATGGAATACTCCATACTCCTATTAAGTACTCGTAAGATTATCTTCTTTCAGACTTAGGGGGCGTTTGGTTCATCAAAGGGAAAGAGAATGAAGTCAATAAAGGGAAACATGGGAAAGAAATGAGATTACCCCAAGTTTAGGTTGTTGTTTGGTTTTCAATGAAAGGGAATGTATTTCACCCAACCTTCACCCAAACAACCTCAACAGTAACGGTTGTCATCCTAATATTTATACATTTTATGTAAAATAAAAATAATTAATTAATTTTAATATTTCAATTTCAAAAAAATTGTGTAACTTTTATATCTTTTAATAATAAAATACTTGTAAAATAATAATTTTTTTTACAATTTTTTAATTGTAAATACGTTAATTATAATAATTATTACAATATGACATTTTTTTTTAAATAAGGTTTTTCTTTTTAAATGATAAATTAAGGGATCAAGTATTATTTTGACTCATATTTGACCCAACTTTGCCCCACATTTTACCTGACCCGAAAGTGTGATGGTGGTCGTAGTGGTGGTAGGTGGGCCTTGGTGGTGTCGGTGATGGGTGGACCTTGGTGGTGGTGGTGGGTTTTGGTGATGGTGTTGACCCGATGGATAAGTGGGTGAGGGGTAAGAAGCTAGAATAGTTTCGGGGAAAGAAAGGGTAAATGAAATGATTGAATTGACTAAACAAACCAAAACAACGGGAAACATTAACTTTGATTCACTTACTCTTTCTTAAATACCTCCAATGATCATCTGAACACGCTCCATTTCAAAATCAGTCATCATTGAAGAACCCTATTTTGCAAAATATGTCATCCAAACAACATCCCATTTTTATTACTCGTATTACTCTATACTTCGACTTCTGCAATAAATTACGGGATAGTATTAACTTATTATACATGTCACGTCAATTAATGCATTTTTATACGAGTACAAAATACGAAGTAACTCTATCTACAGTGGGTCTCTCTTGCGACGAGTCTATCCGTCATAATAATATAACGGGTCAAATACATACCACATGTATGAATAAGACAATTAGTTTGTTATGTCTCACCCACACTTTATTCTTGTCTTTAGTGTAGTACTTGACCCGTTAAAAATTTGTGACGGGTACTTCCGTCACAAACAATAATTTGTGCTCTACTAAAATGATGGGAGTATTGGAGGATTAATTTTTTTTAAGCCTTTAGTTAGTTAATTAGTCTTGTCAAACTTTTTTTTTTTGGCTGACAACTAATTAATTTAAATCAATAAAAATAAAATAAAAAATTCTAAAAAAAATAGTGTAATAAATGTAGGAAAAATGAATAGAATTGACAAGATATAGAGGACGTCAAATCGGTTTTGTTTGGAGAATGGAACACTATTGAACAAGAGAGGCATCTAGGCTCTAGCCATATCACTAGCTCAATGAGGTTGGGCCATCATCTACCTTGACCACTCACCTTTTCGCCCTTCAACTTTCTCATGCACTTGTTCTACCATTTGATTCTTGAGACGTGTCGTAACTTCACCAGCCTAAAATCGACTTGATTTGAATAATCCGATTCAAATCTGATTTGGCATTCAGATCGAAGATTCGCTTCATTCAAATTCAGTATAATGGAGTACCGATGTTTCAGTCCAGTTCAGCTTGATTTGTGTCAATCATTCTCCATCGGATTCCAATCTTCCATTCACTCAAATTTGATGCTTCGTCTTGATGTACTCTTGAACTCTTTTAGCCATCCACTAGTGAGATTATCGTTAAAAATGTGCTTTGACTACTTTTTCTAAGGTTTAGTTGCAGTGCGTTCTATTCGCCTTAATCATTCTCTAACAGATTCACTTTATTTGAAACCAGGCCTTGATGCAATGAGTATCCTTATCCTCCCCATGGAGGGTCAATTTCATTTGAACGACCAAGATCTCTTATGAAACTATCCGAGTTTTATCAACAAAATAAAATGAGAAATGGAGTATAGTTAGGAGTGCAATATTACATTGCCATGTGGGGAGGAAATTGGAAAGAAATAGAGATGATCCATATTCAACTTGATAAACTCTTGAACTGTTTAGCCATTTACTAATGAAACTATCGTTAAAACTATATACTCATACTCTGTTTCTAATGTTTAAATTCTAATCACCTCAATCATTCGATATCAGATCCACCTCATTCAAATTCAATCCCACCGAGATCAGCTCAATTAAACCTGATTCACCTCTCCCATAAGGCAAATGCTTGTTTGGTGACGACAGTATCCGCCGTAAACTTTAGGATAGGTCAAATACATATCAAATCACATGACAAGTGAAATATCAAATATTTTGTCTTCTTTGGAATCACAGGGTGATATTCGACATATTTTAAAATTTATGACATCTTAAGCCAGACTAGGCCCTGTTCTTTTAGATTTATATTCAGTCAGTTTCAATTCAGTTCAGCTCTAGGAGACATATTTTGTCTCTATATTAAATTCAGTTAACTTCAGGGGCCTTAACTGATACCGTAAAGGACTTGCCCTCCCTTCATAGGTCTAATGACTTTAAATCCATGGTCATTTTCATTCAATCATAGCTTACAATTCCAAACTCTAAAGGAGTATGACTCCTACAAAAAAAAATAAAAAAAAACTAGATAAGCTTTAAAAAAACACACATAACCGTTGTACTATATGACCCAAGTGTAGGACACCTACCCAAATACCAAACCAAACCAACCCTCCCTCCCTCCCTTCTCTCTCTATCTCTAGATCTTCAAGCTCTCCTTCAATGGCTTCCGCCTGCGTCAACATCCCTCACCCCCATTCCGACACCACCTTCCTCACCATGCCATGGCTTACGCCTCCTCCCTCACTCCCTCCTCAAGATCCCCTTCCCCCACAAGACGCCGAAGATTCCTTCGAGTTCCATCTTCTGGATCTCCCCTCCACCGTTCTCCCCGCCGATCAACTCTTCTCACATGGCAAACTCCGCCCTCTCCACCACCCTTCCTCCGCCGCCGACATTTCACCTCCTCGCCGCAAAATCTGCTCTCACGGCGGCTCCAATGTCGCCGTCGCCGACGGCGGCATTGGAGATGGTGGTGATGGGAGTGTTTTGTTCTCGCCTAAGGCGCCAAGGTGTTCTTCACGGTGGAGAGAGATTCTAGGGCTGAGGAACAAAACGACGTCGTTATCGTCGTCAACATCGAGTAAATCGAGTAAGGTGAGTACTCAAGAACCGTCCAAAACGACGTCGTTGAAGAGGTTTCTAACGAAAGGTCCTAAACCGGACACGTCACTCACACTCCCGTTGCTCAGCTCAGACGACTCGTTGACCGAGTCAACGTTCTCAATCTCCACGTCACGATTGTCGTTATCATCCTCCACGTCATCATCCACCTCATCCTCAACCCACGACGACACCCACCGTCTCTCCCTCGACGAGAAACGCCCTCGACCGGCGGTCCACATCCGTCACAACCCGAACCCAAACCCAAACCCGAGACCGGTCCCGGTCCGGCGAGCGCAAAACCCGGTCCGAGGAGGAGGTGGAGGAGTGTCGGCGGATAGTCCGAGGATGAACTCAGCGGGTCGGATAGTGTTTCACGGGTTGGAACGGAGTTCGAGTAGTCCGAGCAGCTTAAATGGTGGACCAGGTACAAGCATAGAGGTGTTGAACGGTCGTATTCGGCTCATGTCCGGGTCACCCCGGTTCTCAATGTTCCGGTCTGTTCCTCACTCAAATCGGGTGGGTTCGGGTTGGGTCAGTTATTTACGTCTTCATCCACCTCCTCGTCCTCTGCTCAAAGGAAGGATAAAACCGGTCACAGTCACGGTCTTCATTCAACTCAATATCGTAATAAAGACGTTAAAAACTAGTCTTAATCTCGTGCAAATTTATCTAAAAAAAAAAGAAAAAAAGGAAAGGGAGAAGAGTTTTTTTAAAAAAAACTAATTAATTAGTTTAATTTTCTAATTAAGAGTTAATTAATTAATTAATGTAAATGAGGCGGAGTTGGTTAATTATTATTGTTCACGTTATTTTAATTTTTTTTAATTAGTTGTATGTTTAATTTTATCGGAAAAGTTAGCCTTTTGTAATTCGATTGAGATGTTGGGCTAACTCTAATGTAAAAGTGCAAAAGGCTACATGTTTTATTAGGTGACACCATTATTAGCCTTTGTGTTATTATTATTACTCCTTCCGTTCCAATGAATTCTTTACGATTACTTTTTTATATTTGTCGAGGTACATTTCATTTCGTTCATATCTTTATTTACGTGTTATTAAAAATTTTAAAAATTTGATAATCTTAACATACTTATTAAGATCATTCGAAAAAGATCATATTAATAATTATATTAGAGATCATTCTACCCCATGAATAGTGCCAAAAGCAAACGTAAAGAATTCATTGGAACGGAGGAAGTATTAATTAATTAATTAATTAATTTCAATTCTCAAGTGTTAACACTCATAAGGTAATCTTTGATGTCTTTGATATATATTCTGATAAGCTTGAATCTAGACTAAACTACGGATTATCTTTCCCACCCTGATATGGATGGATACATGAAATAATAAGTATCGAAGTAACATGATAATGATATTTTAAGATATTTTGTGTTTTGTTAGAAGTACCAAGACTCATATCTAGACCATATCTCGTAAACGGGTCAGACCATTTTTGGGTCACGATAATTGGGTTGGGTTCGGATCGGGCTGAATCATTCGGGTTCATGTCATTTTCATGTAAGTTACTGTAATAACATCTGGTCAGCTCCGGGTTAGGCGATGTCAATTTGGGTGTTAGGTTGGGTCAGCTTTGCCACGCCTAAGACCTTTACGGGCTTTACCGTCCTTGATGCTCTACTGTATTACTCTGTAGATTTGAATCTAGACTAAATCAAAGCGATCTTTCTCGCTATGATATGAATACACGAAAGATATATAAGAAGTATCGGAGTAACATAATACTACGGATATTTTAATGATATTTAGAAGTACGAAGGCGATAGATAAGAGGGCCAAAGCCCAAAGGTGGTACTAAAATGTACTCAAATGTACGTATGTCATCAGATTGTGTACAGTTTTTTTATATGTAAAACAGGGAGAGCGGGTATGCTGTACACCTTTAATGGTGCTTTGGTGTATTTGAAATGTTTTTACAAGTCATTTGGCTTTTAGGAAAAAAAAAAAAAGACAAGGGAAAGGGAAAAAGTAAAAAATAAAAGAAAAAATACATTTTTTTTTTTGCGATTGTCGAAATATTGAGGGCTGTCAAGGTTAAAATTTGTGACCTCTGTCTCAGATACGTTTGTTTTTTCACACTTGTCGAGACACATTTTACACCGTTAATATCTTTTGTTTTACATTAACAAAAATTATAAAAATTCGATATTCTTAATCTAATCATAAACACGAATCAAACAAGATCTCACATGAATATATTTTCTCTTATAGATTGTCGGGAATATTAGCAGTTTTATGTCCAAAAAAGGGAAGCGTACCCTTTAGATTTGAACGGAGTGAGTTGATTATTATACTCCGTAACTTATAATGGTCAGCAGGGTACAAATTTAGAGCTAAAATTTTGAGGTAGCGAGTTCATTATATGTATTCATGTACTCCCTCCTAGTTTGAGTATTCCTCTCACTTTCCCTTTTTGGATGTACTTTTAATCATTCTTTATTCTTCCTTCAATTCTTTATTCTTTTCATCAACATTTAACCCAACACCTTTTCGCTTCATACCCCACCTTTTACACTTTTATCCCCCACTTTATAAATGAGTTCTTCAAAATAAGAACAAGTTCTTGTTTAAGAACCAAGTTCTTGTTAAATCCAAAGCAAGATTGTCCAATTGCTATTTTATTTATTTATTTATTTTTATTTAACTTTCTCATGTAAGAACTTTATTTAGAGTTCTTCCATTGTTTCTAAAAGTTCTAAGCATATGGAGTTTGTCAAAATCTTACATGGCAATGACAAACTTTATATTGAGTTTGTCCATTGTGATTGCTCTCATGTTTACGAAGTTTGTGTTCATTTAATGACTTTGCTACCCGCTAGATTCTCCGATTACAAGTCAAATATTTATCCATTTAAGTATCAACCGAATTTTTTGAATCGTTGCAGGTAAGAATACGATGGATAATCCGTGAGATGGGAGTGAGGGAGAAAAGGGAAAAGGGGGAAAAGGACAGGAGTGAGTAGAAAAGGGAGAGGGAAGAGAGGGGAAGCATCTGCATCTGCAATCTGTGCTGCAATCTGGCATGCTGCTGCTCTTCTGGTGTTGGCAGTGATGCTGTGCTGTGCTGTGATGAGATGAGCCTGTGAGCCTGAAGCCTGTGTGACTGTGAGAGCCTGGGAGCATACCATGTGTTCTTCTTTCTATACTTCATCACTATGTCTCTTTTTTTCTAACCCCATCCATCACTTTATATACACTCATCTCTCACCTAAACCAATTATCACATTCTTGTGTTATTCCGACTCTTCTACTCCCTCCGCTTCTCTATGATGTTCCACATTTGATTGTGGGAAGAAATTAAGAAAATTAATATATGTGGAGGAAAATGAAGATAGAGAAAAGGAAGTGGGGTCACAAGCAATAAGAACCACAAAATATTTACTAAAAAGGAAAGTGGAACATCTTAGTGAAGTTTCCTAAAAAGAAAATGTGGAAGATCTTAGTGAAGGGGAGGGAGTATTAGCCATTGTTTCTGACCATTAAGGCCCTGTTCTTTTGAACCTATATTCAGTCAGTTTCAGTTCAGTTCAATTCAACTTCGGTAAGCATATTTTGTTTCAGTTAAGTTAAGTTTAGTCAGTTTCAGTTCAAAAGAACAGGACCTAAGTCTTGTTTCTAACGAACATGTCCGAAATGATAAATGTGTTTTACATTTACAACGTATATGACTGTCACAAGTAAGAATGTGTGGTTTCCGATATGGTGTTGGGAGTGATGGATGATGCAGTTATTTTGGGTGAATTTTTCAATTTTTTGGTCTAGATTGAAGTATCAAAGTGTCGTGTTAATGTTGGACATGAGACATACAGGAACCAAGTGGAGTAACATAGATCACACGTGAAATATTACAGATATATGGATATAGAAAAAACGGAATGTCTATTCAGTAGCAAATGACGTGTTTTTAGGTGAGAATCAAACCTCCAACCTCTCGATCAGTTTTTTTTTTTGGTTCATCGAAGAACGCAATTACAATATATAGGTGAGGGAGGATTCGAACCTGGAACCTACTGTCTCAGAGCACCTAGTCTTAACCACTAGGTTAAGCCATATTCGGTCCAACCTCTCGATCAGTCTAAAGGGAGTTCTTACCTGTGAGCTTACCTCTTCTTCTCAGTCATTGACTCATTGCTATATCTTCGAAACAATGTCTTGTCATTATCTGACTAGATACGAGGCAGATACCAAATTATCTGTTTTAACGATACAATGGATATAATCTGTTAAAGGTAAATCTCTAAATTGTCCATAGAGTAATTGAGTGTGTTCATACAAAGAATTATTGCTCAGTGGATGGTAGAAAGCGAGGGGGAGCGTTTTTCCCACGTGATAGAATTGTATGTGGATCACAATTTTTAAATTTACACAAAATTAATTGTCATCTGAATAACTAGATCTATCTCGAGTTTGACTTAAAATCCGAATTTTCTGACCTCAATGTTATGATGAAACACAGACGATTATCTATTTATCTATGAAAAATTTAATAATAACGGACCTAAAAATGAACCTGCGTTCAATTCTCGTTAAAACCCTAAAACATGATTATCGTGATTAATATAATTATCGTGATTAATCATATTTTTATTGAGTATGTAATAATCCATTATTTGCAACCTACATTCATTTGACAAAGTCTATAAATATACTTTGTGGGAAGAAATGGCAAATAAAACATGTAAATCCAAGTTTTTTTCTAGAAAAAAAAAAATGACTAATTTCTCTTAAAATTACGATAAATTAAATACAGTAACATACTATCATGTGGTCCTGTAAAACATATCGTAATATTTTGATATTTTGTATACGGAATACAATTTATTTTTGTCCTATTTAATTTATTTGATTAAGACATGTATGCATATCTTAAAACCAGAATTTATATTTTTAAAATTCGAGCCAATATAGAGTTGTTTTCCAAGCATGTGATAATGCCCAAATATCACCACTATGTGAAGCCAAAGTTTGTAATATCGCAGTCATTTATTTACTCTTAATTTCGTTTCAAAATTTAAAAAAAGAGACGAAATTATTTATAATTATTGTTATTGGATAACAAGTAAATTACAGAATTACATAATCAAATTATCCACAAAAAAAACAATTTCAATATAAAAAATTAAATAAATAATTACTCCCAAGACATAAAATGGAATAAACAAACAAATAAACGACGGATTAATATTTTGATAAACATGAGTTTTTTTTTTTTTTTTTAATAAATTATTTATTTGAAGAATGATAAACATATAAGGTAGGCCCACATAAAGTCATATTATGATCACTGCAAAGTGATTCAGTCAATGTTTGCATGTGAAACTGTTGTTATGTTGTCTTTTTATTTTAGCTAAACTACAATCAAAATCATTAATAAAATCCTTACTTTTTTTTTCCTACTATAAAAAAAATCCTTAAAAAAAGTTATAGAAAGCCAAAATAAATAAAATAAAATATTAAACATGGCTTACAAATCCCCCTACACAATTACTATTTACAATCATTTTATTATCACAAATTATTCCTTTTTGTAACGGATTAAATATCGTATCCACATCAACAGATAAAGACAACGATTTGTTACTAACTGGACATTCGAATTTCGGCCCTGTTTAGTAAACAACATATTGGAGAAAATTGAGTAAGATTTCGGGTTTAAGCAGTAGATTGACCGTCACACTACTAATTTTATGTGTTTGGTAAATGACATATTGCGATAACATATTTGTCGGATTCTACTGTTTTTGAATATGCTGTTAACATGATCATATTGAATTTATACATGAAAACAAGTTGATTATCTTATAATCAGCTAATTACCAAACATTATTTCTTAATTCTATTAATACAATCTGTTAACAGTACTCTGCTATAGTTATCCGTTATTACGAATCTGCTACTGTTATTTTTCAAACAAGGCCTTTATATTACCTTGTATTGAACAATATATATATATGTGATATTCGAATATTCGACTAGTCACAGTCTCACAGATAAAAAATTTGTGATGAATACAACCGTCACGAACAGATATAATATTTTTCTATTATTGCCAAATGACAACTATCATGTTATGTTTATGAATTACTTTAATATGGTCGGTCCATGTTTTAAACTATATGGAATAATTGAAATTAAATGGATATATATAAGTGTATATATATGGGGTTAGTAAAGTGTAAGACAGCTTGATTAAGTTGCTTTTAAGATCAATATTTCATGTTCATTAATTCATCCAATTAAATACTACTAGAAGTTGCATTTATTGATCCTAATTTCAAATCTCGTCAATATTATATTATCATCCTTCTATTATCCTTCATTCGAAACAAAAAAAAAATATTATTGCCCTAATACTTTATTTAAAACTTAAAATGGTCATTTTGCGGCTATTATGTTATTTATTCTGATCGTACATTTTAATAATAAACGTAGCTAGGAAGAAAATTTTCATACTCATATAACTTTATGAAGCTGGTTGTCGCTAGGGGTGTTGACCGGTCCAAATTCGAACGGATCAGACCAGATTAACCCCGCAGACTAACAACCCCAAAAATCCAAACTCGCGGGCCGGACCGGTCAACAAAGACCCTCTTAAGACCGGACCGGAAAAATACACTAAGGGCTCGTTTGGTTCACCATGGGAAGATGAAGTTACCGGGAACTTTAAATTCACGTGAATTTGTATTTCATGGGAATTAAAAAATATTGTTTGGTTGCCATGTGGGAAATGACTTCATGCGGGAAGTTCTACATACCAGGGGGGGCTTGGTGAGTAACTTTCCCCATTGTGGAGGAAGTGACAATTCCCGGGAAGTAGCAATTCCCGGGAAATGGGCAACCAAACAACTCCCTGAAAATGCACTTCCTGGGAACTTGTACTTCTCGGTAATTGGATGAGTAACCCAACGACCCCTAAATTTAATACAAAGTACGGAGTATTTTTTTTAAAATGTGGACCGGTCTGGTCCGGTTTGCCGATCCGGGCCACATTTTGAACAGCCCAAAGTACGGATATATCCGTCGCAAGCTTAAGACGGATCAAGTTGAGGAGATAAAGACAAATATTTATCTAGGTCCCACCATCCTTACTTTTGTTTTATCCCCTATTTGTATCTATTTGACCCGTCATACGTTTGTGACGGATATATCTGTCACAAACAAGAATTTGTGAGTTGTTGCAGCCGACATCTTTACATTTGAATAAGCGTTAACAAACTTAATTATTACGATCTATGGCAAGGTACTCGTACTAAACTAAAAACGAACTAACGAAACCTAATTAATTTTTATGATTATCAAAATTTAAAAGTGTTAATTACCGCTTTCATTTTATTGAATTATTATTATTATTATTATTATTATTATTATTATTATTATTATTATTATTATTATATATAATATAAAAAAAAACAAATAGTGCATGTTTTGTACTCCATGTTTATTTATGATAATTAAATTGATGAATGTGTCGACTATATATGTCTGAATTTTTGTTCTTCACGGGTTGAACGTATAGATGTTGGAAGACTGAATAATATAGACAAAAGTAACGACAATTCATAGTATAAATTTCATATATATAATCATATATAATCATATACAATTATCTGACCATATATTCTTGTGTCTTTGTCTTAAGTATATTTTCTGAAGATCCCAATTTCATGATTATCATTTTTTAATCATTTTGGACCCTTAAATTCCTTCAACTAATAATTGTTTTTCCATATCATCGTTCACACTAATTTTGTGAAAAACCGTCTTTTAGGAGATCTGCTAATTTTATAATCGAGTGTCTTTCATTTAAAAATGGTTTTGAATTTAAAAAAAAAAGGTTAAATATGAGTTTATAATATAGTACGTATGTTTTTCGGATATTTAGTACCATGAAAATCGACTGGTCTATTCTTTGATTAAGATAACACGTCCTCAAAAAAAATTTAGGACTAATGGAGGACAAACGAGAAGATCAGAAAGCGATAAACTTGCATTGATTAAAATGAACTCCCGGACGGTTTAAATCATAGTGTTCAATACACGGTTTTTCAAAGACTCGGGACCATAAAAAACAAAACTTGCCAAAAATCGAATGGGTTATTGTTATTCCATCAGTAAGATAACACGTCCTTTCAAAATTGTGGACCAACGGTCCAACGAAGGACAAACTCAGAGTATCGAAAAAGCGATTAACTCGCATCGATTAATTTTTTTGGAAATTTGCGACCCCGGAACAAATGTTGCCGAAAATTGACTGATCTGTTTTTTATGTAAGATAACGCATCCTCCCAAAATTTTAGGACCAGCAGAGGAGTAGAGGACAACTGAAAGTATCGTAGGGATAAAACTCGTGTCGATTAAAAATAGACAGAATGGACGTATACTGTATTTGAGACTAAAATTAAACCTAAGATATCCTAAAGAGTAAGACACTGTTCTTTTGGACTGAAACTGATTGAACTTAACTTAACTGAACTTAATTTAACTGAAACTGACTGTAATATATAAACAAAATATGTCTCCTGGAGCTGACTGAACTGAACTGAAATTGACTGAATATAAGTCCAAAAGAACGGGGCCTAAGTGGTAAGATAAATGAGACGATGCCCGATATGACTCCCGTTTTCCCCGAAGACTGGGATTTAGGGTTATGGCAAGTTCAGGAAATTAATTTCCCCAAATTTCACTGTTTCTTTTGGTTAATCACTCAATTATTTCATTGTATTTGCTCTTCCCTTGTTATTTGATCCATTTAATTGATCGATTTGGCATTCATACCCTTTTTAGAGTGGTAATTGGAATCAGGGTTCATAGGTTTGGGAATTAGGGTTTAGTTTCGATTTTGTTGGTAGAATAGTGTCCATGATGACGACGACGACGACGACGACGGCGACGATGTTTCAATTAGGGTTCATCGTTGAATCATCGCCTTAATCTGATTCTAATCAATTTCAATGTAAGGGTTACTTTTTCAATCCCCAATTACTCAAACCCTAATCTCTATTTTTGATTTCTTGTACTTCGTATTTGGTTTTGTATTGATTTTTGTTTGTTTGTTTGAATTAAATCCCCAATTGTTCATACTCCAATGTAGATTTTGAATGTGTTTACTGGATTCTGGTAATATTTTAGACCTACTGTATTGCACCAACTTTTGATTGTGTTTTTGTCCTTCTTTTTCGATTTTTTGTATGCTTTAATTTTGCCTTAAAACTTATATAGTATTATAGTCCAGTTATTTTTCGTGATTTCTTTGTATTTTCGACGATTGTTGCACTTAATTGGCTCTTTTTGTACAACATTAACAATTAGGGTTTTCGGAAATCATATTTGGGGGTTTTATCAGGGAGATGTTGCTGTTCTGAAATCATATCTGGGGTTTGTTGGTACGAGTGTATAACATGAAATTTGGGAGATTTTATCAGATGCGGAGTGCTTGATAAGTTTATATGATGATTAATGAAGAAATGAAGAATTGTCGACTGTGACCGATGTGCTGTACATCTCTGAGATGTAAATTACCTGCAGGAAACAACGACTGTCGACTAATAACCATTGTTGGCGTGGCTTGATTACTTGGGATTCTTGTATTACACTACTTCCTACTTGAATACTTCGACTAAAAGAGTGACTGTTTTGTATACTTCTGGTTTTCAATAGATAATGAGAAGTTATCTTAGTGTTCCGTTCTTATGTTACAGCAAGTAAGTGGCTGCGATCTAATAATTCAAAAGGGTGTAGTTAATCATACGATGAAAGTGTAGTGTAGTGTAGTATAGTGTAGTATAGTTATCAATTGCTATGTTACATGTGTTCGATGGGAATTATACCGTGTATATTTTTGGTTTGAAGGTTATAGTGTAAGCAAAACAGCATTCATAGGGATTGTGATGGTGGATTGGTGGGTAGTAGCCTGGTAAAGATTTCGAGTCTTGTTTGGCAATTTAATATGTTCACAATACCGTCTTTAACTTCTCATATCTGATCATTTAGTAGGTCTAGGACTATTCGAAATGCACTTTAATCATGTTTTATAGTTGAAAATTATGTTTTTAGGATGAAAAACTGTGGATCGACAAGATATTGGTTCTTGTCACATTGCTCTTATAGTGTGTTGTTGGCGTGCCCGGGATTGATGTGACTATATTAATTACAGAGGGTCATGATCGAGGGCATCGAGGCTGCTGCTGTTGCAATTTTTTTGCAGAATCTCTACAACAAAAGTATGTATGATCTTAAATTTTTGATTACACATAATTTTCACTTGATGCAATCCAAACACATTTATCTTATTGCAGAGTGGCGCGACTCAACTGAGAGGTTACAATATATAGCTCATGTTACGTGTTTAGTGGTTGTCCATATTGAGATTTGGGGAATCGTTCGGCACGTGATAAAACAAGGAGTTAATTACTGCTCCAAACGAACGTAAAAAAAAGATAAAAAGTTGTATAAAGTATAATGTTAAAGAGTATTTTTTTTTTCTCATTTGCGTATCTGATTATTTACTTTAGTAAATATTTTTCATCTTCTTCTTTGTATTTCATTTTCATATTTCGTTTTAGTTAAGTGTCATTCCTTTTCGGTAGATGTTAATAAGTCGATCTTGTGTTATTATTAGGTTTGGATCTAATACAAAGAGGAGCCCTACAATTATGAAATGCGTGACAAGTGGGCTACTTCAATTGTTGTACTTAGTAGTTAACCTCTACTTCTAATTTTATAGGACGATTTTATTGAGAAGATACTCCGTACTTTGAAATGTACGTTATATTATGAGTATTTTAATTGACATGTTGTGGACGATGTAGTACCATATTTGGTTTGATTGAGAATAAAATATTATAAGAGGCGTTTTCATGAAGAGGACGCCGCAAATAATAACACTATTTGCGGCGTTTCAATGAAAGACGCCGCAAAAGCGCCCAATTTAAGACTTTTAAAAACACCGCAAATAAACATCTTATTTGCCACCATACATAAACGCCTCAAAAAGTGAATTTTTGGAGCTGCAAATTTAATCAAAAAATTGGACTATTTGCAGCGTCATTCAAATAATGACACAAATATAGTGATTATTCGCGGCGTGTCATGAAAAAGACGCTGCAAATAATTACTTTATTTGCGACATTTCTTTGAAAGACGCCGCAAAAAGTACCGGATGAACCCACATTTAATATGCCGGGGCATTCTACATGGTGCGAAGTTTATTCACCGCGAATTTGTATTCATTTTATTTTGGGACCCAAAAAGCCGAAAAAATCTGAATAATAACCTTCAAATCGGTCATTTTCAGCCATTTTTTGAAGTCGTGAAAGTTTTTCTAAAACATGTTTTTTTTTTTTTTTAACGAGAACTTGTTGATAGGACCATAATGTCGAATATTGATCATTAGAACCTTCAGACGTGATATATAATAGAGTATTAATCTAGTTTCGACTGATTCCGACACATACCAAAAGACAAAATAATTGTTTTTCAAATTCTCTATTGACTACCGGATGAACCCAAATAATATGTCGGGGCATTCTACTTGCTGTGAAGTTTATTTAGTGCGAAGTTGGTTCCATTTTATTTCGGGACCAAAAAAGTCGAAAAAAACGTGGATACTAACCTTCAAAATCGGTTATTTTCGGTCATTTTTTGAAGTAGTGAAAGTTATTCTAAAACACGATTTTTTTTTGACGAGAACTTGTCGATAGGACCATAATGTCGAAAAATGATCATTAAAATCTTCAGACGCGATATATAATAGAGTATTAATCTTGTTTCGACAGATTCCGATACATCTCAAAACACAAAATAATTGCTTTTCAAAGTCTCTATTGACTACCAGATTAACCCACATAATATGTCATGGAATTGCACTTGGTGTGAAGTTTATTCACCGCGAATTTGGATCCATTTTATTTCGGGACCCAAAAAGCCGAAAAAACGTGGATAATAACCTTTAAAATCGGTTATTTTCTGTCATTTTTTGAAGTCATGAAAGTTGTTCTAAAACACGATTTTTTTTAGGAGAACTTGTTGATAGGACCATAATGTCGAATAATGATCATTAGAACCTTCAGACGTGAAATATAATAGAGTATTAATCTTGTTTCGACTGATTCCGACAAAAGACAAAATAATTTCTTTTCAAAGTCTCTATTGACTACCGGATGAACCACATAATCTGTCGGGGTATTCTACTTGCTGTGAAGTTTATTCAGTGCGAATTTGGATCAATTTTATTTTGTGATACAAGAAGCCAAAAAAACGTGGATAATAACCTTCAAAATCAATAATTTTCGACCATTATTTGAAGCCGTAAAAGTTGTTCTAAAACACGATTTTTTTTTTGACGAAAACTTGTCGATAGGACTATAATGTCGAATAATGATCATTAGAACCTTCAGACGCGACATATAATAGAGTATTAATCTTGTTTCGACTGATTCCGACACATCTCAAAAGACAAAATAATTGCTTTTTAAAGTCTCTACTGAATACCGGATGAACCCACATAATATGCGGGGGTATTCTGCTTGGTGTGAAGTTTATTTAGTGCGAAGTTGGATCCATTTTATTTCAGGACCCAAAAAGTCGAAAAAACGTGGATAATAACCTTCAAAATCGGTTATTTTCGGTCATTTTATGAAGTAGTGAAAGTTGTTCTAAAACACGATTTTTTTTTGACGAGAACTTGTCGATAGGACCATAATGTTGAAAAATGATCATTAAAATCTTCAGACGCGATATATAATAGAGTATTAATCTTGTTTCGACATATTCCGACACATCTCAAAACACAAAATTATTGCTTTTCAAAGTCTCTATTGACTACCAAAAGAACCCACATAATATGCCGGGGCATTCTACTAGGTGTGAAGTTTATTCAGCACGAATGTGGACCCTTTTTATATCAGGACCCAAAAAACCGAGAAAACGTGGATAATAACCTTCAAAATTGCTCATTTTCTGCCACTTTTTGAAGCCGTGAAAATTGTTCTTGAAAGCGATTTTTTATTTTGACGAGAACTTGTCGATAGGATCATTATGTCGAATAATGATCATTAGAACCTTCAGACGCGAAATATAATAGAGTATTAATCTTGTTTCGACTGATTCCGACAAAAGACAAAATAATTTCTTTTCAAAGTCTCTATTGACTACCGGATGAACCCACATAATATGTCGGGGCATTCTACTTGCTGTGAAGTTTATTCAGTGCGAATTTGGATCCATTTTATTTCATGATCCAAAAAGGCTCAAAAAACGTGGATAATAATCTACAAAATCAATAATTTTTGACCATTTTTTGAAGCCGTAAAAGTTGTTCTAAAACACGATTTTTTTTGACGAGGACTTGTCGATATAATGTCGGATAATGATCACTAGAACCTTCAGACGCGACATATAATAGAGTATTAATCTTGTTTTGACTAATTCCAACACATCTCAAAAGACAAAATAATTGCTTTTTAAAGTCCCTACTGAATACCGGATGAACCCATATAATATGTGGGGGCATTCTACTTGGTGTGAAGTTTATTTAGTGCGAAGTTGCATCCATTTTATTTCGGGCACCAGAAAGTCGAAAAAACGTGGATAATAACCTTAAAAATCGGTTATTTTCGGTCAATTTTTGAAGCAGTGAAAGTTGTTGTAAAACACGATTTTTTTTTGACGATAACTTGTCGATAGGACCATAATGTCAAAAAATTATCTTTAAAATCTTCAGACGCGATATATAATAGAGTATTAATCTTGTTTCGACAGATTCCGATACGTCTCAAAACACAAAATAATTGATTTTCAAAGTCTCTATTGACTACCAGATGAACCCACATAATATGTCGGGGAATTCTACTTGGTGTGAAGTTTATTCATCGCAAATTTGGATCCATTTTATTTCGGGACCCAAAAAGCCGAAAAAACGTGTATAATAACCTTCAAAATCGGTTACTTTTTGAAGTCATGAAAGTTGTTTTAAAACACGATTTTTTTTACGAAAACTTGTGGATAGGACGATAATGTCGAAAAATGATCATTAAAACGTGGATAAAAAGCTTCATAATCAATCATTTTCAACCATTTTTTTAATCGAGTGAAAACGTTCTAAATCACAAATTTTTCTGACAAAAACTCGTCAATACAAAAATAACGAGGAATAATAATCATTAAAAGACCCAACACGTCAGAAAGTATATTATAAAACTAGTTTCAATTAATTTCGACACATCTCAAAATACAATCTTACAATTCTTAAAAGTTTCAACTAAATTCAAAATGACTCGAAATATGCCAAGGAATTTTACATAATGTGAAAATAATCGACGCAAATTTGGATTCATTTTATTTCGAGATACAAAAGATTGAAAAAACATGGATAATAAATCCACAAAAACAATGATTTTCATTTAATTTTAGACGGAATAAAAGTAATTATTAAACAAAATTATATTTTTGACTCGACCTAAAACAGAGTATGAGAATATTTTTTTGACTGATTACCATACAACTCGAAAGACAAAATACAACTAATACATTATAGATATGCAATCTCAGCCGAAAGATGGTGATCAATTTAATTTAATCATGGAATTATCTCATGATTATTTGGGAAATTTTGCATCATCGATCACAAAATATAATCCAATAAATAAACAAAATTAACTAAATTAAAATTAAATTAAAGCAACAAAGAGATCAGATGGTAGTGCATGTAAATAAGAATTCATCAAGTAAGAATTCAGAATTAATTTATGGATAATTGTTTTTCATCAATTCTCTTTGTTAATTCACGAAATAATTCTCGAAATTTCGATAAATTGTGTCCGACGTAGAAACAATGCAATGCAAGTAACGCAAAGCAAAATTTAGACGAAGGATTAATAATTTTGATTTAGGGTTCTGCATTCATCTCTCAGCACTCTTTAATTTTCGCCCAAGAGCCAAACTCCAGACCCATTCACAAACGGGTCAAATGGGTCAAGTACCTTTCGGGTCATAAATTATGGAATCGAAAGCAGAAAACAGAATCCTAAAACGGGTCAAATATCAACAACTGACTCGAACTGGAAAACCTGAGCTAACCCAACACCCAGACTGATGATAACCCGGGTGTGTTATACAGTCGACCCGTTTTTTATTACCCAAAAGTGACACAATACAAACTGACCCGAACGAAAAAGTTCAACCCGAACATGACCCGTTTGATGAAATAACGGGTCAAGAAATAGAAGGTGATTTTGCGATTACTGGAATGTGGACAGAGAATAAAGTAACAGAGAGCTTACAGAAATTGAAGCAAACTGTGTCGCAGTTCTGTTTTTTCGATTTACGCCCTGCATACGAAGTGCCCAGCTACTCAATTGATTTAATTCTGGGCACCAGATACCTTCAGGCGATACGATAATTTATCGATAAAAACAAAAGTACACAACAAATAATCGAGACGGAAAGAGTAATAATAATAAAGCAATCTCAGTCGAAAGATGGTGATCTATTTTTTGAATAATCACTGAATATACTCATGATATCTGGGATGTATTTACTTCACCGATTGCGTAAAAAAAAAATCAAAAAAAAATAAAATTATGGTAAATAAGAGAGATCAGGTGGTAGTGCATGTAAATTGGAATTCATCAATTGAATTTCAGAGATTGGTTATGGATATTGGTTTTCGTCATTTCTCTCTTCCCGAAATCGAATTTGAAATTAGGGAAGATAATGAGTAGAAATTAGGGTTAGGGTTAGAAAAGGGGTGAGAATCAGATTAAAAATTGGTCAATCAGCATATAGCAACAACAAGAATTGGAGCTACTTAGACTGGGGCGACAAACAAAGATCGTCATTTTCTCGAAAATGTTTAATGGGAAAAGAAGAATTAAGAAAAAAAAAATTGAAACAATTGGAGGTGGGGAATTGGGGATTTAGGGTTTGAATGAATTGATGAATGTCATTGGGGGTTTGCAGGTGAATATATAGGTGTGAAAAGTACCGGATGAACCCACATAATTTGCTCGGGCATTCTACTTGTTGCGAAGTTTATTCAGTGCGAATTTGGATACATTTTATTTCGGGATCCAAAAAGCCAAAAAAATGTGAATAATAACCTTCAAAATCGGTCATTTTTGGCCATTTTTTGAAGCCGTGAAAATTGTTCTTAAGAACGATTTCTTTTGACGAGAACTTGTCGATAAGACCATAATGATCATTAGAACCTTCAGACGTGACATATAATAGAGTATTAATCTTGTTTCGTCTGATTCCGACACGTCATAAACGACAAAATAATTGCTTTTCAAAGTCTCTATTGACTACCAGATGAACCCACATAATATGTTGAAACATTCTACTTGGTGTGAAGTTTATTCAGCGCGAATTAGGATTCATTTTATTTTGGGATCCAAAAAGCCAAAAAAACGTGGATAATAACCTTCAAAATAAGTCATTTTCGACCATTTTTTGAAGCCGTGAAAATTGTTCTTTAGAGCGATTTTTTTTTACGAGAACTTGTCGATAGGACCATTATGTCGAATAATGATCATTAGAACCTTCAAACGCGAAATATAATAGAGTATTAATCTTGTTTCGTCTGATTCCGACACGTCTTAAACGACAAAATAATTGCTTTTCAAAGTCTCTATTGACTACCAGATGAACCCACATAATATGTTGAAACATTCTACTTGGTGTGAAGTTTATTCAGCGCGAATTTGGATCCTTTTTATTTCAGGACCCAAAACGCTGAAAAAACGTGGATAATAACCTTCAAAATCAGTCATTTTCGGCCATTTTTTGAAGCCGTGAAAATTGTTCTTAAGAGCGATTTTTGTTTTTGACGAGAATTTGTCGATAGGACCATTATGTCGAATAATGATCATTAGAACCTTCAAACGCGAAATATAATAGAGTATTAATCTTGTTTCGACTAATTCCGACACGTCTCAAAAGACAAAATAATTGCTTTGCAAAGTCTCTATTGACTACCGGAGGAACCCACACAATATGTCAGGGCATTCTACTAGGTGTAAAGTTTATTTAGCGCGAATTTGGATCCTTTTTATTTCAGGACCCAAAACGCTGAAAAAACGTGGATAATAACCTTCAAAATCAGTCATTTTCGGCCATTTTTTGAAGCCGTGAAAATTGTTCTTAAGAGCGATTTTTGTTTTTGACGAGAATTTGTCGATAGGACCATTATGTCGAATAATGATCATTAGAACCTTCAGACGCGAAATATAATAGAGTATTAATCTTGTTTCGACTAATTTCGACACGTTTCAAAAGACAAAATAATTGCTTTTCAAAGTCTCTATTGACTACCGGATGAAACAACATAATATGCCGGGGCATTCTACATGGTGTGAAGTTTATTCAGTGCGAATTTGGATCCATTTTATTTCGGGATCCAAAAAGCCAAAAAAACGTGGATAATAACCTTCAAAATCGGCCATTTTTTGAACCGTGAAAATTGTTCTTAAGAGTGATTTCTTTTGACGAGAACTTGTCGATAAGCCCATTATGTCGAATAATGATCATTAGAACCTTCAGACGTGACATATAATAGAGTATTAATCTTGTTTCGCCTGATTCCGACACGTCTCAAATGATAAAATAATTGCTTTTCAAAGTCTCTATTGACTACCGGATGAACCCACATAATATGTCGGGGCATTCTACTTGGTGTGAAGTTTATTTAGTGCGAAGTTGGATCCATTTTATTTCGGTATCCAAAAAGTCGAAAAAACGTGGATAATAACCTTCAAAATCGGTTGAACGAGATCGAAACTTTTGAGGTTTGGTGTGGCTGACACGGACCTTTGTTACTTTTGTGGTTCGCAGGCTGAGACGGTTGAACATCTTTTCTTTGGGTGTTGTTGGAGCTCGCGAATTATTGGTATGTTGGGTGATTGGATGAACAAGCATATTACGTTTGATAGGGGATTGGAATGGGCGACTAAAGTGAGAGGTTCCAAATTCCAATGCAACATCACCCGGGCTGTCATCAATGCGGCAATATACCATATTTGGAGGCAGCGGAATATATGTCGGTTAGATGGAGTGGTTCAAAGACCGCAGAATACTGTTAATTTGATCAAATTGGATATTAGAAGCCGAATATTGTGTAAAACTAGATGAAAGCCCGTGCGCTGCTCGGGTTAATTGGCGTAATTACACTGATGATTTACATTCGTTAAATAAGATACTTAATCAATCTATATCATTATAACAAATAAGAAGATGACCTTGTATTAGTAATCAGGTTTAATTTCAGTTAAGTTTACGGTCTTAAGAACTTATTTTAAAACTTAAAATAATACATGACAACTCTTATTTATAATATAAAATTTCATCAACTTATTATAATTTTTCGATGTGGAAATAATTTTACGTTCGCTGTCTTATTAAGAGATTTTTTAAGATTCAAAAGTTTTTTTTGATTGATATCGAAGAACGAATGAATTTTTTGATTGATATCTAAAAACGAAAGATTAATCTTGTTTATAATATAAGATTCTATCGCCCCATCATAATTTTTCGATATAGGATAATTTACTCAAGGTTTATGGTTTTAAGATCCGCTTTTAAGACCCAGAAAAACGCACGATTACTCTTATTTATAATATAAAATCATCACCTTATTTTAATTTTTTCGATGTGAGATAATTTTACTTTGATAGTCTTTTTAAAAGTTTTTTAAGACTCAAAAGATTGTTGGTTGATATTTAAAACCGAAAGATTACTTATTTATGATACAAAATTCCATCACCTCATCATAATTTTTCGATGTGTTATAATTTACTTAATTAAGTTTATAGTTTTAAGAGCTATTTTTAAGACTTAAAAGAGTTTATTTTTTATATCTAAGTTAAAGGATAGATAATTACTCCTTTTTATTTATATAATTGAATTTGATCATCTTATTGGAGTATATGTTTTTGATGAATGATTAGTCTTATTTATAAAATAAAAAAATTCATCTTATTATAATTTTTCGAAATTTCCTCATCTCATCATAATTTGGAGAAGTGGTTACTTTTATTTATAATAGAATTCCATCGTCTTATTATAGTTTCAAAAGTTTTTTAAGACTCAAAAGAGAGGGAGTATAATTTTTTGATGTGCGATACTTTACTTAAGTATATAGTCTAACAAATAATTAGTCTTATTTATAATGTAGAAATCCATCATCTTATTATAATTTGTCGATGTGTGATAATTTAACTAAAATTTGTAGTCTTATTTATAATATAGAATCATCACCGTACCTTCTTTTATTTGTTTCGATGTGGGATAATTTTAAATTTTAAGTCTTATTAAGACCTTTTTTATACTCAAAATATTGTTGGTTGATATTTAAAAGCAATAATTATTCTTATTTAGTAGAAATTCATGATACTTAAAGTTGATTGTGGTTGATGTCTAAGGAAGAATTATTATTAGTCTGATTTACAATATAAAATTTCATCACCTTGTATAATTTTTTATATAAGTGTATAGTCTTAAGAAATTTTTTAAAACTCAAAAGATTTTTGTTTGATAAAACTTTATAATTTTTCGAATGTGGGACAATTTTACTTAAGTTTATGGTCTTAATATATTTTTAAGACTCATTATATTTTTGGTTAATATCTAAGAGCACAAAATTATCTTATTTATAATATAACACCTTATTATAATTTTTTTAGGTTTGTAGTCTTATTAAGAGACTTCTTAAGAAGTAATTGTTTTTATTGATATTTAAGAACGAATGATTAGTCTTATTTATAATATAGAATTCATCTACTTATCATAACTTTTCGATGTGGGATAATTCATCTTATTATATATTTTGGAGAAAAATTATCATTAGTCTTATTATAGTTTCTCGATGTGAGATTATTTTTAATCAAATTTATAGTTTTATTAAGAAACTTTTTAAAACTTAAATGTTTTTTTATTTATTTTTAAGAACGAATGATTAGTTTTATTTATTATATAGAATTAATCCCCTTATCATAACTTTTCGATGTGAGATTTTTTATTTAAGTTTATAGTCTTCCAAAAAAAAAATCATGTGAGATTATTTACTTAAGCTTATAATCTTAAGAGCTCTTTTTAAAACAAAAAAAATTACATCATACATTACTCTGGTTATAATATGAAGTATAGAATTTCATCATCTCACTATAATTTTTTAATGCGGCCGGGATGATTTTAAGTTTGTAGTCTTATATATTAAAAAAAAATTGTTGATATTTAAAATCGAATGATTACTATTATTTATAATATAAAATTTCATCATCCCATCATATTTTTTTTATGTCGATATTTAAAACCGAATGATATATACGTAATAGTATTACCATATTATTATATAATAGAAAAAAATGAACATCACATCATATTATATAATAGAAAAAATATTACATAACACATTCAAATAATAATAAAATGCATTATATATACGTAAAACTTGAGAATAGACAAAATTTGTAGACACGTACCTGGTTGAATGATTTTTTGTGACAAATTCAACCGGTATTTATACATTATTATTTTCCATATTTTTGAGAAAATAATTAAGGTAACCCTTCTATGTACTATTATTATATATTATTACGTAATATAGTATATTATTCTATATTATTATTATTACAATTGATATTATATTATTACTATTACTATATTATATTTATGATTATGTTTCCATATTAATAAACTTAAATAAAAAATAAACGTACCAATGGGATCACTCGAAAAAAGATACAATTCTAGTAGTATAGTTTATAGTATAGTAATAGTAGTACTATTGCTATACTACTGTTACTATTTATGAGATTTATGATATAATATATATATATTATATTTATATTACTATACGTAATATAAATACAATTCTTTGATATTTATGAGATTTTAAGTTTATATTACTATACGTAATATAGATTATATTATATTATATTTATGATATTATATTCTATTACATATACTTTCTTATATTATACTATTAATTATTAGTATTAGTAGTATTATTGTTACAATTCTATATACTTTCCTAATACTATTATTATACTTTTATGATTATGTTTTCCATATTAATAAACTTAAATAAAAAATAAACAGACCAATCAGATCGTTCGATGAAACGGACCAATGAGATCGCTCGAAAAAAGCCTAAAATATATATATATATTGATTAAACATCCAATTAGTGCTAAAGATGAACGATGGCTGCATAAGCTGATGTAGCCATATCCCTGTAAAAAGTTACACATATTAATATACTTACCTTTTACCAAAAAAAACTTTCAAAATCGGTTATTTTTGATCATTTTTTGAATCCGTGAAAGTTATTCTAAAACACGATTTTTTTTTACGAGAACTTGTCGATAGGACCATAATGTCGAAAAATGATCATTAAAACCTTCAGATACAATATATAATAGAGTATTAATCTTGTTTCGACAGATTACGACACGTCTCAAAAGACAAAATAATTGATTTTCAAAGTCTCTATTGACTACCAGATGAACCCACATAACATGTTGAAGCATTCTACTTGGTGTGAAGTTTATTCAGCGTGAATTAGGATTCATTTTATTTCGGGATCCATAAAACCGAAAAAACGTGGATAATAACCTTCAAAATCAGTCATTTTCGACCATTTTTTGAAGCCGTGAAAAGTGTTCTTAAGAAAGATTTTTTTTTGAAGAAAACTTGTCGATAGGACCATAATGTCGAATAATGATCATTAGAGCCTTTAGATGCGATATATAATAGAGTATTAATCTAGTTTCGACTGATTCCGACACGTCTCAAAAGACAAAATAATTGCTTTGCAAAGTCTCTATTGACTACCGGATGAACCCACACAATATGCCGGGGTATTCTACTAGGTGTGAAGTTTATTCAGCGCGAATTTGGATCCTTTTTATTTCAGGACCCAAAAAGCCGAAAAAACGTTGATAATAACCTTCAAAATCGGTCATTTTCGGCCATTTTTTGAAGCCGTGAAAATTGTTCTTAAGAGCGATTTTTTTTGACGAGAAATTGTCGATAGGACCATTATGTCGAATAATGATCATTAGAACCTTCGGACGCGAAATATAATAGAGTATTAATCTTGTTTCGACTAATTCCGACACGTCTCAAAAGACAAAATAATTGCTTTTCAAAGTCTCTATTGACTACTGGATGAAACCACATAATATGCCGGGGCATTCTACATGGTGTGAAGTTTATTCAGTGCGAATTTGGATCCATTTTATTTCGGGATCCAAAAAGCCAAAAAAACGTGGATAATAACCTTCAAAATCGGTCATTTTCGGACATTTTTTGAAGCCGTGAAAATTGTTCTTAAGAGCGATTTTTTTTTGACGAAAACTTGTCGATAGGACCATTATGTC
The DNA here is from genome assembly GCA_958450325.1 of Agrostemma githago. NCBI lineage: Eukaryota > Viridiplantae > Streptophyta > Magnoliopsida > Caryophyllales > Caryophyllaceae > Agrostemma > Agrostemma githago. The sequence continues at coordinate 81,500,194 of OY288240.1, forward strand.
GAATAATCATCATTAGAACCTTTAGATGCGAAATATAATAGAGTATTAATCTTGTTTCGACTAATTCCGACACATCTCAAAAGACAAAATAATTGCTTTTCAAAGTCTCTATTGACTACCGGATGAAACCACATAATATGCCGGAGCATTCTACGTGGTGTGAAATTTATTCAGTGCAAATTTGGATCCATTTTATTTCGTGATCCAAAAAGCCAAAAAAACGTGGATAATAACCTTCAAAATCAGTCATTTTCGGCCATTTTTTGAAGCCGTGTAAATTGTTCATAAGAGCGATTTCTTTTGACGAGAACTTGTCGATAAGACCATTATGTCAAATAATGATCATTAGAACCTTCAAACGCGAAATATAATAGAGTATTAATCTTGTTTCGCCTGATTCCGACACGTCTCAAAAGATAAAATAATTGCTTTTCAAAGTCTTTATTGACTACCCGATGAACCCACATAATATGTCGGGGCATTCTACTTGGTGTGAAGTTTATTTAGTGCAAAGTTGGATCCATTTTATTTCGGGACCCAAAAAGGCGAAAAAACGTGGAGAATAACCGTCAAAATCGGTTATTTTTGATCATTTTTTAAATCCGTGAAAGTTGTTCTAAAACACGATTTTTTTTTTGACGAGAACTTGTCAATAGGACCATAATGTCGAAAAATGATCATTAAAACCTTCAGATACAATATATAATAAAGCATTAATCTTGTTTCGACAGATTACGACACGTCTCAACAGACAAAATAATTGCTTTTCAAAGTCTCTATTGACTACCAGATGAACCCACATAATATGTTGAAGCATTCTACTTGGTGTGAAGTTTATTCAGTGCGAATTTGGATCCATTTTATTTCGTGATCCAAAAAGCCAAAAAAATGTGGATAATAACCTTCAAAATCGGTCATTTTCGGCCATTTTTTGAAGCCGTGAAAATTGTTCTTAAGAGCGATTTCTTTTGACGAGAACTTGTCGATAAGACCATTATGTCGAATAATGATCATTAGAACCTTCAGACGTGACATATAATAGAGTATTAATATTTTTTCGCCCGATTCCGACACGTCCCAAAAGATAAAATAATTGCTTTTCAAAGTCTCTATTGACTACCGGATGAACCCACATAATATGTCGGGGCATTCTACTTGGTGTGAAGTTTATTTAGTGCGAAGTTGGAACCATTTTATTTCGAGATCCAAAAAGTCGAAAAAACGTGGATAATAACCTTCAGAATAATGTGTGGAGACAGAGGAACAAGTGCAGAATAGAAGGGATGATCCAACAGCCAGAATTTGTTGCCAAATTGATTCAGATGGATGTGCGGAATAGAATAATGTGTAAGATTAGATATTCTCTAAGTGTTAAAGACGCTAGATGGCTACATACCTTGATGTAGTCATATTTTTTGTACATTGATTCGATTATTTTAATATATACTTACCTTTCACACAAAAAAACTTCAAAATCAGTTATTTTTTATCATTTTTTGAATCCGTGAAAGTTGTTCTAAAACACGATTTTTTTTTAACGAGAACTTGTCGATAGGACCATAATGTCGAAAAATGATCAATAAAACCTTCAGATACAATATATAAGAGAGTATTAATCTTGTTTCGACAGATTACGACACGTCTCAAAAGACAAAATAATTGCTTTTCAAAGTCTCTATTGACTACCAGATGAACCCACATAATATGTTGAAACATTCTACTTGGTGTGAAGTTTATTCAGCGCGAATTAGGATTCATTTTATTTCGGGATCCAAAAAGCAGAAAAAACGTGGATAATAACCTTCAAAATCAGTCATTTTCGACCATTTTTTGAAGCCGTGAAAAGTGTTCTTAAGAGAGATTTTTTTAAAGATAACTTGTCGATAGGACCATAATGTCGAATAATGATCATTAGAGCCTTTAGATGCGATATATAATAGAGTATTAATCTAGTTTCGACTGATTCCGACACGTCTCAAAAGACAAAATAATTGCTTTGCAAAGTCTCTATTGACTACCGCAGGAACCCACACAATAAGCCAGGGCATTCTACTAGGTGTGAAGTTTATTTAGCGCGAATTTGGATCCTTTTTATTTCAGGACCCAAAACGCCAAAAAAACGTGGATAATAACCTTCATAATCGTTCATTTTCGGCCATTTTTTGAAGCCGTGAAAATTGTTCTTAAGAGCGATTTTTTTTTGACGAGAACTTGTCGATAGGACCATTATGTCGAATAATGATCATTAGAACCTTCAGACGCTAAATATAATAGGGTATTAATCTTGTTTCGACTAATTCCGACACGTCTCAAAAGACAAAATAATTGCTTTTCAAAGTCTCTATTGACTACTGGATGAAACCACATAATATGCCGGGGAATTCTACTTGGTGTGAAGTTTATTCAGTGCAAATTTGGATCCATTTGATTTCGGGATCCAAAAAGCCAAAAAAAACGTGGATAATAACCTTCAAAATCGGCCATTTTTTGAAACCGTGAAAATTGTTCTTAAGAGCGATTTCTTTTGACGAGAAGTTGTCGATAAGACCATTATGTCGAATAATGATCATTAGAACCTTCAGACGTGACATATAATAGAGTATTAATCTTGTTTCGCCTGATTCCGACACGTCTTAAAAGACAAAATAATTGCTTTTCAAAGTCTCTATTGACTACCAGATGAACCCACATAATATGTTGAAACATTCTACTTGGTGTGAAATTTATTCAGCGCGAATTAGGATTCATTTTATTTTGGGATCCAAAAAGTCGAAAAAACGTAAGTTGTCTTATGCGGGTAGATTGACTTTGGTCCAGTCGGTTCTGTCTCAATTACATAATTACTGGGCAATGGTATTTATTATCCCGAAGTTCATTATGGCTCGAATTGGCTCGATATGTCGTAATTTCCTTTGGGATGGAGGTGTAGAGGGCACGAATAGAGCTCTGGTGAGTTGGGAGAAAATTTGTTGTCCTAAGAATGAAGGAGGTCTAGGGCTCAGAGACTTGTCGGGCTGGAATGAAGCTGCTGTTGCGAAGTTAGCCTCTTGGGTTTTCGATCAACCTGAACGGCTTTGGGTACGTTGGGTTAATAGTATATATTTAAGAGGCTCTTCGTGGCGTGATTACAAACCACAGGCTGATGTTACTTGGGCATGGCGGAAAATTTGTCAGGCTAAGGAACGAATTAAGGACATGTACGAGAATGGTATTTGGCATGGAACGAATACGAAGTATTCGATTTCGATAGCTTATAATGAATTACGCCAGCATAGGCCATTAGTCTCTTGGTGGCGTCTTGTTTGGAGTAAATGGAGTATTCCAAAGCACTGTTTCATAGCTTGGCTCGTGTTCCGGGAAGCTCTTAACACGAGAGTCAAGTTAGCGAAGATTGGAGTGGCGGAATCTGACCTATGCTACTTATGCGAAGAGGAATCCGAGAACTACGATCATTTGTTCTTTAAATGTTCGTGGAGTTCTCGTATGGTTGATTTGATGAGTGCTTGGATAAGAAAGAAGATACCGGTTAAGGGGGGTCTTACGTGGGTTTTGCGCGTGAGAGGCTCGAAATTACAGTGTAATGTAATACGTGTCATAATCAACGCAATGATTTATGCTATATGGAGAAATCGGAACAACTGCCGGATTGAAGGGAGTGTGCAACATCCTCAGTGTGCCGCTAAGTTGCTTAAGGTAGAGATCAAGAATAGAATATCATGTATGATTAAATACCCGATTCTTTCAAACGATGCTAGATGGTTACGTAATTTGACGTAGCCATTTAGACCCATTTTGTAAATTCGATTACATGATATATATATATACTTACCTTTCACCAAAAAAAAAAAAAACCTTCAAAATCAGTTATTTTCGACCATTTTTTGAAGCCGTGAAAAGTGTTCTCAAGAGAGATTTTTTTTTGAAGAAAACTTGTTTATAGGACCATAATGTAGAATAGTGATCATTAGAGCCTTTAGATGCGATATATAATAGAGTATTTATCTAGTTTTGACTGATTCCGACACGTCTCAAACGACAAAATAATTGCTTTTAAAGTCTTTATTGACTACCGGATGAACCAACATAATATGCCGGGGAATTCTACTTGGTGTGAAGTTTATTCAGTGCGAATTTGGATCCATTTTACTTAAGGACCCAAAAAACCGAAAAAACGTGGATAATAATCTTCAAAATCGGTCATTTTTGGTCATTTTTTGAAGCCGTGAAAGTTGTTCTAAAACACTTTTTTTTACAAGAACTTGTCGATAGGACCATAATGTCGAATAATGATCCTTTGAACCTTCAAACGCAATATATAATAGAGTATTAATCTTGTTTCGACTGATTCTGACACATCTCAAAAGACAAAATAATTGCTTTTCAAAGTCTCTATTGACTACCGGATGAACTTACACAATATGCCGTGGCATTCTACTTGGTGTGAAGTTTCTTTAGTGCAAATTTAGATCCATTTTATTTCGGGATCCAAAAAGTCGAAAAAACGTGAATAATAACCTTCAAAATCAGTCATTTTCGGCCATTTTTTGAAGCCGTGAAAATTGTTCTTAAAGAGCAATTTTTTTTGAAAAAAACTTGTCAATAGGACCATAATGTCGAAAAATGATCATTAGAACCTTCAGACGCGACATATAATAGAGTACTTATCTTGTTTTACAGTGATTCCGACACATCTCAGAAGACAAAATAATTGCTTTTCAAAATCTCTATTGACTACCGGATAAACCCACATAATATGCCGGGGGATTCTACTTGTTGTGAAGTTTATTCAATGCAAATTTGGATCCATTTTATTTTGGGACCCCAAAAACCAAAAAAATGTGGATAATAACCTTCATAATCGGTCATTTTCGGCCATTTTTTGAAGCCGTGAAAATTGTTCTTAAGAGCGACTTTTTTTTGAAGAAAAGTTGTCAATAGGACCTTAATGTCGAAAAATGATCATTAGAACCTTCAGACGCGACATATAATAGAGTACTAATCTTGTTAAGATTGATTCCGACTTGTCTCATTAGACAAAGTAATTGCTTTTCAAAGTCTCTATTGACTACCGGATAAACCCACATAATATGTTGGGGCATTCTATTTCGTGTGAAGTTCATTCAGTGCGAATTTAGATTCATTTATTTCGGGACCAAAAAAACCGAAAAAACGTGGATAATAACCTTCAAAATCGGTCATTTTCGGCAATTTTTTGAAGTCGTGAAAATTGTTCTTAAGAGCAACTTTTTTTGAAGAAAACTTGTCAATAGGACCTTAATGTCGAAAAATAATCGTTAGAACCTTCAGACGCGACATATAATAGAGTACTAATCTTGTTTCAATTGATTCCGACATGTCTCAAAAGACAAAATAATTGCTTTCTCAAAGTCTCTATTGACTACCGGATGAACCCACATAATATGTCGGGGCACTCTACTTAGTGTGAAGTTTATTTAGTGCAAATTTGGATCCATTTTATTTCGAGATCCAAAAAACTGAAAAAACGTGAATAATAACCTCCAAAATCAGTCATTTTCGGCCATTTTTTGAAGCCGTGAAAATTGTTCTTAAAGCGCAATTTTTTTTGAAAAAAACTTGTCAATAGGACCATAATGTCGAAATATGATCATTAGAACCTTCAGACGCGATATATAATAGAGTATTAATCTAGTTTCGACTGATTCCGACACGTCTCAAAAGACAAAATTATTGCTTTGCAAAGTCTCTATTGACTACCGGAGGAACCCACACAATATGCCAAGGCATTCTACTAGGTGTGAAGTTTATTTAGCGCGAATTTGGATCCTTTTTTATTTCATGACCCAAAACGCCGAAAAAACGTGGATAATAACCTTCAAAATGCTGCGAGCCTTGGAGTTCCCGGATCATTTTCGATGTCTGATTATGGAGTGTGTTACTTCGGTATCCTTTACTCTGTGTGTCAACGGTGATTCGTTTGGATTCTTTAAGGGGAAGAGAGGTTTAAGACAGGGTGACCCAATGTCACCACTGCTTTTTACTATCTGTATGGAATATTTTTCTCGTATCCTAACGTTTGGCAGAATTGACAAGAAATTTAGGTATCATCCTAAATGTGCTTCGATGAAACTTACTCACCTAATGTTCGCGGATGACCTTTTGCTTTTTTGCAAAGGAGATTTGCCTTCTATGGAATTCTTGTGGAAAGCATTTGCTATGTTCAGCAGGGCCTCGGGATTGAGTCTGAGCACTGGTAAGTCACACGCCTATTTCGCTGGGGTTGCTACCGGTGTGAAAGACGCTATTCTCAGCTTTTCGGGATGTATCGAAGGTACGTTCCCTTTTCGTTACTTGGGTCTCCCGATTCAGTGTACCCGGATTAGTAAGAGCGATTGTGAATGTTTGGTGGCTAGAATCTTATCGCGAATCTCGAGTATTGGTGCGAGAAAATTGTCCTATGCAGGTAGGCTGACATTGGTTCAGTCGGTGCTTTCCCAGCTTCATAATTACTGGGCTATGGTTTTCATTATCCCGTCTTACGTTATGACTCGAATTATTTCCTTATGCCGCAATTTCTTATGGAATGGTGGTGTAGAGGGTAATAACAGAGCCCTGGTGAGTTGGGAGAAGCTTTGTTGTCCTAAAGGGGAAGGTGGGTTAGGCCTTAGGGACTTGACTATCTGGAATCAGGCAGCGGTGGCTAAGTTAGCAGCTTGGGTTTTTGATCAACCGGATCGACTTTGGGTTAGATGGGTGAATTCCATTTATCTCAAGGGGCGTGATTGGAAGGAATACCAACCTAACTCGGATGTGACCTGGGCTTGGCGAAAGATTTGTCAGGCTAAGGACAAAATCAAACATTTGTATATGAGTGGCCTGTGGCATGGCTCTCGGCCATGCTATAGGATCTCGGAGGGCTATGAGGCAATTCGGGCTCGCTATCCGAATGTGCTTTGGGCTCGGCTCGTTTGGAGTGGATGGAGCATCCCTAAACACAGCTTCATCTCATGGCTTGTTTTTAGGCGTGCTCTAAACACTAGGGTTAATCTGGTTAGATTTGGAGTTGCTGATTCTGACCGATGTTTGCTATGTGAGGCCCATGAGGAAAGCCTCGAACATATATTCTTTGAGTGTGAGTGGAGCTCCAAGATTGTCAAAGGCTTAAGCGACTGGATGACGAAGCAAATCCCTTCTACTGGTGCGCTTACTTGGGCGTGCAAAGTGCGGGGTACCAGACTGCAATGTAATGTGGTCCGTGCACTTTTCAATGCCATGATCTATCACGTGTGGAGACAACGCAACTTGTGCAGAATCGAAGGCTCAGTGCAGTGTCCGCAACTAGTAGTTAAAATGATTAAAATGGAAATACGGAATAGGATTAATGTCATGATCAAATATCCGTTACGGTCTAGAGATGCGAGATGGCTACATAATTTGATGTAGCCATTCATTTGTACATTGAACATTATTTTTTAATATATTCTTACCTTTTACCAAAAAAAAAAAAAAAACCCTTCAAAATTGGTCATTTTCGGCCATTTTTTGAAGCCGTGAAAATTGTTCTTAAGAGCGATTTTTTTTTGACGAGAATTTGTTGATAGGACCATAATGTAGAATAGTGATCATTAGAGCCTTTAGATGCGATATATAATAGAGTATTAATCTAGTTTCAACTGATTCCGACACGTCTCAAAAGACAAAATAATTGCTTTTCAAAGTCTCTATTGACTACCGGATGAACCAACATAATATGCCGGGGAATTCTACTTGGTGTGAAGTTTATTCAGTGCGAATTTGGATCCGTTTTATTTAAGGACCCAAAAAACCGAAAAAACGTGGATAATAATCTTTAAAATCGGTCATTTTTGATCATTTTTTGAAGCCGTGAAAGTTGTTCTAAAACACATTTTTTTTTACAAGAACTTGTCAATAGGATCATAATGTCGAATAATGATCCTTTGAACCTTCAAACGCAATATATAATAGAGTATTAATCTTGTTTCGACTGATTCCGACACATCTCAAAAGACAAAATAATTGCTTTTCAAAGTCTCTATTGACTACCGGATGAACTTACACAATATGCCGTGGCATTCTACTTGGTGTGAAGTTTATTTAGTGGAAATTTAGATCCATTTTATTTCGAGATCCAAAAAGTCGAAAAAACGTGAATAATAACCTTCAAAATCAGTCATTTTCGGCCAATTTTTGAAGCCGTGAAAATTGTTCTGAAAGAGCAATTTTTTTTGAAAAAAACTTGTCAATAGGACCATAATGTCGAATAATGATCCTTTGAACCTTCAAACGCAATATATAATAGAGTATTAATCTTGTTTCGACTGATTCCGACACATCTCAAAAGACAAAATAATTGCTTTTCAAAGTCTCTATTGACTACCGGATGAACTTACACAATATGCCGTGGCATTCTACTTGGTGTGAAGTTTCTTTAGTGCAAATTTAGATCCATTTTATTTCGGGATCCAAAAAGTCGAAAAAACGTGAATAATAACCTTCAAAATCAGTCATTTTCGGCCATTTTTTGAAGCCGTGAAAACTGTTCTTAAAGAGCAATTTTTTTTTTGAAAAAAACTTGTCAATGGGACCATAATGTCAAAAAATGATCATTAGAACCCACATAATATGCCGGGGTATTCTACTTGGTGTGAAGTTTATTCAGTGCGAATTTGGATTCATTTTATTTCGGAACCCAAAAAGCAAAAAAAACCTGGATAATAACCTTCAAAATCGGTCATTTTCGGTCATTTTTTGAAGCCGTGAAAGCTGTTTTAAAACACGATTTTTTTTACAAGAACTTGTCGATAGGACAATAATGTCGAATAATAATCCGTTGAACCTTCAGACGCGATATATACTTGTTTCGACTGATTCCGACACGTCTCAACAGACAAAACAATTGCTTTTTAAAGTCTCTATTGACTACCGGATGAACTCACATAATATGCCGGGGGATTCTACTTGTTGTGAAGTTTATTCAGTGCAAATTTGGATCCATTTTATTTTGGGACCCCAAAAACCAAAAAAATGTGGATAATAACCTTCATAATCGGTCATTTTCGGCCATTTTTTGAAGCCGTGAAAATTGTTCTTAAGAGCGACTTTTTTTTGAAGAAAAGTTGTCAATAGGACCTTAATGTCGAAAAATGATCATTAGAACCTTCAGACGCGACATATAATAGAGTACTAATCTTGTTAAGATTGATTCCGACTTGTCTCATTAGACAAAGTAATTGCTTTTCAAAGTCTCTATTGACTACCGGATAAACCCACATAATATGTTGGGGCATTCTATTTCGTGTGAAGTTCATTCAGTGCGAATTTAGATTCATTTTATTTCGGGACCAAAAAAACCAAAAAAACGTGGATAATAACCTTCAAAATCGGTCATTTTCGGCAATTTTTTGAAGTCGTGAAAATTGTTCTTAAGAGCAACTTTTTTTGAAGAAAACTTGTCAATAGGACCTTAATGTCGAAAAATAATCGTTAGAACCTTCAGACGCGACATATAATAGAGTACTAATCTTGTTTCAATTGATTCCGACATGTCTCAAAAGACAAAATAATTGCTTTCTCAAAGTCTCTATTGACTACCGGATGAACCCACATAATATGTCGGGGCACTCTACTTAGTGTGAAGTTTATTTAGTGCAAATTTGGATCCATTTTATTTCGAGATCCAAAAAACTGAAAAAACGTGAATAATAACCTCCAAAATCAGTCATTTTCGGCCATTTTTTGAAGCCGTGAAAATTGTTCTTAAAGCGCGATTTTTTTTGAAAAAAACTTGTCAATAGGACCATAATGTCGAAAAATGATCATTAGAACCTTCAGACGCGATATATAATAGAGTATTAATCTAGTTTCGACTGATTCCGTCACGTCTCAAAAGACAAAATTATTGCTTTGCAAAGTCTCTATTGACTACCGGAGGAACCCACACAATATGCCAAGGCATTCTACTAGGTGTGAAGTTTATTTAGCGCGAATTTGGATCCTTTTTTATTTCATGACCCCAAACGCCGAAAAAACGTGGATAATAACCTTCAAAATTGGTCATTTTCGGCCATTTTTTGAAGCCGTGAAAATTGTTCTTAAGAGCGATTTTTTTTTGACGAGAATTTGTTGATAGGACCATAATGTAGAATAGTGATCATTAGAGCCTTTAGATGCGATATATAATAGAGTATTAATCTGGTTTCAACTGATTCCGACACGTCTCAAAAGACAAAATAATTGCTTTTCAAAGTCTCTATTGACTACCGGATGAACCAACATAATATGCCGGGGAATTCTACTTGGTGTGAAGTTTATTCAGTGCGAATTTGGATCCGTTTTATTTAAGGACCCAAAAAACCGAAAAAACGTGGATAATAATCTTTAAAATCAGTCATTTTTTATCATTTTTTGAAGCCGTGAAAGTTGTTCTAAAACACATTTTTTTTACAAGAACTTGTCAATAGGATCATAATGTCGAATAATGATCCTTTGAACCTTCAAACGCAATATATAATAGAGTATTAATCTTGTTTCGACTGATTCCGACACATCTCAAAAGACAAAATAATTGCTTTTCAAAGTCTCTACTGACTACCGGATGAACTTACACAATATGCCGTGGCATTCTACTTGGTGTGAAGTTTATTTAGTGGAAATTTAGATCCATTTTATTTCGAGATCCAAAAAGTCGAAAAAACGTGAATAATAACCTTCAAAATCATTGTCCATTGTCCTTGTGTTGTTCAACTTGAGCACCCGCCGATAAGGAAGAATCGTAGCTTTAAGTACATGAATATGTGGAGCAAAGCGCCGAATTTTGGTTCTTGTGTTTCAGAAACTTGGAAGGAGACGATCTTTGGGACACCAATGTTTCGGATTGTGAAGAAACTGGGTAGACTCAAAAGACCTTTGAAGAGGTTGAATGCCGATTGTTTTTCGGATATTGAAAGTCGGTGTAATCAGGCTGAGCTCAGGCTCGGTCAATTACAGCAGCGTCTCAGGGTTGACCAGTCCACGGAGCTAATGCAGGAGGAGAGTGAGATGAACGAGCAGGTTAGGATTTTGCAGGCTGCTAGGGCTGATTTCTGGAGCCAGAAATCTAAGTTTAAATGGGTCCGTGATGGGGATGTCAATTCGGCGTATTTTCACGGCCTTCTCAGGGGACGAAGGGCTCACAACGCAATTGCTAAAATTACAGATGCTGATGGCCTGGAATGTGGCAATAAAGCCTCGATTGAGGATGCGTTCACTAGGTATTACCGTGGACTCCTCGGTGAGTCACGGACTGTTGAGGAGATTGATTTTGTCTTGATTAGGCGGGGCCCCGTTTGCAACCAGGAGCACAAAATGATTCTGGAGGCAATCGTGACACCGGATGAAATCAAGAGGGCTCTTTTTAGTATTCCCCGGGATAAATCGCCGGGACCGGATGGTTTCTCGAGTCAATTCTTTATTGATTCATGGGATATTATTGGTGAGGATGTCGTTTTGGCTATCCAGGACTTCTTCATCTCGGGTAAGCTTTTAAAGCAGCTTAATTGTGCGAATATTGTTCTGATTCCTAAAGTGAATAAACCCCAAAATGTGAAAGATTTCAGGCCGATTGCTTGTTGTAATGTCTTGTACAAGTGTATTGCTAAAATTATGTGTGCAAGGATGGCTAAGGTTCTGCCCCAGATAATTTCTCCTACTCAAGGAGGTTTTATTGAAGGTCGGAGTATTGTGGAGAATGTGCTGATTTGTCAAGACTTGGTGCGTATGTATAAGAGAGGGCGAATTTCGCCAAGATGCCTTTTTAAAGTTGATATTCATAAGGCATATGACTGTGTGGAATGGACTTTTGTTGACCAGATGCTGAGAGCGCTTGACTTTCCTGATCACTTTCGCAGGTTGGTTATGGAATGCGTTGAGACTGTTTCCTATTCTCTTTGTGCTAATGGGGACAATTTTGGGTTTTTTCGAGGGAAAAGGGGGTTGAGACAAGGGGATCCCATGTCGCCTTTGTTATTCACGATTTGTATGGACTATTTCTCTCGAATCATGAACTTTGGAAGAATGGATAGGAATTTTAAATTCCATCCGAAATGTGGTCCTCTGAAGCTGACTCATTTGCTTTTTGCGGATGACCTCCTCCTTTTTTGTAAGGGGGATCGGGAATCGATGGAATTCTTGTGGAGTGCTTTTGCTACCTTTAGCAGGGCCTCGGGTCTGAGTTTGAGTGTGGGTAAGTCTCATGCTTATTTCGCAGGGGTGGATGAAGACAGGAAGGCTTCGATTCTTCGGCTCTCGGGGTGCGTCGAAGGTACGTTTCCTTTTCGGTATCTTGGGTTACCTATCCAAAGTACTCGCTTAGGTAAACTTGATTGTGGAAATTTGATTGCCCGCATTATCTCGAGGATCTCTGGTATAGGAGCCCGAAAGCTGTCTTATGCTGGGAGACTTACTCTGGTCCAATCTGTTTTGTCCCAATTGCATAATTATTGGGCAATGATTTTTATCATTCCTAAGGTTGTCATGGCTCGAATTATTTCACTATGTCGTAATTTCTTATGGGAAGGTGGTGTAGAAGGAAATAATCGAGCTTTGGTTAGTTGGGAAAAAATTTGTCGGCCTAAAGATGAAGGAGGTTTGGGAATTAGAGATCTGTATATCTGGAATGAAGCAGCGGTGGCAAAGCTAGCTTCTTGGGTGTTTGATCAGCCGGACCGGCTGTGGGTTCGGTGGGTCAATAGCATCTATCTGAAGGGGGTGGAGTGGTATGATTATCACCCTCATTCAGATGTTACGTGGGCGTGGAGGAAAATTTGTCAGGCTAAAGAAAAAATTAAGAATATGTTTGTCGATGGTCTTTGGCATGGAGAGAAATCTTGTTTCTCGATTTCGAGGGCCTATCAGGACTTGAGACCACGAGACTCGCGGGTTCCTTGGGCGAGACTTGTATGGAGCGCGTGGAGTGTTCCGAGGCATAGTTTCATCTCGTGGCTTGTGTTTCGAGGGGCCCTTAGTACGAGGAAGAAACTTTTTAGGATTGGGGTTGCAGATTCGGATCGCTGCTTTATCTGTGAGCAGGAAGAAGAGAGTTTAGAACACCTTTTCTTTGCTTGCAGTTGGAGCTCGCGGGTGATGGGTCTTTTGGGCAATTGGGTGCGGAAATCAATCCCGTGCAACACGGGAATGGTCTGGGCTATGAAAATACGGGGCTCGAAGTTGCAATGTAATGTGATTCGAGCTATGATCAATGCGACTATTTACCATATTTGGAGGCAGAGAAATTCGTGTAGAATTGATGGAATGATAATTCATCCACGGGAGATAGTCAAATTGATCGTGTCGGATGTTAAGAATAGAATTTTGTGTAAGATTAATTACCCTGTAACAGATAAGGATGCTAAATGGCCACATAATCTGATGTAGTCATTTCAGTTTTGTTGTGCCGTTTTTTATATACTTACCCTTTACCAAAAAAAAAAAAACCTTCAAAATCAGTCATTTTCGGCCAATTTTTGAAGCCGTGAAAATTGTTCTTAAAGAGCAATTTTTTTTTGAAAAAAACTTGTCAATAGGACCATAATGTCGAATAATGATCCTTTGAACCTTCAAACGCAATATATAATAGAGTATTAATCTTGTTTCGACTGATTCCGACACATCTCAAAAGACAAAATAATTGCTTTTCAAAGTCTCTATTGACTACCGGATGAACTTACACAATATGTCGTGGCATTCTACTTGGTGTGAAGTTTCTTTAGTGCAAATTTAGATCCATTTTATTTCGGGATCCAAAAAGTCGAAAAAACGTGAATAATAACCTTCAAAATCAGTCATTTTCGGCCATTTTTTGAAGCCGTGAAAACTGTTCTTAAAGAGCAATTTTTTTTTTTTGAAAAAAACTTGTCAATAGGACCATAATGTCAAAAAATGATCATTAGAACCCACATAATATGCCGGGGTATTCTACTTGGTGTGAAGTTTATTCAGTGCGAATTTGGATTCATTTTATTTCGGAACCCAAAAAGCAAAAAAAACCTGGATAATAACCTTCAAAATCGGTCATTTTCGGTCATTTTTTGAAGCCGTGAAAGATGTTTTAAAACACGATTTTTTTTACAAGAACTTGTCGATAGGACAATAATGTCGAATAATAATCCGTTGAACCTTCAGACGCGATATATACTTGTTTCGACTGATTCCGACACGTCTCAACAGACAAAACAATTGCTTTTAATGTCGAAAAATGATCATTAGAACCTTCAGACGCGACATATAATAGAGTACTAATCTTGTTAAGATTGATTCCGACTTGTCTCATTAGACAAAGTAATTGCTTTTCAAAGTCTCTATTGACTTCCGGATAAACCCACATAATATGTTGGGGCATTCTATTTCGTGTGAAGTTCATTCAGTGCGAATTTAGATTCATTTTATTTCGGGACCAAAAAAACCGAAAAAACGTGGATAATAACCTTCAAAATCGGTCATTTTCGGCAATTTTATGAAGTCGTGAAAATTGTTCTTAAGAGCGCCTTTTTTTTAAGAAAACTTGTCAATAGGACCTTAATGTCGAAAAATAATCGTTAGAACCTTCAGACGCGACATATAATAGAGTACTAATCTTGTTTCGACTGATTCCGACACATCTCAAAAGACAAAATAATTGCTTTTCAAAGTCTCTATTGACTACCGGATGAACTTACACAATATGCCGTGGCATTCTACTTGGTGTGAAGTTTCTTTAGTGCAAATTTAGATCCATTTTATTTCGGGATCCAAAAAGTCGAAAAAACGTAAATAATAACCTTCAAAATCGGTCATTTTCGGCCATTTTTTGAAGCCGTGAAAACTGTTCTTAAAGAGCAATTTTTTTTTTTTGAAAAAAACTTGTCAATAGGACCATAATGTCAAAAAATGATCATTAGAACCCACATAATATGCCGGGGTATTCTACTTGGTGTGAAGTTTATTCAGTGCGAATTTGGATTCATTTTATTTCGGAACCCAAAAAGCAAAAAAAACCTGGATAATAACCTTCAAAATCGGTCATTTTCGGTCATTTTTTGAAGCCGTGAAAGCTGTTTTAAAACACGATTTTTTTTACAAGAACTTGTCGATAGGACAATAATGTCGAATAATAATCCGTTGAACCTTCAGACGCGATATATACTTGTTTCGACTGATTCCGACACGTCTCAACAGACAAAACAATTGCTTTTTAAAGTCTCTATTGACTACCGGATGAACTCACATAATATGCCGTGGCATTCTACTTGGTGTGAAGTTTATTTAGTGCAAATTTGGATCCATTTTAGTTCGGGATCCAAAAAGCCGAAAAAACGTGAATAATAACCTTCAAAATCAGTCATTTTCGGCCATTTTTTGAAGCCGTGAAAATTGTTCTTAAAGAGCAATTTTTTTGAAAAAAACTTGTCAATAGGACCATAATGTCGAAAAATGATCATAAGAACCTTCAGACGCGACATATAATAGAGTACTTATCTTGTTTTACAGTGATTCCGACACATCTCAGAAGACAAAATAATTGCTTTTCAAAATCTCTATTGACTACCGGATAAACCCACATAATATGCCGGGGGATTCTACTTGTTGTGAAGTTTATTCAGTGCAAATTTGGATCCATTTTATTTTGGGACCCCAAAAACCAAAAAAATGTGGATAATAACCTTCATAATCGGTCATTTTCGGCCATTTTTTGAAGCCGTGAAAATTGATCTTAAGAGCGACTTTTTTTTGAAGAAAAGTTGTCAATTGGACCTTAATGTCGAAAAATGATCATTAGAACCTTCAGACGCGACATATAATAGAGTACTAATCTTGTTAAGATTCATTCCGACTTGTCTCATTAGACAAAGTAATTGCTTTTCAAAGTCTCTATTGACTACCGGATAAACCCACATAATATGTTGGGGCATTCTATTTCGTGTGAAGTTCATTCAGTGCGAATTTAGATTCATTTTATTTCGGGACCAAAAAAACCGAAAAAACGTGGATAATAACCTTCAAAATCGGTCATTTTCGGCAATTTTTTGAAGTCGTGAAAATTGTTCTTAAGAGCAACTTTTTTTGAAGAAAACTTGTCAATAGGACCTTAATGTCGAAAAATAATCGTTAGAACCTTCAGACGCGACATATAATAGAGTACTAATCTTGTTTCAATTGATTCCGACATGTCTCAAAAGACAAAATAATTGCTTTCTTAAAGTCTCTATTGACTACCGGATGAACCCACATAATATGTCGGGGCACTCTACTTAGTGTGAAGTTTATTTAGTGCAAATTTGGATCCATTTTATTTCGAGATCCAAAAAACTGAAAAAACGTGAATAATAACCTCCAAAATCAGTCATTTTCGGCCATTTTTTGAAGCCGTGAAAATTGTTCTTAAGAGCGACTTTTTTTTGAAGAAAAGTTGTCAATAGGACCTTAATGTCGAAAAATGATCATTAGAACCTTCAGACGCGACATATAATAGAGTACTAATCTTGTTAAGATTGATTCCGACTTGTCTCATTAGACAAAGTAATTGCTTTTCAAAGTCTCTATTGACTACCGGATAAACCCACATAATATGTTGGGGCATTCTATTTCGTGTGAAGTTCATTCAGTGCGAATTTAGATTCATTTTATTTCGGGACCAAAAAAACCGAAAAAACGTGGATAATAACCTTCCAAATCGGTCATTTTCAGCAATTTTTTGAAGTCGTGAAAATTGTTCTTAAGAGCAACTTTTTTTGAAGAAAACTTGTCAATAGGACCTTAATGTCGAAAAATAATCGTTAGAACCTTCAGACGCGACATATAATAGAGTACTAATATTGTTTCAATTGATTCCGACATGTCTCAAAAGACAAAATAATTGCTTTCCCAAAGTCTCTATTGACTACCGGATGAACCCACATAATATGTCGGGGCACTCTACTTAGTGTGAAGTTTATTTAGTGCAAATTTGGATCCATTTTATTTCGAGATCCAAAAAACTGAAAAAACGTGAATAATAACCTCCAAAATCAGTCATTTTCGGCCATTTTTTGAAGCCGTGAAAATTGTTCTTAAAGCGCAATTTTTTTTGAAAAAAACTTGTCAATAGGACCATAATGTCGAAAAATGATCATTAGAACCTTCAGACGCGATATATAATAGAGTATTAATCTAGTTTCGACTGATTCCGACACGTCTCAAAAGACAAAATTATTGCTTTGCAAAGTCTCTATTGACTACCGGAGGAACCCACACAATATGCCAAGGCATTCTACTAGGTGTGAAGTTTATTTAGCGCGAATTTGGATCCTTTTTTATTTCATGACCCAAAACGCCGAAAAAACGTGAATAATAACCTTCAAAATTGGTCATTTTCGGCCATTTTTTGAAGCCGTGAAAATTGTTCTTAAGAGCGATTTTTTTTTTGACGAGAATTTGTTGATAGGACCATAATGTAGAATAGTGATCATTAGAGCCTTTAGATGCGATATATAATAGAGTATTAATCTAGTTTCAACTGATTCCGACACGTCTCAAAAGACAAAATAATTGCTTTTCAAAGTCTCTATTGACTACCGGATGAACCAACATAATATGCCGGGGAATTCTACTTGGTGTGAAGTTTATTCAGTGCGAATTTGGATCCGTTTTATTTAAGGACCCAAAAAACCGAAAAAAACGTGGATAATAATCTTTAAAATCGGTCATTTTTGATCATTTTTTGAAGCCGTGAAAGTTGTTCTAAAACACATTTTTTTTTTTACAAGAACTTGTCAATAGGATCATAATGTCGAATAATGATCCTTTGAACCTTCAGACGCGATATATAATAGAGTATTAATCTTGTTTCGACTGATTCCGACACATCTCAAAAGACAAAATAATTGCTTTTCAAAGTCTCTAATGACTACCGGATGAACCCACACAATATGCAAGGGCATTCTACTTGGTGTGAAGTTTATTCATTGCGAATTTGGATCCATTTTATTTCAGGATCCAAAAAACCGAAAAAATGTGGATAATAATCTTCAAAATCGATCATTTTCGACCGTTTGTTTGAACGAAAGAAAATTGTTCTTAAGAGCGATTTTTTTTAGACGAGAACTAGTGGATAGGATTATTATGTCGAATAATGATCATTAGAACTTTCAGACGCAAAATATAATACAATATTAATCTTGTTCGACAAATTCTGACACATCTCAAAAGACAAAATAATTGCTTTTCAAAGTTCTCTATTGACCACCGGATGAACCCACATAATATGACAGGGCATTCTACTTGGTGAGAAGTTTATTCAGTGCAAATTTGGA
The DNA here is from genome assembly GCA_958450325.1 of Agrostemma githago. Taxonomy (NCBI): domain Eukaryota; kingdom Viridiplantae; phylum Streptophyta; class Magnoliopsida; order Caryophyllales; family Caryophyllaceae; genus Agrostemma; species Agrostemma githago. The sequence goes on from OY288240.1 coordinate 81,518,496, forward strand.
TCCATCTTATTTCGTGATCCAAAAATCCAAAAAAACGTGGATAATACCTTCAAGATAAATAATTTTAGGCCATTTTTTAAAGCCATAAATGCTGTCCTAAAACACAATTTTTCTTTGACAAGAACTTGTCGATAGGACCATAATGTCGAATAATGATCATTATAACCTTCAGACGGAAAATATAGTATAATAAAATATTTATCTTGTTTCAAATGATTCCAACAACAGACAAAATAATTGCCTTACAAAGTCTCCATTGACAACCGGATGAACACACATAACATGCCGGGGCATTCTAATTGGTGTGAAGTTTATTAAGTGCGAATTTGGATCATCTTTATTTCGGGATCCACAACCTTCAAAATCGGTCAATTTCGTCTATTTTTTGAAGCGGTGAAAATTGTTTTAAAGCGCGATTATTTTTTGACGAAACTTGTCGATAAGATCACAATGTCGAATAATGATCATTAGAACCTTCAGACGCGACATATAATAGAGTACTAATCTTGTTTCGGTTGATTCCGACAAGTCTCAAAAGACAAAATAATTGCTTTTCAATGTCTGTATTGACTACCGGTTGAACCCACATAATATAACGTGAAAATTGTTCTTAAGAGCAACTTCTTTTGACGAAAACTTGTCAATAGGACCATAATGTCGAATAATGATCATTAGAACCTTCAGACGCGAAATATAATAGAGTATTAACCTTGTTTCGACTGATTCCGACACGTCTCAAAAGATAAACTAATTGCATTTTGAAGTCTCTATTGACTACCGGATGAACCCACATAATATGCCGTGGCAATCTACTTGGTGTGAAGTTTATTCAGTGCAAATTTGGATCCATTTTATTTCGGGAACCAAAAAGCCAAAAAAACGTGGATAATAACCTTCAAAATCAATAATTTTTGGCCATTTTTTGAAGCCGTAAAATTTGTTCAAAACACGCTTTTTTTTATATGAGAACTTGTTCATAGGACTATAATGTCAAATAATGATCATTAGAATCTTCAGACGCGACATATAATATAGTATTAATCTGGTTTCGACAGATTTCGACACGTCTCGAAAGACAAAATAATTGCTTTTCAAAGTCTCTATTGACTATCAGATGAACCCACATAATATGTCAAAGCATTCTACTTGGCATGAAGTTTATTCATCGCGAATTATGATTCATTTTATTTCGGGATCCAAAAAACCAAAAAAACGTGGATAATAACCTTCAAAATCAGTCATTTTTGACCATTTTTTGAAGCCGTGAAAATTGTTCTTAAGAGAGATTTTTTTTGAAGAAAACTCGTCGATAGGACCATAATGTCGAATAATGATCATTAGAGCCTTCAGACACGATACATAATACAGTATTAATCTTGTTTCGACTGATTCCGACACGTCTCAAAAGATAAAATAATTGCTTTTCGAAGTCTATATTGACTACCGGTTGAACCCACATAATATGCCGGGGCAATCTACTCGGTGTGAAGTTTATTCAGTGCAAATTTGGATCCATTTTATTTCGAGATCCAAAAAGCCAAAAAAACGTGGATAATAACTTTCAAAATCAATAATTTTCGGCCATTTTTTGAAGCCGTAAAAGTTGTTCTAAAACACGATTTTTTTTTTACGAGAACTTGTCGATAGGACTATAATGTCAAATAATGATCATTAAAACCTTCAGACGCGACATATATTAAAGTATTAATCTGGTTTCGACAGATTCCGACACATCTCAAAAGACAAAATAATTATTTTTCAAAGTCCCTATTGACTACCAGACAAACCCACATAATATGTCGGGCCATTCTACTTGGTGTGAAGTTTATTCAGTGCGAATTTGGATCCATTTTTGTCGAAAGGACCATAATGTCGAATAATAATCATTAGAGCCTTCAGACGCGATACGGTGCGAACAAAATCGCGTCTGAAAAGACAAAATAATTGCTTTTCAAAGTCCCTATGGACTACCCGATGAACCCAAGTAATATGTTGAGGCATTCTACATGGTGTGAAATTTATTCAACGCAAATTTGGATCCTTATTTCGGTATCCAAAAAACCGATAAAACGTGTATAAAAGAAGTTTCACTTATCAATCATTTTCAACCATTTTCTTAACCAAGTGAAAAAAAATCTAAATCACAAATTTTTTTTTGACAAAAAACTTGTCAAGATGAAAATAATTTGGAATAATAATCATTACAACACGTCAAAAAGTAGACTGTATAGAACTAGTCTCAATTAATTCCGACACATCTCAAAATACAATCTTTACATTTTAAAAGTTCCCACCGAATTCAAAATGAATCTCCAAAAATGCCAAGGAATTTTACCTAATGTAAAAATTAATCAACACAAATTTGATTCATTTTATTTCGACATGCAAAAGATTAAAAAAACATGGATAATAAATCCACAAAATCAATGATTTTCATTTAATTTTTGACGGAATAATACATTATAGGTATGTAATCTCAGTCGAAAGATGGTGATCAATTTAATTTAATCATGGAATTATCTCATGATTATTTGGGAAATTTTGCATCATCGATCACATAATATAATTCAATAAACAAAATTAACAATATTAAAATTAAATTAAAGCAACAAAGAGATCAGATGGTAGTGCATGTAAAATAAGAATTCATCAAGTAAGAATTCTGAATTGGTTTATGGATAATTGTTTTTCATCACTTCTCTTCGCTAATTCTCAATAATAATTCTCGAAATTTTGATCAATTTCATATAAATTGTGTCCGACGTAGAAACAATGCAATGCAAGTAACGCAAAGCAAAATTTATACGTCGGATTAATAATTTTGATTTAGGGTTCTGCATTCATCTCTAAGGCACTCTTTTAATTTTCGCCTAAGAGCCAAACTCCAGACCCATTTACAAACGGGTCAAATGGGTCAACTACCATTCGGGTCATGAATTATGGACTCGAAAGCAGTATAACAACTCAAAATCCTAAAACGGGTCAAATATCATCAATTGACCCGAACTGGAAAACCTGACCTAACCCAACACCCAAACTAATCAAACAAGTTTCAAACTGGCAACGAATTGACCCGACCCAAATGGATACCAACCCGTATTTAATTACGCAAACTGTACCAACCAGTTTGGCAGGTCTGCACATAATCCGAATTGAACCCGAATACTAATTACTGTATATAATATGAGTCGATATCACCTGAAAAACTGACACAAACTCAAGTAGAAGACCCACAACCCGAACCCGAACCCGACCCGTATAATCAAATAACGGGTAAAGAAATTGAAGAATGTGGACAGAGAATAAAGTAACAGAGAGCTTACGAAAATAGAAGCAAACTGTGTCGCAGTTCTGTTTTTTCGATTTACGCCCTGCATACGAAGTGCCCAGCTACTCAATTGATTTAATTCTGGGCACCAGATACCTTCAGGCGATGCGATAATTTATCGATAAAAACAAATGTATACAAATAATCGAGACGGAAAGAGTAATAATAATAAAGCAATCTCAGTCGAAAGATGGTGATCTATTTTTTGTATAATCACTGAATTAACTCATGATATCTGGGATGTATTTACATCACCGATTGCGTAAAAAAAAAATCAAAATAAAATAAAATTATGGTAAATAAGAGAGATCAGATGGTAGTGCATGTAAATTGGAATTCATCAATTGAATTTCAGAGATTGGTTATGGATATTGGTTTTCGTCATTTCTCTCATCTCGAAATCGAATTTGAAATTTGGGGAAATAATTGAAATTAGGGTTAGGGTTAGAAAAGGGGTGAGAATCAGATTAAAAATTGGTCAATCAGCATATAGCAACAACAAGAATTGGAGCTACTTAGACTGGGGCGACAAACAAAGATCGTCATTTTCTCGAAAATGTTTAATGGGAAAAGAAGAATTAAGAAAAACAAAATTGAAACAATTGGAGGTGAGTGAATTGGGGATTTAGGGTTTGAATGAATTGATGAATGTCATTGGGGGTTAGCATGTGAATATATAGGTGTGAAAAGTACCGGATGAACCCACATAAGTTGACGGAGCATTCTACTTGGTGTGAAGTTTATTCAGTGCGAATTTGGATCCATTTTATTTCGTGATCCAAAAAGCCAAAAAAATGTGGATAATAACCTTCAAAATCGGTCATTTTCGGCCATTTTTTGAAGCCGTGAAAATTGTTCTTAAGAGTGATTTCTTTTGACGAGAACTTGTCGATAAGCCCATTATGTCGAATAATGATCATTAGAACCTTCAGACGTGACATATAATAGAGTATTAATCTTGTTTCGACAGATTACGACACGTCTCAAAAGACAAAATAATTGCTTTTCAAAGTCTCTATTGACTACCGGATGAAACCACATAATATGCCGGGGAATTCTACTTGGTGTGAAGTTTATTCAGTGCGAATTTGGATCCATTTGATTTCGGGATCCAAAAAGTCGAAAAAACTTGGATAATAACCTTCAAAATCAATTATTTTCGACCATTTTTTGAAGCCGTGAAAAGTGTTCTCAAGAGAGATTTTTTTTGAAGAAAACTTGTTGATAGGACCATAATGTAGAATAGTGATCATTAGAGCCTTTAGATGCGATATATAATAGAGTATTAATCTAGTTTCGACTGATTCCGACACGTCTCAAAAGACAAAATAATTGCTTTTCAAAGTCTCTATTGACTACCGGATGAACCCACATAATATGTCGGGGCACTCTACTTAGTGTGAAGTTTATTTAGTGCAAATTTGGATCCATTTTATTTCGAGATCCAAAAAACTGAAAAAACGTGAATAATAACCTCCAAAATCAGTCATTTTCGGCCATTTTTTGAAGCCGTGAAAATTGTTCTTAAAGCGCAATTTTTTTTGAAAAAAACTTGTCAATAGGACCATAATGTCGAAAAATGATCATTAGAACCTTCAGACGCGATATATAATAGAGTATTAATCTAGTTTCGACTGATTCCGACACGTCTCAAAAGACAAAATTATTGCTTTGCAAAGTCTCTATTGACTACCGGAGGAACCCACACAATATGCCAAGGCATTCTACTAGGTGTGAAGTTTATTTAGCGCGAATTTGGATCCTTTTTTATTTCATGACCCAAAACGCCGAAAAAACGTGGATAATAACCTTCAAAATTGGTCTTTTTCGGCCATTTTTTGAAGCCGTGAAAATTGTTCTTAAGAGCGATTTTTTTTTGACGAGAATTTGTTGATAGGACCATAATGTAGAATAGTGATCATTAGAGCCTTTAGATGCGATATATAATAGAGTATTAATCTAGTTTCGACTGATTCCGACACGTCTCAAAAGACAAAATAATTGCTTTTCAAAGTCTCTATTGACTACCGGATGAACCAACATAATATGCCGGGGAATTCTACTTGGTGTGAAGTTTATTCAGTGCAAATTTGGATCCGTTTTATTTAAGGACCCAAAAAACCGAAAAAACGTGGATAATAATCTTTAAAATCGGTCATTTTTGATCATTTTTTGAAGCCGTGAAAGTTGTTCTAAAACACATTTTTTTTACAAGAACTTGTCAATAGGATCATAATGTCGAATAATGATCCTTTGAACCTTCAGACGCAATATATAATAGAGTATTAATCTTGTTTCGACTGATTCCGACACATCTCAAAAGACAAAATAATTGCTTTTCAAAGTCTCTACTGACTACCGGATGAACTTACACAATATGCCGTGGCATTCTACTTGGTGTGAAGTTTATTTAGTGGAAATTTAGATCCATTTTATTTCGAGATCCAAAAAGTCGAAAAAACGTGAATAATAACCTTCAAAATCAGTCATTTTCGGCCAATTTTTGAAGCCGTGAAAATTGTTCTTAAAGAGCAATTTTTTTTTGAAAAAAACTTGTCAATAGGACCATAATGTCGAATAATGATCCTTTGAACCTTCAAACGCAATATATAATAGAGTATTAATCTTGTTTCGACTGATTCCGACACATCTCAAAAGACAAAATAATTGCTTTTCAAAGTCTCTATTGACTACCGGATGAACTTACACAATATGTCGTGGCATTCTACTTGGTGTGAAGTTTCTTTAGTGCAAATTTAGATCCATTTTATTTCGGGATCCAAAAAGTCGAAAAAACGTGAATAATAACCTTCAAAATCAGTCATTTTCGGCCATTTTTTGAAGCCGTGAAAACTGTTCTTAAAGAGCAATTTTTTTTTTTTGAAAAAAACTTGTCAATAGGACCATAATGTCAAAAAATGATCATTAGAACCCACATAATATGCCGGGGTATTCTACTTGGTGTGAAGTTTATTCAGTGCGAATTTGGATTCATTTTATTTCGGAACCCAAAAAGCAAAAAAAACCTGGATAATAACCTTCAAAATCGGTCATTTTCGGTCATTTTTTGAAGCCGTGAAAGATGTTTTAAAACACGATTTTTTTTACAAGAACTTGCCGATAGGACAATAATGTCGAATAATAATCCGTTGAACCTTCAGACGCGATATATACTTGTTTCGACTGATTCCGACACGTCTCAACAGACAAAACAATTGCTTTTAATGTCGAAAAATGATCATTAGAACCTTCAGACGCGACATATAATAGAGTACTAATCTTGTTAAGATTGATTCCGACTTGTCTCATTAGACAAAGTAATTGCTTTTCAAAGTCTCTATTGACTTCCGGATAAACCCACATAATATGTTGGGGCATTCTATTTCGTGTGAAGTTCATTCAGTGCGAATTTAGATTCATTTTATTTCGGGACCAAAAAAACCGAAAAAACGTGGATAATAACCTTCAAAATCGGTCATTTTCGGCAATTTTATGAAGTCGTGAAAATTGTTCTTAAGAGCGCCTTTTTTTTAAGAAAACTTGTCAATATGACCTTAATGTCGAAAAATAATCGTTAGAACCTTCAGACGCGACATATAATAGAGTACTAATCTTGTTTCGACTGATTCCGACACATCTCAAAAGACAAAATAATTGCTTTTCAAAGTCTCTATTGACTACCGGATGAACTTACACAATATGCCGTGGCATTCTACTTGGTGTGAAGTTTCTTTAGTGCAAATTTAGATCCATTTTATTTCGGGATCCAAAAAGTCGAAAAAACGTGAATAATAACCTTCAAAATCGGTCATTTTCGGCCATTTTTTGAAGCCGTGAAAACTGTTCTTAAAGAGCAATTTTTTTTTTTTGAAAAAAACTTGTCAATAGGACCATAATGTCAAAAAATGATCATTAGAACCCACATAATATGCCGGGGTATTCTACTTGGTGTGAAGTTTATTCAGTGCGAATTTGGATTCATTTTATTTCGGAACCCAAAAAGCAAAAAAAACCTGGATAATAACCTTCAAAATCGGTCATTTTCGGTCATTTTTTGAAGCCGTGAAAGCTGTTTTAAAACACGATTTTTTTTACAAGAACTTGTCGATAGGACAATAATGTCGAATAATAATCCGTTGAACCTTCAGACGCGATATATACTTGTTTCGACTGATTCCGACACGTCTCAACAGACAAAACAATTGCTTTTTAAAGTCTCTATTGACTACCGGATGAACTCACATAATATGCCGTGGCATTCTACTTGGTGTGAAGTTTATTTAGTGCAAATTTGGATCCATTTTAGTTCGGGATCCAAAAAGCCGAAAAAACGTGAATAATAACCTTCAAAATCAGTCATTTTCGGCCATTTTTTGAAGCCGTGAAAATTGTTCTTAAAGAGCAATTTTTTTGAAAAAAACTTGTCAATAGGACCATAATGTCGAAAAATGATCATTAGAACCTTCAGACGCGACATATAATAGAGTACTTATCTTGTTTTACAGTGATTCCGACACATCTCAGAAGACAAAATAATTGCTTTTCAAAATCTCTATTGACTACCGGATAAACCCACATAATATGCCGGGGGATTCTACTTGTTGTAAAGTTTATTCAGTGCAAATTTGGATCCATTTTATTTTGGGACCCCAAAAACCAAAAAAATGTGGATAATAACCTTCATAATCGGTCATTTTCGGCCATTTTTTGAAGCCGTGAAAATTGATCTTAAGAGCGACTTTTTTTTGAAGAAAAGTTGTCAATTGGACCTTAATGTCGAAAAATGATCATTAGAACCTTCAGACGCGACATATAATAGAGTACTAATCTTGTTAAGATTCATTCCGACTTGTCTCATTAGACAAAGTAATTGCTTTTCAAAGTCTCTATTGACTACCGGATAAACCCACATAATATGTTGGGGCATTCTATTTCGTGTGAAGTTCATTCAGTGCGAATTTAGATTCATTTTATTTCGGGACCAAAAAAACCGAAAAAACGTGGATAATAACCTTCAAAATCGGTCATTTTCGGCAATTTTTTGAAGTCGTGAAAATTGTTCTTAAGAGCAACTTTTTTTGAAGAAAACTTGTCAATAGGACCTTAATGTCGAAAAATAATCGTTAGAACCTTCAGACGCGACATATAATAGAGTACTAATCTTGTTTCAATTGATTCCGACATGTCTCAAAAGACAAAATAATTGCTTTCTTAAAGTCTCTATTGACTACCGGATGAACCCACATAATATGTCGGGGCACTCTACTTAGTGTGAAGTTTATTTAGTGCAAATTTGGATCCATTTTATTTCGAGATCCAAAAAACTGAAAAAACGTGAATAATAACCTCCAAAATCAGTCATTTTCGGCCATTTTTTGAAGCCGTGAAAATTGTTCTTAAGAGCGACTTTTTTTTGAAGAAAAGTTGTCAATAGGACCTTAATGTCGAAAAATGATCATTAGAACCTTCAGACGCGACATATAATAGAGTACTAATCTTGTTAAGATTGATTCCGACTTGTCTCATTAGACAAAGTAATTGCTTTTCAAAGTCTCTATTGACTACCGGATAAACCCACATAATATGTTGGGGCATTCTATTTCGTGTGAAGTTCATTCAGTGCGAATTTAGATTCATTTTATTTCGGGACCAAAAAAACCGAAAAAACGTGGATAATAACCTTCCAAATCGGTCATTTTCAGCAATTTTTTGAAGTCGTGAAAATTGTTCTTAAGAGCAACTTTTTTTGAAGAAAACTTGTCAATAGGACCTTAATGTCGAAAAATAATCGTTAGAACCTTCAGACGCGACATATAATAGAGTACTAATATTGTTTCAATTGATTCCGACATGTCTCAAAAGACAAAATAATTGCTTTCCCAAAGTCTCTATTGACTACCGGATGAACCCACATAATATGTCGGGGCACTCTACTTAGTGTGAAGTTTATTTAGTGCAAATTTGGATCCATTTTATTTCGAGATCCAAAAAACTGAAAAAACGTGAATAATAACCTCCAAAATCAGTCATTTTCGGCCATTTTTTGAAGCCGTGAAAATTGTTCTTAAAGCGCAATTTTTTTTGAAAAGAACTTGTCAATAGGACCATAATGTCGAAAAATGATCATTAGAACCTTCAGACGCGATATATAATAGAGTATTAATCTAGTTTCGACTGATTCCGACACGTCTCAAAAGACAAAATTATTGCTTTGCAAAGTCTCTATTGACTACCGGAGGAACCCACACAATATGCCAAGGCATTCTACTAGGTGTGAAGTTTATTTAGCGCGAATTTGGATCCTTTTTTATTTCATGACCCAAAACGCCGAAAAAACGTGAATAATAACCTTCAAAATTGGTCATTTTCGGCCATTTTTTGAAGCCGCGAAAATTGTTCTTAAGAGCGATTTTTTTTTGACGAGAATTTGTTGATAGGACCATAATGTAGAATAGTGATCATTAGAGCCTTTAGATGCGATATATAATAGAGTATTAATCTAGTTTCAACTGATTCTGACACGTCTCAAAAGACAAAATAATTGCTTTTCAAAGTCTCTATTGACTACCGGATGAACCAACATAATATGCCGGGGAATTCTACTTGGTGTGAAGTTTATTCAGTGCGAATTTGGATCCGTTTTATTTAAGGACCCAAAAAACCGAAAAAACGTGGATAATAATCTTTAAAATCGGTCATTTTTGATCATTTTTTGAAGCCGTGAAAGTTGTTCTAAAACACATTTTTTTTTACAAGAACTTGTCAATAGGATCATAATGTCGAATAATGATCCTTTGAACCTTCAGACGCGATATATAATAGAGTATTAATCTTGTTTCGACTGATTCCGACACATCTCAAAAGACAAAATAATTGCTTTTCAAAGTCTGTAATGACTACCGGATGAACCCACACAATATGCAAGGGCATTCTACTTGGTGTGAAGTTTATTCATTGCGAATTTGGATCCATTTTATTTCAGGATCCAAAAAACCGAAAAAATGTGGATAATAATCTTCAAAATCGATCATTTTCGACCGTTTGTTTGAACGAAAGAAAATTGTTCTTAAGAGCGATTTTTTTTAGACGAGAACTAGTGGATAGGATTATTATGTCGAATAATGATCATTAGAACTTTCAGACGCAAAATATAATACAATATTAATCTTGTTCGACAAATTCTGACACATCTCAAAAGACAAAATAATTGCTTTTCAAAGTTCTCTATTGACCACCGGATGAACCCACATAATATGACAGGGCATTCTACTTGGTGAGAAGTTTATTCAGTGCAAATTTGGATCCATCTTATTTCGTGATCCAAAAATCCAAAAAAACGTGGATAATACCTTCAAGATAAATAATTTTAGGCCATTTTTTAAAGCCATAAATGCTGTCCTAAAACACAATTTTTCTTTGACAAGAACTTGTCGATAGGACCATAATGTCGAATAATGATCATTATAACCTTCAGACGGAAAATATAGTATAATAAAATATTTATCTTGTTTCAAATGATTCCAACAACAGACAAAATAATTGCCTTACAAAGTCTCCATTGACAACCGGATGAACACACATAACATGCCGGGGCATTCTAATTGGTGTGAAGTTTATTAAGTGCGAATTTGGATCATCTTTATTTCGGGATCCACAACCTTCAAAATCGGTCAATTTCGTCTATTTTTTGAAGCGGTGAAAATTGTTTTAAAGCGCGATTATTTTTTGACGAAACTTGTCGATAAGATCACAATGTCGAATAATGATCATTAGAACCTTCAGACGCGACATATAATAGAGTACTAATCTTGTTTCGGTTGATTCCGACAAGTCTCAAAAGACAAAATAATTGCTTTTCAATGTCTGTATTGACTACCGGTTGAACCCACATAATATAACGTGAAAATTGTTCTTAAGAGCAACTTCTTTTGACGAAAACTTGTCAATAGGACCATAATGTCGAATAATGATCATTAGAACCTTCAGACGCGAAATATAATAGAGTATTAACCTTGTTTCGACTGATTCCGACACGTCTCAAAAGATAAACTAATTGCATTTTGAAGTCTCTATTGACTACCGGATGAACCCACATAATATGCCGTGGCAATCTACTTGGTGTGAAGTTTATTCAGTGCAAATTAGGATCCATTTTATTTCGGGAACCAAAAAGCCAAAAAAACGTGGATAATAACCTTCAAAATCAATAATTTTTGGCCATTTTTTGAAGCCGTAAAATTTGTTCAAAACACGCTTTTTTTTATATGAGAACTTGTTCATAGGACTATAATGTCAAATAATGATCATTAGAATCTTCAGACGCGACATATAATATAGTATTAATCTGGTTTCGACAGATTTCGACACGTCTCGAAAGACAAAATAATTGCTTTTCAAAGTCTCTATTGACTATCAGATGAACCCACATAATATGTCAAAGCATTCTACTTGGCATGAAGTTTATTCATCGCGAATTATGATTCATTTTATTTCGGGATCCAAAAAACCAAAAAAACGTGGATAATAACCTTCAAAATCAGTCATTTTTGACCATTTTTTGAAGCCATGAAAATTGTTCTTAAGAGAGATTTTTTTTGAAGAAAACTCGTCGATAGGACCATAATGTCGAATAATGATCATTAGAGCCTTCAGACACGATACATAATACAGTATTAATCTTGTTTCGACTGATTCCGACACGTCTCAAAAGATAAAATAATTGCTTTTCGAAGTCTATATTGACTACCGGTTGAACCCACATAATATGCCGGGGCAATCTACTCGGTGTGAAGTTTATTCAGTGCAAATTTGGATCCATTTTATTTCGAGATCCAAAAAGCCAAAAAAACGTGGATAATAACTTTCAAAATCAATAATTTTCGGCCATTTTTTGAAGCCGTAAAAGTTGTTCTAAAACACGATTTTTTTTTACGAGAACTTGTCGATAGGACTATAATGTCAAATAATGATCATTAAAACCTTCAGACGCGACATATATTAAAGTATTAATCTGGTTTCGACAGATTCCGACACATCTCAAAAGACAAAATAATTGTTTTTCAAAGTCTCTATTGACTACCAGACAAACCCACATAATATGCCGGGCCATTCTACTTGGTGTGAAGTTTATTCAGTGCGAATTTGGATCCATTTTTGTCGAAAGGACCATAATGTCGAATAATAATCATTAGAGCCTTCAGACGCGATACGGTGCGAACAAAATCGCGTCTGAAAAGACAAAATAATTGCTTTTCAAAGTCCCTATGGACTACCCGATGAACCCAAGTAATATGTTGAGGCATTCTACATGGTGTGAAATTTATTCAACGCAAATTTGGATCCATATTTCGGTATCCAAAAAACCGATAAAACGTGTATAAAAGAAGTTTCACTTATCAATCATTACAACACGTCAAAAAGTAGACTGTATAGAACTAGTCTCAATTAATTCCGACACATCTCAAAATACAATCTTTACATTTTAAAAGTTTCCACCGAATTCAAAATGAATCTCCAAAAATGCCAAGGAATTTTACCTAATGTAAAAATTAATCAACACAAATTTGATTCATTTTATTCCGACATGCAAAAGATTAAAAAAACATGGATAATAAATCCACAAAATCAATGATTTTCATTTAATTTTTGACGGAATAATACATTATAGGTATGTAATCTCAGTCGAAAGATGGTGATCAATTTAATTTAATCATGGAATTATCTCATGATTATTTGGGAAATTTTGCATCATCGATCACATAATATAATACAATTCAATAAACAAAATTAACTAAATTAAAATTAAAATCAAACCAACAAAGAGATCAGATGGTAGTGCATGTAAATAAGAATTCATCAAGTAAGAATTCTGAATTAGTTTATGGATAATTGTTTTTCATCACTTCTCTTTGCCAATTCTCAAAAATAATTCTCGAAATTTCGATCAATTTCATATAAATTGTGTCCGACGTAGAAACAATGCAATGCAAGTAACGCAAAGCAAAATTTAGACGAAGGATTAATAATTTTGATTTAGGGTTCTGCATTCATCTCTAAGGCACTCTTTAATTTTCGCCTAAGAGCCAAACTCCAGACCCATTTACAAACGGGTCAAATGGGTCAACTACCATTCGGGTCATGAATTATGCACTCGAAAGCAGTATAACAACTCAAAATCCTAAAACGGGTCAAATATCATCAATTGACCCGAACTGGAAAACCTGACCTAACCCAACACCCAAACTAATCAAACAAGTTTCAAACTGGCAACGAATTGACCCGACCCAAATGGATACCAACCCGTATTTAATTACGCAAACTGTACCAACCAGTTTGGCAGGTCTGCACATAATCCGAATTGAACCCGAATACTAATTACTGTATATAATATGAGTCGATATCACCTGAAAAACTGACACAAACTCAAGTAGAAGACCCACAACCCGAACCCGAACCCGACCCGTATAATCAAATAACGGGTAAAGAAATTGAAGAATGTGGACAGAGAATAAAGTAACAGAGAGCTTACGAAAATAGAAGCAAACTGTGTCGCAGTTCTGTTTTTTCGATTTACGCCCTGCATACGAAGTGCCCAGCTACTCAATTGATTTAATTCTGGGCACCAGATACCTTCAGGCGATGCGATAATTTATCGATAAAAACAAATGTATACAAATAATCGAGACGGAAAGAATAACAATAATAAAGCAATCTCAGTCGAAAGATGGTGATCTATTTTTTGAACAATCACTGAATATACTCAGGATATTTGGGATGTATTTACTTCACCGATTGCGTAAAAAAAAAATCAAAAATAAAAATGAAATTATCGTAAATAAGAGAGATCAGATGGTAGTGCATGTAAATTGGAATTCATCAATTGAATTTCAGAGATTGGTTATGGATATTGGTTTTCGTCATTTCTCTCTTCTCGAAATCGAATTTGAAATTTGGGGAAATAATTGAAATTAGGGTTAGGGTTAGAAAAGGGGTGAGAATCAGATTAAAAATTGGTCAATCAGCATATAGCAACAACAAAATTGAAGCTACTTAGACTGGGGCGACAAACAAAGATCGTCATTTTCTCGAAAATGTTTACTGGGAAAAGAAGAATTGAGAAAAAAAAATATTGAAACAATTGGAGGTGGGGAATTGGGGATTTAGGGTTTGAATGAATTGATGAATGTCATTGGGGGTTTGCAGGTGAATATATAGGTGATTGGGCGGCTGTGGTTTTAGGTTTTTTTTTGGGTGATTGGGTTGTGGAGACGATGAGAGCCCATTTGTGTGTAGTGTTCTTGGCCCATGATCACATGTCTTATCATCTTATGATTTCGGTCAGAGAAAGTCTCGTCTAAGATCGTCTTATAATATTGTACGGGTCCAACTTAAAAATTTTAAAAAAAAAAAAAAAAAACTATTTATTTTTTTATCAAACTAAGCGCGTATATAGTCGTATTACAGTATAGGAATAGACGACTGATTTAAAGTCGTGTTTCGAGTTCTGTTAGACAATTCACGATTCATTTTTTAAACTTTTTATGTAACTCTGATATATATCGAGTTGGGATTTTGGTTGAGAAAACATAACTTAACAAATGAGGATTATGGCATCAAATAGAACATCACTTAAAGAGGTCGATGTTGCATTGAAAAAGCGTTTTACTTATCGGTGAACACTTAGATCAACTGGTAATTGGTAACTGTACTTTGATTGGAGATTTTTCAGACATGTTGCTCACTTATGGTCGTTCTTGTTACCATAACATAATAAAGATCACCCTTGTCAACCGAGGCATTGCTCTTGGTCTTCCACTATTTAATAACCAAGTAACCAAAGCCGACATGACTCGACCCATAGTCAAATCACTACCCGTGTCAACCTCATTTATCCCAACTTGAACGAAACTGAAATCTTTTGTTGACTCGATATTCACTAAGGCTCTGTTCCTTTGAATTGAAACTGACTGAATTTAACTTAACTGAACTTAATTTAACTGAAACTGAAATATAGAGACAAAATTTGACTCCTGAAGCTGAACTAAACTGAACTGAAACTGACTTAACTTCACCAGAACTAAACCAGACTTGACATGTAACTGAATCGGGACCTGACCCGACCCGACCCGACCCACCTTACGACTCACAAGTCACGAGGTAGTGAGTTTCCTACCAAAAACAAAAAAGCAAGTGCACAGTCGGGGTTGACGTTAATGGCGGAACAACATATCCATCTCAATCATAGCGATACACACGACTCTTCTTCCAATCAAACCTCCATCGATGCTTCATCTCAGCTCATCAATGGCGATGACAATCTAATCGATTCTAATAACGATAAAATCACCGATTCTACTACTACTACTACTACTACTAGTACCAGCACACTTACCATCGCAAATGGCATCTCTTCCATTATCTCATCAGTAATCAAGGATTTCGATTCTGCAGCTTCGTCTACTTCTCACAGCCAACACCATCTATCTTCTTCACTCGATCGCCTCACATCCGGTAATAATTCTTCTGCTCTTTTCTGTTTCGTTTTTTCCCCCCAATTATGCGTGTTATTGTTGGTGGCGGAATCATGATTTGTTGTTCGGGTTGGAAATTGAGAAGGGAATTATCAATGGAATGAGCTTAAGTTGTATAAAACCGAGAATTTTACCCTAAAGTTTTGAATTTTTAGCCTATTGCTGTTGTTCATTGCTATTAATTCGTGTTATCGCTGGAGGCGGAATCGTGATTTGTAGTTAGGGTTGGAAATTATCAATGGAATGAGCTCAAGTTGTATAACATCGAGAATTTTACCCAAAAGTTTCGAAATTTCAGTCTATTGTTCTTGTGCATTGCTATTAATTCGTGTTATCGTTGGTGGCGGAATCGTGATTTGTAATTAGGGTTGTAAATTGAGAAGGGAATTATCAATGGAATGAGCTCAAGTTGTATAACATCGAGAATTTTACCCCAAAAGTTTCGAAATTTCAGCCTATTGTTCTTGTGCATTGCTTTTAATTCGCGTTGTCGTTGGTGGCAGAATCATGATTTGTAGGATTAGGGTTGAAAATTATGAAGGGAATTATCAATGGAATGAGCTCAAGTTGTATAACCTCGAGAATTTTACCCCAAAAGTTTCGAAATTTCAGCCTATTGTTCTTGTGCATTGCTATTAATTTGTGTTTCGTTGGTGGCGGAATCATGATTTGTAGTTAGGGTTGGAAATTATGAAGGGAATTATCAATGGAATGAGCTCAAGTTGTATAACATCGAGAATTTTACCCAAAAGTTTCAAAATTTCAGTCTATTGCTCTTGTGCGTTGCTATTAATTCGTGTTATCGTTGGTGGCGGAATCATGATCTGTTGTTAGGGTTAGAAATCGAGAATGGAATTATCAATGGAACGAGCTGAAACTGTAAAACATCGAAAAATGTACCCAAAAGTTTCGAAATTTTCAGTCTTTTGTTCTTCTGCATTGCTACTTTAGAGACAGAATCGATTGATCAATAATTTCGTTGATGAAATGCTTTCGAATTGTAGAGCTCGATCAGCTGTTGGAAGATGCGCCATTGCCATTCATCATTCAGCATGCTGCTAAACTCTCCAATGTGAGAAAAAGAGTGTCCTCTCTCAATTCAGTGTTAAGAACCATACAACGCCGTCTTGATAATATCGACAGAATGCTGTCTGTTGGTGTACCCATTGGTATGTATTCAGCTTTAGGGCCCGTTAAACCCACTTCAGCGTAGTTCAGCCAAGCTGAGTTGAGTTCAACTAAGTTCACTTAAGCTGAAAAGAACAAGACTTTAAGATGTGAAGTGACTGTCTTTTGTTATGTTTTAGCGAAGTTTTGACTGTAAGTTGGAATAGCTGTCGTAACTGGTTTCATATTTTCCTCTTTGTTGCAGAACAAAAAAATGCTGGACCTTCTGAGTAACTTAATAATGTCCACTTATAACAGGTGCCCCTTTACTGTTTTCTTTGCTTTTCGCTCAGCGCTGTCTAGTCTCTAGGACCAATGTCGATAAGTATGCAGTACACTGGTACTTAACATTAGGCATTTCATCTGCCCGTAATTCTTGGATTTTGTGGATTTCGGTATGTGGTATGTACATATAGTCACGATATCATGATGTTTTCAGTTGTATTCACTATACTCATATGATTACATTTGACGGAACGCATGATTTCAAGTATCTGTTCCTTATTCCCTGATCGTTACTCCCAATATCTCACTACGAACTATATGATGTTCCAGGTTGCATTCACATGTACAGACTACAGACTACAGACTACAGAGTACAGACAGTTGGAGACTGGTTATCGTGTTGAGCACAACGGTACTCCTTTTCGGTGTTGTGCAGTTTGTTTTTTTTGTATTTTGATTTCAAAGATCTACTGCAGTATTATATTCATTGGATTGCCACCCTAGTGTATGTGGTCGGAACTGATTATCGAAGTTGCTAGCTTTCATGTAGTTTTTGGTTGAAGTCTTGTAAATGCAGCGCGACCACTGATGCATATGCTTCACTTGTTTTCGCATGAGTAATGACAGTATGCCTCATACTTAAAGCTCTCACCTGTTCTGTGGTGCCCTGGTAGGTAAGTAACTAAGTCAGGTTCTTCCACTGCCACAAATCTTCTGCGGCCTTAAATATAGCTCATCTCATCCGATTATCCTGTCTCCTACAATCCGAATTACTGAAAACCCGTGTACAAATTTCCTAGCATTTATTTCCTGTTTCCTTTCCTGAAGTTGCAGCTTGCAGTAGAATGAAACTGGTGCCAAATCTTCCACTTTAATGTGGTTGGTGTAAACTTTGCACAGTAAGAAAAACTGGTTACGGTCTTACGGACATGAAATGACGAAAACACTAACAAATTTATCGACAAAAACACAAACATCCTCGATTTGGGATGTTTCTGTTTTTGTCGGTAATTTTGTTTAGTGTTTCATGGCATTGATCGAGATCGATTTAATATAATATAATCATCTTCGATTTCCCTAGAAAAAAGTGACTACTTGCCGGGCCACCACCGGGTTGATCCCGTGGCCGGGGCCCGGACACAGTCGGGCCATGTCGGGCTGAGCGTAGGAATTGGGTCCCATGAGCGTTTATAGTTGGGCCGAGCCAAGTGAAGGCTAAGCGGGCCCATTTTGGAGATGGGTCCGCCACATTGGCGAGCGGTCCATTTGACCCGTTATATCCGTCTTGAACCCACAAGCGATGTTTTCTTACATGAACACGTTAGATACTTGAAAAAAATACGTGTGAGACTGAAAACAAAGATGGGTGTTGTGATGTTGTACAAACCCACCCCTTGCCTCATGATAAAAACACTACACTTACATACACTATCAGCATACCGGTGACTCTACCAACTAAACTAGTTCATGAAAAACAATGGCGAAAAGCAAAGAGGACATCAAATACGGAACGTCGAGAACCCAACTAACGGGAGACGACGCGTTGAGGGTTGGGTATAAGGCCGGCACGCCTCTCGAGGCGGGGAAGATAGCTGAATCTGACCCAGTTGACCTCTTCTCCGGTGCCCATAACATCGCGAAGGCTCACCGTGATGGTGCCGGTAATCTCGAGTCGGCTCAACCTCAAATGAACCGGGATGAGGGCGAAGAAGCCGACCAAGGTGGGGCCGGTACCGGGTTTACTAGGCGTTTGCCTAAGAAAAACGTTATCCCGGGCCCGGCTGCACCTGCACCCTAGTCACCCCTTTAATGTTTTCTTGAATCTATGAAAGTTTTCATCTTTTAAAGTTTTTTTAAATATGTACGCAATAATGTTTATAAGAGTAATAATGTGATTATGTGAATATTATTACTACTTCTGTTCCTTAAAGATCGTCATCTTGTGACTTTGTGAATGTTGACGTTTTTCCGACATGATTTTTTTTTTTTAAAAAAAAATGATTAAAATTAAGGATGGTAGATAAGATTAGGTGACCTTGCATAACATGTTGACTTATAGAATTTGGCATAGTAGAAGTTTAATAAGGTCGTCATTTCATACTGTTTTTCACTACGTCAATCAGTGAGAGATATTTAAAAATATAAAAAAATAAAAAAAACTAGTAAGACTTATCATTAGTTTATTAACGATAATGAGAAACCATCTTTTTCGAATTGATGTAATTAAGGTAGTGATTAAGAGTAGTTAGAGTTGGAACAAATAATATTTGGGCGGTTCCTATCAAATATTCAAATCCTCTTGTTTAAGTCAATTGTGTGACACATGGCAATTGCCTTATGGTTCCACATATCTCTCACCAAATTAATTTACTAGTTGAAATGCAAAAAATATATTTTAAAATTTTAAAAAAAATCTAAGGTGATTCATCTATAGTGGATTGAATATGCAAATAAGTTCATGTTTGTTTAATTATTAAGAGTATTTTTTAAATATGTGTCGAGATTTTTTAGATTATCGCTTTATCTTCGGATATATTTAGGAAAAAAATTACTCCATTTTGTATACAAATGTATTATGCTTAGGTTTTAAACAAGTTGTCGTACTCATTGTTACTCTTTTCATCTCGTTCATTTTTATTATTATTATTTTTGAAAAAAATATTTTTGTGAAAATAATTAATGAGACGGATGAAATGAGTATTAACCATCAATACTTTTGCATATCGAGGTATATATATATGTATACATTATTTTTCCTAAGATTTATGTCTATCTCATTATAGAAATTGTAAATTATAATTAGTGATATAACAATCACACATTTAGTTAAATACTCCCTATTGTTTTAAATAGGTAATTAGTGATATTACACAAAAAAAGAAAAGTTAAATATTGTTTTAATAAAGTCAAATGGCTAAACACTAAACAAACTAAAATTAATTTCTTCATTTTACTTTACCATTTTCATGACACAACTTTATCTTTATTTTTTCGTTTTTATTATATTCAGCACAAACTTATTTTAATACTGTACAAGTGTTATTAAAATATCATACTACGCATATTGAATATTCCCTATGACATACGAGTTGTAGATCCCACAATAATTTCTTAATTTTGCTTTACCGTTTCAATAACTATTTATCTTTTTTTTTTCAACCTTAGGCGTTTTCAAGATATTACAATTTATCTTTATTTTTCCACAATTATATTCAATATATGATATTTCTACATCTCTGAATTCAATAACTCGTTGAATATTCTGTATAACTTACGAGTAATAATTTTAAAAACAATTTCTTTATTTTCCTTTACCGTCTTTAGCACACAACTTTACCTTATTTTTCCGCCTTTATTATATTCAACACAAACTTATACAGTTATATTCATGTGGGATTTTTGTCAAAATTGTACTGACAAATCACAAATTATGTTGCTTGATTGTGTTAGTTGGAGAGGGGATTGCACGGAATCGAACCTCCTACAGTTATCAACTTTCCTGCAAAAAAGTATGGAGATGAATACTTTGCAGCTGCCGAAAGTGGGCAGTAAGTTCACTTTACAATTTACATTGAACCTTTATGTTGCTGCAGGGCTGTAGCCATGTACTTCAGTCGTGATTGATTGTTCCGATTCTAGTACTTTTTACGGGTTTCTAGTGAAAAAAATAGATGCATATTTCACCAGTCTTAGATTTGGTTGTTTTGATCACGGAAAACTGACCATAGTTGATACAGTACTTGATACAGTATTTTTTCCAAACCCACATGACAGTAATGCAGTAATGCAGCAATGCAGTAAAACTCTCGATATTCAATTTGTCTGTGCTGATTTATTCTAGCAAGTTGGCAAAGCGGGATCCATTAGCTACAGTGTCTCGATATCAACTTGTCGCTCTATTCATATCAAGTTTCTTAGAACATGGTGAATTTAGTCCACGTGCGAATGTTCAAATAAACTCCCGATATTCAATTTTTCTTTCGGAAATAGGATATATTGGACCACATCAAAATGACCGTCATAGACTCCTAGTTTCAGTCAACAGTCCCTTTTGATATTTCTTTGAGTGGAGGGAGCCGGAGTAGTAATGATGACAACGAAATCACGACAAAATTGAGTAACTTTTGTCAAACTTCAATGGTGGAAAAATTGATTGTGGTTGGACTTGTAAGCATAATAGCATATCATGTGCTAATGATCGTCCTTTCGTCTAGTACTGTCGAACTTGATTTGTAGCATACCATGTGAAGTAAAGTTAGTTGTTCTCTGTACAGTCGATTCCTCAAAACTCAAAAGTCATTCCTGTCAGTTGTTGTAATCAAAGCTTCATACGAGTATTCTCCGTTCTTTAATCTGATTAATGTTCATTCATAGCGAAACCTGTCATAAATGAAGATTTCTTCTTACGTGTTTTTTTTTTTTTAATTGCAGATGCTCGATTTGCCTGTCGGAGTACCAGAAGGAGGACGTGGTGCGGATACTGCCATACTGCGGCCACTATTTCCACATCAACTGTATCGACATATGGCTTCTGCAGCACTGCACCTGCCCTGTATGCCGTGTATCCCTGCGTGAAACCAACGAGAAGAAACGATGCATGCAGTTAATATCAAGCGGTCGGTCTCCATACAGCGTCGACAGTAGTTCCGTTCTACATTCTCATCAATGCAGATTCGTCTCCACGACATTGGAAACTCAGCCCATTCAACCGAACCAACACATGTCCCTCAACGACGCACACAACGACATTCAGTCAAGTGCGGACCCCACGAATAAGCATTATGTCACAAATTCTTGTTCGTGACGAGTCAAATATCAGCCACATGGATACATACATAGACTGACAGGTTCGTGACAGGATATATATATATATATACCTGTTACTTACTGTGGTATCTGTTGGAGTTTCTCATGCAATCATTCACGACATACGGGCACTGTCGCCTGTCAGTCCTTGGGGGAGAAACACTTGGCACGTAAGGTTTGTATCTGTACATATGTTTGTCGGAGGACAGATGGTATCGCCATCATCTTCCCTAGCACAACGATTTCCACTTGGCTCCAACCGACCTAGCCGCTGCCAGGACTCGGGAGCTCATTTTTTTTTCTAGTTTTTTTTTTTTTTGGTAATCTACTCGAAAGGTGCTACACGGCTACATCGATCATCTTTCTATGTGATTATTATTCCCATGTAGTTTTTGTGTTTAATACAGGTTGTGTATCCGAGTGATGATCTCGAATCTTCAGAGAAAACTACTGTAACAAGATATAGCATTAATAGACGAAGCTGTCTGACACTCGACAGCCTCTTGTATGTTAACCTCGAATCTCTGGTTTCGTCTCTTCTACTGAAATTTTCGGGTTCTGCCTGGATTTTCGACTGTCTATGTTCAACTTCAAACTCAGTAAACTGCAACTGACAGTAGAAAACAGAAAGATTGGGTGAATGACAGTAAACTAAATTCCCTGAATTCCTGAAGTTTTCTCAGTCTAACCAGAATGATGTTACTGGTGGCTCATTAATTCCCGTCGCTTTCACCGCTGACACTGACAGTCTGACACGCGCACCTGAATCTACATTCACTCGACCACTTAGATTCGAGCTTACCCTTAATACGTGGCTCCTGCATTCTTCTGGCTCGGCCCCTACACTCATTTATGACGTATTATCTCTTTCTTGTGAGTTGTGACGTCTTTTATTTACAACCTTAGAGTTTCCTCATTGTGCATTAACTATGCAAAAAAACTACTAAATTTGCAAATTAAATCATAATCGTAGTACATTTCCCTTAATTTTACGACAAATTGTCTCGTGTCAACATCGAAAGCTACTGATCAACAACAATCATAATAATACTCACCTACTAGTTTTTCAGCCAACTCCTTCAATGGAGAAGAAATTGACATTTTTTTTTATCTTAGTTTTCACAATAATAATGATTAATTTACTAATAATAACATAATTATGCATCTTTAATTAATTAATTTAATTAATTAATTAATTAATTAAGTCTGGGTTTGATCATGGCTTTCAATGGGTTTTTCATGACAACAGTGAACTCAAGTTTTTCACTGAAGTCCACTGTGCTTTGTGTTGGATTTAGACTCCACTCAAATTCTTGGACTAGCCTTGCAATCATGAGATGGACATGTGTCATTGCCATGCTTAGGCCCGGGCAGATCCGACGGCCCGCCCCAAAGGGAAGCATTTTGACCCCTTTGAGCCCGGTCATGTCGGCGTCCTCGCCCCCCGTTATGAACCGCTCTGGGTCGAACTTCTCCGGGGCGGTCCAGAGTTTCGGGTCTTCGGATATCCCGGGCAGGTAGAACTCGACGTTGCACCCGACCGGGATATCGTAGCCCGCCAACTTGGCGGGCTCGATGACCGCGTGGGTGAGGGAGAAATACGTCGGCGGGTGCTTTCGGAGTAGTTCCTTGACAAAGGCATGTAGGTAAGGCATGTTGTCAAGGTCTTTCTCTTGCACGGGTCGGGCCCCGACTGTGGCTTTGATTTCGTCGTAGAGACGGGATTGCATTGTCGGGTTCTCGATGAACCGGGCCACGGCCCACTCGATGGCTGCGGCCGTGGTGTCGGTCCCGCCGTTGATGAATTCCGAGCATAGGGTAACGATCTCGGGCTCGGTCGGGCCGGTCTTTCGACCCTCGACCTCGAGGTCGAAGAGGGTGTCGAGGTACGAGAACGGGGCGACATTCGGGTCGGACTCAAACCCGTCCCGAAGGATGGCCCGACGTTTCTCGATGAGAGGACGGAGCATGTCGATTTGCTTCTTCCGGACGTTCAGGGCCTCCTTACGTTTCTTGTAGAAGAACGGGCTTAGGATAGGTAGGAAATCGTCGATTCGAGGGTCGAGTACCATCAACACCAACTTCATCATATGGTCAATCTTTTCAATTGTGTCTTCACTCAATTCAAGCCCAAATGTCATTGACAAAAGGATACAAAACACGGCGAACCGAGCTTGTTTTAGAACCGAAACAACCCCATTCTCGTTCTCGGCCTCGTTCTTTAGCCTTTCTATGAGTCTATCCATAGTACATTCCCTTACACTCTTGAAATTTCTAACCCGAGTCGAACTAAGCCCGTTTTGGACCATGTTACGACGCAAGGACCGCCAAACCGGCCCATGGTACGCCGCATTAACCGTAAACTTATCACAACTAAAGATTCTTCGGGTCGGGGTCTCGGGAGGCCGAGACGCAAACAATTGGCCCCTGGCAATAAGGGCCTCGTGAGCAAGCTCAGCACTGCTCACGATAATCAAAGTACGTGATCCCATCTTCATAGTGAAGATAGGCCCATACACAAGCCTCAACTCCCTCACTAGCTCGAAAAAGTACTTGCCCGAGTTGGCAACCTGGAACAGGTTGCCAACCACGGGCCAGCCCGGTGGACTGGGAGGAAGCCGAAGCCGATTTTTCCTCCTATGGACAATGTAGGTTGTTAGTAGTGACAAGGCTAAGATGGGCATGTATATGAAAATGAGTGAAAAAGGGTCCATATTGAACATTATGCAATATATTTTGTGTTAGAAAAAAAAATGTAAGTAATTTGTGAAAGAAGTGGTGAGGTGAGGTGAGTATAAGAATGGGTCAAGTGGGTGGTTGAAATTAAATGAATCCAACCCATAAGTGTGGCAAGTTATTGCATACAGCTGCACCTCTTCTTACTACTAAAAACTAACCTATACAGTACTGAACGCGCTCAGTCGTATTACAAATTTAAAAACAACAGATCAAACGAACGTGTTAGAGTAACTCCATCTTAATGACCGTTTTAATGACTAGATTAAGACATTTACGGTACCTATAATTAAACTTTGTGGAGAAGTGTAATATGGGGTGGACTTTTGTCTATTTCTTTATGTGATTTATGAATGTTTTTTTGAGTTAGGTGGTTCAATTTAGAGCCAACTACTCAAAGAGATTATTCTTAATTAGATTATTATAAATCTAATGTTAGATCGTTTAAAGATATACCGGGTTTGTATAATAACTTGTAAATCTCGACTAATGATAATAATAATTAAGGGGTGGATAAGGTGTCGTAACTCGTAAGTTCACTTAAATCAAAATTCAGATCGATTCAACTCATTTAAATCAGAGAAAACAAAACATCACGAATATAAAATATAAACGCGATAAATAATATGAAACTCTTAGACAATTCAACGTTATATTGGGCCCAAAATTTGTGTGGTACGTACAATGACTTATAAATGGTGAATAACTCTTAGCACATCAATTATCGATGGAGCTGTTCATGAGACGTACTGTCTGATTGACCCATCTCGTTCAACCCGAATTTTTAATGGATCTGGACACAACATTTTCAAAAATATACAAAGATCCGACCCACAAACCCGCCCCAATCCCGCTAACCCGCTTGTCCGTGGACAAAAATTTCACACTTAGCCCGACCCATGCCTGACCCGAACCTGCAAATGATCACCTCTAATTATCGACTCGTGATTATTAGGGTAGTGTTAGTGGATATTGTAGGTAGAGAAAAGAAAAATATCGGGTTTTGAGTTCGAGTTCTGAAAATGTATCAAGGTTAAGACTCACACGGGAAAAAATTATCGTCTTTTGGGTCCAATAATGCTCGAATTTGGACTAAACCAGATGATTTACACCTTTTACAGCACAAGTTATAAGGTGGGGCAATTTGGAGAAAAGACATCAAGTAGTTGTTCTGCTAATTGTTGGCAGATGAGAAGAAGTAATTTGATGGGCCAAAACAATAATTCCGGTTCGAGACAAATATACTCCGTATTTGTTTTAAATTTTTGGGTTTAAAGACCTGACTAATTTTTCCTATTTTCTCCCTTTTATACATCAGCTTCTTATTTTTTTTAAAATTAATTCAATTACATTTTTTAAAATTAATTCAATCATGAATTTTAAAGACAAATAAAAAAGAATGAAAGAATTATGATAAAATAAACAGAAAAAAAAATTATGCATGAAAATTAGAACAGGAGAGAACATAGGAGACATAAATGGGGATTAATTTGAATTTTTTTAGTAGAAAAAATTATGTTTAGGTCACGTTTAATGAAATTAATCAACTTATCCGAATATAATAAGAGTACATGGTCGAAAATGAAAAAATAGGACGGTACAACGTAGAAAATCCCTAAATTTTTTACGGGTTAGATATAATAAATACGTGAAAAATAAATTTTTATTGTGAAACCATCTCACACAGTATTAGTTTTAAAATAACAATTTTCAAAATCGAGATGTGATGGATTTAAGAAGTATACACTGTCGAGGGTTCGAGAAAAAAGCATGTTTTCAAACAGAAATTTTCCGGAAACAAATTTTTTAAGCATATCCAAAATTATACTCGTAGTTTCCGTCTCATAGATTTGTTTACGTTTAATTAAAATAAAATAAAATACTTCTAAAAAAATATAAAAAGTAAACAAATACACTCGTCGTTCTGACATTGATACTCTCTTACCACCACAGTCATCGACAGTTCCCCAACCCAACACACAACGACCCCGTTCCTGAGTTTTTTTTCCTAACCCACAGTCTCGTGCCTGCGAAATGGGTTAACGTGTCAGACAAAACAGATGTGACTACGTGGTGGGTTCGCTGCAAGCCTGCAATCGTGAAATGCATATGATGAAAGCTGAAACTAACCTGGATCATGAAGATCAGCTAATCATCAAACTTAATCTTCTTTGGCATTGGCTGGTCTGTACCCTGCTGCAATATTATTAACATCAACGTGAACTCGTTAAGTAAAATACTACTGTATTCACCAGCTCGTGCTAAAACTGAGAAATCAGGAACAATTGGGGGTACTGTTCTAGTGTTCTTACAATATCGGGACATTCGTAGTCGATTCCAGCAGCTGCTATTTTACTTCTTCTTTTCCTGTCTCGCTTTTGAATTGTTTTCAGCAGCTTCTGGTGCTGCTCCAGGGTTCTATCCTGCATAAGTTTGAACATTAATAAAAGGCATACACGATATTAGTAAGTACTTACAAAGTGGTCTATTTCTACACATTATAGTACCTTGTTGTGCTTAAAAGTTTCGATCTTGAGGAAATCGACTGGTGGCTTTGGTCGATGACTCAGACCATTGATGCCTTTCCACCTATTGCAATATGCATACATACATACAAGATTAGGCAGAGCACAAAAACATACCAAAGTCACCGTAAAAAAAAAAAAAACTAGCAGAATATTATAGGAATTTTAAAACTTGGCAAAGTTGCAACGAATGGCATACAGTTTAGGATGTACACGATCTGTGGGAATAAGATGGACTTGCAAAATGTGCTCAAACATCAAGTAATTGTGCATAGAATCAGCAACAATCGTGGCAACCTGTAAAAAAACAACAAAGGTAACTGATGTGAATAGCTGAATAACAAATGTCAGCAATGGCAAGTTGGCAACCTGTATCGATGAATAAAAAATGTGACAATGAATCACAAGAGTAAAAAGAATACCTCTGGATACTCGAATTCGATGAAGCCATAATGCTTAGATTTTCCCGTCTGTCAAACATTGAGGAAACAGAAACACGATCAGTCATGTAATATTAGTCTAGTGACAGACAGTCACAAACGACCCTCACCTTCTAAACAACACCACTGAAAAATCAGCAACAACATGCTAAACCGGGAAAATTGGTAAGGCACATAGAATTGCAGCTAATCCACAACTATATCACGTCGCCATTTCAAAAACTTCTTTTTTTACTTGCTTTGTTTCTACCAAACCGACACTTTCGGACATGACATTTCAACACATCCTAGGCAAAAACATGAATAGGCTGCATTACAATCGACACTTGCAGCTGCGTTGGTGCAGCATATACATCAAATCAAGGCATAGCTCAAAGAAAACATGTCGACTCATACATATCGGGACTAAGTGACAGTGATGCAACAACTCAAACAGTGACTGTCATTCGAGCTTCAAGGTGAATAGTAACATCTAGGCCATCAATCGGTTATCATTATCATCCAAATAAACAACAATTCAACATCGGAAATCAATCTCAGAGATGCAACAGCACAGACAGTGATCGGCATTCACATGAATAGGCTGCATTACAATCGACACTTGCAGCTGCATTGGTGCAGCATATACATCAAATCAAGGCATAGCTCAAAGAAAACATGTCGACTCATACATATCGGGACTAAGTGACAGTGATGCAACAACTCAAACAGTGACTGTCAATCGAGCTTCAAGGTGATTAATAACATCTAGGCCATCAATCGGTTATCATTATCATCCAAATAAACAACAATTCAACATCGGAAATCATTCTCAGAGATGCAACAGCACATACAGTGATCGGCATTCACACTTCCGATCAATGCATATGAAATGAACATAATAAAAACCATTTACGCCATTGATTCAATATGATCGGATTACGCAGCAATTAAACCTCGGAAATCCTACTCAAACTCTCGTATTATCACGCAAATTACACACAAAAACATCACGGCAAATCATAATCAAAGTATCAAACCTTCAAATTACGCGTAAATCACACACTAAAACATCGAATACGCTCAAAACATACAACAACCGAACTACAAAGTCTAAAATTAACGCAATTAAGCAGTGTTTGAGAACAAACCTTCTTATTCCTGCAAATTTTCAATCTCTTAACACTACCAAACTGCTGAAAAAACCCTGCAAAACAAAAATTAACACAATCACCTCATTAAAACACGATTAAAATCAATAAAAACAGCATGAAATCGATTCAATCAAACAAAAATCAACAAACCGAGCATCTCTTCCTCGTAAAATCCATGAGGAATGCGACCGATGTATAAAACGGTAGCTTTGTTGTGAAGAGACGATGATTCATTGGTTTTAGGTAACTTCCGTGCAGGACCGCCGTCTAAGGGGATTATCTCGGCCGCCATTGAAGATCGAGCTGAGGTTTAGGGTTTAAGGATGCGAATTGGGGGAATTGGGGGGGAATGTAATTTGGGGAAAGGAAGAGGAAGAAGAAACCCTAATTTTATTTGTAGTAATGTTTTTATTGAGTTGGTTTTGGGTTAATGGGTTTGGGTCTATTCGGCCCAATAACACCACTCACTTGGACTATAAATCGGGTCGGCCCAATACCATCTTAACGGGTCGGGTCGGGTCGAGTCAAGTCGGGTGATTGAATCATTTTCAAATCTTGACTTAGCATTATAGGACTTGAGTCGGGTCAGTTTTGTGAGATTTTCTGGTCGGGCTTAAATCCATACAGTATTTGATTGATGAAACGAATCATGTCGTGTATGGAGGGGATATTGTCAATAAGACGGTTTTATAAGCACGATCAAACCAATAATAAAGGACCCGGTGTCCCGGTGTTGTACTTATAATGTACTCTCGACACTCTGTGTTCAATACAGAGTTTTGATAATTACTTGATACAGAAAATTTTGTATATATTGATCCTCAACACGTATTTCTATACAGACATAGATCAATCATGAAGTTGAATTTTCCGATAATGGCAATTGACATTATACTAATTATGATATTTTAGTATATTTTGGTTATAATATATACGAATTAATAAATATTTTTTTCATTTGAACAGCCGAACTAAATAAGTAAACAATATACATATGACTTGTATGTTATTGTATGTGAGAAATAAGCAAAGAATTTCGATCTTGAGTACATATCGATTTCGTGGATATAAAAAATATATATTGAACTATATATATATATGATGAGAAATAAGTCATTATTATTTGTTTTTTCTCAAATACATTTCCCTTTTTGCGAAAATACAAAATAGACCGAACAAGATTTTACTTGACTGTCTTGGTTGTGTTTACATTCACATAACTAATGTATACATTTGTAGTAAATAAATAAATCTACTAATTAATTCAAAAACAAAAAAAAAACTACACTTTCGTATATGTTGCTTCAATAAAGGGAGACACAATGTAAAAAAACAAAATATACTCCGTATATATCAAAGATAAAAAAAAGAATGTGCGACATTTTGTTGCATGCCTCCATGAAGTTATTATTGCAGATGAAAACCGTTGCAGTAGTGCTGGTATGATCCTCGTGTGAGACGTTTTTTTTTTATCTGTAAGAGCTTAGCTTGGAATGAAGGTGCCAACGTATCCGATTCCGGCCAAAAAGAATGCAAAAGATTGTAGGAATAGGTATAGGAAGTATCTTGTTTTGCCATGCATAAAGTCATAGCATCCACAAAACAATAGGAATGCACATACTATGAGCTCCAACATATTGAACCTACACAAATTCAAACAATAAAAATATTGTTAATCCAAATGTTAAATGATATTAAAACTCGGTAATGATTTCAGATAATGATTCATGTTTTAACTGATTCAAAATCTTTTTATTTTATGATTAAGGCTCTAATGTTGTTGTTGTTGCTGTTGCTATTTTAACGATGGAATGTATATAGAATAAGTGAAATGAAGGAAATGATTTCAGATAATGGTTCATGTTCACTGATTCGAAATCTTTTTAGAACTAAGGCTTTGATGCTGTTGTTGTTGTTGTTGTTGTTGTTGTTGTTGTTGTTGTAATGATGGAGTATACTGTAATAGAATGAAGTGAAATGAAGGAAATACCTTGCTCCGAACTTGCTGAAACGAGGTTTCTGCTTAGAAGATTTGGTAGCACCACCAAGCGTACTCTTAATCGCGTTTCCTAATTTCTCAGTAACAATCCACTCGTTAACTCTTCCAGCTTCCAACAGACCGATGAATGTTGCTTTAGTCCTATGCAATGACATAACATTCTCGAACAAAATCCAGAACACTACCAGATGAAGTGACCTGCATATCCCAACACAAAAACAAAATTTAGTCTTCGAAACAAATAACGTCATAATTAATTAATTAATTAATCAATCAATTAATTGACTAATTACTGTGTTAAATTTCTTATATTTCGTACCTTGGGGTGCCAACGGCGTTGAGGATGGTAATAGTAGTAGGAATGTAAACGGAGGCCCACTTTGGTACAACAACTTCTGGTACTAAAACGGTAGCCGGTAAAACAACGCAGTAGAAGATGAACGTGACCAAATGTGCAACGATTTTCCTAACGAAGAAGAAGCTGTATAACACATGTATCTTTTTCCATAGCCCAACTTTCTGCATTATTTAATAAAAAATAATTAGAAATTAAATTTAAATTTTTATTTATTTATTTATTTTTAATTTTTTTTTTAAAAAGTTACAAATTATTTACCTGGTTTCTGACGATTTCCTTGAACATCTTCTTGAAAAGATTAGCAGGGCCACAAGACCATCTGTGCTGTTGGTATCGGTACGCTTTAAAAGTACTTGGAAGTTCATTTCGGACCTGTTACCGAAATATTTTTTTACAGAAATCATGTTAGAACAATATTTTTAATCATCATCTAATATTTTAAGTAATTTATTTAATTTGTCGATATCATTTAGGGAAGACGTACCGTGAGGTCACCAAGGTAGACGAATTTCCAACCCTTAAGACTAGCTCGAACGGCCAAATCCATGTCTTCGACCGTAGTTCTATCTTTCCATTCACCGGCCTCATTGATTGCCGCTATTCTCCATACTCCGGCCGTTCCTGTTAAAATCACGGTAATAATTCAATAAAAAAATACTTAATATTATTATTAAATTTAAATTTTCGTGAGACTGTCCCACAGAAAATTTACTAGTATTTTTTTTTTTTTGAAATTTGTGGGTTGGGCCTACCATTAAATCCAAAGAAAGCATAGGTGGATGATCCAACTTCTTGTTCAACTCTAAAATGATAATCCAACGACATTTCTTGCATCCTCGTCATCAAACATTCGTCCGCATTTGCTACAAAAAAAAAAAAAAAAAAAACGGTTCATTAATTAATGCTTCATTTAATATTTTAAATAAATACAAAAAAACTTTACAATTATTGCATATAATATTTTTTTGTACGTTGCATGATTATTTGACGTCGGACTATATATATCGTACTACAATAATACACATCAAAAATAAAAAAAATTATTTATAACGTAGACGGTTTCACGTGTAAAATAAAAATACGTTGCTTGATTGAAAATAAAAATAAAATTAACTTATTAATGCTTCATTTAATATTTTAAAAATTAAAATAAGTTGCATGATTATTTTACGTCGGACCATATATATCCTACTACAATAATACACATAAAAAAAAATTATAATGCAGACGGTTTCACGTGTAAAATGGTCGAATTCTGTAAAAAGATAATTAAGTTATTATTGATTAAATGACTCCAAATACATACAAGATGATTATGCGTGATCATGACATTTAAATTATGCGATGGGTTACTCGTCTAATAATGTAATAACGTTTTAATAAACATGATTAAATTAGTTTTATTATTACACGTCAAGCCAAATTTACATTCAACGATTTTTATAAAATTTATAACGATATAAATATATATTTTGTATTTTTATTTATTTATTTTTGAACAACTATATAAAATAAATGCAAAATTGGTCATGTCAATTGACCTACCAATTGCACACCCATTGAATTGGACAAACATGAAGAAATGGTAAAAACTTCACCTAAAGAAAGCGAAAGTCCACCTTTAACTTATTCTATAATATAAGTATTTATCAACAAAAAATAATACAAAACAAAATCTAACTTCTCAATCTTTTTAGTCATCAAAATTAGGTTTAATTTAATTATTTTCGAGTCGCTAATAATATATTACTAAACCTTTCTTATGACTGAAATATCTGTCTCTCGAAAAAAAAAACAGATCAAAATATTTCTTTATTTTGATAAACACGGCAAAGAATTTTTTGCAGTGTATTTGACGTGTTTTAAGTTTGTGACGGGATATAAACAGACCAGAATTTGGTTTTGTTCAAAAACATCTATGTCGTTTACGCGTCGACGTTTGAAGAATTCCTAGTCAAGTTACTATATAGAATAAATAATAGAATATAGATTATTGCATATAAAACAAAATAAGTCAATTAATATCACAATTATAATATATCATTTTCTAATAGCTGTTTTCATGTTCAACTAAATTAAAGTTTAGTGAATTATTAAAAAAAAAAACTTTGGACATATATGTGATTTATTATGATTCCTTTGATTTATAAATTATATATTTATAATCACCTTTTTAATGATTATCGCATTTTTAATTATTTTCAGAAGAATAAAGCCGTCTCTACACATTAATAAAACCCGTAAAAAAAGTAACCTATTTTACTTAAAAAAAAACGATGAATGATTGATCATCTTTTTAATGATTGACGCGTTTTCAATAATTTCAGAAGAATAGATTCTCTACATAATAAACAAACCCGTCAAAAGTGATACTACATAATTAATAACCTAAATTTACTCATAGGAAACACGATAATTTAGAAAATAAATGAAGCTGTTTTAACTTAAAGTTTTACCTAACATGGTATAAAATTATAAGACGGTTTATTTTAGAAGCAGAAATAACCCATTTTACTCGTAGGAAACACGATAATTTAGAAAATGAAGTGGTTTTAAGTTTAAGTTTTTACCTAACAAGGTATATATAAAATTACAAGACGGTTTTAGAAGATAAAATAGCATATTTTACTCGTAGGAAATACGATAATTTAGAAAATGAGACGATTTTAAACCCAGAATATTATGACCGAGATTAATTTGAGATGGTTTTAAAAGAAGAAAATCATCACCGACAGTTTATATCAATAATTATTTTTCATGCATTAGTTGTCACATCATAACACTTAGTGTTATATGAAAATAGCCGCAAAAAGTAGTTGTTCTTATTCTTATTGGTTAGTTGGCTATTCCATATTGCACACCAATATCATCTTTGAAAACATAAACCAAACATCACTTCATTGACCATTTCATCCTACACAGTAAGCTGGTTTAATCGGTAAAATCTAAAAATTCAGCTAATTTATTCGATAAAATTTTGAAAATTCAGTTGAATTAGTCGATAAAAATTTGAAAATTCAGCTAATTTAATCAGTAAAATTTGAAAATTTAGCTGAATTAATTGGTAAAATTCGAAAATTCAGCTAATTAAGTTGATAAATTCTTAAAATTCAGATGATTTAGCTGAATTAGTCGATAAAAAATCGAAAATTCAGCTGTTATATTAATATATGTGAAATTGGAAAAAAAAGGGTAGAATGCTTACAGAATTTCCAACGGGCTTGAACGAGACCGACTTTAGGGTTGTGGACGAGGAACGGGATGGTACGCCATAAGTAATCGGGTTCGGGTTGGAAATCGGCATCGAAAATGGTAACATAATCACAAGCTTGAACATAATCACATCTTAATCCTTCTTTAAGTGCACCGGCTTTGTAACCTTTTCTATTTCCTCTTACTTCGTATCTTATGTTTATTCCCTTTCCTGCCCATCTTTGGCATTCCATTTCCACCAAATTCTGTCCATTTTTAATTAACAAACATTAATATAAATTCAAATAATTAACATTAAATTAAAACATAAATATATATTAACAAAATTACTAATTATTGGACAAATTTACGCGTATTTAACCTTTTATTTATTTTTTCTTTTGAAACCTTAAATACAGCCAAATATACATAATTATCGAGTTTAAAACATGCATATATAATTAGTAAATAACTCATTTTTTTTTAACTATTAGACAAATTTACATGTATATTGATGTCATTAACGTCTGATTTTTTTACTGTATATATCATTTTCCATTAATTATCGAGTTTAATTAATTAAAATTAATACCTTGGTAATCGCATCGGTTGAATCATCTAACACTTGAATCACGATTCGATCCGATGGCCATGATAGTCCACAAGCTGCACCTATCGATATCTGATAAACCTATTTTTCATAATAAAAAAAAAACCGTTAAAAACTCATATGAAACTGTCACATCCTGCATGCATGCACATATATGTACTAAAAAGTAACTAAATATAGTTACGCATTTTATAACCTGTTTTATTCAAAAAAAATGTTTTTTTTCGACTAAATAATTACTATTTATATATAATAAATTTATAAAGAGAACCATATGGTAATCATATACTCCTATATATATAGTTACGCGTTTTATAACCAGTTTTATTCAAAAAAAATATTTTTTTTTCGACTAAATAATTATTATTTATATATAATAAAATTATGAAGAGAACCATATGATAATTATATACTATATAGTTACGCGTTTTATAACCTGTTTTATTCAAAAAAAATGTTTTTTTTCGACTAAATAATTATTATTTATAAATAATAAATTAATAAAGAGAACCATATAGTAATTATATATATAGTTACGCGTTTTATAACCTGTTTTATTCAAAAAAAAACATTTTTTTTCCGACTAAATAATAATTATTTATATATAAAATTATAAAGACGGTTTTACAGGAGATAATTAAGCTGAATATATACGAACCTCTCGTTCATTGAACATAGGGATTTGAACAAGAACCATAGGGTAATTAGAGTTGCCAAGTTCAACATCTTCTTTCAAAGGCTCCCATTTGTATCTTTTCTCTGGTTTTTTACCGAAGAGTTTGACTAAGCAAATCACAACTCCCATGTAAACCCTTTCGATGAACAACATTATCGACATAATCGAGCATATAATCACCATTAACTTAAGCAACGGCACGATTAATGGCGATTTTGTGTGGTCCCATATTAACCCGATTTGCCCGTAATTCAAGTCGTACCCGTTTCCATCTTGAAATAACTTACTTGACGATGACGTTACTCCCTCCATTTTTCACTTATTATATCTTCTCTCGTATCAGTAAATAATGAATAAATAAATAAATAATCAAATAAACAAATGAGTTCGTTTCAAATTTCCCTCCAGACCAGACCAGACCAGACCAGAACAGACCAGTTGAACTAAGCCAAACTGTAGTTTATGAGATTGAGAGCTTGTTATTAGTGCATGGACCGACCAGACCAGAAGACCAGAATTTGTAGAGTCGATATGATAATATCAGAATGGAAATTAATTACGTCGAGAATTATTATGAGAGATTAAAGACTAGACAAACAATTGTGTAATTAATTAGAGAATTTTAATTAAATTTAGAGAGGGAAATTAATTCTCTAATTAATTTTTTGAATGTCTAGGCTTTGTGTGTGTGTGTTGTGTTGGTTGTAGAAATGAATGAATTTGTGGGTGTTTGAAGAGCAAGGGAGTATGTCTTATATATATGTGTGTGTTGACACTACATATATTATAAAAATAAATTAAAATTAATTGTTTTTTTTTAATTATTTGAAAAATAATAAATTAAAAAAAAAAAAAGAGGAAAAAGAGTGGAAACCTGAGGTGGGGGAAGTAAGTCCGAATTTTCCAAACCCAATTTGGTGAGTCGGGTCCAGTTTTGTATTGTTTTGAGTTGTTGGGGCCCCATGTATGGATTCTATGAATCATCATCACTCAATAATATTATGACACATTTAAAACATAAATTCATGTTAATATCGATAAATCTATCTTAAATTTATGACGGGTCAAAATTTGTGTCGTTGTTGATCACAGTTGTCAGTTGGGATATAACTGATCTGTTTTATTAAAAAAAATGGATATATCTGTAAAGAGGATGAACCGATGCCTGCATTTAAAATCAAAGTTTTCCCGTGTTTATTTTTTTTTAAAAAAAAATGAAATTTATAATAATTTGATACTCGTATAAATTTGAATGGTAATTTATGTTATAAGTATATTTACTTTATGTTAAACTACTATATGACATTTTGATCACGTTTTTCTTCGGTTATAATATTTTTTTTTTTTTGTTTTTTGTGATGAAATTGTAAATTTGGAAATTCTTTAATTTGCCCAACAAATACTCCATGATGTAAAATTTGTAGGAGTATAAATTTGGCTAAATAATATAAGTCAAGTCAATTTGTATGTTAGTTTAAGTTTAAATGGATACTTTAGAATAGATTGGAGATTTGGAGGTAGTGTGACTTAGCTAGATAGGACAACTCATATTTTTCCTTAACGAAAACTTTAGAAAGACGGTATTCCAATAACGGTATACATTGATGACATATCTCTCGCGTCATAAGAAAACAAAGTTATGAAAAAAAAAGTTATATATTTAATCCCCATGCATTTATGCCTAGATTTAGTTTAATTTTAGTTCATTTTATTTCTTATTCGATCTTATAATTAAGTTTGATTCTGTTTCATTTCGATCATTCAGTTTTTGTTATTCACTTCAATTCGTTTCAGTTCAGTTTCACTTATTATTTTCCTCTCCGATCTCTATGATAAGTGCAGTTGTTCAGTTTATTTAACTCAATCCAGTTCAGTACCATTCCAATAATAATAATAATAAGTCTACGCTACGTTTTGATTCATCAATAAATTAATTATATTCTAAAAAAAATAATAAAAAATAATAATAATGTCATTCGACTCCGATCCCTGAGTCTTGCTCATTTGTTTATTTTGATTAAAATAATTCTCGCAAATAATATAAAAACTAAACAAATAATCGTGAAGTAATGAGTAGATGTGAACCCTAATTCAGAGTGTTCCATGCATGAACATTTTTTAAACGTTGACTTAATTCATTTTTATTCGATTTCATACCCTAAAGTCAACAAGAGTATACAATCACATGCACGTAAATGCACCGATTCGTAATTTGTTTATCACTAGTACGTACGATCGAGTAGTAGAATATGTGTAGTGTAGTGTAGTGTGTAAATGTATTGTACTCGTACATTTTATCTTTTAGTTATAAATTAAATCCATTATTTTGATGAAAAATGGGTCGTCGGCCATAAAACAAACAAAATATAATAAATACAATAAAAATAATTGTGAGAAAAATAATAAATAATGTCATGCAAAAGTTTAAGATATATATAATAGTTGAAAATAATAATGTCATATATACAGAGTACTACGTAGATAATACGGACCAGAGTGACACACGTATTTCGAACACAAGTCGTAAATATATATGCTTGATAATGGTGGTTTTATGTACGACTCTCGTAATTAAACGTTTTAGTTAAACTAACTGATATCTGTATTGTCAGATTATCTAACAGAAAACGAGGCAAAACCATCCACGCCGCGCTCGTAATTAACTTACACGCACTTAAGTTAGTTGACATCTGCATTGTCATTATTATACGTAAATCAATCGTCATCAAGCTTAATTAATTAGGATGAAACAAGAGTAATTAACATGGTAATTAACAACCCTTTAATTAGTTTGCTTATGAGCTAATTTTCCGTATATCTTATCTGAGTCTGGTTAAGGAAATTTTCTGGATCCGTCATAGACCGTAAATCTTTAATTAATTAAGATTAATTAAGATGCAAGGGGGTGTTGCATGCACTTGCATGGTCAAAGTATTATTGAGAATAATAATAGGATAATTAACATGTTAATTAAACAACAACCCTTTAATTAATTAGTATTAACGCGATAAAACCCTAGTAGCTTTAAACAAAGTCAGATATGTAGTTACGAGTCTCGAAATCCCGTAACACAATGTTCTATATATATATCTTATCCAACTTTCAGAACAGACATAAAATTTTCTGGATCCGTCACTGATCGTAAAAACTAGTAATTAAAACCCTAGTAGCTCTGAACAGAGACATACAGATCGAACTATCTACGTCTGCAGTTACGATAAGTCTCAAGATCCCATAATACAATGTTGTCCGTATATTTTATCTGAGTTTCAGAACAGTCATAAAATTTTCTGGAACCGTCACTGATCGTAAATTTGTAATTAAGATTAAGATTAAGATTAAGATTAAGATTAAGATTAAGATACACTTGCATAGTTGCATGGTCAAAGTATAGAGAATAGAACGAATAACGTGTAGAAAGAAATGAGGAAATGATGAGTATGGAGAGTGAGGACAAAGTAAGGGAGTACGAGTATGAGCTAGTAAGCACCCAAAGAAAAGAACACGTCTTTGACTTTATTCTTGATGAAATTTTAATGGGATTATACCCTATATTATTTGGGAAGGTGCCTTAAGAAATTTTTAGATTCTTCCAATATTTGGGACACTTTGGGTGTGTTTTTTAGATGAGAGTTAGGCAGATCACTCTTAGGCCTTAGCCGCCGCGCTTATTGGTTTCTAAAGTACTAACCCTCTTTGACATTCACACTATTATTCTCTACTTACACTTACTTAATTACTTGATTAATTATTACAAGTGTGTTATTAATATTAATATTAATATAATTAATAAATATAGTCATGTTTAAACTATAATTACCTTGATTTTAGGATTGCTTTATTATTATTTTTATTATAAAGGAATTTTATTGATGGATCAAAAAACAATTTATAGAAAATTGGTGGACAGCGAAAATATAATAATAATAATAATAATAACAATAACAATAATAATAATAATAATAATAATAATAATAATAATAATAATACGGTAATGTTAAATACAGTCTTAAGGGTTGTATTTAAGCATTAAAAATCATCTAGATTTAGCATTAAACTTATTGATTGAAGCAAAAATTACACAAATATCAATACAATTAATGCATGCATTAAAATATTATTTCCTTTTATGGTTTCTTAGATACAGTCATAAGGGCGGTATTTATCATTTTCCATAATAATAATAATAATAATAATAATAATAATAATAATAATAATAATATTATTATTATTATTATTATTATATGGGTTCGGGTGGATCGAACGGTAGGTTCGTGCCTGGATTATTTTGCAAAAAGAAAATAATTCAAATATACGTATTTTGATAAATAAAAAAGACGGGTAAATGTCGAGGTCACATATTGATAATTATTCTAGAGTTGTTGAATAGATCGATCGATCATATAGTATGTTTATGTCTAGATCGTTGATAACATTTAAGATTTACAAATTCGAACTATGTAAGACAGGTGAGTTAGTTAACGTTTATCTGTGCTGAATTTGTAAATCGAATAAATTCTCAAAATTCAAATATGACATATACATAATTAATAAAGTGAGGTACGAATTAATAATGATTTTGTGATGTTATATGATGTAAGAAATACATACAATCACGGTATTATATTACACGATGTGTTAATAATTACTCGAAAACGATAATTATTGAATACGAGACGATCACATATAAATACAAATTTTTTTTTTGGTGATGTTACATTATGTGATTATGACACATACATGGAGTAGGTTTTAAGTTTAATTTTTGATGGTATATAATTATACTAAATTTAATTATATAAAGAATAATCAATATATATATATATATATATATATATATATATATATATGGGAGAAAAATTTAAGAAGATCGTAACCCCCGATTAATTTCATCATAATAAATTTCGGATATTATTATTATTATTATTATTATTATTATTATTATTATTAATCATGAAGTCAATTCAATGTTGGTTAATGGAGAAGATCGTAACCGCCGATTAATTTCATGATAATAAATTTCGGATACTATTGAAACGTTTTTTTTCGGACCATTTATTCTTGAGCATTCATGGATGATTATAGTATAGATGCTATTCAATGGTGAAGAAACAAATAGTCATAAACAAATGATATTATTGATCATTTATTCTTGACCATTTATTCCGCCGATATATATATATATATATATATATATATATATATATATATATATAAATGCTTCAATGTTGATAAATAATTTTCAATATACAATATATAATTGACTACCTTTCAATAATTCTAGTTATAATTATTGATCAAATGCCAAATTTTTGTTGACTTATAAGTCTACTAAAGATTGGAAAATTTAATCAATCAAATTGCAATCAAACAATTACATATTCGCCTATATTGGCGGAAATTGTTCGTTAAAATTCAGTGTACTCCCAATAATTCAAATCCGTAATTCTGTTTTGTGACGGGTATTTTCTTCAGATACTCGTGAGTCGTGACAGGTCAGATATCATTCATATAGGTAGATAAGACAAAAAAACAGAACGGTTAGGTAATAACAAATTACTTGCCTTTTACAACAAATTAGTCGTAAGTTTATGACAAATATGCTCGTCATTATAACTGTAACGAGTATATATATCGTCACAACTCACAAAACCTAGTGGTTAAAACTTGTTATACTACTATGTCTTCTAGACTTTGAACCAGTCGCTCACAGACGATTTACCTAATGTTGGTTTACCCAGATCGCATCAGAAAGGTAGCGGCTGTGGGTTCCCTTGTCATCACGAAGACGGTATGATTCAAAATTATGAACCCGGTGAACATGTCGGATGCAACCGGTGTCGCCCGACCAATTTACCGGGTCAATTTTTTTTTTTTTTTTTTTTTTTACACGGTTGCAAAAGGATTGACTAGGCTTTCAACAAAAAGGTGCATATTAATTTGACCAAGTGTACGAATGGTACACAATACGTAATGTT
This sequence comes from Agrostemma githago, assembly GCA_958450325.1. Classification (NCBI taxonomy): domain Eukaryota; kingdom Viridiplantae; phylum Streptophyta; class Magnoliopsida; order Caryophyllales; family Caryophyllaceae; genus Agrostemma; species Agrostemma githago. The sequence continues at coordinate 81,560,199 of OY288240.1, forward strand.
AGGTTTTGATTGACGAGTTACTCATACAATAATTAGAAGGTTAATCAAGCAAACTTAACAACCCACGCTAACGAAATCATCAACACAACTTCTTAGCCATAACGAATATATCCATCACAAATTGTAACGGGTCAAATAACGATTCATATCTATAATTGTAACGCTGATTTCGTTTTATCTATCGATCAGCGTGATATCAGACTTGTCACGAGTTTACGACAGACTCAATGATCAAATACGAGTGGTAGATACGACTGGGTACCACTATCTATATAATCTATGTAGGTAATATTTGACCCATCACGAGTATCTGACGGATATCAACCACGAGTTTGTGACAGACTCGATGATCAAATAGTAGATACTATTCGCCGCCAAGATCTATATAGAAAATATAAGACCCGTCACGAGTTTGTGACAGATAGTTTAACGATGAATTCAATGATAAAATAGGAGGATACTATTCGGCGCAACTTAAAAAAATGGTTTAATTATATAATTATAAAAAATAAACCGACACAAAAAGCTTCCCAAATGCCAACAACCCTTGACATGAAAAGCATTAACAAATTGAAATGACACTAATAAATCATCATATTAGTGATTAATTATTAATTATTATTATTATTAATTATTAATTAATTAATAACAAAGACTATATATTAACTAGATTTTACGAAACTTCCTTAATCATCCATTTTTCAATTATAAATTGATGGTTACATGTACGTAGAAAAATCTACGACTTCACCACTCTTTTTTAGACTTTAAACACTCTAAATTTAATTACTTATATTCTACTACTACTAATGATACTGCTCGTAATAGTTTTGAGTGTACTCCTCGGCAAAAAAAAAAAAAAAAAAAAAAAAAAAAAAATCATGTTGTTGGATATAAATCATCTGGTTCAAGAGTAGACCTACCAAACAGGTCAACCAAGTCAAATCAGCTTCGAGTCAAGCCATTTTCGGGTTATAAAATCATGTTGACTTCGAGTCAAACTAGACCATTTTTGGGTTCGGAACATTTTTTTGGTTTGTGGGTTATTCGGATGGATCGGATCATTCAGGTCGAACCAGTTTTGTTGGACATAACGTTTCCACTTCATATAGGAGACTCAACCGTGAGACCTTAGGTTAAACTAAAACAACCAGACCGTCAGACCGAATACCGGTTAATCTAAGTGCTCGTAAATAAAAATGATTAAAGAAATTGTCTATTTCCATGATACGTTGGCTTGTTTAATGTTAGGTAAAATGATTGTTTTGGCACATTAAAATCAAATTTAGCAACAAAATTGACCCGGCCCGTTCCCATATGTGATCCGAGATGACCCATATCAACTAACCCGACCCAAACCTTGAATCAAACCCAAAATGAACCGATAACATATCCAAAATCGACCCAACGTCGTAAACGACACAATTTGATCCGAATTGGGAAATAATGTGGCAATTAAGTCAAAAATGACCCAAACTCAATTTGACCTCGTCTCACAATGTGTACGTGAGACAGTGTCACAAATATTAGACCTGACAAAACCAGGTCCGGCAAAACAAAACCATTCTGACTCACCCGAGATCAAACCCGTCTGACAATCGACAATATTGAAGTATCTTAATAGCCAAAACCGACCTGGTTCAACTTTACATCATACAAAGACAAAACCATTATGACTCACCCGAGATCAAACTCATCTAGCAATCGACAATTAATATTGATTTATCTTAGTGGCTGAAACCGACCTGGTTCGACTTTACATCATACAAAGACAAAACCATTATGACTCACCCGAGATCAAACTCATCTAGCAATCGACAATTAATATTGATTTATCTTAGTGGCTGAAACCGACCTGGTTCGACTTTACATCATACAAAGACAAAACCATTATGACTCACCCGAGATCAAACTCATCTAGCAATCGACAATTAATATTGATGTATCTTAGTGGCTGAAACCGACCTGGTTCGACTTTCAATCATGCAAAGTCCAAGAGAAAACCACCCATAAGTTCAAAATGATAACAAAAGGACACAATAGTTTGGAATTCTACCAAATGTGTTTTTTGTTTGACAATTAAGAATAATGAATATAGAAACATGTTTTTCACACATCCAACCAAGCAAAAACATACACGACGTATACAAAGTTAAACAAAGGGAAGGTGATAAGTGCATCAGTTAGTAGTCTTCCTTGTGACGAAAATATCTTGTCATTTTATTATAACAGGTCAAATACTTCTCATTTATGTAGAAACGACAACCCCATATGCTTTTGCAGTATTTCCATATAAACGGGTCGTATTTGACCCGTTATAAATTTTTGACAGATAATTTAGTGAGAAACAAGATTTTTTGGGTTAGTGCATAAATAACCTACCTAACAATAATTGACAAAAACAAATTTGCAAGTAGAGAAGTTTTAGGCCACTACCACACTTTTCAGGTAGCTTTCCATCAAACCAACAACTCAGGCAGCCTCTTCTATCTATCTATATATAGCCTATAGGTATTAAGTTTGGACCATGACTCCCCTATTTGCACTAACATTTATTACTGAATATCGGAAATCTAGTTAGTAGCAAAGGGGTAGCAAGTAAATTATATTATCGAATTTCACTGCCAAAAAAAGTCGTAAATATGATACTTCTTTTAACTCTTAAAGTATAAAGATCAGTAAAACCGCAATCCAAAAATTTTAGTTGGAGATTCGCCCCATGTTCTATATAGAACATTTTACACTGTATTTTAAAGGGAGATTATGCTACAATGAAGAGAAAAAGATCATTTTTTAGCGAAAAATGAATAGAGATCATTTTATGATGAAAAATGATCAATTTATGGTAAAAAGTGAACTTTAATACTCCCTCCCCTTCACTAAGATGTTCTACATTTCCTTTTTAGGAGAATTCACTAAGATGTTCCACTTTCCTTTTTAGTACTATATTTTGTGGTTCTTATTGTTTGTCACCCCACTTTCTTTTCTTCCCATTCATTTTCCTCCACATATTCTCTCCTTCTTAAAAACTTCCCAAAACCAATTGTGGAATATCATAGAGAAAGGGAGGGAGTACTAAAATACGATAACAGTTAAAGAAAAAAAACACCGCGTAAAATAACATTACTTCAAGTCACTAGCTAGACTCGATCAAAACAAAACCATAACCGTTACATCCATCTTAAGTTCAAAAAGTAGTTGTCGTTCCCTACACTGACGTATTTTGTCTCATCTACTCACGTTTAGTGATTAAGAGTTAAGACATACATACCCGTTTAGTGATTAAGACTGATGTGTTTTGTGTCATCTACTCCCTATTAAACCCGTTTTAGTGTTTAAGACGGAGAAACCTATATTCATTAAGCAAAGAATCTGTGTTTTCTTTTGATTAGGCTGTCATCACCAATCATGGCAATCAAGTGAAAGAGTACAAAGAAGTAGAGATTATATATGCAAAAGGATGCTTTTAATTAATTCTAATTAAGCCAATAACATGGGTTTCAAAATTAGAGTAATTATTAGATCCATGAGAATAATCTGACAGGATACCAAAAATCATTAGGTCTAATGATTTTTTCACTTGTTCGGTGAATAATACTCGTAATACATTAATACCTTGCTTTTGTTGAAACTTTCTTTTATACTCCCTCCAGTTTTTAATTTTCGCCCCCATTCCCTTTTGCACAGAAATTAAGAAAATTGATAAAGTATGAATAAAGAAAAAATTGATGATGAATTTTGGTGACTAGGCACAATGACTCATCAAACATAAAGGTATAAGTGTGTAAATATAATGACAAATTGTGTAAATAAAGAAAAGCATAAGGACAATAAGGTAATATACATAGGACAAAAAAGGAAAGTTAAGAAATGAGGCAAAAAATAAAAACTTGCCAAATAAGGAATACGGGGCAAAAATTAAAAACCGGAGGGAGTACCAACTACCTCCGATTTTAAATGATTGTTAATTTTAATTAAATCATGGATTAGATTTATTTCTTCTAATCTCATCTAATTATACAAATATAATACTCCCTCCAGTTTTAAATGATTGTCCCGTTTCAAAATAATATTTCTCACAAATATTACGGAAACAGGGAATTGTTTAAAACCAGAGGGAGTATTATATTTGTATAATTAGATGAGATTAGAAGAAACAATCCATGATTTAATTAAAATTAACAATAAAAACCAACTAATAAAATAATCATAAGTTGAAACTTTTTTGAAATATTTCTTGATCTTTTTCATTTTTTTTTGAAATTTTCTTCTATACACGTAGCATATTTGTATAACAAGATAAAAAGAAATTATCCAAAATCATGAAAATTAATAACACTAAGTAACAAACTACTTAAAATAATCACAAGTTGAACACCTAGCATAATTTTTCCAAAAAAATAAATTTGGAAATTTTCTTTTTAACATCGTTATACTATAAGACAATCGTACAAGTAAGATAAACACACATGTTAGCAATTCAAACAAAAATTTTCAAACCCGAATAATTCAATTCAAAAGTTGAAGTTATTTGAAATTATATGATGAGTTTCTCCTGATTTGGACTCGTTTTATAGTATAGTGTGATCCTATAACATACTCCGTAGTTTATTTTTGTATAATGAGACTAATAGAAATCACCAAATTAATGAAACCTAATAACTAACTAACTACATAAAATAATCACAAGACACCACCAAGCATGATGATTTTTTTTTGGAACTTTCTAATTCATGAAAATCAATAAACACACATGTTAGGCCCATTTTGAGTCACGTTATTTTGGACTGAAGTAGACTGTACTGAATTGAAGTGAACTAAACTGCACAGAACTGGACAGAACTAAACGGAAGTGAGCTGAAAATAAGTTGAAAAGAACATAGCCATAGTAGCTCAAAAAAAGTTTTCAAACCCGAACAAAAACTTGAAGTTTTATACAATAAGTTTATCCTAATTAATTTCAGCTCATTTATAATATAATACGAATATACGATCCTATAATGGTAATTATTTTTATATAATGAGATCAAATGAAATCATCCAAATTAATGAAAACTAACACTAACAACTAACTAAACTACATAAAATAATCACAAGTTGCATAATGAGTAAAGTTCAATTTTATTTTTGAAAATTTCTAATAAGATAAAGGAGAAATCTTCAAAATTTATAAAAATAATAAAAATTAATTAATTAATTAATAAAATAACAATTTTTTTAAAATAAAAATAAAACACAAATTCTTGTAAGAGACTTCCCCTCAATAACTTATTGAGAGGCCACTCTTCTGTTCCACTCTATGTCTTATTCGTACCTTTAAATGACAAATTTATTTTGTATCTGTTTTTATAAAAGGTGTACCCTCTTCATATTTGTATACTCTTTTATGTTAATCGTACCTACTTCTATTAGATTTGGTACCACTATTACTTACATTCGTAAGTAGTCTTTCAGTAAAGTTGATGAGAGACCGTCTCTCAGGAGACCTACTCAAAATAAAAATAATCACAAGTTCAAACCTGTACCGACATTTTAATAAAATTTGACTAAGATGTTTGCTTAATTTCTAAAGGGGAAGAGCAAATCAAACGTGTTACGTATCGAAGTTAGCTCAAATACGGACTGTGTAAACTCTGTACACCGAGTACTACAAGTATACTTATTAAATTCTAATCACATTTGACTAATATAACACAGTTTACTGTAGTATAACAAACGATACAGTCAACTTATTTACCACCTATTTTAATCATCATCACAAATTCTTTAACATTATTTTTTACCATCGACGTTTCCGTCTTAAACACCGTAAGTAAATAAGATAAAAGCAAAATGGATGCGGGATGACAAAACAATTGTTTTTGTTTCATCGTCTAACCGTCTGTGTTGGAGTGTTCTTCCTCTTTGTTTTATTGAGGTCAAAAATTTGAACTTTGATCATCAATATAGAATAAAAAAAATACTCCGTATAAATTATGGGTAACATGATTTTTCACATAATTAGATTCTTTATGAAAAAGTTTTTTATCAAATTAATTTTTGACATAAAATATGAGTAATTATGTGTACGGTACACCTATAAGAGGACAAAAACATAATACTCTCTCCGAGTTCTTATTATTGTCCCACTTTCTTTTTTGGACTGAGTTTGATTTTTGTCTCACTTTCCTTTTTAGACAATCAACGTGTGGTTCACAATTACTCTCCCACTTCTCTCTCTTCCTCCTTTTTTGAATCACTCATTTCCCCTTTCTTATTTTCCAGCCTAAAGCTTATGGGACAATAATAGGAACTCGGAGGGAGTACATCATATTGTACATGAGATGTTTGACCCCTTTTATTCGCAAGGCAAATTCTTGTTTAGAACCTAAAAAAAATAAATTAATTTTTTTTTTAAAAAATTAAATTAATTTTTTTTTTAAAATTAGAAAATAAAAACTATGGGAAAAACAACCATTTTCTCGATATAAGGCGAAATAGCATGAATAGGATAGAAGCGGAATACATGAGATATTATTTGACCCCTTTTATTCATGTTGATCACGTTTGATGAATAAGACAAAACCAGAATACATGAGATGTCATTTGACACATGCAAGAGTAAATTCATAATACACAAATTATTGTCTAAGACCTAGGAAAAAGTCGAAAACCATGGGAAAAATGACCACATTTTCATCATAAAACAATCATGTTTGATCATAAAATGATCGTTTTTTTCTTCGTGGTGCTAAAGGGGAAAAAAACATCGGGAAAAACAATCATTTTATCGATAAAAGGTGAAATAGCAGGACACAAATTCTTGTTTAAGACAGGAAAAAGACGAAAACTATGGTAAAAATGACCATTTTCTCGAGAAGTGACCACATTTTCATCATAAAACGATCACGTTTAATCATAAAATGATCGTTTTTTTTTTCTTCGTGGCGCTATACAAATCAAAGGTAGTGATCATAGAGCCTAAGTTGGTAGTATGTGTACTTCCAACAGTGATGTAAACAATTAATAAGAAGGATACTATACTTATTATGATGATAATAAGTGGTCAAGGTAGTAGTACTCCATTGAAAGGAACATCTTAACTAACTTGAAAGACAGAAGCATCCTTTGTAGACTTTTCTGGGCTAAAATCCCTTTGCCTAAACATGGACTTAATCCTAAGAATAAACTTAAAGACTTATTAGATCCCCCTCTTTCTATCAGTGGGGTTTAGAAATTAATGACGGTGGGTACGATTAAGTCTATGGATGATTGCTGGTTTCAGACGATGGCTTGATTTACCAGAACTCGAAAGAGACGGTTTTAAAAGAAAGAGAGTTTTGATTCAAAAAATGTAAAAAAAAAATGGCAGTCAGTCAAGTAGTCAGGCAGGGTACAGTAGCAGACTAGCAGTAGGAAAGTTGATTAACAGAATTTGAAAGAGACGGGTTTAAAAGAGATTATTCAAGGTACGCCGGCCCGAACCAGGAAAAAAAAAAAGGTAAAAAAAAAAATGGCAGTCACTCACGTGGTCACGTAGGGTATAGTATTAGTAGGGAAGTTGATTAACAGAATTTGAAGGAGACGGGTTTAAAAGAGAATTTTGATTCAAAGTTATGCCGGCTGAGAAGAAATCGAACAAGGAAAAAAATGGTAAAAAAATGGCAGTCATTCACGTAGTCAGGTAGGGTACAGTAGCAGACTAGCAGTAGGAAAGTTGATTAACAGAATTTGAAAGAGACGGGTTTAGAAGAGGGTTTGTTCAAGTTATGCCGGCTGAGAAGAAATCGAACGAGAAAAAAAGGTTAAAAAAAATGGCAGTCAGTCGTGTAGAGTACAGTGTGAGAGGTGAAAGTGGCTTGATTAACAGAATTTGAAAGAGACGGGTTTAAAACCATTCAAGTTATGCTAGCTGAGGAGAAATCGAACTAGAAAGCTGTAGAAAAATGGTAGAATACAATGGCAGTAGAAAAGTGTGAAGATGAAAATGAAAAAAAATATTTAAAAAATCGAGAAAACAGCAACGACAGACTGGTCTAAAAGAGAATTGCATTCAAGTTATGCAAGGTGAGCATGAAAAACGAAGAATAATAGAGTAAGCAGGAAAGTGTGAAAAGTGACGGGAAAAAAGGGGAAAAAATCGACAAAATAGTAAACCGGAGAGACTCGATGAGCACAAAACGAACAAAAAAGAGAGTCGGGAACAAAGTTGACAGTCAGGCGGGGGTTTAGTACAGTGACAGTAGAAAAATAGGCAAATAGCATTCAATTGAGTCAAGCAATGAAACATATGATTGACGGGGAGGCATGAACTAAAACACAAGATAGCGGTCTCTATTAGACTCTCAAGTCACGTATCAAATGTAGAAACGTAAGACTGAGTTCCGTCTCCCAGTTTCCGTCACTTACCTATAAGTAGGGGGAGGAATAATAACAGTGCTTCATTACAACACGAGAGATTCTTAATTTGCCTAATTCTTAAGCCCCACCATATGAGAAATTTTCACCCTTGTTGTCTTTTATTGTGTCTATTCTCCTAGTTATGCGCTACAATCCTACGGAGTACAAGCCTACAAGTACTAGCACATCAATTCTTGTCAATCAAAGGCAACAACAAACTATCGACATCAACACCAACCTTAAAAAAATAGCATACCAAGTTACCAACATGAGTGGACCATAAATTTACCATACGGCACAATCGCACATATAGGTGTTTCAAAAATATATCTTCAAGCAAAAAGGTAATATGATAATATGACCATATATGGCAATGTGACATCGTTAAATCAACAAAACGAATCAATGGAACAACCACAAAATGGGGAACGAAGTTACCGGTATTCACTTGCAAATGCATGACATGGCGGCGGACACTACCTAGAGCCAATTTAGTATGGTATGTCATAGATTTAACTACGGTGGCCACTAAGTTTGCATCCACAGCCGCAAGCTAAATTATGAGCACATACCTCTTGGATGAATTACTTCCTCAAGTTCCTCGAGATTAATAGACCCGATTGCGGTCACTCTGTTAATACAACAACAGGTTCTCTAAGAATACTCTGAAGTTGTGCCGCTTTAGTAGGCAGGTCGCTGCTACGTTGACCCTGGAAAAGAATTGTTCGTGGGTTTCCTGATATTTTATCTTTAATGCGTTTTACCATATTTTGGCAATTGGTAAAAGAGTTTGATGCATCTACAACCTGAAATATGAAGATAAAACAAATAAATTTCCCGATGAAAGAAAGGTTTGAGATGATTCCACAATCCTTGCAGGTGCCAAGAGGTTTCATAAATTCAACTCAGTACCTAACTTTTGAATCGGCTTTCATTTTTCATGTCCTAATTAACAAGACCAAAACACTATCCTTAACTGAAATGTTTTCAAGCATCATAAATCACTCTCTAGTTGGATGTGAAAATGCAACTTTGTTGACTTTCGAAATTCATTACACTTGAAAGTAAAGATTAAGTTAGTTGTTATATCATACTCCATACATTGTAACTGTAACTCAAGGTTAATCATATAGAAAGATGTCTGATTTTCATTGCACTAAAAACTTTGAAGAAGTTTAAGTTAATTGAATCATGTCAAATCTAGAAAGGATGTCAAGAAACTTGATCAGCCATATCCCCATGTCGCCAAAACTTCATAAATCAGTGTAGGACGGACCACCAAGATATTGTTTTGAACTCTTTCAATGGTACTGAAAACTGTTAATTGCTGTTTATAGAATGTAGTACCATATACTCATGGAGAATTAGAAACAAAGGACTAAAGAGTTCACAAAAAAAAGAGTCAGATCGAAAATCAAGTAAGAAGGAAGGATGCTACTCTCCGAAAATGCGTATTCCAACGTCGGGACTTTTACGGGACTCCTAGTAAATTAGCGAAACATAGTCCAAAACAACAATGCCCTGCAAATTCAAACTATTGAACAGTGCCAGAATATTAGACATAAAGGTCATCCCTTTTTTACTCAATGACGACCCTAGAAATATCTAAACTTTCCACATATAATTCTTAATCCAATATTCAATTCAGAACTTTAGCATGTTAGAGGTCATTTACTTTATTTTATTATAATTTTAATGACTTGAACTGGTGCTTGAGTGGTCTCATTTGTGACACTACAGAGAAAGTCACATCAGATAGTTGTTGAAGAATGTAGAACAGTGACTACTGTCAGTTAGGGACAGATGCAACAGCAACTTTGCCTGTTTCATGACGAGAGCATTTGGTGAATAAGATTTTTATTTTTGGACATTGGGAATTTGAGATAGTAATATGATCTCTTGAAGAAAGATTTAGTAATAAGATAGTAATAGTCGTATGGTCATTGACCGTTCACAGCATATTAAATCATATTTTAATTTCATATCCCACAAAAAATGTCAAAACGACTACGACTTGTTATCTTAAACTATTGTGACTACCTTCTACAATATATCACAAGTTTTGTAATCCGTATAAGATACAATATACATGATAAATCTATACCCCATCTTGGTGTATCTAATGTTTACATTATCTTAATTGCACATCCATACACTCAAACATGCAACTGATACGCAGACAGTTTTATATATCAAATGAGATGTTATGGGGATCGATATGGAGATGCACCCGTGCACACGGAAAGAATAGATAGCAATGACATTTATATACCAAAAATATTAGTTAAAAGATAATTAGTACCAGAACAGCGACATCTGATATGTCAATTGCCTTAAGAGTAACAAGCTCCCATAGCCGTTCAGGTGTTGCTACTACAAATTCTGGATCACAGCTCTTCAGGCTGCAGAAATAAGGATTTATCATGAGGAAAAAAAATCCAAAGTTGTGACGTTGAATGCAAGGTATGCAGTGAATCAATGTGTTCACGTGGATCATTCACAAGAGAAAACTAGATGAATACTACGCATATAATAGTAAGTAGTGCCACACGGGAGTAAACATAACTTCACACAAGTGCCAAGGAAATTTTGAGATCTACAGATTGAGCTTCTCGTAAAGAATGAGTTTCTACTTTACAGTAACTAATGAAAACCACATTCTGGAGGGCTATCGAAAAGAAAGAGAACATTATAAACTTGTACGAAGCCAGAAAAAGTAAGTTGACAAGAAAACACAATATTACTTCGAAGTTCGTACTTCATACTGCTTAGACTAGACTGCATGATAAAGAGAATAGAGATACGATACAACATACCCACTAACTTGGTGCTCGACTGAAGAACCAGTATGTAAACTGACTGTGTGTATCCCAACAAGTTTTAGAGGCTTGCAAACCGATCTAACCTGAAACAGAACAACGAACTTTATAGAGAGCAAGTAAAGACTTATACTCTTATCTACAAAGCCTCCCTACAAATTGTGTTTAGAAGGCAATTTTAATCTAGCTAAATGTGTCGTGATTGATAGTTTTATTTGTTGATATTGTTTAACAACAAACTTGTTAACACTATTTTTATTGATACTCGTACAAGTTTGATTTAGGGGCCAAACCAAACATAAGGACAAAGATCATGAAGGTTAGTCCCTCCATCCTGGTCAATAGTTTACACTTTCCTTTTATGGGTGTAAGTCCGACTAAGTCATGTAACATAATGTTTCTATTTTTGGTATATATTTTCCATTTCTATTTTTGGTATGTTTATACTCTCTAGTCTCTACTTTAACCTTTAATAATACTCTGTATTCAAGGCTATCGCTCTCTCTCTTTCTGCCTTAAATCTTTGTGTATAAAGCTAGTGTTAACTTTCTAGTGGGACGGAGAAAGTATATCTTAGAAAAAGTGAAAATTGAGATGGAACAAGATACAATAAGTAAATAATCTCCTCAGCAAGAATAAAAATAAAGAATTGCAGATAGAGCTACCTTAACCGCTTTCTCTTGAGATGGAACAAGATACAATAGGAATGGGCTGTTAAGTGATATCAGTTCACTTTCTTTCCGCTGAATGCTGTCAGCTGCTGTGGATGCAATCCAAGCAATTTGCTGCACTGACGGACTAGTTCCACTATTTTCTAATATATCCTTCCCCATCGAATAAGACTTCCAAAACTCAAATCCCCAAGTATTCGCAATTAACGATTTCCCCTGCTCCTCGATTTGACCATCGCCAACCAAAAAATCCCAGATGGAGTTCAAGCAATTGAAAAGAAACTTAGATGGGCAACCCATGTCACCATCCTTAGGAACCGTATCCATAACACGGTTCCCTTTTCCCGTTTTAATTGTTTTTCTTATATTTTGATCAGCAGAAATCTCTTGATCATTTCCACGGGTTTTTATCAACTTATTATCAGTTCCGTCCTTCACAGATTCCTTGTTGTATGATAGAGGTTCGACCTTCCTCTTTTTTGCAGAAGCATCTTCTCTTCCACGTCGATCATTGAAGGGATCCTCTGGCGTTGGAAGACTAAAGCACATCCCCTGAATAGTTAGAAGACAAATCACAAATAAGTTTGGGGGTTATTCAACCAGTTTACGGAACATTTTACACGCTCATAATACATTCACTTAATTGTCCACAAATTTGGGGGTTATACAAGCAGTTGACAGAACAGTACAACTCACTTAACTATCCGTACATAATAACATTCATCATTACTGACACAAATATAAGTGCGAGTATACCTTACACATACAACATCACATAGGCAAAGTTGTACTCCCACAGCGTGAGATTTGAGCACGTGAATCAAATCGTCTTTTACACACATTAAGCTAAATTGCAGCTGATTTTAAGCCACACTTAACACTCTCAATCACTTGCTCCATAGGCAACTCAGAAAAACAAAATACGGAGTATATGTCAAGGCTAGTGACATATTCTAAATTCAGATATCCTCGAGTCCTTAATCTTACTTACAGGATACAAAACCTGACAATAACGAACATTCTGAAGCTAAAATCCGACTAATAATTCCTTATAATTCAATTATCTTCCGGTTTTAGCATTCTCGAAACTCAAACAGATCAAAGTCTACCTTAACCACCTAATTCCACAGCCTAATTACCTGAGACAAGCTTATAAACGCATGAACTCTCAAAGATTCTGACTAAATATTATCGAAAAAAATATCGCTAATAGTAATATCGAAGAACATACATTAATCACCTGATTACACAGCTTAATCACTGTAGTTAATCAACAACTTCATCATATCATATTATCATGCAACAAGTAGCATAACGAGATAAAATATGCAAATTATTTCAAAAAACATCAAAAATATCAAACAATCACCTAATGCCACAGCATAATCAACTTGAAGAACTTCATAAACACACGAATTCAAAGATAAAATCATCAGTAAATCACGCAACACATTACGAAACGCGATATAATACCTAAAATTAATCAGAAAAATCAAAGACGAAGGTAGGCGAGTGAGAAAGAGAGAGGGACCTGGCATTGGCGGCGTTTACCGGTGTGACGGCGTTTCTTGGCGGCGATAATGGCGGCGACGCGAGCGGAGACGGCGGCGGCAGGATCGCGATTGAGTTTCTTACGTGCGGCTTTGTTCTTCTTCTTCGCTTTAACGTCATCGCCTTTCGGCATTTCTGCAAATCGTCGAAGAAATTGGGGGGAAGAGATGAAGGGGATTAGGGTTTTCGAGGGTTTATGCCCTTTTATGGCCTGTACTACTTAAAATGAAGTTAGTTATTCTCACTATAGTCACTAGACTCGACTCGTGTTAGAATTGACCCGACTCGAATATTTTGGCCAGATTCGTAATTTTTTGAAATTTGACTTGAAAATTTTGATAGAGATTGAAAAAAAAATTGAAATTTGACTCGGGTATTTTGATCAGATTCGTAATTTTTTCAAAATTTCACTCGAAAATTTTGATTAAGAGATTCGCAATTTTTTTGAAATTTGACTCGAAAATTTTGATAGAGATTCAAAATAAAAATCAAAATTTGACTCGGGGGAATTTTGATCAGATTCAGAATTTTTCAAAATTTCACTAGAAAAAATTTGATTAAGTGATCCACAATTTTTTCGAAATTTGACTCAAAAAATTTGATAGAGATTCAAAAAAAAATCTAAATTTGACTCGAAAATTTCGATCAGATACGTAAATTTTCTTTCAAAATTTCACTCGAAAAATTTGATCAAGAGATTTGCATTTTTTTTCAAAATTTTGATAGAGATTAAAAAAAAATCGAAATTTGACACAAAAATTTTGATCAAGAATTCGTGATTTTTCAAAATTTGAATATAGATAGCTCGTGAATTTTAAGAACTATATGTCTATATCTACGAAGCTAAACCATTATCGATATTTGTGTCTTCGGAGTTGGTTTGTAGAGCATTTGAAAATCAACTCGAATTTGACCACAATTAGTTATGAACCGTTTACGAGCCAAGCTTGATCAAATAGTTTGTGAATTTTATGAACTAGATCTACGAGACTAAACCATTATCGATATTAGTATCACGGGGTTGGTTTGTAAAGCATTTGAAAATCAACTTGATCAAAGCTCGGCTTGAAATCAACAAGAATAAAAAAGAAAGATTTTAAGTGGGCTTGAATCAAGTTCGAGCCTTTTTTTTAAGCTTCAAAACTCGAGAAGTTCCGATCTTAATTGGCCCGTCCCGTCCGACCCAAATTTTTAGCGGGCTTGGACACAACATTTTCAAAATTATACAAAGGCCCAGCCCGCGAACCCGCCCCAAACCCGCTAACCCGCTTGCCCGTGGACCAAAATTACACACTTAACCCGGCCCATGTCCGGCCCGAACCCGATGAACGATGAGAAATTTTAGCTATTAGATTCTTGTTTATGCCAAAAAATCCGAGATCACCACCGTGGTGAATGGTGATGTCCATCATCTCACGAGTATGACAACAGCTATTATCGTCCACAATGTTCATTTACATACGGTTTTTAAACTACAGAAACAAAAATTACAACGATGAGGTTACTGTAAACTTATCGTTCAACTGCATGTTTGACTGAGGGAAATCTATCGGACCACCGTGAATATCCTGTAATCAAATTGGTTGTTACTGAATCCATATATAACAGCAGTAATGTCTTAAGCCAAAGGTATGTGAACAAACCTGAAGCAATAATCTGACGAAGATCAGCTTTGGATCTGTCATCGTCGCACGTTTCCTGAAAATATTTCAACCAGTGACCAAATGCTTGGAAATCGGAATAATGCTAGATTGCTAGATTGCTAGATTACAGTCAAGCCTAACAAAGTGCGGGTGTGAACTACGACCGACAAAGAATGAGGCGAAATTCGAAACCAACAAATTAACAATTGGACACTAAAGAATACTGAGTACTTATTCTGCTTATTTGAATTATTTTTTTTTTTAAAAAAAGTCGAGTTTTTAATTTACAGGATAATAAAAATTGGGTAATCAACTCGAACGATTTCATGATGTAAAGCTTTACTGTTGGCTCACCATAAGTAAATACGGTTTGTAAGTACAACAACTTACCTCGTCACATAGAGTCAGGCTTCTTGCGATGAGGTGAGATAATCTACTAACAATGTTTTTATCGACAGCTGGATATTGAAGAAGCCGTTCCTCGGACATGGCGTCAAATATAAGTGAGCAGATACTTGATGCCATCATTATGATAGACGAGTCGTGTGTTCCTTCTGAACAACACAAGAGTAACATTCTCATCAAAAACAGAGATACGGGTGCGTATCCGAGTGTCGAACTCGGCTATTTTTATGAAAATTCGGTATATTTTGGTTTAAAATGAGAAGTCTAAGTGTATACTCATGTCCGAGTGTCAAAAGTCTCACATGATAGGCGAGGTAATTAGAAGAATTGGGGTAATAGAGTTGCGCTCGACAAAAAAGAACCCAAGCCAAATATCTATCTTGACTTGGGTAAATCCTCGTAAAAACTCGTTACAAAAGTCTATTCTCTGCTTAGGCTAGTATCTAGTCGAATTTTATTCTTGAATAACAAACTTTTGATCCACTCTATGACATTGAAATATGATAATGATAATAGTAACAAACATCATCCAAATTTCGATTGAAAAAAGTGAAAAGGTCAAATAGTTTTCTTCGCGATAGTGACTAATAATAATAATAATGTAGTATTAAAGTAAGAATTTCAGGCTTAAATGAAGAAATAAACTTTTTCATAATTTTCTACTGATCATCTAAAATTGTCAAAGAATTGTGAATACGAATTATTCTCTTGTTACGATCTTTATGTTGATAAATACATGAATCTAAAAATTCATTTCGGACAATTGAACCTTCTCAAATAGGGGTGTTCAAAAAGTGACCCGGACCGGCAAACCCGACCAATCCGGACCGTACGGTCCGGTTCGCGGGTCTCCAAAAACTTGGTTGCCGGTCCGCGATCCGGTTCGGTCCACACTTACAAAAAAAATCAAATTTAGTGTATTTTTCCGGTCCGGTCCGGTCCGCGGGTTTGGATTTTTTTGGTTGTCAGTCCGCGGGTCAATCCGGTCCGGTCCGGGTTTGAAGCGGTGAACACCCCTGAGTCTATAAGTCAGTTAGATGATTGTGAAAATAATGAATGGGTGAATACCTGTCCAATATGCAAGTGCCTTCAAGACATTGACAAAATCAGATTCATCGAGCCGGTTATGTATCTCGTTTCTCTGTATAAAACCAATATCATCAAAGAAAAAGGGAGTGAAAAGAATGAAAAAAAGTTGAACAAAACGGGTACAAATAGGCTATAGTTTAATGAGTAATGGTAAAATTCCGAGGATTAATTCATATGTTGTAGGAGTATTACCTTCAACAAAAAGTTCATGACTGTATCACATGCCAAAAATATCGAGCCACTATCCTCAACAAGATGGGGATCTTTTTCAATTAACTGAACAATACAATCCGTAACCTGCCATACCCACAAACAATTGGAGTAAAATTTACCGTTTGATATTGGAATTACCACTTTTTCACAAAAACTTTGAGAGACGGTCACTCAATTAAGTTATTGGAAGACCACTTTTTCTGTACCTCTTTTTACGTGTTATTCATACCCCTTTTATAATTATATGTCCCTCAAAATGAGCCTTTTATTTTGTACTCATTTTTTATAACAAGCGTACACCTATTATTGTAGATTGTGACCATTTTTATTAGTCTGTTTTTTTAATATTAAAGATACGTATTTTATTACTTTTAGTACCATTGTTACGTCAATTTGTAATTGGATACTTACCATTTTATATGCTCCGGAAGAAGCCAGAATTCTTACTCCTTCAGCCGTCATTGTTGATTGGCAGAGGAAGGGAAGCATAAAGCAGACGGAAAGAAAGGGACTGGAATTTCAAAACAGAAGGAGCACGCTATCAATACTAACTTCCGATAATTTCGAGTTTTTCACTATATAATGGAGTAAGGTATGTAGTTTATGGTTAGGTTACTTTTTTTTTTTTGCAACGCATGAACAAAAATAACTTCGAGAAAATCAAAATTAATGAAGATTAACTAACCTTGACTCATTTTCGCCTTCAACGGACAACAGATAACTCAAAAGGTCCTTAACTTTCTCTGTGGATGCTAGAGGCGCCTCTGCCAGGTAACTGCAAAAAACAACAAAATGTCAACTAATCTCGAGTTCCGACATAGCTGAAGCTTCAGAACAATGAAAAGGTTGACAACAAAAAAACCTTCCAGCAACCCGCACAGCGGCAAGAAGATCATCTCCCTTTCTTTGGCCATGATCCTGCACGATATTAATTTTTAGGGAAGTGTCGGAAACAGTATTTCACAGTTCAGCAAATAGTCACCCCTACCGTCATTTTAGCCCTTTGGTAAATTGGTAAGCACCATTATCGTGTTAATATATTTTGCATAATGTTAGTCGCTACTCGATAGCCACAAAAATATACTGTAACAAATAGAAGTCACTGAATTGATGGAGGGTATCTGGGTATGTGTTACCTTTGCATCCTTTAAATACTCGAGGACTACTTCAAGTGTCTCATTAAGCCCGGAAATCACCTTCGTGAACGTGGCATCACTTGCAACTCCCTCTGAAATTGTAATAGTGTTTATTTATTACTGTCATCTATCGATGAAAACAAAAACGTCTACACAGAACTAACAGAAGTGCTAGTAGCAAACTATTATTCAATTTAACCTACGCAAAAAAAACAGAGGAGATGGTATGAAATAGGAGGAACTTTAATGTCAGAAATCAGAAATTAGTTACCTTCTTCACTGATATTCGAGATGAGTTTGACTACCTTTTCTACCAAAGAAAAGGCAATAGCCAGATTACGAATCTTTAAAGGAATAGCTTCGGATTTCGATGATGAAGCTTCGTATTTCATGTAGGCTAGTTCATTGAGAAGGACAGCAATCTCAACCCTTGCTGACTCTAAAACAAGCAATAAACACCTGAGGCATGACGAAGGAAAAGAAATATGTATTGCATTCATGTGCAAAAAATGGCGAAATGGAAAATACAAAATTTTACACTTTGTAAAGTACCTGTCGGACGGAGAGGGTTTGTCGAGATCAGGGACGTCTTTTTGATCAATCAGCCAATGCTCGCCAACTAAGGATACCATCGACTCTGCCACGATAAGACCCTGAATCTTCTGCTCTGGCGCTGTTCACAAAAGACATTACTTAAATCAAGCATTACTGAAAATACAGCCTGTCATCAAGATGATGGTCCCTGATGAAAAATCTACAATTTTAAGTGTATAAATGAACATACCAACGCGATTTTGTAAAATGTCCACGACACCGGCACGTACATAAACAGACCATGTCTCACTTGATTTTGAACGCAGTACAGCATGCAACGGAACCTGAATTTTTTTTTGATGAGCAAAAGAAAAGCGAAATGGTCTCAATGTATCACAGTCATTACGAGGATTTTTTAATGCATCACAGACTTCACAGTACATATAACAATATATAATGATGCTACATCTAAAGATTTCGGATTTTCAGTCACACTCAAACGTTAAAAGTCGCAAAGGTAGCTGCAGTCGGACATTATCGGAAACAAGATAAGTGTTACATAGATCACAGCCTCAACCTTCAAATTAGATATAGTACCATGCAGCTTTAGAATGTTTTTTTACAAAGGAAGCTTACATCTTATGCACAAATCTACATTTATAGAAACTATGCGACCGGTACAATAGAATTAGCACAAAAAAGACGTAATTTTTCTGCAAAAGTTCTCCACCATAACTGAACAGCTATCTATATATACTGTATGCTATTGCTACTCATATATTCCTAATATGAAAACTATCGAGTAAACTCTCTAGTAATGCATTCATAAGAGTTTAAACATACCGAATGATCGGAGGAAAGGATGACACACAAAAGCCGAAGTAAGTCAAATTTCAAAGCATTCTGCAGCAAGGCAAATTGTCTGGCAATAAATGGCACCTGAAACACAGATTCAATGTTAGAAACAAAATACTTCTAGCATGAAAAAAAAAGACAACGTTGAAGAAGAACAACAACATCCCTCAGTCCCAAAAAGATTTGGGGTCGGCTAACGTGAATCATTATCCATGTCAAGTCGTTTCCAACAAAAACATTAAATAAGAAAAAAAAAAAAGCAATGTTGAAGAATGCCAAAAAAAAAACTAGACAGGATAATCAGTGTAAAGAAGACTGCATAAATAAAAAACGTAGGCATGCAACGTGGGTTAGAGTACCATAGTTGACAGTTCTGTCAGATGTCTGCTAACGATGGTATCCAGGGAGATTTTACTAAAGACTAGCACGATGAGTTTCAGGGAAATTTCCAACACCTGAGAGCCTGCAACCAGAGTCAGGGAAATACACGATTATATTGCACAGGTATTTCACTAGACGATTGAGGAAACAGTCCAAATGACACCGATTATGTCGAGTAAAACATATACAAGATACAGCAAGATGAAATTTATACCATCTGCCAATGACGGCAAATGTGCAGCCAGCGACGTGAGTCCCCCAGACTCGAATAAAGTGGAAACTCCATTTTCGGAGTTGGTGCAAGCGAGAAACAAGAACTCGTAGCAATCTTCTAGCAGAGACGGTGCTAAACTGCATATGAACACAAGAAAGCAACACAAAAAAACATCAGAAAATCAATACAAAATGCAATTTGTTACTTAACTCGAAAATCAACATCTCTAATTAAAACCCATAATCTAGTACTCTATTAACCTATGTTCCGCGGATACTTCACCTAGCCGCTGTATCACGTATCTCATACATTTCCGTACTATGATATGGCAAAATACTTTGATACTTTCTTTTAAACAAAGTAAAAAAAATGGAAAACTTTGCCCAAAATAGTCGTGTATCCAATACTCCACTCCGATACCATATCATGTCCAAGAGTAAACAAATACGGTGATAGATAAGGAACGATCAAAAGCAACAGAAGATTACTCATTCGCCATGGCTTGAACAACAGAAGGAACCTTCGATTGCATATCAGGCGACGCAGCAATCTCTGGCACACGACAAAGGGCAGCAAGCACGGAAACAGATAAACGCAGATACGCTTCGTTGTTCTCGTTACCTTCACGCATACCTAACAACAAATCAACAGAAACAGCACACATAAACAATCAGCCCATATTAATCAAACATTTGAATCTTCAAGTTAAAACTTCGACACTAATAAAATATTCTGGTTTTTTTTCAAGCTTACCTTACCGTGTTGATAGTTCATCATGTATATACATTGAAAATTCGAATTTTTTAGCTAAAATTTTCAACGTTTCTACATTCAGGAAGAAAAAACGTCAGATTTTCCAATTTTTACCTTATTACACACTATTTGAAGCTATATACGTCCAGAATTCCAATCATCTAATCAAAATTTTTGAATTTTTGTACTCGATGAGTAAAATTTTCAAGTTTACTTATCGCCTTACTAGTTTGTCACTATATACAAACAAATTCGAATCTTCTAGCTAATTTTTTCAATTTTTCTGCATTCGAGGAGTAAAAACGACCGGTTTTCCAATTTTAACTTTACTCCATACTATTCAAGCTATATACGTCAAAAGTTTCAATCATCTGATCAAAATTTCCGAATTTGTGTACTCAGTAAGTAAAAACTTCGACACTAATTAAAATTTCCGATAATTGCATTCCTAATTTGTCAGATAATCACAAACCCTAGCTCTGTCAATTGAAAAATTAGCACAACTAAAAGAGCAAAGGCGGTCCAGAAATCAAGGAGAAATAGCGTGATAGACTTTGAGGATAGAAGTGTACTCGATTTTATCAACTTTTACCTTACTCCATACTAATTCAAGCTAAATACGTCAAAAATTCCAATAATCTAATCAAAATTTTCGGATTTTTGTGCTCCCTGAGTAAAAACTTCGACACTAATTAAAATTTTCGATTATCACATTCCTAATTCGTCAGCTAATCACAAACCCTAGCTCCGTCAATTGAAAAATTGGAGCAATTAAAAGAGAATTAGAGCAATTTTCAAAAAAAAAAATACATTCGAGAAGTAAAAACGTCCGATTTTACCAATTTTCACCTTATTCCATGCTAATTCAAGCTATATACGTCAACATTTCCAATCATCTACTCGATGAGTAAGAAACTTGGCCATTAATTAAAAGTTTCAATTATCGCATCCCTAATTCGTCAGCTAATCACAAACCCTAGCTCCATCAATTGAAAAAAAATTAGAGCAATTAAAAGAGCGTACCAGTGCGCAACAGGCGGTCGAGAAATCGAGGAGAAATAGCGTGATATACTTTGATGATAGAACTGTGATCGTCGCAGTTGCAGAATTTGGTCGCGAGAAGAAGTCCAGCGAGTCGCTGTTCGTCGTTTTGGCCGCTTAGTAGCTTCAAACAGTCGTCTAACGATGAAGATGAACATGGCGGAGAAGATGACGATGGCGAAGAAGAAGAGGAAGGAGGAAGAAGCTGAGCTTCCATGGCGGTTTTAGTGAAGAAAGTTGAGAGACTGAGACACAGTTCACAAAGTTAAAGAAGGGAGTGTTCTGGAACGAGTCGGTTTGGACCGGGCGGGCTAGCCCGTTTTAAAATATTAGTGTCCGTGTCCGACCCGTTTTGTAAATCAGTCCAGGCTTGTCCGGCCCATTTATTAATTTGGGTCGAGATTTGCTGTCCAAACCCGCTAAAAAATTGGACTAAACAGGTCGGACTGTTCAGACGGTACGACCCATGATCACCTCTAGTTTGTACTCCCTTCATTCAACTCCACTCTTCACTTATTCTTTTTTGGTCCATTCAAATCCACTTATCACCTTTCCTTTTTTGGCAATTATTATGACAAATTTGCCCTTACTATCTTACTTTATTTACACCATATACTACTACTATGACCCACCTACTTCATTTTGGTCCACTACTATTAGGACAAGTGTGGTGTGTTGGTCCACACTCTTGTCCTTTTATTCATT
Organism: Agrostemma githago; assembly: GCA_958450325.1. Classification (NCBI taxonomy): domain Eukaryota; kingdom Viridiplantae; phylum Streptophyta; class Magnoliopsida; order Caryophyllales; family Caryophyllaceae; genus Agrostemma; species Agrostemma githago. Next base: position 81,582,588 of record OY288240.1, read on the forward strand.
TTTTATTACTTTCTTAAAATTGGTGCAAAAATGAATAGTGACAATTGTTAATGAATGGAGGGAGTATCATTTTCAAGTTTGTATCGAAGAAGTTTTAGCTGAGTAATCCAATCCAACCCAACCCAACCCAACCCGACACCCGACTAAAGATCCAACGTTTGACCCATCATAAGTTGGGACCTACCTAACCTCAACTGACCCGGATGTTCATGGCAGTAAACGAATCAATATCCTTAAAAAGAAAAAAAAAAGAAATGAAAATAGAAAACCCGAAAATGACTCGAAGTCGAACCAGTTTCATCTGAACCGAAGTCTAGATGATTTTATAACCCACCCGGAACTCGAAGACAAAATTGTTTAGTTAAGACTTAATGCGTTCTTCGTTAGAAAAAAAATGGAGTTTGTATTAGTATATCAAAAATTGGTGTTAAGAGAAGAAGGGGTAAGCTCAGTTTTCGCTCCGTGATTGTGGCCGGGGATGGGGACGGGGATGTTACGCATGTAGATCAATGCAATAAGGTTGGCAATGCCGTGAGCCGTGATGGAGGAGAGGATGAGGGTGAAGGAGACAAAAACATGACGAGAACAATGCAGTCGGGTCAACTACTTTCTGCATTTCAAACAATCGGAATTAAGCGATCATTGTTAAAGAAGCAAAATGTGAGCTCGATATTCACCTTATACATGAAAAAACTACGACAACAACACAATCAAAATCAAATACTCGGCTGCAACGAAATTTGGGCTCAATATTCACCCGCATTCATAAAAAATTACGACAAACAATGCAGTCGAGTCGGGTCAACTACTTTCAGCATCTCCAACAATCAGAAGCAAAATTTGAGGCCAATATTCACATTATTATTATACATAAAATAGATTACGAGAAGTCGAGAACAACGCACTTGAATAAACTGCTTCAGCATTTCCAACAATCGGAACGAAGAACTAATTCTTAAAGAAGCGAAAATGGAGCTCAATATTCCCCTCATTCATCAAAAATTACTACCAACGACGCTGTCAACAAATCAAGTTTACTTTCTGCATTTCCAACAATCGGAACCAAGAATTAACTCTTAAAGAAGCAAAATTTGAGCTCGATATTCACCAACGCAATCAGATCAATAACTTACTGCATTTCAAACCATCCCAACAAATCACTAATTCTTATAGCAGCGGAAATGGAGCTCAATTTTCACCTCAAACAAACGTTAGAAAATTACTACCAATGATGCAATCAGATCAAGTGCATTCTGCATTTTCCAACAGCCAGAACGAAGAACTAATTCTTAAAGATTCAAAATTACGACAACAACGCAATCAAATCACGTACTTTATGCAGTAGTTCCTTAAAGAAGCATAATTTTAGCTCAATAATCACCTCAAGAACACAGATACAGTACAAAATAACATAATTCAATCAGAATTTTGTTTTCGGGAAAAAAATCAAAACGCAATCAAATCAAGTGCTTTTTCCAGTGATTCTTGTAGCAGCAAAATTTGAGCTCGATAATCACCTTATACATCGAAGATTATGACAACAACGCAATCAAATCAGCAACTTTCTCCATTTTAATCTTATAGCAGCAAAATTTGAGCTCGATAATCACCTTATACATCAAAGATATCATGATAACAACGCAATCAAATCAGCAACTTTCTCCATTTTAATCTTATAGCAGCAAAATTTGAGCTCGATAATCACCTTATACATCGAAGATTATGACAACAACACAATCAAATCAGCAACTTTCTCCATTTCAATCTTTTAGCAGCAAAATTTGAGCTCGATAATCACCTTATACATCAAAGATTATGACAACAATGCAATCAAATCAACTACTTTCTCCATTTCAATCTTTTAGCAGCAAAATTTGAGCTCGATAATCACCTTATAGATCAAAGATATTATGATAACAATGCAATCAAATCAGCAATTTTCTCCATTTTAATCTTATAGCAGCAAAATTTGAGCTCGATAATCACCTTATACATCGAAGATTATGACAACAATGCAATCAAATCAACAACTTTCTCCATTTCAATCTTATAGCAGCAAAATTTGAGCTCGACAATCACCTTATACATCAATAATTAAAGCAACAACGCAATCAAATCAACTACTTTCTCGATTTCCGACAATCTTATAGCAGCAAAATCTGAGCTCGATATTCACCTCACACAAAATATTACGACAAGAATGCAATCAAATTAACTACTTTCTCCATTTCAATCTTATAGCAGCAAAATTTGAGCTCGATAATCACCTTATAGATCAAAGATTACGACAACAACGCAATCAACTCAACTAATTTCTCTACTGATTCTCATATCAGCAAAATTTGATCTCGATATTCATCTTATACATCAATAATTATGGCAACAACGCAATCAAATCAACTATTTTCTCGAATTCTGACAATCTTATAGCAGCAAAATCTGAGCTCGATATTCACCTCACACAAAATATTACGACAAGAATGCAATCAAATTAACTACTTTCTCCATTTCCGAGAATTTATAGCAGCAAAAATTGAGCTCGATATTCATCTTATAGGTCAATAATTACGACAACAACGCAATCAAATCGACTAATTTCTCTACTGATTCTCATATCAGCAAAATTTGAGCTCGATATTCATCTTATACATCAATAATTACGGCAACAACGCAATCAAATCAACTACGGAGTAATTCTTATAGCAGCAAATGCGGAACGCAGATACAGAACAAAATAACTCAATCAGAATTTGTTTTCGCAAGAAAAAAATCAAAACCTAATTGATCAAGCGACGGCGATAGTAGGCGGTTGCTTCGACGGCGGAAAATTAGCAGAATTACCGGCGGAAAAATCCTCGAGATTGTAGACGACGGTGATGTAAAGCGAACAGCTAGGACAACGAGCGATTTCTTCACCGAGTTGGAGATCGTCTTTAGTGATTTGAAAGAGGTCGCCACATGGACATGGATATGTGAAAGCTTGAATTTCTTCGTTCCATTCCATGTCTTCAATCTCTACTTCGTCGTACGACATCTTCGTTGATTTGATTGGAATTATTCAATTGAGCTCGAATTAGGGTTTTTTGAGATGGAAATCGGGAGAATTGGGGGTTCAATTGTTCAAATTAGGGTTTTGAATGGAATTTGGGGGTTTTAACTTTTAATCGAATTGGTAGCGTACTAAGTTGAAAGAGGGTAGTTTTGTCCCTTATTAGATCGGGTCGTGTCGGGTTCTTGTAGACCTGGCAAACGGGTTAATCAGGTTCGGGGCGGATCATTTTCGGGTTATAAAAAACGGGTTGACTTCCGATTCCGGTCATTCTCGATTCTGTTATTTTCAACTTTTTTGTAGAGATATCGACTCGTTTTTCATGATACTAGTCGGGCCAATTCTGGTTACAGATCAAACTCGGGTCTTCAGTTTGGGTGTCGCACCAGATTCGGGTTGGCTTATTTAGGTCTGATCATTCGGGTCCGACCAGTTTTGCCAAGCACAAATTCTTGGGAGAGACCGTCTCTCAATAACTTATTGAGAGATCACTCTTCAGTACCACTCTATGTCTTATTCGTACCCTTGACAACTTTGTTTTGTACCTGTTTTTTATAAGAAGTGTACCCTATTTGTATACTCTTTTGTGTTAATCGTACCTGGTACCACTGTTACTTCCATTTGTAGTTAGGGGTCGTTTGGTTACTCATCCAATTACCGGGAAGTGCATTTTCAGGGAGTTGTTTGGTTGCCAACTTCCCGGGAATTGTCACTTCCCGAGAATTCCCACTTCCTCCACAACGGGAAAGTTACTCACCAAGTCCCCCTGGTGTGTATAACTTCTCGCATGAAATCATTTACCACATGACAACCAAACAATATTTTTTAATTCCCATGAAATACAAATTCACGCGAATTTAAAGTTCCCGGTAACTTCATCTTCCCATGGTGAACCAAACGAACCCTTTAGTAAAGTTAATGAGAGACCGTCTCTCAGGAGACCTACTCTGGATCGTGTTCCAAATTTTATTTGGATCGCGAATAAAAGGCTCGAGGATTATCCAACCCAAAATCTACGTAAATAAATCTCATGTCGTGTTTCTGTCGATGTCTTTACCTAAATGGGTTAGCCCAATCCAACACAACTCGACAGTTCGAGTTATGGATCAAACTCAAAACTTTATCTCGAGTGTCGGATCAAATACATGTCAAATCAAATCAAATCATTCTGATTGAAGTCTCAAACCCCAACAAAATCACAAATTCACAACTCAATCAAAGTTGGTTTCTTTTGAATACTGTGATTCCTGTAATTTTTAATTTTTAAAATTTTTTCAGCTAAGAATTTAGACAAATGGCAAGATACAAGGATGAATCTCCTGCAATTCGTGTATATACAGTTTGTGATGAATCAAAGTTGGTTTCTTTTTTCAAAATTTTGATAATTTCATATACAGTATTTTTTTTTTTGATTGCCATCTGATTTGATTATGGATTTTATGTGGGTAATTAATTAATTAATTAATTTGACAATTTCTGCAGGTATTTGATTGTAAGAAATGTACCGGCATTGGGCTGTGGTGAAGAACTAAAACAACTGTTTGCAACTTATGGAGAAGTTGATGAGTATGTATCAATCTCCCAATCGATTTTCGATAACTTTTTTTTAATCACGAATTCTTGTTTAAGACGGGTTTTTAATGGGTTTAATCAGGGTCATTAAAATTTTGGTAGCGAGAACTGGATATGAAAAAGGTGTCATTTTTACGAACATTTGGTAGCAAAAGTCGATAATCTCCAATTGATTTTCGATACTTTTCTTAATCACGAATTTGTTGGTGATTTAAGTGTAATTATCGGTCCATTTTTGCGTACTCGAGTTTGGTTGAAAGATGGTAAATTTGATAATTATTTGAGAATTTACGGTATAGCGCCCTGGTGTAGGGTTAAATTTTTGCACCAATTCTGAATTAACCGATTTTGGTGGGAATTCTGTGACGAGTCAGACACTTGGATACACTGATATGCAAAAGTGCAAAACCCGTGTCAGATACTTCTAAACGAGTCTAGTCGGAGTAACATTGATTATCACGATGCTGAGGTTAAACCAGTCTTTTTTGTTTCGAGTGAAGCATGAGTTTTATCCATGCTACTGTTGTCTTCCTGTAGTTCATTAGTTCCGTCTTTGAGTTCAATGCTACTGTCTTTGTCTTCCTGTAGCTCATTAGTTCCGTCTCTGAGTTCAATGCTACTGTCTTCTTTGAGTTCAATGCTACTGTCTTTGTCTTCCTGTAGCTCATTAGTTCCGTCTCTGAGTTCAATGCTACTGTCTTCCTTCCTGTAGCTCATCAGTTCCGTCTTTGAGTTCAATGCTACTGTCTTCTTTGAGTTCAATGCTACTGTTTTCCTTCCTGTAGCTCATTAGTTCTGTCTCTGAGTTCAATGCTACTGTCTTCTTTGAGTTCAATGCTACTGTCTTCCTGTAGCTCATTAGTTCCGTCTCTGAGTTCATTGCTACTGTCTTCTTTGAGTTCAATGCTACTGTCTTCTTTGAGTTCAATGCTACTGTCTTCTTCGAGTTCAATGCTACTGTTTTCCTTCCTGTAGCTCATTAGTTCCGTCTCTGAGTTCAATGCTACTGTCTTCTTTGAGTTCAATGCTACTGTCTTCCTGTAGTTCATTAGTTCCGTCTCTGAGTTCAATGCTACTGTTTTTTTCCTGTAGTTCATCCCGGTTTGAAACACAGTTTGCGCCTTTTCTCTTCCGATGTTATATTTTGAAACTATTTTCAGACGCTTTTTTGTCGAGGCTGTGTAGCTGTCTCTATTTTAGACCCTTTTTGTCGACCCCTTCTTCTTCTGATGTAGGTGTAAACCTATGGATGCAGAAGAATGCGAGGCTTTCACTGATGTCTACTGGATCAAATTTGGCCGTATCTCCAATGCAAGGTAGTTAACAATAGTTAACAATTACTGCCACGTTACTCAGACTCTTCTATGAGGTGTCGTGTCAGACACGGGCTATTTTGGACAAATTTGTTATTTTTGTGCTTGCTATAGGTTCGCGAAAAGAAAACTAGACGAGTCGGTTTTCCTTGGGAATCGGGTGCAGGTGACATATGCGCCTGAGTACGAGAGTATCCCTGAAACCCAGGAAAAATTGGAAGACAGGATAAAGGAAGTTCGCAGGAGATTAGAACGTAAGCATTACCCTATCTTATTCCGACTCTTCTAATTACTTTGCGTACCCATGTAGGATACTTGATACTCAGACTCTTCACTTTAAAGCCAAAATATGCAAAATTTTCATAAAAGTAGCCGAGCCTGACACTTGGACACGCATAGCCCTCATTCCTTGTAGTGTTATTCTTGATTATTGTGTGATTTCTGTTGGTAATATCAGCTGGAAAATTGAAAGGTAATGACACGCGATGTGAAGGTGCAAGAGGTCATCATTTAGGTGACGGAATTTTTCCGCAGGAACTCGATCTAAAGCATAAAGGGTATTCTTTTCACATTTGTTTGATTTATTTTAGTAGACCCGACAAAACTGACCATACCCGAACCCAAACCCGAACCTGACTCAGACCCAACACCCGAACTGAAGGCCAGAGTTTGTCATGATAGCAAACAACTAGTACCCCTAAAAAGTTGAAAATAGCAAACAACGAATGGCCCAAACCTGAAGTCAACCCGATTTTTGACCTGAAAATGAACCCACCCGACCCAGTTGACCCGTTTGCCATTGTAGACATTTGGGATGAAATCTGCTATAAGGTTTTTTATGTTCGTGCATTTCAGGCCGTCTAACAAAACGGATCATCCGTCTCAAGTTGGGTTTCCACCAATGACCCACGTGTCTTCCGACCAGGTAATCTGTCTGAAATTAGGGAAGTGGGTTAGTCGTATGCGTATAACAGATTAACAGTCTCAGTTAAGTTTCTCGGAAAGGGGATTTTCTGACATTTTATATCGTGTATCTGTTTTATGTGATTCTCAGGATTACTTCCCATCACAGTCGATGAATCAAACTGTTAGAATGGTGAGACAAAAACTGGACAATGTATGTACATCCGTCTCCATTTAGATCGCAGATTCTTGTCTAATTGTACTTACTTTGTTGTATTTTGATATAAATGCTCTTTTGTTCGTTTCTTCAGATAGAATCGAACTCTTCAAATGCACAATCCTGCCCGTCTTCCAAAAAGCTCAAAGTCGACAATCGAAGAAGGATATGACTCTAATTGAAGCATCATCGAGATGAAAAAGCTTCAGCAGGCAGTAATTGTTGGAACCTGACTGAATTCAGCTTTCAGTTCCTGTCATCAGTCTTCGCCCTTCGGCCATTGGGACCGGTTCTCCAATCATCTTCATTCTGAAGTGTCCCCTTCGTTTTGCTTGTGGGGTTGTATACCTTAAGGTGATATGGTGAGACGGGTTTTTGACAAGGAACTCGACAACTATGTTCTTCCCGTGCCAAAATGCATCTATTCAGACGACATCATTGAACACGAGAAGTTTATGAGAAGACCGTTCTTCCGAACCCTTTTATGTGCAACCTAAACGTACTCCGATACCATAATAAAATCAGTGTCAATTAAGGAAAAAATTAACATGTAGATTGTTTAAGTACGTTAATATCATTGTTAATCTTTCTGTAATTAACTAACCCATTAACGCGCATCCAACGAGCACTTGTAAGAAAAACTAGATCGGACAAATACCAACCTGACCCGAATGAAACCCAATACTCAAACAAAAGACCCAAGTCCGACATCACCTAACCCGAAATTGATCAAAATGTGTAGTAACTTCTAACAAACGAGTTGATATCCTTAAAAAAACTGAAAACAACACACCCAAAAACGGTTTGAACCCAAAATGACCCGAGCCAATAAGGGTGTTCAAAAAGTGACCCAGACAGGAACTGGTCCGGTCTTCGGGTCGCAAAAAACTTGGTGACCGGTCCGTGTTCTGGTCCGGTCGGGTCAACACTTTCAAAAAATATCCAATTTAGTGTATTTTTACGGTCCGGTCTGGTCTGGATTTCTTTGTTAACCGGTCCGGTCCGCGGATTTGGATTTTTGGGATTGCTGGTCCGCGAGTCAATCCTGCCGGTCTGGTCCGAGTTTGAACCGATGAAAACCCCTACGAGCCAATACTAAATCAATCCGATTTATAACCCAAAAGTAGCCGAATACGAAGATGACCCGACCCAGTTAACCCGTTAGTAAATCTTGTTAATCTAGTTGAACAACTTGTGCTTAGCTTAACAGGTTATTCGAGTCGGGTCATTCGGGCGGGCCAGTTTTGCCGGGTCTAACCCGACCCGATTGACCGTTGCCACTTAACGGCTTATATAATGACTTGAATGACCGACCTTTCGAATCAACCACCATTGTTACGAAAAAGAGTGTCAGAAACACCAAGGCTATGGCGGGAGTAGCTCTGACGGCGGCACTGACGACGGCACAACCACCGTTACACGGCCACACGCACCACCGTCTATTCGAATTCGCGAAAACAGCTCTATTCAAGATATTCCTCTTCCCTTACGCCACCGTATGCGAGTTGTACTGCGGTCAAGTACTTCACCAGGATAAATTCGACGACGCTCTCATCGGCCATTACATCGGAATCGGTATGCTTCGCGATTCTATTGCTCGTATCGATTTTATTTATGTCGAAGATGTTTTAGTTTAGTGGTTAAGATGACGGTAGTGAGACGATTAGGGTTGTATATTTATCGAAGATGTCTTTGTCTAGTGGATAACGATTAGGTCGCCAGTTTGAATGGTTGAATCCCCTTTCCTCCATGTATTTTGCTGGATTTACACCGAATTTGATTGAATTTTGATGAATTTACTTAATTGAGGTGATTAAGAAGTGATTTGTTGATCGAATTGTACTATTAATTAAGAGTAATTATACTGTAAAACCGTTTATCGTGCGACTTTAGAGTAAAAGTTTGTAATTTATGGTAAAAAGTACGACAATTTATCGTAGATGTCTTGCCAGTTTGAATGATTGAATCCCCTTTCCTCCATGTATTTTGCTGGATTTACACCAAATTTGATCGAATTTTGATGAATTTATTTAATTGAGGTGATTAAGAAGTGATTTTTTTTGATCGAATTGTGTTTTTATGGCTTTGCAAAGTGAAGAACACTAGTAGTATTAATTAAGAGTAATTAATACTGTAAAAACCGTTTATCGTGCGACTTTAAAGTAAAAGTTTCTAATTTATGGTAAAAATTAACAATTTTAGGCAAAGTGATCGCTAACTAATCTAAAGTGGTCAATTTTTTTTATCGTAAATTGCTAATTTTTAGATTTGTTGAACGGTACAACGATTGTATATGTAATTTGTGATTAATTAATGGAAATGTGTACTTGTGGTTCTGCATAGTGAAGATTGTTAATTGAGGTGATTAATCAATGTAAATGTGTGTACTTGTTGTTTTGCAAAGTGAATAACGATAATTAAGACGATTAAAAAGCGATTAGCCGATGGAGATGTATGTACTTTGTGGTTTTGCGAAGTGAAGAACGCTGTTTGAGGTGATTAAGAAGCGATTAGTCGATGGAGTTGTATGTGCTAATTGAGGTGATAAAAAAGCGATTAGTTGATGGAGATGTATGTGTGTTTGTGGTTTTGCGAAGTGAAGAACACTAATTGAGGTGATTAAGAAGTGATTAATCATGGAATTGCGTGTTTGTGGTTTTTTTGCAAAGTGAAGACGTGGAAAGCTCTGGAGTAAGTCAAGTTCGTGATGCATGGGAGAGTCCGCTTCAAAAGCCGTATACTTCGGATTTCTTTCTCCTTGATCCTTGTATTGTTAGTTTCCTTTTCTCCTTGTTCTTTTAATTTGCTTTCTTTTTGATTTTTGATTGAAATTTTGTGAGATAGGTAAACTTTTGGTCATATGTTTGGATGAAATGTGAAATCCCGTGTTTCTGAAATTAGCTTGTACAGAAGGCGAGATTGAAGTCGGAATCTTTGCGAAGTGAAACCGTATTGTTTAGTTCATATATCGAGTTTCTCTGAACAAAAGGTGAAAAGGGTGAAAGGTGACACTGAAGTCGGAACTTTTGTTGTGTGAAACCCGTGTTTCTTAGTTCATATGATGTGTTTCTTTGATCGAAATTTTGTCCTTGAGTATCTTACCGATTGTTATACTTCCTTATCGAAGCTTATTGACTGTACCGTCTGTACATGCTTTTCTATTTTCTTGATGATCTTATTTTTGTTTCGCAGGAAAGCTTAGAGCCACATTTGGGGGAGAAATGCAACACAGTTGACGTGGTTTGCTGCATGCAGCATTTGCAGGTTTTATAAATAGGTTCAATTCAATTCATATTGGCGGTATTATTATAAGGAGTTTTGTAGAAAGTCTAAAGCCTATTTATTTGGCAGATGTGCTTCGATTCTAAACAGAGAGTAATGATTCTTCTGCGCAATGTGGCTTCTCTTCTCAAACCGGGAGGTTATTTTTTTGGTATAACCCCCGACTCCTCCACGATATGGTATGGCGCAATGACTGCCAAGGTCCTCTTCCTTTCTTTATTTCTCGTTCTTTTTTCCACCTTCCTTGAGTCCGTGATTATCTTCCGTTTTTTTAAAAACATTTTTTGACTTCTTACTGCGCTTCCTACTTCTTACAATTGGGTTTTCAAGCGCAGCATGCGGAAAAATAACCGAAAAATTATGTGCAGTCTTCTAATTTTGATACATTACTTATATATTGTACTCCATTATATTTGTTTCAGGGCCAAATACCAGAAAAATGTTGAAGCATGTCATAACAGAAGTTCCTCAATGAAGCCAAACAGCATGCCTAACTGCATTCGATCAGAGAGCTACATGATCACTTTCGAAGTTGAGGAAGAAAAGTACGTCTCAAAGTTCATGTTTTTATAGTATTATTATATGCAGGGAGAGAGGAAAACACTGTTCTAATTTTTGTCATTGCTTTGATTGATCAGGTTTCCTATATTTGGAAAGAAATACCAGCTCAAGTTCGCGAGTGATGTTTCTGCAGAAACTCATTGCTTAGTTCATTTCCCGAGCTTTATTAGGTAATGACTGCTCGACTACTCGTTATTTCAGGATATAACAGTTACATAACTTAGGCCATGTTCTTTCTAGCTGAAACTGATTGAATTCAATTGAAATGAAAGTGTCTGAACTGATAATGAAGGCCTTATAGGTATCAGTAAACAATTTCAGTCCAAGTCGAAGTCGTGGCACTTCATGCTTCAATTCCTTTTAGTCGGGATAGTTTGTCATGCTCTCAATGTGTTGGAAATCTAGATCCTTGACTAATATAGTAATATGTGCTCTTTGATTACAGATTGGCTCGTGAAGCTGGTCTCGAGTATGTGGAGATTCAGAATTTAACCGAATTTTATGATGATAACAGGTGCGAGTTTTTTTCTCTCCTGGCACTACTAAAAAATTGCTTAGCGATTGTGTAAAGAACCCAACGGAATAGTCGGAGTAGGAAATGTGAATCAAATGGTGTTGTCACATTTCGATCATTAATAATGCGTTACTGTTTATCTTCTTTTTCTGGTGACAACAGAGCTCAGTTTGCAAGCTTAATCTCAAAATTCGGTCCAAATCTTGTAGATCCTCGTGGAAGACTACTTCCTCGGTCTTATGATATACTAGGTGAGTAATTTGGACTTTTGGAGTTGCCATTGTAATTTCAATTTTTTTTTATTAATGGCCGTATTCAGCAAAGTTTATCACGTTCGATTGCAGGTTTATATACGACATTCATATTTCAAAAACCAGATCCAGACATGGCCCCGCCCATAACAACTCCCATCTTGCCTGACGGACCTCATATTTTCGATGAGGCAAGTAATACCGTGGGTCGTTTGGCGACTTGACTTTTAGCTGGCAGTTGATTAGCAATAAACTTTGGCTTTTGATTGGTGAGTTAGCTTAACATAATCACCTTAACTACAGCTTTTAGATTCAGCTGAAAACAGATGGGAACGAATACACTTTTCTTTTTTCCGATAATTCATACTTTCATAGCTTATGTGATGGCAAATTGACATGGTTGAATCACTTGAATGTGTATAGAGAGAGTGGGAAGAGACGAACTGGGAAGATCACGATGCAGATGCAGTTCATGCAGATGCCGATGATGAGAATGCAACGGGCGATGCTGATGCACCTCCTGGTCTAGGTAACATTATTGATGAACCCGGGATTTTAGGTCCCGGCCCTCCAGATTTACGCTTTACAGATGCTCTGTAACTTAATTTTTCCCCCTAATTTTTTTTTTGCTTTATCGATTATTAATGTTCTTGCACCGGGGAATGATATTGTCAGATTTTCTAATTTAAATGAAAAATTTGAGATGGAATTACAAAGGGCTCTCTTCCTTTTCTTATTGCATAGCATCAACATCAAAATCTTTTCCATACATTGGATCATTATTAGCATGAAAAATCAGAAACAGCCACGGCACTCGCCAGCGACCAGCGTATTCATGTTTTGAACATGAAATTTACAGAAATATCAAGAATAGCCTTTACATATATATATATGTAGGAGAAGACAGAGACGACTAGTCTTCAAGTTCGAGGATCTTGACGACAGCAACATCACCAACTTTTTGGCAAACAACAACTCGATCATGTGCCTTGATGACACCAAAAGCCTTGCCATGGTCGAGCGCTACCTTCAATATGGTTTCATTTGAAGCACTCGTTGACTCCGCCTGCAAAAACAACATACATCTATCACTCACTCGCCTATGAACCGAACTTACAGGAATTTACAGGATACCGAGTATTAAAGAAAGAAGATGATGGGTGGAGTGCTATGGCTACTTACAGGATGTCTTGGATCAGCTAGCAATGGGAAGAGGCCTCTGACAATGAGTGACTGCCTTGCCTATCATCATCACCACCACCAATCAGGAATTCAAGATTTTCAGGAACCGTCGAGATTTTGTCAGTTGAATCCGAAATGTTACAGCTAAGTACTCTCTCCAATCCATTTTAAACTATCTATTTGACTTTTGCACGGTCTACGATTTGACCAATTCTTCTTACACTTGGCAAACGGTTCAATGGGGTTCGGGTCGGGCCATTTTCGGGTTATTCGAGGCCAGTTGACTTTGGTCTGCCAGGTCATTTTCGGATTTGTTATTTTCAACTATTTAAGGAATATCGCCTTATTTTCTATGATAACTTTCGTGCCACTTTTGGGTTAGGCCGGATCAAACTCGGGTCTTCAGTTCGGGTTGGGTTGTTTGGGTCGAAATTCGATTTGAAAAAAAGGTGGATAGTTTAGAATGGATCGGAGATATGCATTAACCGTGTGTTTTAAGGCATGATGAGTATAGGAAAAAATACCTGATAAGCACCCGTAAATGTCCAGCGAATGTGGTTAGTTCTAAGTTGAGGAACAACTACTGAGAACACTGGCATTGTCGGACGGTACTTGGCAAGCAATCTACATTACCCATTTTTATAAGTGAACCGTTAGTCTCCCTTAAGACGGGTATCCATTTTAAAATGGGTCAAGTACTGCCCCATTTAGATAGTACTCGACCCGTTTTAAGTATATAATAGACATAGGAGCAAACCTTGCGGCTCTACCCGACGTGGTGAAGCAGATGATTGCTGATGCCTTCACTTTGATGGCGGCACGTACCTGTGTTATTATGCAGGGAATTATATACTGTAATTTATATTGTTTGTTAAAATGCAACGCAACGAACTAACTTAAGTGAATGTTGAAGAAACTTTAGTCGAAAGGATGTGGAGAGATATTAACTGCAGATGAAGCGATGGATTCCACGTGAGATACAGGCTCTCCAACAAATTTCCCCGTCTTCTTGAAAAATAAATCATGGTTGAATACCTTCTCTGCCTGCGCTCACAGATTCACCACAACCTCACATAAGCCATCTTCACGTGAGATACAGGCTCAGTCGAGATCAATTATCAACTGAGATGAATTATCTGAAGTGAACTGAGCTGAAATAAGCCGGGAATTACCTCAAAACAAATTCTACCCACAGTTCCTATGGTTTCAACCGGATACAAACCGCGTAGTGTCTCTGCACCCAGAAGAATAGCATCACTTCCTGCAAATCAGAGTTACAGTCATTAGATTAGATAACCAAATCTGCAGCAGACGGGAAATTTTACTCTGCAGTTTTTACCCTTTTGAAGGAGACTGCAAGATCCATTTTTTTTGCCAGCAGTAAAACTAAGACCGTTATCATTCCACGCACTGTTCGCTAGTCGATAAAAAGGGAAAAACAAGAAGATACCGTCTAATACAGCGTTAGCAACATCAGTTGCCTCAGCACGAGTAGGCCTGAGGTTGTTAGTCATGCTGTCCACTACTCGAGTAACCACTGCAGGCTTTCCCGCCATATTGCATTTGTAAAGAGCTGCCTTTTGAAACAAGAACACCTATGGAACTCACAACGAGTCAGATGGCAGAGATTAAGTCATGCAATCGTTGATGGATCTATGACGAAGGACACGGGAAAACAAATTTTTTTACTGTTACTTTGTCCAGTTTTAGGCTAAAAGGGTAAACTTTCATGTAAAAAAGCCTTCAATGGGAACCCGGAACATAAAATCTCTGGAACCGTCATTGCATGCAAAGGGGATGCATCAAAATGGGTTTGTAATGAACGAGAGGTATCAGAAGAATCGACCTTTTCTGGTGGAAGATCAATTCCGAGGTTTCCACGAGAGAGGATGATGCCATCGGCTTCTTGTAGAATCTCATCAAAATGGGCTAACCCCTATATACATAATTAACATTACATTAACAAAAAATCTCGAAAATAACGGCTAAAGATTGACAGTTTAGAGAAGAATGAAAATACATTTCTATCTTGTTACCTCAACGTTCTCAATTTTCGCAAAAATGTGAGTTTGTCGAAGATCGCCTAATGTAGACAGGAACTCACGAGCCTGCGATATATACCCAAATTCATCTCAAATAACTCGCTATAAGTCTATAACAAAAGAATTAAAAGAGGAAAAATAATCAAAAATCTTATTTAAATACTAAATCCTTACTTGTCGGACATCTTCTGCATGCCGAGTGTAAGACAGCGAGAGGAAATCAATATTGTTCCGAACACCCCAAGTGCTTATAACCTGCAACACGACGATGTCAACAAATATCGTAACAGATGTGAAACAAACTCTTATATGAATGTAAAATTTTGTGACTAATTCCATCATAAATCGATGGTGCTTTTTAGTTTTTACCTCCTTGTCCTTTTCCGAAAGAGTAGGCTGATCTATATGTACTTGAGATACATGCAAGGTGTACAGAGGACCAGCCAGTGTGGCGGTGTTCTTGATAAGGCAGACCACATCTGCCCCCTTAATCTCGGATACCTACGATGCCAAATAATCATTAGTTCAGTCAATTACACAGATGCAATAGCATTCCAGGGCACTGTCTCAAAAACAAAAGACACAAACGTGACGATGTTTTCATCATATTTTCATTTTACAAATTCTTGTTTGAAACAAACATATCCATCTTAAACATTGAAATGGGTCCCTCTCTCTAGCTATACGGGCATGGGACCTGGCAAAAGGGTCAACCGGGTCGGGTTCAGGTGGGTCAGCTTCGTGTCCGGTCACTTTCAGGGGAAAATCAGTTGATTTCGGTCAGGCCGGGTCATTTCGGGGTTGGGTCATTTACATGTTTTATTTCCACCTTTTTTTAGGGATATGGACTCGTTTTTTATATAAAAAAAACGCTTGGGTTGGTCCCAGGTTAGTCCGGGTCAATTTGGGTTACGGGTCACGGGCCTTCGGGTCGGGTCGGTACTTAAACCGGTTTTAAACTTAACATGGATATGACTGTCTTAAGGAAAACCGAAATGTGTTCAATTACCTCGAGCCAAACTGAAGTGGTCTCACTTCCGGTGAAAAGATACTGACCAACAAAGATAGTATCTCCTGCCTTCACAGCCTGCATGAAGTCGGTTGATTGACATCGAAGAACAGAAGCAATAATGTATAGAGATTAGATAATTAATTATTAGTTAATTAATACTCCTCCGTGTGTAATTAAATTAAATTAAATGTGCAAGTGTGTTCACGGTTCACCTTAGACAGCCCGTTGAAGTTGATAGGTAGGAGGTCGGAGTTAGCCTCTTGGCCTTGATCAGGTGTTAGAACCACCAACGAATCTGCCACGAGGGAAATCGGAAGCTCCTTCTTATTGATAACTTGCAATTCAGGGCCCACCGTATCCAACATCACCTGCAAAGAACAAATCATTACGGTACTTCAATTTAGACTAGACCCAAAAAAAAAATCGATAATTTTGCCCAAAATAGCCGTGTTTGATATTCCCTCTGTTTCATTGATATCTTCCACATTTTCTTTTTCAATCATTTCTTTGATTTCTTTCACTTTCTTTTTTTTGTTACCAAACTTCTCTTTTATCTAGGTGACCCATTTACTTTACTTCCTCTCTACTTTTACATATTTTTATTGTTTTTCTTAAGAAATGTGCCACTTTTAAGGTGGAAGAAATCACTGAAACAGAGGGAGTACTCTACACCGTGTCAGACACGACACATAATGAAGATTCTGGGTAGAAGTTATAGAAGTAAGAATAGTAGGAACATACACCACAAAGCTTCGTAGTCGATTTTATGGCCTTCTTGAGATTCTCCAAAGTTTCTTGATGATACTCGGCATCTCCCCACGAGAAATCAAACCGTGCCACTGAGTATAATTGATAAAATTAGCACAATTGCTTGCTTTCATTAACACTAATTAATTAATAATACTCTAGATATTTGCATTTTATCCAACTCATAATAATTCTTTTTACACAAATGATAGTATACAGCCGTTGTACCGTGCAACAGACCTTAAAACTAGGAATTTATGATAAAAAGTTACCACTTTATGTTATTTAGTGACCACTTTTAAGTTAAATAGTAACCCCGTTTTAATGAAAAAGTGATAATTATTTATCTGAAAATGGTAACTAACTAACCTAAAATGGTCACTTTTTATCATAAATTGCAAAGTTTTACTACTGTTGTAGAGTAAAACAGTTGTACACAATACTTGCAGTTCTTTTTATCATAAAGTCTTGTGTAAAACGGCTTTATCATCAAGATTCAAGCCGTTTGTAAAACCGATTCAGTACCTCACGAACTTTTCATCTAAACGGGTCATAACATTTGTGTAAATAGATCCATTTTACGCAATATTTGTGTAAGACGGCTTTACATGTGAATAACGGTTCATTTTATGGCCATCTCAATAAGCAACACATACATAGTAAATAAGCTAAAAGGGGTAAGTTGAAAATATACCAGACATTCCAGCATTAAGACAAGAAGAAATGGTGTCGAAAGATCGAGAATTGGGACCCAAAGTACCCACAATTTTGGTCATTGATGGAAATGCAGTCTGCTGAAAACCCAAATCAAAAATACCCATCACTCCAAATTACTCAAATTTTAACTAAATCACATAAAAAAGAGAGAATTTTAAGCTAGCAGGCTTAGAAGGCTCAAGGATTAAAGCAAATCTAATCGGTTTAGCAAACCGTAAATCAAAACATACCCATCAATCCAAATTACTTACAGTAATTTTTAACTAAAATCACATGAATTTGATTGATTTGATCATGTAAAAGATGAAAATTTTAAGCTTATAGGCTTAGAACAGTCGATCAAAACATACCCATCAATCCAAATTACTCAAATTTTAACTAAAATCGCTTTAATTTGATTGATTTAATCACATAAAAGAAGAAATTCTTAAGCTTGCAGTCTTAGAAGTTAGAACAGTAGACCAAAACATACTCATCAATAAAAAATTACTCAAAATTTAACTAAAATCACTTAAAATTAACTGATTTTTGCATTAAAGAAGTGATTTTTAAGCTTGTGAGCTTAGAACAGTAGATCAAAACATACCCATCAATCCAAATTACTCAAAAATTTAACTAAAATCACTTAAAATTAACTAAATTTTGCATTAAAGAAGTGATTTTTTAGAGAAGTAGATCAAAACATACCCATCAATCAAAATTACTCAAAATTCAACTAAAATCACATGAAATCAACTGAATTAATTGCATCAAAGAAGTGATTTTTAAGCTTGTAAGCTTAGAACAGTAGATCAAAACATACCCAACAATCCAAATCACTCAAAAATTTAACTAAAATCACATGAAATTAACTGAATTAACTGCATCAATGAACTGATCAAAACATACCCATCAATCAAAATACTCAAAATTCAACTAAAATTCAAATTAACTGAATTAATTAATTGCAATAAAAAGAAGTGATTTTTAAAGCTTACAGGCTTAGAAGGCTCAAGAATTGAAGCCATTCTAATGGGTTCTTCCAACAACAATGGACCTGAATGCATGTTTGAAGATTGTTGAAATCAAAGTTGAAAACTTTGGAATTGAATTTGAAGAAGATGAATAGATGAATAGATGATGATGATGATGATGATGGTATGTAGCACACTTGAGAGTTGGATAAAGAAGTACAAGTATGAAGGTGGTATTTGTTGACTCCATTGTCACTATACTATGGGCTCACCTTCTATGTGGTGGTTGATGGTTACATCTTCAAAGAATCTTTCTTTTTAATATGATGACAAATCTTTGTTTTCGACGACGATATCTGTCATAAATATCGACTGCTTAGCGATTAGATAAAGATTAATACTGAATATAATCATTGGTTAGTTACAAATAAAACTTAGGTTCGGTTCTTTACGGTTTTTTCCATCTTCGTTTAACTAAATTCATTCTTATTTAGTTTACTTAAATAAAGTTTTTTTTTTTTTAATGAACGAGGGAACCCGCAGTCGCTACCTTTTTGGTGCGTTCTGGGTAAACCCTCGGGTGTACGGCTCGAAGTCTAGAAGACATAGTCTCAAGCCATACAACTCTCACAAGTTCGCGCTTGCAGGGGCTTGGCCACAAGTTTTAACCACTAGGCAACACCCTTGCGGACATTGCTAAATTATGCACGAAGATTACTGTAGTACTAGTACTAGTACATTATACTCATTTTGTCATTATTTTTTCAATCTTTGTCGTTATTATTTCACGTTTACGTCTATTATCTCATCCCAAAATCGCCATTAATTACAGCAAATCACCTTTCCATCTATTATCTCGTTGCAAAATCATCATTAATAACAACAAAAATCACTTTAACGACTATGATCTCGTCCCAACCCCGTCATTTCACAACAACAACATCCAACAGCAACCACAAATCACCTTTACGATTATTATCCAGTCCCAAACCCGTCATTCCACAACAACAACAACAACAACAGAAACCATAAATCACCTTTACGACTATTATCCAGTCCCAAACCCGTCATTCAACACCAACAACAACAAATCACCTTTACGACTATTAACTCGTCCCAAACCCCTCATTCCACAACAACGACAACAACAACAACAAATCACCTTTACGACTATTATCCAGTCCCAAACCAGTCATTCCACAACAACAACAACAACAACAGAAACCATAAATCACCTTTACGACTATTATCCAGTCCCAAACCCGTCATTCAACACCAACAACAGCAAATCACCTTTACGACTATTAACTCGTCCCAAACCCCTCATTCCACAACAACGACAACAACAACAACAAATCACCTTTACGACTATTATCCAGTCCCAAACCAGTCATTCCACAACAACAACAACAACAACAGAAACCATAAATCACCTTTACGACTATTATCCAGTCCCAAACCCGTCATTCAACACCAACAACAGCAAATCACCTTTACGACTATTAACTCGTCCCAAACCCCTCATTCCACAACAACGACAACAACAACAACAAATCACCTTTACGACTATTATCCAGTCCCAAACCAGTCATTCCACAACAACAACAACAACAACAGAAACCATAAATCACCTTTACGACTATTATCCAGTCCCAAACCCGTCATTCAACATCAACAACAACAAATCACCTTTACGACTATTAACTCGTCCCAAACCCGTCATTCCACAACAACGACAACAACAACAACAAATCACCTTTACGACTATTATCCCGTCCCAAACCCATCATTTTCCACAACAAATCACCTTAAACATTGATATCCAATTATCCTCTAATCCCGTCTTAAACCCGCTAACCCGAAACAAATCACACCTTCTAATCCCAAGGAGTCCAACACCCTAACCAACCCATTGGGCCATTCACCACTGACTATATAACATCGGGTTCATAGACTCCATAGAAATTTTAGTAACACGTAGCAATCGACAACAACCACCATGGACGCGGTGGAGAAAGCGGTGGCGCAAATCCAAGGATTATCGGGATCATCGTCGGACTTACATCAACTCCACAACTTCCTCAAACAATCCGATGAATTGCTCCGAGTCAACACAGCTCGTCTACCTCCGTTCTTCGCTCAACTCGACCCTTCCTTTCACTCTCTCGGTTTCCTCTACTTCCTGTTCGTTCGTCTTACTTTTCTCTCTTTTCGTTCCTTTTTGTTTGTTGTTGATGTTTTGGTTCGTGCATGATTGATTGTGTGAATTCTAGGGTTTCATCGTGTTTCGGTGATGGTATAGCGAATTGATTTGTGTACGGTAATTTCGCAAATTCTAGGGTTTTGATTGATTTTTGTTGGAATTAGGGCTTTGTTGGATATGATTTTGGGTTTCGTTTTTGATTGGAATTGGTTAGGTGTGTTGTAGACTTATAGCTGATGATTAGTGTACGATTATTTCGCAAAATTGGTTTTGCCGATTTTAGGTGATGTTAGAGGTGATGTTTGGTGAAATTGGCAGGTGTGTCATAGTTGATGATCAGTGTACCATAATTTTGCAAATTCTAGGGTTTCGTCATTTTTCTGGTGATGTTAGAGATGATGATTGGTGGAATTGGTTAGGTGTGTTGTAGCTATTGATTTGTGTACGATAATTTCGCAGATTCTAGGGTTTTGGCAGTGTTTTTTTGTTGAAATTAGGGGATTGTTGGATATGATTATGTTATAGACTTATACTCCGTAACCCATTAGTGTTTGATAATTGCGCAAATTCTAGGGTTTTGTCATTTTTCGGTGATGTTTGGTGGAATTGGTCAGGTGTGTTATAGTTGATGATCGGTGTACGATAATTTCGCAAATTCTTAGGGTGTTGACAGTTTTTGTTGAAGCTAGGGCTTTGTTGGATATGATTTGTGTCTTGTTTTGATTGGAATTGGTTGTGTGTGTTATAGCTAATGATTAGTGTATGCTAATTTCCCAAATTCTAGGGTTTTGACGTGTTTCGATGAAATTTGGGCTTTGTTTTAGTTGATTAGGTATTAATTTTGGCACGAATTTGAAAGGAGTAAACGATAATGGGTCTGAAACTAGTTTACTTTACTGGGAACACCGTTATGATATCTACGGAATTAGTTTTGATTTATGTTTTATAGCATTGACTAGTGAACCTCTCTTCGTATTTGGCACTACTGCCTTATATAAATATACAGCTAATGTGAAGTATCAAACTCTTGAAGTAACGGGGACGACATTGATTCCGTTTTAGTGAAGATCAATTTTTGCGCCATTACTCTAGTAATTGGTTTAGATTTATGTTTAATAGTATTGCCCTGTAATGCTCTGTTGATATGCATCTTCTGTGTTCTTTCTTCCGTTAAATGCCCAACGCATACATGATGTTCTGAAGTGAAGTTCCGGCTTTTGAGCTCCATATGTGTTGCTAATTTATCTTTGTTCCTCATGTTAATAGGGATGCATACTTATCTTCTCGAGTACCAAAAGACGATGTCAGCGAGGTTGCTAAATTGGTGGCCAGATTTATCAACGTTTGTCGTCCTGAACAGATCCGTCTTGCACCCGAAAAATGTATGCATGCTGACAAGAGTCTGATTATAACTTCGCATTTGTAAGCTGATTATTCATGGGCCCCTGACAGTAATTTTTGATTTAATGTCAGTTATAAATGTCTGCAAAAAGCTTAAGGATCTAGTCATGGGTCTCGGTGCTCCTATCAGAGGTGTTGCTCCAATGCTGACCGGCATCCTTAAAATTCGAACTTCATCCGAACATCTAACTACTCTGCACCCCGACTTTCTTCTTCTCTGTATAATGGCCAAATGCTACAAGACTGGTGTGTCGCTGTTAGAGGAAGATGTCTTTGAGATCGAATACCCAAAACATCTTTTCCTGTACTGCTATTACGGGCAAGTTTCTTTCACTTCTTATGCATTCTTAAAATATATGAAGAAGTAGTCTCACTCATACAAAGTTCCTTTCAATTTGTTCCGTTGATTTTGTTCTGATCTACGAGTCTTTCGAAACACTGTGCAGGGGTATGATCTACATAGGACTGAAGAAGTTTGATAAAGCATTGGAGCTTCTTCATAATGTGAGTTAACTACTTTCTGTATTATGTGCTCTACATGATGTGTAACTAAATACGAGTAATGTTTAATCTTCTGAGTACACTATAATCGCAGGTAGTTACTGCTCCAATGTCTACTTTAAGTTCGATAGCTGTTGAAGCATACAAGAAGTACATATTGGTCTCCCTCATTCATAATGGCCAGGTCTATCGATCTTTTGGCCCATGTTTATGTTTTCCGTCTGCTGCTATTTCATATAATCCATTTTGTTTCTCGAGGTGAAATATAGTACTCAATATATATGCTTCCCATCAAATCAAAAACAGAATGCTCCTCTTAGTGTACATACGTTATGGTTTCAGCCATGTAGTTTTTTTCGTCTTTTTCTTTTATCTTGTGTATGCTTGATAAAAAAAGCTGACTGTGATTTTTATGGTCGCAGCTCTCTTCTCATTTTCCAAAGTACACTTCTTCTGTGGCTCAGAGGAGTTTAAAGAACTTCACTCAGGTATTCAAATGAATTTTTCTCTCGATATTCCATCTCTTTGAGACCAAAGTAATGTTTTCACCGTCACAATTTTGGGTCTATACATCATATTAAAGTCAAATGCTGGAATATGCATTTACGTTTCCTTATCGAGTAAATTTGTAACGAATCAATTACTACACTACCCTCACCTTCTCTCACTTCTTTCTCGCATCCACTCTTTCTACCCAAGAGTCGGTTAGGCTTGGAAGGGTAAATCGGTAGTTGTGCCTCTTGCATAAATATTCACCTCAAAAACAAACCTAGAGACGAAGGGAGTATAATCATCAAGCATTCTGTTATTTTTTGTTGACGCAAGTTCATGTGTTATTTGGAAACTACCTCCCTATGTTTCCCCACATAGTGATACCTGCTTATAAATTTCACGAGCAAAGAGCAAAAACAACTGTTTGATTTTGCTTACTTGATGAAACTCGCCTGTGTTGTGTTCCTTTGGAATCAGGCCTACCTTGAACTAGCAACCAGCTATAGCAATGGTAACATTGCTGAACTGCAGAGACATGTCGAAGCGAGCAGGCAGAAATTTGAAGCGGTCAGTTATTCAACCCAAGACTGACAAACCTCTTTCAAATATTCAATCCCAGTTCAAATTTGCATATGCTTGGGATTCTGACTTTTTATACTCGTGTATGCAGGACAATAATCTCGGACTGGTGAAACAGGTTGTGTCATCGATATACAAGCGGAACATCCAGAGATTAACTCAGACATACATAACTTTATCCCTTGAAGACATCGCCAATACTGTGCAGTTAAATAGTCCTAAGGAAGCCGAGATGCATGTTCTGCAAATGGTACTGTGTCTCGATGTTTTTCCTCAACATTACCGTTCTTTTTGCTTTTTTTAACCCTTTGATCTGTGTATCGACATTTTTGGGCTAATCTTCTCTTGTTTTCCAGATCGAGGATGGTCAGATATTTGCTACAATTAACCAGAAAGATGGAATGGTCAGATTCCTCGAGGATCCTGAACAATACAAGACGTGTGAGATGATTGAACGCATTGACAGCTCAATCCAGAGGTATGTTCTTTGATCACCATGCTGAAAAAAAAATGTCGCTCCACACGTATTAGTGCTCTGGTAGCTCAATCCATTCCAAATTCGTTCCAAATTTATAAAGTTGATAAAACCTGTAAAATATCAATCTCGATTTTACTCAAATTTATGAAGTTAATATATAAAGCCAACATATTTATTTACCTTCGATTATACAAAGAAGCTTCGGAGACCGTGAAAAGTCAAATATGTAGTTTGATAAAAACTACTGTAATTGAAATGCATAATTCTTGGTCTATTATCTCTGCAGAACAATGGTTTTGTCCCGGAAATTAACTGCTGTAGATGAACAGATTTCCTGCGACCCATCGTACCTGTCCAAGGTAAACCCAACCCGAGTTTCATAAGTAAAAAAATAAAGTGTCGGGATCAATCAGACCGTCAATTAACCCAAATGAGACACTTTGTTGCTGTAAATACTACAGGTCGGGAAAGAACGACAGAGATTTGACTTCGATGATTATGACAGCGTACCACAGCGATTCAACATCTGATCTGATCTGATCTATCTACCGTGTCTGCATCATTTGGCTTCGATGATTATGCTCCTCTGTTAAATGTTCTCCTTTGGTGTTCGAAATTTGAATGGTCGTTTTATATGATGAGTGAACACTTTTGTCCAATTTTCCGGGTTATTTTTATTCCGATATTAGTTATATGGTTTAAGGAGATTAGACGAGTGCTTAATTAATGACGTGTAATACCCCGAGTTTATGATGATACAAAGTAAGTATTAAATAGGGTGCTACTTTTTCATACATGCATGTTACTCAATTGTACTTGAAAATTACAATTTCACCCCTCTTATTTCTACCTTCTCATCTAAAAAAAATCTTAAAGTTGTCAAAATTCTCCACCACCACGCCGGCGACCATTCCGGTTCACCACGCCAGCCACTGCGTTTTTCCCTCCTTTTTAAAGATTGTCTATGCTATTATTTTTTCAATCGTTTCAAATTAATTAACTTATACGGAGCATACAATAAAAAAAACTATAATTAATTAAAACTATAACCCAATTAAAAAGACGAAATTAATTCGATAATAATTATAGAAATCTAATTCAAACCCTAAATCGGAATTAACCCTAATTAATCAATTAAAACTAATTTTACAATAGAATATCGATACCAAATTATGATACATATTGAATTCACAAATAATTGATAAAATTGAATTTAGAATTGACGAGAATTAATTTTGATAAGGCTATTTAGAGTTTTGTTTAGAAGGAAAATCATGAAAATGAGGAAAGGGATAGTATTGAAAAATTTATGAAAGTTTAGGTAGGATTGAATAACATGCAATTATGAAAAAGTAATTCCGATTAAATATGATTTAAGGAGATCAGACGAGTGTTTTTACTTCTCTCAACAGAACACGAGGTGAATATAATAAATTCAAAAATAAGTCTAATGGAGATAATTCGTGAACGAATACAATAATTTTGTTAGTTTCTAATTTTAAATAAAAAGGAAAATTACACTAAAATTGAGTGTGCGTTTGATTCGTAATCACGTGTTTCTCTCTTTGCTTCGTAAGTGATAGAACACTCACTTTAGTTATAATATTAATATTAAATCAAAATAATTAAGCGAAGAAGAAAAAAAATTAAAAAAAAAGAGTTGTTTACCGTATAAATATGAATTGTACGTATACCATATAATATGAGCTATGGACGTATACCATATAAATTCAAAAATACTACATCAAAATAATTAAAGAAAATGAAAAAAAATCATATACGGTATAAATCAAAATAATTAAACAAACATGAAAAAAAATATATCATATACGGTATAAATCAAAATAATTAAACAAACATGAAAAAAAAATATAAAAAAAATATCATATACGGTATAAATCAAAATAATTAAACAAACATGAAAAAAAAAATATATAAAAAAAAAAAAATATCATATACGGTATAAATTAAAATAATTAAACAAACATGAAAAAAAATATAAAAAAAAAATATCATATACGGTATAAATCAAAATAATTAAACAAACATGAAAAAAAAATTTTGAAAAAAATATCATACACGGTATAAATACAAACTGCAGTACGTATACAGTATAAATACAAAAATATTATTTTTCTTTTTTTACACAAAAATATTATTTCCTCCATTTTTTTTTACTTACAGAAATCCATTTAAAAAAAAAAAATCAAAAAAATAAACAGACACGTGGCTGCACCCTATATAATAAACACTTGCGCACTTCTCACGCAAAATTTCAAATACTCTGTTTCTGTTAACGGTAAAATTTTCTTGCTGCAATTCCTCACGCCTTAATCACTCGTACTTACTCTGTTTTCTGTTCATCCCTACCGACCTCTCCGTTCACGCACACCCGTTTGCATTTTCCGAGTTACTTCAAATGGTGTAATTCTTGATGACAGAGTCGATGTAATTGGATCTTGGAATGTGCTTGATACTGAAGGCGTCACCCACCATATATCTCTAACCGATTCAATCCATGGCTGGCTCTTCATCCGAGTATGTACTTTATCTTTAATTTCTTGAATTTATCCCCTTTTTAGTTGATTTAATTCGTGGGTTTCGTTTAATTTTTAGGGTTTTGATTGAAATTTAATTTAATTTATCCCCTTTTATAGTTCATGTTTTAATTCGTGGGTTTCTTTTAATTTTTAGGGTTTTGATTGGAATTTAATTTAATTTATCCCCCTTTTATAGTTCATGTTTTAATTCGTGGGTTTCTGGTAATTTTTAGGGTTTTGATTGAAATTTAATTTAATTTAATTTATCCCCTTTTTATAGTTCATGTTTTAATTCATGGGTTTCTTTTAATTTTTAGGGTTTTGATTGGAATTTAATTTAATTTAATTTATCCCGTTTTTAGTTCATGTTTAAATTCGTGGGTTTATCCCTTTATTTCATCAAATTAGGTTTAATTCATGCTTTTGTTTAATGGGTTTCCCTTAATATCTAGGGTTTTGATGGGTATCTAGGTTTAGTTAGAATTATGATTGATAACATTCTCGATACAAGTTCTGATAATTTATTATTATTATTATGTCGAACAATGATTTATTGTAGACTTTGATTTTTAATATAACTCTCTTAGTAAATCCTTATTACAGTAACATTTATTATTATTATTATTATTATTATTATTATTATTATTATTATTATTATTATTATTATTTTACGTACTCTTGTATTCTGTCAGTCAATGTTGTAATGTATGTCATCTGTTTAACCGCCTGCCTACTCGATTAGATGTCGATTATTATGTTCATGGGACTCGGACATGATCTGACAGTGTCTCTGAAAATCAGATATCGAACTAATATAGCTGCTGTTCGGTTGTATACAATGTTTGTATGCATGCATGCAGGCTTCATCTCTACGGCATGACCCTGACGACCCGTTTCATACAAAAATATATATTAAGATGTGCAAATTCAATTGATGAACGAGTACAAGGTCGCCAGAGGAGTTGTCGATCGAATGAGCAACACTGTAACGCCTTCAACAATCACTTTAAATCTGTTTAGATATCAATTTTTGATTAAGTAGGATGATATTTAATTTATTAGTATGTTATTCTAAATAATTTAACATCTTTCCCTATATCTGAAACCACACTTCACATACCTGTCTGTCTACATGCATGCCAATGGATCAACAGCTCCATAAATCGAACCAGAACCAGAACCAGAACGACAACTCCGACTCTTGTAATATGTACACAATCTCATAGTATTTGTAGTCTATGGTTAACTCATTGTGCTACTAAGACACAAGTAAGACTGCAAACATCTGACTTCCTACCTCCTTTCTGATGCTGTATTATGTGATACACCTTCATTTTTACCAACTTGAATGATGTGATTCAATTGTGTGACGGGAGTCGGAGTTGTCGATGCTAAGTTTTTTCGCAACTGTTATTCAAGAAAATTATGTCACACTGCTTAAGAGTGTCAGGGTTCATATGACCGACCATTGATAATATATACCTACGAAGTCAAAGAAGTGATACAATTTGGAAGCTCGGTTCAAGACTCTCTATATGACTCTATCACAAGTAAAATTTCGAATAACAGTTTAGTTTATTTTGACCAGAAAAGATGGAAACAGATGTGTTTAGGCAATCCTGGCTGACACAATACATTATCAGCCTTTATGTCTAGATTACGGGACAACGAATTCTCAACTCGGAAATCGTCTAACAGATCCAACCAACATCGACTACTTCCTTCTTCCTCCTCGTCGTCGCAGATCTTGTCTTGAGATTTCTCCTTCAACTTTTCACACAAGTACTCTAGGATAATGGTTCGAGTACCCACAAAGGTGGTTGGACGAATGATAAATAGCACAGCATCGACAATAGCAGCTACATTTTCATCCAAGTAAGGGATCCCAAGGATCAAGTGAATATTATTGTGTCGCGGGTAAGCCTGAATTGCTTCTACTTCTACTCGCTCTGGTTCAAATGTTACCTCCGGCCGAACAAAGTCAAGTACAAGTTTAATCCGAGTTGTTGTCATTACAGGAAGTGCGAGGAATGTCCTCAAGTCAATGAACCACAAAGTGTCGCAAGCATACCTCACGGTAAAGCTAAAGGTGCTCTCTTCCAGGTCAGGCATTGGACTAAAGAAACTCTGCTTTGGAATTGCATCTGCCCTGTAATTGAGGACCCTCAATTTTGGACAATTAACGTACAGCTGCACGAGGCTGCTGAACTGACAACAGTCAAGGAATGTCAATCTGGCACAATCGATACTAGCTTCCTTCACAGCAACTGCACCGTGTCTATAAACTTTCAACTTCCTGACAAGGTTGCTAACTACATTAAATTTTTCTGTATCGTGTATATATATATCAGCTTCTTCAACCAGCGGAAATGTCGCGGCAAGGTCTGCAAAGATGCTAGGCTGGTTAACGGTGCATCCCAGCAAAGTGAGCTCTTTAATGCTGGCACAAGCTGCGGGGCTGATACGACATTCACTTCTGACAGGAACTCGACAATTGAAGCACTCGAAATTAGTGTCTACAATGCCAATGTGATTAACTCGTCCCCGTCGAATTTTAATAACAGCGTTTTTGAGCTTCGGAAACCTTGAGAGTTGTATGGATCTCATGTAGACAGTGCAATCATCAAGGACCAGCATTTCAATTCCCACGCCGCAACATTTTACCAGATTCTCAAACACAGAATTTGTTATCACAACATTTGACAACGACAGCCGCTGGAGAGAGCAAAATGAGACACCCTTACCCCTATCGCCAACAAATGTCCTATCGCTCAACATGCACCCTCGAATATACACGGAACGCAAGTGTTTTGAAGCAAGCGCTGAAATCTGAAACTCATATAAATCATCACGACTGCTTAAGAGATCGCTCCAAAAACTGCCAACACTTTGTACAAAAACACACAACTCCTCAACCTTCATACGTTTCACCAACTCCAAACACTTATCAAGACGTGAAAAACGAGTGGAATCATTAAAGGCGACTTTCAATGCTAATTTTCGAATAGGTGAATCTAGTGCATCGCTCTAGACAACAAGCCATCATGAACATCATCCAGAAACATATCCCTTATTCGATTAATATCAGGCTTACACTCATCACCACCAACCAGAGATCGCAATGCAAATAAGTTATGATCATAATAAAGAACAGGGTTTAAGCTGCAAACGCTTTTCCATAACTTAGATAAGACGGATGCTCGAGCATAATCTTCTAGAGGAAGACGAGATAATATGTCGACCATGATAGGCTCCGGTAACTCAGAAAGGCGATCTATCTTCTTTTCAATAACACCATTTGTTTTACGGTATTTCAGTGCCCTTGTTGATGCCATCCTCTTCTCTTCAACCTGATAACATACAAGCAAAAAAAATGTCATTCCAACACCGCTTTTGGCTTTTGTACCGAAGATGTCTTGGGTCATTGGTTGAGACTAGGTATCGTGGACTATAGGTTCCAGGTTTGAATCCCTCCCTTCCTCCCTATATTGTAATGCGACTAAGTGCGCGCTTCGTTGAACAAAAAAACACACCGCTTTTGTGAAGTCATGAGAATTGAAGCTTGGTGTTTATTTGAATTTATGTTCTGATATTCACATCTGAATCTCAAACCAAACAATTCAAAAATCACTTCAAGATGCAAACTTTTAACACAGTTATTGCGCGGGATCTATACTAGTTTAAACTAATTCCATAAGGTTGTCAAGACACAAACTTTCAAAAAAACACCAAATCCCTCCTTTGAACTAATTACATAAAAGATGGTAAAGATGAAAACTTTCAAAAGCCACAAATCCCAATCTTTTTCGCATACCACTAGACTAAGACATCTTCGATAATTCATCGATCAACCGTAAAGATACAAAATTCCAAAAAAAAAAAAAAAAACATCTGAAATCTGAACTAATTATATAAGATTACAGAGATACAGAAATCAAAATTTGGATTTGAACTACTACACAAATCACATAAGATTGAATTTGAATTTCAGTTTCAAAAGAAGGGTATTGAACATACCTGATGATATCGAGTATGGAGTGAGTATTTCAATAATTTAAGTTGAGAATTGATAGAAGAGATAATGAGGGAGTATTTTTATTTTTAATTTTATTTTTATCAGTTTTTCTAACGTGTGTTCACTGGGCACACGTTAGAAAAACCGTATTTTTATTTATAGGGTGAAAGCAGAATCATACATTCATACTCCTATGAGAAAAAGGAATATTTTTATTTTTATTTTTATTTTTATTGATTTAAGGAAAGTAAAACTTTCCAAAAAGAAACGAAGTGTCAAGATTGATTAGAGATGGAAGTGGGTCGTATTTTGTGTCGATCCATCGTGTCTGGAGGAAAAAATGGTACTGTTCATGCACGGAAAAGTGGACCTCGTGTCGTGCCAATATTAAGGAAGGACAGTCCAGGCGCAGCTCATAGTGTGTCGTGTCAAGACTGTGTCGTGTCGTGCGTAGGCACGGTGTTTTTCCTCAAATTGCGACACAAGTACGGCCCACGGCCCATAACGTGTCGTGTTGGGCCGTGTCAAAGTGGACTCGTGTCTTAGCGGATCGTAGAGCGTGTCAGATTGTGCCAACCCACCGACTCATGTGTCAACTTGCACCTCTAAGTGAGAGAGGGAGTAACATATTTCTTAAAAAAATTTGTAAATTGTTAGCGTAATAGATTGGATAATAACCTTCAAATTCGACCGTTTCAGGTTATTTTTCGAATAATGTGAAATATTTTTGCTGGCCATATAAATATGACCCTAAAATGACTGACGATTGTTACAAAAAAGTCTTAAATAGTTCAGATTCGAATATATATATCGAATATTTCGGCCTAATCCGACGTGTTATTCGAAATATAGTCGAATATGTCTTAAATGTGTTTGTTTGAAACCGTACGTACCTTCTGTTACTTCTGTTACAATGTAGGAGGTAGTTACCGTGCGAATTTGAAGACATTTAATTTTGGGACCAAATCAGCCTGAAAAACGTGGATAATAGCATTCAAATTCGACCGTTTCAAAAGATTTTCGAAAAATGTGAGATATTTGCTAACCATATAAATATAGAACTCTTATACATAGAATGACTGAATTTTGAAATAGTTCAGATTTGAAAACATATCGAATATCTTATGTATTTATATACTCCGTATAATTTATTTTGCTTCTCTCTAAAATATCTTAAAATCCGACCACCCATAAACACGCATCCTTGAACCACCACAAGCATCGGAACCATCCGGGATCGATGGTAGATGGATGACCGGGGTCGAGGGTGGTGCCTTTGTGGTTGGCGTCTTTATTTTTTTTTTTTTCTTTTTTTTGTTATTTTCTATTTTACTTTTTCGTTTTTATTTTTTTACTTTTTTCTTTGTATCTATGTAAACTTTCTAATTGAAAATTTTAAATTTAATTGGTCATAATTTCGTATTACATAATTTATACATTAATTCATCATACGAAAAATAAAATAATTAAATAAATAAATAATCGATATTACGTTATCGGTAATTGAATTAGTATTCAAAATTGAATTTGAGAACTTTATTGATTAAATTGATATTACGAAGAAAAAAATTATTGAATCCTGAAAGTGTGAAAACTAAAAGTTTATTAAGGTTAAAATAGGAAATTTTTAAGAAAATTCGTTAGGATTGAGTAAACGCTCGTTAGGAAAAAGTAATTACAAAAATTTATTGTCGTCGAACTTTCAGAAGACACCAACAACTCAGTCGAGTCAAAATTGATAAATTATCGAAAGGTCTTCTTCATTAGTCAATCGGAAGCGATTACAAAAGAAGCCTTCTGATATCGCTAAAATTTGCTCGTAAAGCTCCAAGAAAATCTCCTGCAAAATAGCGGAAAACGTTACTACAAGAATCTCGTGTGACACGGGCTGGACTAAGTGTGAAATTTTGGACCACGGACAAGAGGACTTGGGACGGGCCGGCGGGCCGGACCTTTGTATATTTTTAAAAATGTTGTGTTCAAGCCCGCTAAAAATTCGGGCAATTCTTGTATTCAATTCTTGTATGAGACGGTCTTAAATTATTACATGGAAATAAAGGGAATAAGGGATGGTGTAATTTAAAGGGGGGAAATAATATTAAATGAGTGTAAGTGTCTAAAGACCGATCTCTCGCTAACTTTGTGGAACCAGACACGAAATAAACGGGTTTGGGTTGAGGGTTGATGACCCACTTATGTAAGTGGGTCGACACAAACAAGACATGAGATTTAATTGGGTCGGGTTTGGGTTGAGGTCCCAAAACACGAACCTGACACGAATAACTGGTTTATTAAATTAGTCTAACTATTTTTAAATCATTTTTAACATAAATATGATAATCCTTTCCAAATATGGACATGACATGAAAACACGACACGAAATAAATGGGTTTGGGTTGAGGCTTAATAAACCATTTATGTAAGTGGGTCAACACGAACACGACACAACTTAAATGGGTCGGGTTTGGGTTGAGGGGTTCGTCACCCGTTTGCCAATGACACGGACACGAACACGACACGACCCGATCTGTTTGCCAGGTCTAATTATCGTTCTAGGACATGACATGAAAACACGACACGAAATAAATGGGTTTGGGTTGAGGCTTAATGACCCATGTATGTAAGTGGGTCAACACGAACACGACACAACTTCAATGGGTCGGGTTTGGGTTGAGGGGTTCGTCACCCGTTTACCAATGACACGAACACGACACGACCCGATCTGTTTGCCAGGTCTAATTATCGTTCTAGGACAAGAGCAAACCACTAAATCAGTTTTTATGGAGAAAACGGTCGACATTTCTAGACAACGGTAATTCAAATAACAGGATAGGTAAAGGTAGTCATTATTCACTAACCTCCAACTTTGCCATCGAAAACACGATGATCAGCGGATAATGTCAACACCATTTTTGTAACGACAGCAGGTTTCTCAATACCTGGACAGCAACAAGAATTTAGGAAGAATACACGACAAAAATGAAACAGAGACCAAGCCAAATTCAAATGAACAAAAACTCACCATCAGTTCCAATTACTGGTTCGACAAATTTGTTTCCTCTACCAACTGCAAGAATTCCAGCCTAATAAAAGAGAAGGAAAACGGTATTTAAATATAAGCAGCAATGCAGCATATTAAGGAGGCATTTTGTACTCTAAATCCTGAATTATTTTGCAAATTTTGAAACATTAAAAGAATTCATTGAACAAAAGTGAATTAATTACCTGTGGAGGGTTAATAATTGCGCAGAAATTGTCCACCGGAAACATTCCTAAGTTTGATATGCTGCAATTTATAACGAGAAAAGAAGGTAAATAATCACTAAATATCAGTCTGTTTTTTTTAAGGACGTGCATGTGATCACGGTATTAAATCTGGACCATGACACTTCATAGGGTTTATAGAAGTTTATGCGATCGCATGCAGTATTACTTAGTTGGTATTGGCTGCATTAATGGTATAACGACCAATACCAGGCTACAGCGTCCTACTTCAAGAATCAACATCGTAACTCAATATTATGCATGAGATACAAACCTAAACGTGCCACCCTGGAATTCATCGGGTTTAAGCTTTCCTGTTCGAGCCTTCTCAGCTAGCTCCTTAACCTGTAATAAAGCGCCCAACGCATCAAATTTTTGTAAATAATAATCTCCGAAATGAAGATAAATGGCAAAAAAATGAGGAGGGGGACGACGACAAATGATCTAATATTGGGAATAAGAGTTCTTAAAAAAAATTGATGTATCATCATATTCATCAATATATATATTTTTCTTTTCCTTCGAGTTGCCCTTATATGCATATTATCATATTCCTATTCGGTTTGTTGCATTACCTCTAAAGATATTGCCGATATCGTCTTCTGGTCAGCATTCCTAACAATAGGAGTCATCAACCCCTACACATACACAACGTGTTTAGAATAGGGAAGGGGATGCATCATTGCATCAAGCTTTTGCGGTCTATTTGGTTACAAAAAGCATACCTTTTCAGTGGCCACCGCAATAGATATATCAACCGAATTATTTAAGATAAGTTCCTCTTTTTTAGCGTCCCAATAGCCTGGGAACAGTTGATATTATTAGAGAATTATAAGAAATCAAAATTATAAAACGAGTTCAAAAGGCAGGCAGGGGATGAAGGCAAAGGTGTATGTAAGGCCAAGAACAACTTTGAAACTAGTAAATAAAAACTCAAAACCGCAAAACTTCAAATTTCTGTAAAATTACTTTGACAGCTAATAGACACGTTATGTTGCATATCCGACACTGTCTCCTGAAATAAATTTAATTACTCAATTAATGACAACTCTGTGGACCGGAAATCAGTGAAGTTTCTTTAGGAGAGACACGATTTGCAAACTCATCACATTAAGACATACACAGGTTGCGTTTCTCGCCCATGACACCAATCAACTATACTACTGCACTGAAATGGATTGTAGAGTAAATCAAACATCTAATATCTGAATTCTAGGTACTGACACTAAAAGGTAGCAGTTTCGACATACATACCATTGGCTCCAGACACGTTACGAAGGGCAACAGCAACAGCTTTAATGACAATGTCGTTCACTGAAACCTTGACGTTATGCTTTTCTGCATATTATATAAGAGTCGCACTGTTATGGCCAAATGAATAATTTCCAGACATGACATAGTTTTAGGCATGATGCACGCCAACATACCTATGAGCTCCTTTCTGAAGGATAGTAAAGGATCCAGTATAACATCTGCAAACACCAATGTAATATTTACATTACTGCAATAACCACGACCAACAACATGAGCTGTGACTAGCTAACATGAATCCATTTATGGACGTGCAAAGGGTATTACATTCAAGTAAAAAAGAGAGGACCATAAAGGAAAGATAGAAAAAGGTGATATTCATTGGCCGGAAGGGCGTAAAGAGAGATAAGTGTAAGATTCCAGACCTGTAGACAAGTACAGGTGAGGTATACTTTGTTTGGATTCCAATAAACGCTTCGCAATTACCTGCACACCAACAAATTGGACAAATTGAATGCAAGTGTTTGTGAAAAGTTCTGATTTTTGTCTAAACTTCAGTTTGAATTATAGTTTCATGTGGGAAGTAAAGTGTCGGATACGACATAGAATCAAAGTGAAGTGTGGAAGAAACATGGCAAATACCTCAAGATAAACCAATGAAAAGAGAAAATAAACTCACCTTTCTAATTTGGCTATTTGGCAAGTCTTCGTAAGAAGATGACTCTGCAGAAACTGAACTTGAGCTTGGAGCCTGCTTTTTAGGAGGTACGGATTGTTTTTCCGTCGATGACACGGCCTTCGATGATCCCTGTCCAGACTTTATTGCATCCAAAACATCTCCCTTCAGCAAAGTACCACGAGGACCCGATGGGTTTATTGATGATGCATCAAGACCAAATTCAGAGATAAGCAATTTGGCAGACGGGCTGATTCTACTAATGCTTTTTTTCGTCTCTTTAGCTTTTTTTTGAGTTGGCTGAGCTGATGGCTTTTCTACCTTTGCTTTAGCGCTGCTGCCATACGCCGCCATTACTGTTTCAATATCCTCAGAAGACTCCACCTAGAAATGTAAATACAGCCCATCACACACAGCCAGAAGTTAACAGGTTGTCGTCAGCCCAGTTGAAGGTCTGATAGGGTTTGGGAAAGCTAGAATCAGATGAACACAAGCTTTACAGAAAACTCAGACGTGCAATATTACTAATGGAGAGGGAACTCTAAGATCACATCTAACAGGAATCCGAATCACTAAAAAAACAAGTATGTTTACAAAAAAAAATACCACAAAAGAAAGAGTGATTTCACAAAAAACAAGGTTGCTGAAAGTCTGAAAGACTGAAACTAAAGTAGAGGGGGGGAGGGGAGGCAATAAATCGGGTCCCACTGTCCCAAAGTAAACAGGGAGAACTTGAGAATCATCAATTGATGGAGGATAACAATTCTTAACAGCAAAAGAGAAGTATGTCGTGGCATGATGTTTCAGAAACTTACAGTGACGGCAATTGGTTGTCCCACAAGTATATCTTTTGCACCATCAATTGCCAATATTTTTGCTAGGTATCTGCACCAGCGAAGTAGAGGAATGGCAGATATTAAAATAAATAAATAAAAACTGTTGTAACTGGGCAGATCAGAACAAAAGAAAACTAAAACAAACATTTGGAATCTAAAACCATTTAAATATACAAGAGGGGAAAATGCAGCATACGGCGAGAAGAAATAAACCCCTTGGAACAAAAAAAACGAAAGATTCAATTCAAATAAAATGTATGTCTAGGAAACGGAGCGAAGGTCTTGGTTCTGAAAACGCGGAAGATGTGAGATTGAACATGAGGTTGCCAGGATGATATGGTGAAGGAACACATGCAAAATATTTGGACACCCAGTGCTTAGGGCTCATTTAGCCTGTCATATGAAAAGAAAATAGTTTCTAGACTTTAAAGAACTATATTTGGACCAGGATCAGCTAGCCCTATTTCACTATACTAAAAACACAAGGATCACACAAACTATCATGTAGCAAGATAACTGGTTCACTCAAGCACCCAACTAGGTGTCACACACCCTCCTTGGAGAAATAAGACCCATTAGCAAGACACTGAATTAAGGCCCACCAGCATTATATGGAATTATGGTCGTGAAACCGAAACGTGATCTCTTAGTGAAGTTTTGTGGATCACATAGACTGTTTTTTCGGCGGTACTTGCCCCCTTTAGCATGATCTCGATGTCATCAAAATTTACATGTCCCACACTCCCACTGGGACACCATTGCAGGTGAAAAATATCACCCTGTGATCTAGATTCAAGACTTAATTCAACAAAGAGTTTTCTAGGTTTTGAAAGTTACAGCAACGGTACTATGATCTTTTTCACCCATGCACACAACTACAATCTGAAGGATTTCTGGATAATAATGCATACCCTTCTTCAAGGCTTTCATACTCAAGAGTAGCCTTGTCTGTCTCGATTTCACAAAGAATATCACCAACTTCTATCTGTAAGAGTGAGGTGCTAAAGTTAAATAGTACTCATAGTAGAGAGCAAAACATAAACCAATAATTGGACAGAAAATGATGATACCTTATCCCCCTCTTTCTTTCTCCATTTAAAGATGTTTCCCTGATTCTATTAAGAGGGAAAAAAAGGACAAAATGTCACCAAGTATCGATCTAATAACTGGAGATAAACAAAGTAAACTGCCGAAAAACTACCATGTGATTGAACCAGAGACAACAAACACAAAGGCATAATCCTAATCTTATCCAAGTTCTTACCATAGTTGGGGATAATGCTGGCATATCAAGAACAATGTGAGGAGGGAGGGCAGATGTGTCTATATCATCACCACTTGTCTCCGACTCTATATTTTGGGATACTGCATCAGATGCGGTTGGCTTCTCTTCCTTAACTCCTGATTGGCCATCAGCAATAGCAGGGATGTTCTTTATGTCTTCTTCATCCTCAACCTTAGGCAATACACAAATTCAACTTTACTACCCGGAAATCACCCATGTGAGGCATGTGAGTGAATATATACACAGCAAAAACCAATCAACATGAAGCAATTATAGACAAACTGTCCTAAATAGCTAAATGAATTAATTTTTGGTTTAGAAATGTTCAACTATTGTACTCCCTCCGTATCTATATGTTCGTCCCCTTTGTCTAATATATGTGAGGAGTATTTTAATAAAAGGGAACGAACATATAGATACGGAGGGAGTAGTAGTTAAGTTTATATATCAAACATATTCTCACAACCGACATATGTCTACACTTAATTGATGTAGCACCCAAAGTAATATCGGATGACCAAATTATTTAATCGTCATTGCTTAAATTCTTAGCTTTGAAAGGCACAAGAAGCACCAAGACTGACAATTATAGTGACAAGGCACAAGGAGCAAGGCAACGGTGTGGACCGCAGAAATATAAGGTACGTTAGTTAGCAGATACATTTGTATTTGGAAAGAAAAAGAAAAGTTGTGTAACAAATCAATAGCCTTCTTGGAATATTAAAGATAACAAACATGAAAAGCAGTAAAATCTATTGGATAATGTGACGAATAAGGCCATATTTACAAGCAACACAAGGCACATGACAAGGTTTGTTACACTGTAGCTATACAGCACAATTTAATGCATGATGAAGCTATTACCGTTATTGCAATGGGTTGCCCAACTGGTATATCTTTTGCTCCTTCAGAGACCAATATTTTTGCTAAAAAACTGCAAAATTTTCACAATCAAAATTAGATAGATGCCCATATAAGTGCGGAAAAAGTAACCAGAAATACATAACACAACAAAATAGTCAGCAAAGAGCCTCCACAAGCAAAGGAAAGATGGCACACCGATATACAAGAAGCCTCATAACTTCACAGGTTCTCATTTTATCATTGGAAACAGAAATTATATTTAGCCTAGAAGACAAAAGTCCTCGAGGATGCAGAGTTTCAAAATTCAAACAGCTCCAATTCCATAGAACCAAGATAAGGCTCAGTTTATGTCCCCTAATTTGTATGCACCCATGAGGTTAAGGAATATAAGGATGATGCTGTTAGCCACTTGGTTGTCCCTAACTCCCTCGCGCATACTCATTGTAGCTCAGCTTTTAGGACTAATGTTAAAGTGAAGAGAGAACATGGATCTAACGGTAGAAGGCTTCACTAGAACTCTCAAACACTCAAATGAAAAGCTTGATTAGAACTCTCAAACACTCAAGTTTCTATGTCTTTCTACACAAATCTAACTTCGAAACATATAGTCAAATACATACAGGAACACCCACATACAAACCAAAAAGGGCATGCAGTAAGGGAAAATTAGACATTTTAAGTCCAATTGATTGCTCGATTACGGAACAGAGATTATGCTGATACACACTTACAGGGAACAATAAGGCTTCTTCACCATTTTTTTTGTTAAAGGTTTATTGCCTTATAGCTTCAAATATTAAGCTCTAAATTTTACTGCTTGACATTTTTAATATGAGATTTTTCGTCTGATCAGTTAAGCATTACTCATGCTTCCCAATTTTATGTCCTACTTATGAAATAGAGTAGAATACACAGGTAACTTCTGATTTTCTACTTCGACCCTCACTGCACTGAGGTTAGAAAGCTTTGAGGAGTTCTAATAGCCTCCATGAGTACATGTTGTAGAACAATAGTACAAGAGGTTATATTGGTAAAGGATAAAAGGAGGAAACACCAGAACACAAAAAACGAGCAACTAACCCTGATACCCAACTCCAAATCTCCTATATTAAGGACATACCAGTATACCACCACCAGTTGCCATTTCAAGGTGTCCATCTGTTGATCAGCGAAGACTTTTGAAGGTGACAAAAAAAAGTAATAAGATTCTATACATAGGATTTTGTCAATATCTATTTCTATTAGAGTAATAATCATATTTGCTTCAATTACCAGTTTCACAGTCCAATAGTCCAGGATTTTTGTGATGCTTCGTTTAAAATGTTGACTCTATCTGTTCATGGTGGCTTGTCAGGCAATGACTTTTCCTAAAAATAGGGATAGACTGACAACCTTACAACCATAAAAGAGAACAGGAAGTACTTAGTCAACTATCAACCTAAATACAGAAGAAACAGAATTTTATTATTACCCTTCTTCAAGGCTTTCGAACTCCACAGTAGCTTTGTCCGTCTCTATTTCGCACAAGACATCACCCACTGCTATCTGATAAAACAAGGTAGTTAGAAAGGCAAGCAACTACAGCACAGGGCGGCAAGCTATAAGTCTTTCCATTCAATGGTAGGACACATTGTCCTATGCATCATAGACTTTAGATTAACCCACCTTATCTCCTTCTTTCTTTTTCCATTTTGAAATATTTCCTTGACTCTGCGCCAGGAAAAAAAATACTGATTCTTCCAATAACACCACGAGTAGAAATACATTTCACCTCAGGGAATATCCAAAAAGCATATACATACCATCGTGGGAGATAGTGCTGGCATTTCAAGGATCGTGTGTAGTGGGTCCTCTTCCACGTAAACAAATACAAGGTTAGTATATTTTATTCTTTGAACAAACCAGAAAATATTTCCAATCTAACCAATGAACCACCTCCGAGATATTTCATCCTATGTGTGATGTCATTTCTGAAACACAACTTCCTGAAGAATGGTTAAACTAACACTGGATAAAAGTTGCAAATATCACTCACGCAAACACGACTACTGGCAACGAGAGAAACACTTGCATGCTCTACAGTAGTACAGTTTAACATAACTAAATATGTTAAAATGTACACTGAACTACTGAAGTTGTTAAAAGTAAAATGCAGACCTAATCTCCACAAGATGAAAGTAGCACAGTAAACAGCACTGACCAAAGCACATGCTTACCGCCATTTTATAAGTTTAACAGCATAACTCAATCCAATGTGAGGTTTATAAGAATGCAGCATATGTTCACAGAAGACAGACACGCAGCAGGAAAAAACAGCAAGAAGTAGAAGTCAAAGAGGGGAAAAATACCACTGGTGGATCCATAGCGGAGCCCGATCTCTGACTGCAGAATAAGATTAAAACATAAAATTACTCGCTATGCTGAGGGTAACAGGGTAAGTAGGAAGGGAAGTTAGAGCTTTATTTAGGGACCAACCTTAACTGTACAAGAGTTGTGGGGAAAACCGGTGACCATAGATTTACACCTGATAAGGATTATAAGGATAGCAAGTTCAAAAGTCAATCAGGAAATAAACTAAATACACCATAAGACACATTTTAAATAGCCTTTTCAAACTATCAAGATAATTGCTCCATGTTTCTTACTCAGAAAACAC
This sequence comes from Agrostemma githago, assembly GCA_958450325.1. Lineage (NCBI taxonomy): Eukaryota > Viridiplantae > Streptophyta > Magnoliopsida > Caryophyllales > Caryophyllaceae > Agrostemma > Agrostemma githago. The sequence goes on from OY288240.1 coordinate 81,623,944, forward strand.
ACATCACATTTTAAGAAAGAGAAACCACTAGTGCACGGTAAATATGGAGTACAAAGAAATACACGTGAAAACCATGTCACCAAAAAAATCATCCACAGAAATTTTTAGACGGAGATCGTCACACACTAGTACTCCCAGACAGATGTCTGCAATGACTAATGAACCAATAATAAAGTTTTTAACTAAAAACTTGAGAAACCCCAAATCGAAAAGGGCAGGAACCCAACCTACAAAAGTGATGTATCTCTCAAAGGTCAATTTGCCCAACAGCAAAAGAAACATGTATATGGAGTCAGTTATGGCAAGTAGCCTACTCGCGACACCAAAGAGAGAAAACGAAGAGAAGCAAATACAAACTGACCTGAAAAGGCTGCCACTAACCTCCGACGTCAAAGCTTTTGGACCATTATGTCTGCATAACCATATCGGTGCAAGTAAATTATACGGAATTACGATTTTAAACAAGATATGAACTCCAAAATGCGCTAGACCCGCTAGTTAACCATGGGGTGGTTATTATCTAGCTAACAGAGAGGCAATTAGAACCTCCATATACATACATTGAGGAATTCTCCCAAAATGCGCTAGTTAACCATGGGATGATATTATCTAGCTTACATATGAACTCCAAAATGCGCTAGTTAACCATGGGGTGGTTATTATCTAGCTAACAGAGAGGCGATTAGAACCTCCATATACATACATTGAGGAATTCTCCCAACGCTGTCTACGATAGATGATTAAAACCTCGAGACACTAGCACCTCGACGCAATTTGATTCGTAAGACGAGAAAATAACAATTACACGCAATTGAATAGAACGATTTTGAATAAGCTCAAATTGAAATTCTCCCAATGCAGTCTACCATGGATGATTAAAACCTCTATGATCCAGACACTGGCACCTCGACGCAATTTGGTTCGTAAGACGAGAAAATAACAATTACGCGCAATTGAACAAGCTCAGATTGAAACTCTCCCAACGCAGTCTACGATAGATGATTAAAGCCTCTATAGTTCAGACACTAGCACCTCGACGCTATTTTGTTTATCCGACGAGAATAACAATTACACGCAACTGAATACGCATGTCAAGTATAGAATTAGGCCGATGATGCGATTTTACAACTCATAAGCTCAATTTGATCTCAATCAAACACACAGAAATGCAAAACAACGTAATTCACGCAATTGAATACGCATGTCAAGTATAGAATTACGCCGACGATGCGATTTTACAACTCATAAGCTCACTTTGATCTCAATCAAACACACAGAAATGCAAAACAACATAATTCACGCAACTGAATACGCATGTCAAGTATAGAATTACGCCGACAATGCGATTTTACAGCTCATAAGCTCAATTTGATCTCAATCAAACACACAGAAATGCAGAACAACGTAATTCACGCAACTGAATACGCATGTCAAGTATAGAATTACGCCGAATTTTACAACTCATAAGCTCAATTTGATCTCAATCAAACACACAGAAATGCAAAACAACGTAATTCACGCAATTGAATACGGATGTCAAGTATAGAATTACGCCGATGATGCGATTTCACAACTCATAAGCTCAATTTGATCTCAATCAAACACACAGAAATGCAAAACAACGTAATAATTCGATCTCAATCGAACCCACAGAAACGCAGAACAACGTAATTCAAGGTTAGATCGAATCAAACAATACCTAAAATCTGCCGATTACAACAAAAATTAACCAGAATTCCTCGAAAACAAGTATTATAAACTACGAATCAAAAAAATCGAAATACAAAAAGCGAACAGAAATGCAAAACCTAGAGAGAAATCTGCAGTGCGAAGTTGAAGAGAGATGACGAGCACGAAGCATGGCGGTAGAGCGAGAGAGTATCAGTTGTCGAAGCTTTGACATCGCCATTGTTGGATCGCTTTCTTTCGCACGAGAGACGAATTAATCGAACTTTTCCTCTTGTTTTTTTTTTCTTTTTTTGGGGCGTGCTTTCTTTGCTCACCCTGTCCAGTGCGGGCAGTGCAGTGCCTAACTCTCCGTTGACACTTTGCAAAAAACGGGTCGGGTCAAATCGACGGACAATCGGGCTAGCGGGTTTTCAATTTGGTGCTTGTACTTAATTTAGGATCCGTGTAAAGGTACGACTTTTATGTTACTCGTATTAGTTTTTTGTTTTTTTTGCCGGCGGTAAAAACAATGGTTAACAAGTTTTACGTGCGCTAGTGGCTATTCCGTGGGGCACTTAGGGTTACATGATTCGGGTTAACTTTGGGTCAGGTTGGTCGTTTTCAGTATATTATTGCTATTTTTGAAGGTTTTCGGCTCATTTGCTATATTAACATCCGGGTTAGTTTCGGATTAGACCGAATCGAACTTGGGTTTTCAATTTGAGTGTCAGGCCAAGTTCAGGTTGGATAATTCGGGTCAGGTTTGTTTTGTTCTTGTCTAGTTTTTTTTAGGGTGAAATTGAACGAGAGGCATCCTGAAAAGATCGCAAATACGTGGTAGGAAATCTGAAAGAAAACGAGACCTGACCTGGAACGAATTCCCGGGCGGCTCAAATCATAGTGTATAATACACGTTTTTGGAATTCGGAACCCAAAAATAAAATTTGCCAAAAATTGGGTCATGCGTTCCTTAGGTTTGATAATGCGTTCTCCAAAATTTTGAGAACGAAAATATAGACAAATAGGGTCATCATAGAAGAGGTCACAAACTATTATTGTATACTCGTAAGTCGTTAATCAATAACATCGACTTTTACAAACGAAAATCATCTCTTCAAAATGAAAGAGCAAACTAGGTATGTGGCCCGTGAAATTCACGGGATTATCTGTTTCAATGTTTTTACCGTATTGTTAATATATTTCTGACAAAGTGTTGTCAAATAATTCAGGTAAAAAAGTTGTCAGATCTTACAAAATTAATATAAGGTCAGTAGTTAATTCATACTCCGTGTCTTACAAAATTGGAGGAAATGTTCAAAAAATAAAGCGAATGAAATGTAAAAAAAATCTCAATTATTTGTATCCCTTCACTGTTTTATACTTCTATTTTTTTTTAGTTCTAATATTAAGTTTTTAATGTTAAATAATGTAATTATTCATATTAACTTTGACTGATCATTACGACAAAAGTTGTGTTTGTCATTTCTTAATTTTTTTGAAAACTATTAAGCGTTCTTAAGAATAATAAATTATGCTTAAGTGAAGTATTAAATTCTGTTTGTCATTTTCTTTCTATTTTTTTTATTGATGATTTACCTATAATTAGACTCAAATACTTGTCATCCTTAGTAATAATTTTTTGTTCAAAAAAAAAAAAATTTGCCATCCTTACTATGCTACTTTGATTAACACTCCGCAAACTTTTTCTTGATATTAACATTTGATTATTAAGACAAAATTGGATGAAAAGGTGTAACCTCCAAATGATTAAGTTTTTTTTTTTTTTCAAAAATCATTAATTTTTTATCAATAACAATAAATTATTTATAATAAAAAAAATCAAAATTTAATAATGATAAATATAAGTAAAAAGTTAAATTGTAATAAAAAAATTAAACCATTCACCATGTGGCAAAAAAAATTAAATGCATACTTTTTTTTACTAATATATGTATAGATTATAAATTTATCTCATAAAAAAATATAATAATAAGTTTTTTAATAAAAGGCAAATGAAAAATTTTGATTAATATTTTTAATATTTTAACGGAAGAGACGGAAGTCACTCAGTAAAAAATTTGATGGAAGAAGAAAACCTTTTAACTTTATTTCATTGATGCAAAATTAAAATATATGATAAAGCATGTAATAAAAAATTTAATAGTAAAGCAGTAAAATACATAAATTAGTTAGTTCAGTATGAAGTTCTTAATACTAAATAATCTAATTATTCATATTAAATTTGATTGACTATCATTACGATGAAAGTGGATTAAATGACGAAACAACCAAATTTTAATTTTTTTTTGAAAAATATTACGTTTTCTTATGAATAATACATTATGCTGAAGGGATATAATAAGTTTTGTTTTTCATTTCCTTACTATTTTTTTTATTGTTGATTTACCTTTGGACTAAAATATTAAATACATTACCAAAATAATTGTAATCCTTAATATGCTACTTTGATTAACACTTAAATTTGCAACTTCTTCTCAATCATATTTTGTAAATTTCTTCAACTTTGAATATAAATAAAAGTACACTCTTATGAACACAAAATCCATGAGATTTAAAGTAAACTTGAAATGTATTTATATAATAATCAATATAAAAATCAATTAAAATAAAATTATTATACCTGAAAAATGAGAAATTCCAGACTTGATTATTGACTTCGCATAAGTTCACTAAACAAAAACAAAAGCAAAAAGATAAAATTAGAAGTACTAAAATTAGAATCAACGAAGAACAATTACAAAATTGAAGAGAATATTTATAAAATAGAACGAATAAAATGTGAAAAAGAAATCTCAAAATACAAATAGTTTTTTTTCCAACTCTCCATTATACTGATTTTTTAATTATATAATGATGATAATGAAGTTCTTCATAATAAATAATATAATTATTAATATTAAATTTGATTATTAATGCAAAAGTAGATGGAAAGGTGTAACCTCCAAATGATTAAGTTTTTTTTTTCAAAAATCATTAATTTTTGTTATAACAATAAATTTATGCTTTAAGTGAAATATTAAAAAATTTCCATTGTCTTTTTTTTTGACATGTGGAATAAAATTTAATGTTTTAAGTTGTCTTTTGAATATATTATATAGAACAATTAGTAAATATAAAATATAAATAATGTAAATTTGTTGTGATCCTTAATAATGTGATTAATTATATATGAAGATAATGAAAATAAAATTTACAATACATATATAATAAGAAAATTAAAAATAAAAATAAAAAATATTATTATTTTGTAAAACATTAAATTGTTAAAAAAAACATGAAATCATCCGCCACGTGCGCAAAAACTAAATGCATAACAAAATCTTTTTTGCGATTAAAAAAACTGTAAGTAGTAATAAATTTATTAATAAAGTAAAATGGCTAAACACATTACAAATTTATAATGTAATAAGGTTTAAATTTAGTAGGCATAAAATAGCAAATAAATATTAATTTTGTTAAAGAAATAAACCTAAAAAATGGAAATTCTTATTTTAAAAAAAGGCGTTAAACTATTTACGAAGTACTATTTTTAATAGTTAATGGTAATGAAAGATGAGTGTAAAGGTTTTGAAAAATAACAATAATAATAAATTAAATTATTTATTATAACAAATTATTAAATATGGATAAACGAAAAGTTTGTGATACTTAATAATGTTATCAAATATAAACTTAATAAAAATAAAAATGTACACGCATATGTAATTAAACAATTCAAAATTTAATAAGAATAAATTTTACTAAAATACAAAATAAAAAATAAAAAACTCATTAATGCATGCGACGTGGCAAAAATTTAAATGTTGAAGGAAGCCTTTTAACTTTATATATAGATATAGATTTATGAGGAGATACATTTAGGGATGGCAACGGGTCCTGGACCCGGTCCAGACCCGGCGGGTCGGACCCATATGGGTCGGGTCTGGGTCTCATTTTTTCAGACCCGGCGGATCCGGGTCGGATCTGGATCTTATTTTTGAAAACCGGGTCCGGGTCCGGGTCTGAAATATTGGACCCGGACCCGACCCGTGGACCCGGCACTTTAATTAAAAAAAAAAAAGAAAAACAAAAATCTACCAACATACATACGCAAAACTGCTAGCAAACAACTAAATTACTAAAATAACTCACTCTCTCACTTCTTTCCTCACCATTTCAATGTTCATTCAAGGTTTCCCAAGACCGTTATGAATGAGTTTGTAAGAGTGTTTAATTTCTTAGTACAATATATGTCGTAGATAATTTTGTACGTGATAAAAAATACCGGCAAAATTTGAAATTTGGAAGAAATGAGGAATGTAGGACAAAATAAAATAAAATAGTGAGACCCGCGGGTAGACCCGGACCCGAACCGGACCCGGCGGGTCTGGATCCGGGTCTTAAAATTTTGGACCCGGCCGGGTCCGGGTCGAGTCCGGGTCTAGGGCAATTTTGACGGGTCCGGGTCCGGATCCTAGTGGACCCGGTCCAGATCCGGTCCATTGCCATCTCTAGATACATTGAATTAAATTACAGTTTAGTTTATTTTCTGAATTATGAAGACCAGAAAAGATGGAAACAGATGTCTTTAGGCAATCCTGGCTGATCCAATACATTATCAGCCTTTATGTCTAGGATACCAGACAACGAACTCTCAACTCGGAAATCTTCTAACTGATCCAACCAACATCGACTACTTCCTTCCTCATCGCAAATCTTGTCTTCGGATTTCTTCAACTTTTCACACAGGTACTCTAGGATAATGGTGTCATAACCCACAAAGGTGGTTGGACGAATGATAAATAGCACAGCATCGACATGAGCCGCTACATTTCCTTCGAAGAAAGGGAGCCCAAGAGCCAAGTGAATATTGTGTCGCGGGAGAGCCTCCTGAATTGCTTCTACTCGCTCCGGTTCAAATGTTACCTCCGACGGATAAAAGCAAAGTTCAACTTTGATCGGAATTGTCATTGCACAAAGTGCGAGGAATGCCCTCAAGTCAATGAACCACAAAGTGTCGCAAGCATAATTCACGGTAAATCTAACTTCGATCTCTTCTAGCTCAGGCATTGGACTGAAGAAAATCTGCTTCGGAACTGCATCTGCCCTGTAATAGAGAACCCTCAATTTTGGACAATTAACGTACAGCTGCACAAGGCTGAAATGACGACAATCAAGGGATGTCAATCTGGGACAATCGATACGAGCTTCCTTGCTCACCATGTCTATCAACCGTCAAGTTTCTGAGAAGGTTGCATATTGCAGTGAAGACAATTTCAGATATTTCTTAAGTTGCTGAAAAAATTAATTCATAAGTTTTTATACCCTTAATTAATAAAGAGCATAATAGTCATTGTAATCAAAATCATGAGAATTAGGTCGAGCTAACCAAACAAGATGTAGGAATTCAATTCCCGGGAAGTGTGAATTCCAGGATGTCAACCAAACAAATATTTCAAATTCCCGGGAAGTAATTTCCTCCAGGAAATAAGTTCCCGCATGAACCAAACGAACCCTTAGAGTTGTTCACCGATCAAAACTCGAATCGGCCCGGACCGTAAAAATATACTCCCTCCGTATCTATATGTTCGTCCACCTTATTTAATATAATACGAACATATAGATACGGAGGTAGTACTAAATTTGATTTTTTTTTTTTAAGTATTAGACCAGACCGAACCGGACCGATATGTACCCCTAATCCGATCTGATTTGCCGATCCGGACCACTTTTTGAACAACCATAATTATACTTCCTTTTTTTTTTTTTTTTTTTTTTGTGTATTAATCACGACACTTGTTTTGTTTTGTTTTTGGAAAGTTTTACTTTCCTTAAATCAATAATAATAAATAAAAATATTTCTATTTCACATAGGAATATGATTCAGGCAGGTTTGGCCATATAAATAAAGAATAATCCCTCGTTATTTCTTCTATCAATTCTCAACTGAATTCATTCAACAAATACTCCCTCCATCCCTATTCAATTTCAAAGTTCAATATATAACTCCGTATCATCAGGTATGTTAACCTTTCTTTTCTAACTCAAATTCAATTTGAAACATAGATTGATTCATTCATTCTGGGTTTTTATCATTGTTTGTTTGTTTTTAATTCAATTTGTGATATTTGATTATATGTGATTTGTATAGTAGTTCAAATCCAATTTTTGATTTCTGTATCTCTGTAATCTTGTATCATCAGTTCAGATTTCAGATGGGTTTTTTTTTTGAAAGTTTGTATCTCTATTGATTGATTGATTGATTGATTATCGAAGATGTCTTAGTCTCGTGAAAAAGATGGGATTTGTGCCTTTTGAAAGTTTTCATCTTTACCATCTTAGTGGAGTACCTAGTAATTAGGTCAAAGGGGATTTGTGGTTTTTGGAAAGTTTGTTTTTCGATTTTAAGAAGAAAAATATTTGGGGTCGGTTAACCTGAATCATATATGTATCAAATACGTGAGATATTTGAGAGTTTGCATGGTTTGCCATCTTCTGTAATTAGCTCAAAAGGGTGGATTTGGTGTTTTTGAAAGCTTGCATCTTGACAACCTTATGTAATTAGTTTGAAAATGTGTGAAAGTTTGCATCTTGATGTGATTTTTTAGATTAAGATATGCATAAATTCAAATAAGCGCCAAGCTTCGATTTTCATGACTTCAAAAAAGCAGTGTTGTAGTGACATTTTTGTTTTTCTTATATGTTATCAGGTTGAGGAGGATGGCATCAACAAGGGCATTGAAATACCGTAAAACAAACGGCGTTATTGAGAAGAAGATAGATCGCCTTTCTGAGTTGCCGGAGTCTATCATGGTCGACATATTATCTCGTCTTCCTCTAGAAGATTATGGTCGAGCATCCATCTTATCTAAGCTCTTGAAAAGCCTTTGCGACTTGAACCCTGTTCTTTATTACGATCATAACTTATTTGCATTGCGATCCCTGGTTGGTGGTGATGGGCGTGAGCGTGAGCGTGAGCGTGAGCGTAAGCGTGAGCGTGAGCCTGATATTAATGAAATAAGGGATATGTTTCTGGATGATGTTCAGGATCGCTTGTCTAGAGCGATGCACCTAGATTCACCTATTCGAAAATTAGCATTGAAAGTCGCCTTTAATGATTACACTCGTTTTTCACGTCTTGATAAGTGTCTGGAGTTGGTGAAACGTATGAAGGTTGAGGAGTTGTGTGTTTTTGTGCAAAGTGTTGGCAATTTTTGGAACGATTACTTTTACGGTGACGCTGATTTATATGAGTTTCAGATTTCAGCGCTTGCATCAAAACACTTGCGTTCCGTGTATATTCGAGGGTGCATGTTGAGCGATAGGACATTTGTTGGCGATAGGGGTAGGGGTGTCTCATTTTGCTCTCTGAAGCGGCTGTCGTTGTCAAATGTTTTGATAGAAAATTCTGTGTTTGAGAACCTGGCAAAATGTTGCGGGGGAATTGAAATGCTGGTCCTTGATGATTGCACTGTCCACATGAGATCCATGAAGCTCTCAAGGTTTCCGAAGCTCAAAAACGCTCTTATTAAAATTCCATTTGGCCGGGTTAATCATATTGGCATTGTAGACACTAATTTCGAGTGCTTCAAATGTGAAGTTTATACCCTAACTCAAGCTGAGTGTCGTATCAGTCCTGCAGCTTGTGCCAGCATTAAAGAGCTCGCTTTGCTGGGCTGCACCATTAACCAGCCTAGCATCTTTGCAGACCTTGCCGCGACATTTCCGCTGGTTGAAGAAGCTGATATACACATACATGATACAGAAAAATTCAATGTAATTAGCAACCTTCTCAGAAACTTGACGGTTGATAGACATGGTGAGCTTCCTGTGAAGGAAGCTTGTATCGATTGTCCCAGATTGACATCCCTTGATTGTCGTCATTTCAGCCTTGTGCAGCTGTACGTTAATTGTCCAAAATTGAGGGTTCTCTATTACAGGGCAGATGTAGTTCCGAAGCAGATTTTCTTCAGTCCAATGCCTGAGCTAGAAGAGATCGAAGTTAGATTTACCGTGAATTATGCTTGCGACACTTTGTGGTTCATTGACTTGAGGGCATTCCTCGCACTTTGTGCAATGACAATTCCGATCAAAGTTGAACTTTGCTTTTATCCGTCGGAGGTAACATTTGAACCGGAGCGAGTAGAAGCAATTCAGGAGGCTCTCCCGCGACACAATATTCACTTGGCTCTTGGGCTCCCTTTCTTCGAAGGAAATGTAGCGGCTCATGTCGATGCTGTGCTATTTATCATTCGTCCAACCACCTTTGTGGGTTATGACCCCATTATCCTAAAGTACTTGTGTGAAAAGTTGAAGGAGAAATCCGAAGGCAAGATTTGTGATGAGGAAGGAAGTAGTCGATGTTGGTTGGATCAGTTAGAAGATTTCCGAGTGGAGAGTTCGTTGTCCGGTATTCTTGACATAAAGGCTGATAATGTATTGAATCAGCCAGGATTGCCTAAAGACATCTGTTTCCATCTTTTCTGGTCTTCATAATTCAGAAAATAGACTCTAATTTAATTCCAATGTATCTCTTCATAAATTTGCTACTCTAGAATTTTGTAGCAGAGTTTGCTCTTTCATTGTAAACCGATGATTTTTCTTTGTAAAAGTCGATGTTATTGATTATAATTATAATCGTGAAGTATTAGCTTTGACGGATTTGTGTGGTTAATTATTAGTAGCATTGTTTGATTGATTAATTGAGTGAAATTATTTAAAGTTGCTTTCTTTTTTGTTGGATTCTACTCCCTATGTTTCATTGATATCTTTCACATTTTCTTTAAGGGGGAAGATATCATAGAAACGGAGGGAGTAACCGATAACTCAAGAAAGAAGCAAAATTGATTTATGGAATGCTATGTTTTTTTTTTTGCAACTTCATGCTTTTTTCAGCAAATACCCGCTTTTTTTTTTGTCGTAACTACTAAGATCCCGTTCTTTTCAGCTTATTCTCAACTTATACAGTTCGGTTCAATTCAGCGTACTTGAGTCAAAAAAACACGAGTAATTAATTAGGGTTCATAATGATTGAACCTCTCAATTAGGTTTGGTTATAGTGAGTGAGTACCCTTAAATGGTGTGATTAATGTCTCCAGCTCATTGCTGTTGCACCATTACTCTCCTAGCTCTCGGGTCTTGCACCATTATTCTATCACCACTGAACCCGTTTTCATACCATAATCCTATCGATGTGGGTAGTACTTGACCCGTATTAACATGAGACGACCACAATCGTTTGGACCGACAGTTTTTTGAATACATACAGTATGAAGTCCATTTGTGTGGTGTAAAGGGCTGGAATGGGTTAGAAAACAGCTATAGTAGTCACTGTAAAGTCTAAAGTTTCAACATTTTTTATACTATTCTCTTCAGTCTTCACTCACCTAATCTCGTCACTTGTTTACGTTTGCTTTGAAACACGTTCATAAAAAAATGAAAAAACAAATGATCGGAACAAATGGACTGTTGACATTAATGACGTATTTAGGTATAAGATTGTTTTACGGCGTGGTATTACATGGTTGAATGATCGGAATACAAGCAAAGTCGAGGCATAGGGGTGGGTGAAGAACACGGTTTTGGGTTACAATCTTGTGCCACTGTTTTGATTCATCTGTGAAGCCAACGTCTTGATGAATTTCGAAGCAACAGCCAAACCGCTCTCGATAGCACCTTCGACACTTGGACTTACACAAAAGTCGCCGCAAACTCACATTTTTCTGCTCAAATCCCAAAGGCATTTCTCTTCTTTGGCTATACTCACTGCCGGAAATGCACTCCCCCTGTCGTATAAAAAAAAAAAAAAAAAAAAAAAAATCAACCTTATGATTTAAGAACATGTTTTTTTTTTTCCGGAAAATATTATTGAATGGAGCGGCTTTAGAGGCAAACCATCGGTGAGCTTTCATGAAAAACGGTTGAGAGGTACACAGTCCAGTGCTTTGAAATGCGTGTAGAAGCTCCTCGGCTACTTTCGTCAGTGTATCAGTTGACGGTTTTTTCAATCCAGCGTCATACTCGTCGATCACTTTCCTTGCATATTCCGCGGTTGAACGAAGCACCCAACATTCACTGATCACGACGACCACAAATTACACAAACGGAATATCAATATGACCAATGCCTCAATGGAACACAACAGTACGAGTGTATGACACTGACCTAGATGAAGAGCGGCCGGGTTTACTGCTATCGCACGAGGCGGATCTCAGGACATCCGAGTTCACAAACTAGAACCCTTTTCACAGGAATCTGGTGAAGAGACGTTAATCACATTGTGATGTTCGGATGTTTACACCGACAAAAGAAAAAACACATTGTGGTGTTCTGATTTCTCACAGATTGTAGAGGCTCCGTGAAGGATAGCATAAGAGCAAAACACGGTCTGGCTGGAACTCTGGAAGGTCTTTCATCCGCGATGCTATTCCAGGAGCCACGTTCATATCTGTGGAATCTCGAAATTCTTAATAAAAATACATATTGAACGTGAAGAGTGAGCGATGAAAAGCTGGCTAACCAATCGGTGGAGGGATTCCTTTTAAATGCAGGAAACCAGATGCGGCTAAAAGCTTGTCTGTCGCCACCAAACCACCAAAATTCCCGAGAGACTGTCCATCCAAACTGAAGACGGACCATAGATTTTCGTCGGCCATCCACTCCAACTTTCAACACCGACACCAAACTTACTCTCGATTCCTGCAGGAAGCGGTCATAATAGACTATTTGAGATCCAAAACAGGAAAAAAAAAGTCGTAACTTATAATCTAGCATTAGAAGTTTAGAACACGGATGGCTACCAGGCTCGCTGCATAATCCTTTGCATATCGAGTTCATTTCATGCCAGGAACACCAACAAACCTCCTTTTTGACGATTCCTGCAATGTAATAGAAATGCATTGATTACAGAAATATTGCAGTGATTACAGAGGGATTAGATAGATGCTACGAATGACAGCAACCTCGTCATGATGGATAAATTTGTTGGAGAAGCAATCATACTATCCGAATCTGCCTTTCCACTCTGCAGCCAAACCTCTGGATTCCCACTCGTGCACAACCTCCAAAACAGCGGGATTTGTCGCAGTGAAATACGGAGCTCCATGGTCAAATAACAGGTTTTTACCGTCTTCAGTCGTTTCCCTATTTACACAAAACAGAAAAATTCTCATCACCAACCATGATCAAGGACCGATAAATCTAGAACTTATTCACAGAATTTTAAATTTTGTCAAGAAAGTTGTTAACTTTTTACTTCAGTCATTCCATCTCGAGTTACATAATTCCTACATTGAGTCATTGATTTCCAGGCAAATGACTTGATGATCTTAGACATTTAATAATTCTAAATCATCATCATCATCATCATCAATTCATCATCCTTTTTAAATTATGATTGGCTTTGAAACATTCAATTAAAAATTCACAATTTCACATACTATTCATCAGGGAAAAAAAAATCATAGACAAGAAAACATAAAACAATTCAAAAAGTTGTAAACTTTACCAACTACCAGTCTGAAACCAGCAAACAACAATCCATAAAAAATTCAATGTCGATCTTCCTTGTGACGAAACTGACAAACATATCCGTCTTAACAAGAAAACGAGTCAAATAACGTCTTGCTAAGACCTAGACACATATATTAAGCAAGATCTTTATAATGTGAACATTAGATCTGGAAATCTGACTAATATTTATTAATTTATTTATCATAGAAAAACAGTAAAGAGATCATCAGTCCAATATTGCAGCAGTCAACCTAGGATAGTTCTAAAAACATCCATGTGATTATGTGAATCTGATCCATCTTATATGGAGTATTGACAATAATTGTAACATAAAGATAAACCCACACGATATCATCGAGTAAAGATCCTCTTCATTTCCGAAATCACGGATTTTTTTTATCAATGAATCCTTATTTCACCTATCACAAAACCCGTGTTTGAATTATCAATGACATCGGTCTATTTCACTCGTAATAAAAATCCATCATATGACATCGAGTAAAGATCCTCTCGATTTCCAAGATCATCGATTTCTGTTCAATGTTTACTCACTTTACTCCATAGTATTTTTTTTACATAAAACAAAACCCGAGTTTGGATTCTCTCTATTTCCTAGATAATCGATTTCTAACACATTTAAGGAAATCGGAAGTGAAGATTAATCAATTATTTTTAGGTTAAAATTAGAAATTAGAAATTAGAAAGAAAGAGACCTTCTTTGAGACATTCTGCCACCCGGGCCACGGCCCAGATCAAAAATAGTGACATCAACTCCATTTTTGGCTAATGTTGATGCACATACTGCTCCTGATACTAATCATCATACATTCATACCACATTCAATCAATTAATCAAAAGCAGGATTATGGGTTAATTAAGCTAATTAAATCTATTTATTGGCAAAATAATCAATTAAATAAATAAATAAATAAAAAGAGCAGAATTATGGGTTAATTCAGCTAATTAAATCTATTTATTACCAAATTAAATTGGGAAAATTAGTAAAAAAATAAAATAAAATAAGAGGGGACTTAACTGGCACAACCAATGACGGCAATTTTGGGAGAGATTGAAGAAGTCATGTAATGTTGATTTTGGAATCAATATATATATATATATAAAGGAGGAAGTTTTCGAGCGATATGATTGGTCCGTTACATCAAAACTCAATTTAGGAAACTATCATTAATAATAAAAAAAATTAATAGAGAATCTTTTAATTACTATAAGAATATATTTAATCTATTATATTAATGTGATGGTTTTAAAATTTTAATCTAAAAATTTTTAAATTTAATTTAAAGAAAGTTATTGTAAATAAAATTATAAAAATGAATTAAGTAGATTCGTGGTAGAAAATGCTTTCATTAGAGTATAAATTTTATATTATTTGTTTCGTATTATTTGCTCGAAAAAGTGATAAATTTATTACATATAAATATATTAAAGTTATCCCACATCGACAAAGTATAATAAGATGATGAAATTCTATATTATAAATAATAGTAATCATCCGTCCTTAGATATCCACTAAAAATCTTTTGAGTCATAAAGAACTCTTAAGATTATAACCTAAGTAATAATTATCCCACATCGAAAACTTATGAGTAATCATTGTTTTTGAATATTGACTAAAAAACTTTTGAGTCTTAAAAATCTCTTAATAAAACTACAAACTTAAAATTGTCCCACATCATAACAATTAAAATAAGATGATGATTCTATATTATAAATAAGAGTAATCATGTGTTCTTTTATTTGGATCTTAAAATGACTTCTTAAGTCAGTAAATTATCTCACATCAAAAAAATTATAATAATGAAATTCTATATTGATAAATGAGACTAATCATTCGTTTTTAAAATCAATTAAAAAAACTTTTGAGTCTTAGAAAATATTTTAATAAGACTACAAACTTAAGTGACATAATCTCACATCGAAAAATTATAACAATATATTATAAATAAGAAATAAGAGTAATTAATTCTACAACAAGACGATGAAATTCTATTATACAAATAAAAGTAATCATTCCTCCAAATTATGACTAATCAGTCGCTATAAGATATTATAAAGCTATATCTAAACTTAAGTCAAAAATTATTCTATATCGAAAAATTTGATATTATAAATGAGATAAATCATTCGTTCTTGGATATCAAAAAAAGTTTTTTGAGTCTTACAAAAGTACTTTAGACTATAAACTTAGGTAAGACTATCCCACATCCAAAAATTATAATAAGGTGATCGGATTTTATTATATAAACAAGAGGAATCGTCCATTCTTAAGTTAGATATAAAAACAAACTCTTTTGTTATTATAATTATCCTAACTTTGTCTCACATCGAAAAATTATGATGATGTGATGAATTCTATATTATAAATAATAATCATTTGTCCTTGGATATCCGATAAAAAAAATTGAGTCTTAAAAACGCTTTTAGAACCGTAAGCTAATGGAAAAGAAAAATCATTAGTTATAAATTTAAGTAAAATTATCCCACATCGAGAAATTATATTAATATGATAGAAATTCTACTATATAAATACAGAGTAAAAGCAATCATTCATGTTTAGATATCAATGATAAATCTTTTGAGTCCTAAAAGAACTTTTTAAGATTACAGACTTAGTTGAAATTATCTCATATCAAAAAATCATGATGAGGTGATAAATTCTACATCATCAATAAGAAAAATTATTCGTTTTTAGATATTAATCAAAAATATTTTGAATCTTATAATACTCCTCCCAAGGCTATAAATTGAAGTAAAAATTTTCTCACATAAAAAATTACAAAAAAACTAAGTGATGAAATTCTATTATATAAATAAAAGTAGTCATTGTCTTTACATATATCAATCAGAAATCTTTTGAGTCCTAAAAAGAGTTCTTAAAACTATAAATTTAAATAGAATTATCATACATCGAATGATAATCTTTATCCCACACTTTGTTCTTAATAACTTAGATGGAAAAATAAGCTCTTTTGGATCTTAAAAAAAAATTTAAGACCATAAACTTAATTAAGTAAAATTATCCCACACTTATGAGTCTTAAAAAAACTCTTGTGACTATAAACTTGAGTAAAATTTCTCATATAGAAAAATTATTACAAAGTCCTGAATCTCATAAATATAAATCAAATACGGAGTAACTTTTGAGTTTTAAAAAACTCTTAGATTATAAACATGTGCGAAATTTTCCCATATTGAAAAATTATTATAAAGTTATGAATTTCATATTATTTGCTCAGAAAAGTAATGAATCTACTATTACATATAGAAGTAGTAAAATTATCTCACATCGAAAAATTATATTAAGGTTATAAATATCTATATTCTAAATAAGAAAAATCATTCGTTTTTGGATACCAACAAATTTTTTTTTTTGATCCTTAATCTCTTAAGACTATAAAATTAAATAAAATTATCCCAAATCGAAAAAGTATGATGAGCTGATTAGATTTTATATTATAAATAGGAGTAATCATTCGTCCATAGATATTAACCAAACATCTTTTGAATTTTAGAAAAACTCTATCTCACATCAAAAAATAATAGGGCGATGGATTTTCATCTTATAATTCGTCCTTAAATATCGATAAAATTAAAGAGCTTTTAGAACTATAAAATTAAGTAAAATTATCTCATATTAAAATGTCATTCAAAGAATAACGTCATATGTATAAATTAAATATTTCTCCCTTTTATAATTGTATAATTGTAGTTATAAGTAAAAAATGAGGTTAATATAGTAAAAAGGTTGGACCATATAAAAAATATTTGCGATGGGAAAAAGATAGAAAGACGGACGAAAATAGAATATGAAATAAGATAGAAGGAGGAAGTACTACGTAGTATATATAATTGTACCACATTGAAAGATTATCATAAGGGGATGATCCTATGATTATTGGTTCTTTGATATCAACTATCAGCCTAAATATTTACCGAGTTTTGTCTTAAAGAGAGATATTACGAGTTTTAAATACAATGCACGCGTATAATTTAATTTGACGTTTACCGCATTTATGATCTTCCAAAAAACACATTCACGTATGCGGATAGTATTCCTTTACTACTAGACAACTCTTACAGTCTTACCTTGGACTTACTTTCTACTGTTGCGTAGTCTCACAAATTGTCACTAAAAATCGGTCCGTGCATCGCACGGGCTTTCCAACTAGTTTGGTAATAATTTACACAAAAATGAATAAGAGTGATCTAATCAAATTCTGAAGTTGGTTGAAGGTTGGATTTTTGGAAATTTGGCATTAGTTTTTGGTAGTTGGGCATTAAACCAAGTTGTTGGATATGTACGAATCCGGTTCAGTCGGATTCTAGGATTCGAGTTGGGTTGGAACTCAAGAACGATAAAACTTTTTCTCGTGAGTTTTAACCTGCCTACAAATCGATCAATCGGGGTGGGCTTGGGTGGGGTCATCTTCGGGTCTAGTCTCGGTTTTTTTTTTTTTTTTTTTTTTTTTTTTAAACACTTTTTTCATGGATATAAACTCATTTTCTATAAAAAAAGAAGAAAAATTGGTCAGTTCCGAGTCAAACTCAAATCTTTAATTCGTGTTCGGGTGGGGTTATTCAGGTGAAGTCGTGTGTGTTCAGGTCGGGGTTCTTTAGTACTAGTACTCGTACTATAAATGATGATAATGTTGACGAAATTCAAACAACTTAGATTATGAATATCGTCACTTTCGTAATGACGGGGACTAAAACAACATTATATTATCGAATAATTGTCGACAAATCTGATAAAAACAAGAAAATTACTCGTAATATTTTTGTTGCTGACGACATTATATTACCTGTTGAGTATTATTTCTGTAGAGTCAAATGTTGACGTTTAATCCCGACATTTGGGTCACCTTGTCGTAGACTTCTAGTCGACTGTAATACTTCCGATGGTTCCCCATTGACCAGTATCTGATACCGTTTTATGGGTGATTTCTAACTTACATATAGGATTAGGAGAAATGATCTCTTATAATCGTGAAGTATTAGCTTTACACTGACTATAAAAAAATGGCATCGGTATTGAAGACGGTGAGGAAATTGGAGGTGGTTAGATATGTTCAGATGAAGTTCGAGTTTCACGGATGCCTGTCAGCAATGGCGCAACGCCTCTGATAGGAGCACCCAAGACCCATGACTCGATCCTTAAGCTTTTGCAGACACTTATAACTGACATTAAATCAACGATTACTGTCACATGCATACATTTTTCGGGAGAAAGACGGATCTGTTCAGGACCACAAACGTTAATATATCTGGCGACCAATTTAGCAACCTCACTGACATTATCGTCTTTTAGCAACCTCACTGACATTAACATGAGAACCAAAGATAAAGCAGCAACCCATATGGAGCTCAAAATCCGTAACTTCACTTCAGCGCATCCATCATGTATGTGTTGGGCATTTAACGGAAGAAAGAACACGAGAAATGCATATCAACAGAGCATTACAGGGCAATGCTAGCAGTCTATTTATGTTCTATTTATTGTCTTCTATACGTACAAGAATTCATACCGGATATGTTCAGTTGTAGCAAAACATCCAGGAGGACGTGGGCTTTGGTCGACTTCTTTTCCTTGAAGAATCTGGGCTGCTTCTTTTGCTTGAAGAATCTGCTCTACTTCTTTTTCTTTTGCTCGTAATTCCTTAAAGTCTGGTGTACTTTTCCTCCTGAACCATTTTGAATCAAGAGCAAGGCATGTATGAGTCAATTTGAATGGGGACAAAAACCCTAAAACCAGTTTGCATACGATCTTGAACATAATACAAGTAAAACAGATTGAAACTTTACTATATACTGTATCTACTAAGTACAAAAACACTCTCATACAAAAGCACATTTTGTAGATCTAGAAGAAAGACAATGACTTCACTACAAATTGAGCAAAACCCATCACTCAAAATCAAATTTTGAGCAATACCCATGTCTCAAAAAATCAAAGTTGAAGCAATACACATTATGGTCCGTTTGGGAACACGGATTTCATTTTAAAATTTGGATTTGACATAAATACTTTGTTTGGGAAACAAAGTGAATTTGTGAATTTGGATTTTGTCAAATCCAACCAAAATACATTTTTTTCACAAAAAGGCTCATTTCAAAATGACACTTTAACACATGTCATTTTAAAATTCATCATTTCACTTTTCTAATTTGACAATGACGATTTGAAATGAAATATAGGTTCCCAAACGCTACGTTACTTAAATTTAAATTTGGAGAATAAACCAACACTCAAAATCAAATTTTGAGCAATACCCATTACTCAAAATCAAATTTTGAACAAACCCCATTACTCAAAATCAAATTTGGAGCATAAAAACCCAAAACTCAAAATCAAATTTTGAGCAATACCCATCACTCAAAATCAAATTTTGAAAAAATCCCATTTCTTAAAAAAGTCAAATTTGGAGGACTACTCATCACTAAAAATCAAAATTTGAGCATAACCCATCACTCAAACCCAATTTTTGAGCTATACCCACCACTCAAGATCAAATTTTCAGCAAAACCCATTACTCAAAATCAAAACTTGAGCAAAACCCATGAATTAAATAAGTTAAAAACAACCCAAAAATAGAGAGATCTAATGAATTTGGAGCATAATCTACCAAGCTGAAATCCCAAATCTATTACTACAATTAATCAAAATCCCAAAAACCCAACCTGAAATCGTAAACCATCGAAAATTGAACAAGATTCATACCATTATGAATTTTCCCCCAAATCTATTACAATTCATCAAATCCCAAAAGCCCGACCTGAAATGGAAATTGAATAAAAAGAATCTGCTGTACTTTTCCCCCAAATCTACATGTATGGGTCAATTTGAATGGCGACAAAAAACCCTAAACGCGGCAAATCAATTTTCCCCCAAATCTATTACAATACATCAAAATCCCAAGAACTCAACCTGAAATCGTAAACCATGAAAATTGAACAAGATTCATACCAAGCTGGCTCTTATGCCGTGAAAATGGATGTCATGTCGCCGATCACGCACGATGTTGCCATTCGAGGTGGTGAGATCCCACCAACAAGTAAACCCGATTGAATCTTGATTATCCCGTGCGAACAGAAAGCTATATCGCAAATCGGAACTCTTTTGGGTTGGTGTGGAATGAGAGTAACATACGGATGAAGAACCAGAAGTGTTACCACTAGCAACCGCCCTGCACACTCTTCCGTGGGACATCTATAATATCCAATTGAATCCTTGCGGTACTTGTCCAATTTGAGTTTGCAGAAGTGCCTTGTCGAACATCCTTCACATGAGCTCCATGACTTTCCACCCACCTTTCAAATCTATGGCACGTATTTCTTGTTCTTGAGGGCGGTAATGGAGGAAGGCTGTTCTTGGATGAGCGGTAAGGTAAAGAGTCGAGGTGATGAGAGAGGCATCTATCCTCCTGGGAGGAGTCACCGTAGGAAGTCTCGGACGATTTCGCATGGCTGCTGATAGGAGAGAGAATGGAGATTTTACCGTTGCGAGGAAGAACACAGAAAAATAGTCGTTATGATTTGAAAGAAAGAGAGAGAGAGAGAGACGGAGAGGGTGAGGGAGAGAGGGCTTTTTTTTTTATATAGTTTTATAGTTAGTCGAGTATGAGACGGTTTCACGATAACTCCGTGATAAAATCACGGGATTGAAAAGATAGGACTATTAGCGGTTTAGTATTTTCCGATTGTCGTGCGCAGTGATTTTTAGTATGAATGACAAAATATTTGATTTTTCAATATATGGGCAGAAAATAGGGATATCGGGTACACCGTTCTTAATTTCAAAAACGTGCTCCGAGTACATACACGTTGTTAAATTTCATGTCTAATAACATTAATTTTTTACTGTATTTGGGGCTAATTTTAGGGCTGTTCACCGATCCAGATCCGGACCGAACCCCTGTTGGACCCTGAATCGGAATGACAAATTTTTCTGACACTGACCCTAAATCGATAAACATTGGACTTGGACCGACCCTAAAAAATCCGGGTCCGGACCCGGTTAGACCGGAATTTTCAAATTTTTTTGAAATTCCAGTCCAAAATTCCGGACCAGTTTGGACCGCTTAGACCAATTTTTTTATCAAATAAATATAATTCCGGTCCGAACCGGAAAAAACCGGGTCAGGACCGGACCGGAACCCTGAATCACCCAAAATGATGTATCTAAGACCGGACTAGAATTTTTTATTCCGGATCCGGACCAGATTTTGCACACCCCTAGATATATATACTGGTTTTTGTTTCAATTTCGAGAAAAATACGAAAACAATATAAGGTAGGGATAATTCGAACCCGTTAACTATTGTCACAGAATAACTCGTCTTAACCACTAGACTAAAACATCGGTTTTTTCTTTTCTTTTTTGGTTAGTACTCCGTACTACGTGTTACCAACTTAATACCGAAAATTGTATCGTCGTTAATCATCATTAGAGTTAGTCATGGATAATTAAAACATCAATTAATCCAGAATTACAATGTTCAAACCGCAGAAGCACAAATCTCGTATCAATTCCAGAGATAAACTCGATTTCCAGTTTTCCGACTTTCACTGCATCGAGGTATAATCTTATAATCAATCAATCATCTCCGATTCTTCAATTTCCTTTTTTAATTTTGATTTTATTGCGAATTGTTGAATTCAAGCTTATATCATTGTTGATTTCGATTTTTTTATTTGATTTTCGCATGTTTGACGCCCTAATTTCATGTTATTGATCATCGATGTTCGTCATGCTCTGTTATTTGATTTATTTTGGCATTATAATGTTGAACAATGTGAAGAAGTTAGGATCTGTGGTCGCAGTTTGGGGGAAAATGAAGTATTGAAGTGTTGTATTGTATCGGAAACGCGATAGGAGAGCTAAGTGAAGTATTAATAGAGTAAAAATCATATAGCAGGAAATGTGAAATCTGAAATTTTACTGTTTGATCAATGGATCATTTGTTATAGTATTGGAAACGCGATACTAGAGCCAGGTGACCGGTAATTGATTGAGGAGGGAGCGAAGAATTGATTAAGGCATTGTTGTGATCGGTCATTTACTCATTCTTAATCACTCGAACTTTGATTCGTGTGACTCTATTTATGCTTGTTAACACAATGTTGAATGTAATGCAATGCTGATGGATTCTGAATTTGCATCCCAATTTGTCGTTATTCGACGATATATTTACAGCATAGATATTCATGTTAGCCGACCTCAAATCTTGTTTGGGACTAAGGCTATGATGTAGTTGTTGTTGTTGTATAGAAATTCACTAACACGCCATGGGTTTTGTTCAGGTTCCGGAAGGGTGGGACAAACTATTTATCTCTTTAGTCCAAGTTGGGACGGGAAAGACCATCGTGAAATCAGGGAAAACCACTGTCGTAAATGGAACGTGTAGCTGGACCGACACATTTTGTGAATCATTGTCTGTTTCACGAGGGAATAATGCAGACTCAAAAGAGGGTGGACGCAGCTTCTTCAAAATTGTCGTTGCTATGGTTCGAGCCCTACTTTAGCTTTATGTACATACACAGTAATATTCTCACGTCTTTCTCTATCGCTTTCTTATGCATGTATTCAACTATTTGTGCTTTCAGGGTTCATCTCGTTCTGGAATCCTTGGAGAAGTTATGCTTGATTTGGGAAAATATGCAAAAACTAGAACTATCACTCCTTTATCATTGGAACTCAGAAAATGCGACTATGGCACCTCATTACAAGTAATCAAAATTTGTCTTAGCTTGAAATCTAGTCTTTTTGTGTTTTCGCCATTGTTCTTGGACATCATCAACTTGCTGGTTACGCTTCCTTAATAATGTGCTCGATATTTTTTTTTGAGCTCAATAATCCATCAAGTTAGCTAATATTACCGTGTTTTTATGAGCTCAAATGCTCAATAATCCATCAAGTTAGCTCGATAATTTTCTTTTGAGCTCAATATTTTTTCATGAGCTCCATGTGGCCATGTGGGTGTGCATAGACGTGCATGGTAATGTAGGTGTTGCCAGTGAGATGCTGGCTGATGATAAAAGTTTTGTTTTGTGGATTATGGTAATACGAGTATGAACTTTAGAATGTATTGATGTTAATTATGAAAATTCCGTCATGTGATTATGAGTGGGGCTTAATGAGGTTCAATTTCGTCATTTTAGTTTATGAATTCCTTCGTGAGTAGTGTCGTCTTCAGTTTTGTGATTTCAGTTTCTGGATTCCGTGTTATGATTTGATCTGAATCGATGCTGATTGCTGCTTCGCAGTTCAATGTTCAATGTCTGACAGAAAGAGGAGATACGGGTTTTGACCCACGAATTAGCGAACCAACTAGTACCTTTCGTGAAGTGAACGATGGTAATAATCGATCACTTAATCCTCCGCTTCATCCAATGGGTTCAGATTCATCGAGCCCCTCGAAAGTTGAAGGTAGAATTTCCGAACGAGATCATAAGAAATTAACAGCTAATGTCAATAGCATAAAGAAAGAAGTGATTGAGCAGTCAAGGGCTCATAAAAGACTTAGTATGGAGCTTGAGCAAGATCTGAAGTTTATAGCTTCGGATTTGGATGAAGCTCGGACGGAAATGGAGGAAGAACTACGATTCCTCAGAAAATCAAACACGAGCTTGGTTGAGCAGTTGAATAAAACACAGGAATCAAACGATGAACTTTTGTCCATTCTACAAGAGCTTGAAGGAATCGTTGAAGCTCAGAAATCAGAAATCGAGAACCTATCTTCTATGAAAATGAAGGTCGGTACAAACGATGCAGTGGGAGATTCCGATAGTTTTCCTTCAGAAGAAATTGATAACATAAAACAGCAACTGGAACAGCTGTACGAAACGCAAGAGGAACTTGAAGCTGCAATACAAATGCTTGAGCAGACAGTGGATGAGAAAGATAGCGAGATAGAGAGATTACAAGACCTCAGCACACTATCTGTTTCTGATTATGAATCGAAATGGGCGTTTACAGTTGCAGCAAAAGAGGAAGAAATCATGATGTTGAAATCCGAGCTTGCAGACGCTGTCAAAAATAGTCGGAATGAAGAACTAAAAATTGCACAGGGAAATTTGGCCTCTGTCAAAGTAAGTTATCTGCCTTTATTTCCAAACATATCGATTTATGTTTTTTTAATTATTACTATTATGATTGACATAGTATGTGATCATGTTGTTTTTTTGAATGAATTTAAGAAATTCTTCGTTGTAATAATCGTTGTCTAGATCTTTTCAGCGAATAAAAGAGGGTGGTGATGCAGAAGAAGAATATAATGGTGAACTTGGCTATCGGAAAAGGTGTAAAAGTTGTGATTCCTATCTGTTACCTCGAATATCTAGCACGGTTGCTGTTTCCTCTGATGTAAGCAAGTCTGAGTTGGGTGCTTCAGAGGTTGAGTCCCTAAAGTCGGACAATATGCGGAAAAATGAAGAAATTGCAGGTCTTGAAAGGCAAATATATACACTCAAAGATCAGGTCGCTGTCGCTCGTGATGAAAATCATTTGTTGAAAGAAAGTATAGAGAGACTGGAAAGGGATAATGCTATGTTTTCCGAAAGTGTACAGGAATTCAAAAAAGAGGTCAGTGATCTGTCGCGCAGCGTGGAAATGCATGTGTCTGATAACAAGGAACTTCAAAGGCTATCATCTGATTTGGAAAAAGGAAAACAAGATGTCGAACAGCATCTAACGGAGCTAGAACAGGAAAACTTGCAGCTGTCAGAAAAAATATCAGCTTTTGAAACTCAAGTACGAAACCTGACAGATGAGAAGGAAACAAATTTTCTAAAGTTGCGACATTCAGAAAACCAGTTGGTTATCCTTCATGATGAGAAAAAAGGTTTGGAAACCGAGATAGAAGTACATAAAGTTTATTTGAGAGAGAGATTAGAAGATTTGAGAACGCGGTGGATGGAAGCTCAAGAGGAATGTGAGTACCTAAAGAAAGTCAATCCAAAGTTGCAGTTAACAGCGGAAAATGTCATTGAAGAATGCAACTTACTTCAAAAAATCAACGGCGAGCTGAAAAAGCGGAATATGGAAATGCATACGCGTTGCAGTGATCTGGAATCAAAACTTAAAGAGTCCGATGAGAGATTATTGGAATGCTCACAGAAATTTGATGGTTTAGAGGAAGATTTTTCGAATATTTTGGAGGAAGTTTTCATGAAGGAGAAGGGCCTTAAATCCGAGCTTGAATCTCTTGTTACTGAAGATAAAGATCACAGAGAAAAACTTATGCAGGAACACATCTCCCTGAGTGAGATGTATTCTAATAAAGTGGTTGAAGTCGAGAATCTTCAGCGAGAACTTGTTCACCTTATCGACCAAATTTACATGCCTCAGGACGGAAAGGAGACACAGGCACCAACTTCAGATACCGTACTTGAACTGTCTTCTCTACGTTCCGATAAAGCTAAGCTCGAAATTGCTCTTCATGATCTTCAAGGGAAATATGCGCTTTGCGAGAACAAGATGAATAAGTTGCTATGCCAATCTGAACTCAAAATAGAAGAGCTCACAAGTCAATTCACTGCTTCGAGAAAAAACGAAGAAGTTCTTATGATTAAATGTGATAAACTCACATTGTTAGTGGAAAGTGCCAAAAGTAACGACGCTGAATATAAGCGCATCATCAGTCGACATGAGATCGATCAGAAAGCTTCTGAGTACGAACGACAGCAGTTAGATATGGAAGTTTCGAATCTTAAAGAACAAATGCAGAGAATAACATTGCTTCAAGATGAACTCTTGAATCTACAAGCTTCTCTCAACGACGCCAAATTTGAGTACGAAAAGATGAAGGCTTCTTTAGAATGGCTACGTCGAGACCATGAAGAACTAAAAACCGAAAAAAGACTTCTTGTTCAGAAAATCACCAACATGGAGAAATCTCTCTTGGAGTTAGAGGACTGTAAGTGTAGTAAAATCACCCTTGAAGAGAAAGTCACACGATTAGAACGTGATCTTGCTGCAAGAGAAGCGTTGTATGTCGAGGATGCTAAGTTGAGATTTGAACTTAATAAGATGCAGAGGGCAAATGGTGAACTCCAGAGGAAGATGGAACACCTCAAACAAGATCAAGAAGGGTATCTTAACAGACTCGACGTGGTTGAGGAACAACTGAAGCATCATGTGATTCGAACGAAATTGCGTTTTTCAAAGTCTACCAAGAACGCTCCTGATGCTGTTGATGCAGCTTCTATTGCAGGACATTCTGCCGATTACAAGGAAGAAATGTTAAGGGTATGTGATGTTACTTATCAAATCTTTTGTGCTATTGTATCCTTTTCCTCCCTTTCTACCTAACTTTTCCCACCGAATCAAGCCCTGAAAGTACTTTCATTGATGCAAATTGCTATTTCTCGATATATTCGTGAGAACCGTCTTTTTTGGTACTTGCATTTCGCTTGCTATTGCTTTACTTATCACCTCGTTCCGTATTTTGATTTGGTTGTTTCAAGCATGTGTCGTTCACACACGGGTTAGGTTGCGCTGATAACTCTAGGATAATGCTGTTGTATTCTGTTGTTTTGTGGAAACGACTGATGATTTCAGATACTGATTCATGTTAGCCGACATCAAATCTTTGACTAAGGCTCTGATGTTGTTTGATGTTGTTTTACAGATAACCAGATCCGAGAGTAAAAATAAATCGATGAAGATTCAGTCTCTTGAAGATGTACTTTCTAAAGCATTAGATGCAAACGATATGTACAGAAGCCAGCTAAAAAGGTACGTTAGCCAAAACTTACTCAGACTCGCTTTAAGTGTGGAACACGACATGATTTATATTGAATCATGTTAGCCGACCCCAAATCTTTTTGGTATTATGACTCTGATGTTGTTGGTGTCGTTATATTGAGCAGTCGATGCCAAATACATGCTGATGCATTCTGAATTCCTGCAATATTATTTCCTGCAGGTTAATGTCTGAAGAACAGTCCAACATCTCTTCAGACAATCCCAACATTTCCAAAACATCATCAGTCGACAGCGGTTTAGACTCTCAAACAAGTGAGAAACTGTCAACGTCGAACCTTGAATTAGAGCTAAAAGAACTTCGAGAGAAGTATTTTGAAATGAGTGTGAAATACGCCGAGGTAGAAGCTCAGCGTGAGGAACTTGTACTCAAACTCAAACCCAAGCATAATAGAAAGAGTTGGTTTTCTTCTAAATGACAATGCTTGCTGTTTTTTCTGGACTTTGTTGTCGTATTTTTCTCGAAACTGGAACAAAAACCGGGTATATACTACTCCGTATATAATATATACGAGAATTTGTTCTCATTTTTGTCGTAACTGAAACAAAAACCCGGGTATATAAGCGATTTTGTTTACATTTTTTGTCGTGATTGAAACGAAATACCGGGTATAGAGTGATTTAGTAGTTAGTATACCAAATGTACATAGGAATTATTTTTGTCTACTCTTTGCATAGTTTTTTTTTTTTTTTGCATAATTAACTCTTAATTACTTGAATAATCTCCCTATCAGTTCATCTTTCTTAAGATGGATGTATCTATTTGTCTTTAGATTATACAAAGTAATGGTTAAATAACATCCTATGGGAGACCAATATGATTAGATTAGATTAAGACCTTTTTTGATACAGGGCTGTGTTACTTAGACTTTTCTACGAGGTGTTGTGTCTGACATGGCGTGAAAGTGTCGAACCTTGACTATTTTGGGCAAAATTTTCGATGTTTTGATCTAAATTGAAGTATGGAAGTGTCGTGTCACGGTTCAGCACGCAACACGATACCCAGGTGAAGTGTCGGAATAATATGACTACAAAGTACGAAATACTGTATTTCTTTTGCACTATGCTATTGACAACATATTCAAAAACAGTAAATTTCGGTCAATATGTTATCACAATACGCCGTTTACCAAACGCAGATTAGTAGCTTGACGGTCAATCTACTATTTAAGTCGGAATCAGCTCATTTTCACTAAATATGTTACTCCGTATTTACCAAACAGTGACTTAACGTCAAACGAAGACGTAGTTAAAATACGTTTATCCCAATTTCGATATCAGTTTTTTTAACGTGTGTCCACTAGGCACACATTAATATGCTAATTAAGTAAGAAATCATGATTCATTCCTTAATTAACATATTAGTGGACGCACGTTAAAAAAAAATCGTTTCAATAATGTTCATCCTCGACATAGACAAAATACAATACTCGATATGTTTTTACAATCTGTTTACCAAACAAGGCCGAAACTCGAAATCATCATTAATTATAAAATCGATCTTAATAAATAAAGTTAAGTATAATAATTAAAAGACCCGCATTAATTAATTAATTAATTAATTAAATTTACCTAATCATCATAAAATTATCTAAAGATATATAGTTGCATTAATTTCACTCCAAGCCGCACCTTTATTTCTTGATGCGGTTACACTCTCCGATAACTCAATCAACTCCTCCTCCGCTCTCCACCGCCACCACCGCCACCACCGCCATCTCCGCCGCCGCACCACCACCGCCGTCCACCTTCCACCTCCTCCCACGCCGCCATCGCTAAACCTTCAACGGTCAGTTTTCGCTCAACATTATCCATTTACTCAATTTATCTTCGGCATTTTTTTTTGTCGAGTAGGAATTATTGAATTAATCGATAATTTTTTGAATTTAATCTAGTGTTGTTGATTTCAATTGAGTGTGTTGCTGCATTTTTTATGGAAGAAATTTCGAATTTGTGTGTTTTTTGAGGTGAGCTAGGGCTTGTAGCGTTGTCATTTGGGCGTGTTGTCGATTAATCGGTAATTGTATTTAATCTAGTATTGTTCATGTTGATTGAGTGTTGTTGCATTTTTTATGGAAGAAATTTCGAATTTACGTGTTTTTTGAGGTGAGCTAGGGCTTGTAGCGTTGTCATTTGGGCGTGTCGTCGATTAATCGGTAATTGTATGAGTTTAACCTAGTATTGTTCATGTTGATTGAGTATTATGGAATGAATATCGAATTTGTGTTATTTTGAGGTGCGCTAGGGATTGTAATGTCGTCATTTGGGCGTGTCGTCGATTAATCGGTAACTGTATGAGTTTAACCTAGTATTGTTCATGTTGATTGAGCGTCTTTGCATTCTTTATGGAATAAATATTGAATTTATGTTATTTTGAGGTGCGCTAGGGATTGCAATGTCCTGATTTGGGGCCTTTGGGCTTGTCGTCAGTTAATTGATGAATGTATAAGTTTAATCTGGTGTTGTTCATGTTGATCGAGTGTTTTTTGTATTGTGTAGGGTATTGTAATGTCATTATTTGGGCATGTCGGCGATTAATGGATAATTGTATGAGTTTAATCCAGCATTGTTCATGTTGATTGAGTTTTTTACATTCTGTATGGATTAAATGTCGCATTTATGTTATTTTGAGGAGGGTTATGGATTTTAATGTCGTGATTTGGGCTTGTCGTCGATTAATTGATTATTGTAGGAGTTAAATCTAGTGTTCTTCATGTTGATTGAGTACTATTGTGTTGTTTATGGAATGGATTTCGAGTTTACGTTATTTTGAGGTTGGCTAAGGATTGTATGGTCATGATTTGGCCTTGTGGTGGATTAATCGATTGTTTTAGCATTTTGTATGTTACTTTGAGGTGGGTGAGGCTTGTATGGTCGTGATGTGGGTATGCCGTCGGTTAATTGATAATGGTACACGTTTAATCTGTAATGTTCTTCATGTTGATTGAGTATTATTGTGCTGTTTCTGGAATAGATTTCGATTTGAATTATTCTGAGGTGTGCTGGGGATTGTATGGTCGTGGTTTGCGCGTGTTGTCAATTAATTGATAATTATATGAATGCTCGCGGTTTAGGATAACTGTATGAGTTTAATCTGGTGTTGTTGATGTTAGGTGGTATTTCATGTTGTTCATGATGTTTCAATCTCGAATTTGATTATTATGGAGAGGGTTAGTGCTTGTATTACCTGCGAGCATGTCGATCATTGGATAGTTTTATGAGTTTAATCTGGTACGGTTCATGGTATTGAGTACTCCGTATTACATTGTTCATGGAATTGTAGTTTTGAATTTTCGTTTATTTCGAGGAGAGCTAGGACTTGTGCAGGTGCGATTTGGGTATGCTGTTAAAGTGTTAATTGGTGTGTTTGTTGTTGACTTGGTATCTGGTTGTATTATTGTAATTGGATGATTTACTTTATGAATTTTTTTGATGAGTGAACACGGCTTTACCGAATAGAAGCTTGATTGTAAGGATCGGAAATGTTAATTGTATGATTTGGGGAGTCAGTATGGGTGATAATTGGTGTTTATGATTCCAATTAGGTTGATTAGATAATTGTGTCGATGTGTTATACGGTGAGTTTGTGAGGTATTAGCTGGAAACTTGAAGCGACACATAGGTTTTGGTATTCGAGACGATCATTTGACTTTGATCATGTGTGATGATACACAAAATCTCATTTAAGATCGTCTTAAACTTAAAACAACCTCTTTCCGTAATCCATATTGTGCGGTTCATTTAATGATATATAATGATGACTAATTGACTATAGTGTAAGCTTAAGACGGTCGTAAGTAAGACTCGTTCTAATGATAATAAAGTGAAATAATGAATGAATCAATGAAGGAGATCGTTGCTAGATCTTGATATTACGTAATGATATTAAAGTGAAGAAAAATCATGAAACGAGACAATTGCTAGATTTTTATCCGTTTTTGTTAACGTTGTAATCGTAGGATATGTTTTTTATTTCGATTTTTTCTCATTTTTTTATAGATTACATGGAGAAGCCTACCCACCTTAAGTTCCTCGTCTCCAATGCTTCTGCTGGGTCTGTTATTGGTAAAGGAGGTTCAACGATTACTGATTTTCAGAAAGAGTCTGGGGCACGCATCCAGTTATCTCGTAATCAAGAGTTTTTTCCTGGAACTGCTGATAGAATAATCATGTTATCTGGAAAGATCGATGATGTACTGAAGGCTATGGACCTTATCCTCAATAAGCTGCTAAGTGAGGTACCCTTCAATACTTTAGTTTATAAACGTAACACTCATTGTAAGACACTGTACTTAACTTGTTTTGACAAATCACACTTTTCTTCACCAGATTCAGTCTGAAGATGGGGATGATGCTGAACAAAGATCGAAAGTGAGACTCGTTGTTCCAAACAGTTGCTGTGGTGCCATAATTGGCAAAGGTGGAGTGACCATAAAGTATGCCCAAATTTGCCCTTGATTTCTTAATTTACACCTTGTGCTTATGTTCGTGTCTACTATATTAAACTTCAGTGTTGATGCGGATTATGCATTATGATACTGTTACGTATTGTAGTTGTTAGTTTATCATGGCTTTGTGGATGCTTTTATTAACGTCGATTTGATTTAGGGACATGGAACATGTGAACCTTGTACGCTCTAGAGTAATGTCATTAGTATCATGATTTTGATTTAACAGTGGTTGTTTCAGTGAAAGGTAAACTTAAAACATTGATATTGTATGTACTCCGTACTATTAAAAGTAGCAATCACGTATACTTAGAGATGTAAGATGATTTAATAATAGCCGGAGCTTCATATGAGCCATATCATTTATTACTGTATTATCTTGTAGAGTGTCACTCCTCTTCCCGGGATTTGTTAGAGTTATGTCATACCAGTTTTTATAACAGTACGGAGTATATCACCAGGTTAATACGGAGTATCTTTTTGTGCAAAATGTGACGTAGCAATTGCCTTTTGATTTTTAATTTCTATTGTCTTCACTGTTGTACAGGTCGTTTATTGAAGAATCTGGAGCTAGCATAAAAATTTCCCCTCAGGACAACAATTTCATCGGCTTGGCTGACCGGATAGTCACTCTATCAGGTTCTTTTGAGGAGCAGATGCAGGCTATTGATCTTATTTTGTGTAAACTGACAGAAGATCACCTTTACTTGCAATCCATGAATGCCCCTCTTTCATATCCAGGTATTAGTTAAAATAGCCTTTTTACTTTTCTCCAAATTATGACTTATCGATCTCTCCAAACCTTTCTCTAGCCCTGTTTTATGTTTTTGTTGTGCTTGCCATATCAATTTTTGCAACAAAGATTGTCAATTACTCCGTATATTTCATTGATACTAGATTAAATTGAAGTTCCATTCTTGGATAAAACTTGAATAGTGTGCGTAACTGCGTATGACATGTTGGTCAGATTGACGCTTCTGATGAAATGTATTTTAGTTTTCTGGTAGTGTTGATGGAAATTGAGAGTAAAGGCAAGTGTATTATCGTTGATTCACTGACCTTTGAAAAGAGCTATGATTATATTGTTTTTAGCGTCAACATTTACCTAAAAGTGGGAATGTAATGTGTTGATACGAATGCCTTGAAAAGAAAATCACATTAATTCAAATGAATCGAGAGGGTTGTTTTTTTTTGTGGAAAGGCAACTAGCTATATTGATTGGTTAGGTGAAATCATTTGAGACGTCGTCGAAATTTACGAAAATAAATAAATTAAAACCTTGCTACATTACTTCCACTTTTTAAGAAATTGTTCCATGAATCCAAGACCTTTCGCCTCTACTTTTAACTACAGTTTATTGATCTTTGCACCTTTATAAAATTTGGTGCCTTCTTGGGCCCCGTATCTCCCGCCCCCCTCCCGCCCCAGAGATCTGGTGTTTGTTTAATAGTATGCGATTGATGTGATCAACTGTACTTTGCTGAACTGAGTTAACGTAAGAACTCTAGATCTATATATCGTTACAGGACCCCGACATTTCTTTTGGTTACCGTTCCGTCCTCCCTTTTTTTTGTGAAACCTTATAAATTATTTCTAGGTTAATAGGTTTATGGCATCCTTGTGAGCTATTATACCTTTGCACTCTTAGGTGTTATGTTTGCTGGTTTTCACCATATGCCGTATCCATTTGTGCCTCCTCCAGTTGGACCTGCAGCTTACAATAATTACGGGCCACCGAATGCCGTCAATGGAAGATATATGAACCCCAAGGTTTGTTTCATCCTTAGCTGGTATCTAGAGTACTCAATTTGAAATACTCCGTAATTTGAAGTATTAATTTTTTTTCTCACAAAATTACTCTTTTTTAGTATGGACAGTATAACCGTTGTACCGTGCGACAATGGTAAAAATTGCATAAAACAAGATGGAACTGCGGATTACAATAGGCATAAAACAATATAGTCCCGTGTGGTGCACGGGTATGGCGACTAGTTTAACTTAAAAGTGGTCACTAACTAACCTAAAAGGGCTACTTTTTACCATAAATTGCTAATTTTACCCCGTCCTACGGTACGGTACAACAGTGGTACACTATAATTTGCGTTTTTTGTATGCATGATTTAACTTTTGCGTCTCTCTTGTTGATGCTTTTGTCAGACAATTTGTAATCTATGCTTCGAATTCTGACTTAATGACTAAATACAAAATCTGGTCTACTCAATGGCTTCACTTTGAAATAGCATTATCTCACGCATTCTGAATGTACATCCTTTGAAATTGATGATAGTTATTGGGTCAACAATTAAGCAATACTCTCTATTACCTTGGCATTTTACTTTGGTTGCCTACTGCTGCTTGTCACGACATTCTTTGCTACAAAACACGACACTCCCTTAGACACTCCATTTGACTATTTGAGTAAGCTCACGAATCACGAGGCAATGAATGTAATAATGTAATGATGATGTGATCTAAGTTATGAACAACCTGCTGTTGATATGTTAAAAACAATTCGGGATGCGTGTCGTGTGGCAATCGTAATATCCGATCTCATCATTGATTGTATCCATTTGTCATACATCATGGTTGTTGAATGCAGGAAGATAGAGGCAACTCTCTGACAATAGGTGTTGCCGATGAACATATTGGTGTGGTGGTTGGACGAGGCGGGAGGAACATACTGGAAATTAGTCAGGTCCTCTTCATATGCTAAACTTATGATCTTGATCTCGATCTCTTACACTTGGTTTGGATTTTGGAACACGTGACTGATAGAATGAATATAAACTTGCAGGCTAGTGGAGCTAGAATCAAGATTTCAGACCGAGGAGATTTCATGGCCGGTACATCTAACAGGTATACTTCATAACTCACCTCACTATGTTTTTTTTTTTTTGAAGTGAAGATCAATATCATTAATAATAAGCCATCCGGCATCTACAAACGACAAATTGAACTGAATACAGATTTGTGAAAAATAAATAAAGAACATCATTGAGACAAAGATCACTATTAGAATAATGCGCTTCTGCATAGCCTTCTATATATCGCTGTTTATTGACACAGCCTTTCGCGAAGGAATCTATAGATCTGATGAAATAGCCTCCATGATGATGAACTTTCTCTATTTTGACAAATAGTAGACCGAGATCTGACCTCAATTGTATCGCCGTATGTAGGGATTCCATTGCTCTCATGATCTTGCACATAGTTCTTGAAATCTAAGCCCTATACTAATGTAAAAGACTGAAACTTCGAAATAAAGGAAAAAACCTTGAAATAAAGGACGAAAACAACTCTCATAAAAGAGAGACTTTTATTGAATAAGATTTGTTAACTGATAATTGAAATTAAAACAATTTTTGGGGCTTACCATCGATTAATTATCGATGGAGGCCCCAGATTGAGGAGGAAAGGTAGGGGTTTTTTTTTGGGGAGAAAAGAGGATGAAAAACTAGTAGTTCACCTCACTATGTTAACTGTTAAGGAGTTAAATCCTGAACACGGCCGTTGATCAGCAAGTTCAAATGTTCTCATAACCGGGACCCAATTTTTTTTTTTTTTTTTTGTGATAACGGGTTTCACGGAAAGGAGCAGCTCTATTAAATTTATTTCTTACCCCCTTCATCCCAATTTTATTGTCACCTTTTCCTATTTATACCTCCCAAATTAATTGTTCCCTTTCCAAGTATAGTAAGTAACAATAGCGAGCTCCCCGTTTTAGTTTAGTTAATACACAAATTATACTATACACAACCGTTGTACCGTGCGACGGACCTTAAAATTAGAAATGTATGGTAAAAAATTACCACTTTTAGGTTATTTAGTTACCATTTTAGGTTAAATAGTTACGAAAAAGTGGTAACTATTTATTTTAAAGTGGTGATTAGTTAACCTAAAATGATCACTTTTTATCATAAATTACAAATTCTTATTATTGTTGTCACACGGTACAACGGTTATACACAATAATTACTGATCTAAACTTTAGTCGGAAGCATTGATATGGAGGGACTGAGTGAGTATTTATCACCGAGACTCCTAAATTCACTTGACGGTCCTAATTCTGGAAATCGTGACCATTTTTTTTAGTATGCTCTTTATATTAAACGTATCTATTTTATTACCTTCGGTACCATTTACTCCCTCCGTCCCAGTGAATTGTTTGCCTATTCCATATTGAGACGTCTCAATGAATTGTTTGCCTTTCTATTTTAGGAATGTTTTTTATATGCAATTTGACCATTCTCATGAGTTTTGCTCCACATGTCACTTCCTCATTGGATCCCTTACCCTTGGTGCCAAAACGAAAGACAAACAATTCATTGGAACGGAGGGAGTATTAAACATAATGAGAGACCGTCTCAATTAGGAGACCTAAACATTGGGATTTGGGATTTATAACCGAGAGTCCTAAATTCACTTGACGGTCCTAATTCTAAAAAAAAACCCGGGTTTATATTAAACGTATCTATTTTATTACTTCCAGTACCATTTATTAAACATAATGAGAGACCGTCTCTTAGGAGACCTACTACTCGAAGCTTAAATCTAAACTTTAGTCAATGAAGACATTGGGATTTATAATTCTAAAAAAAAAACCGGGTTTATATTTCTAGGGTGCTACTTTTTCATACATGCATGTTACTCAATTGTACTTGAAAATTACAATTTCACCCCTCTTATTTCTACCTTCTCATCTAATGTTCTAGAGAGATTTTTGAGAGATAAAGAAAATCTCAAAGTTGTCAAAATTCTCCACCACCACGTCGGCGACCACTCCGGTCCACCACGCCAGCCACCGTGTTTTTCCCTCCTTTTTAAAGATTGCTATGCTATTATTTTTTCAATCGTTTCAAATTAATTAACTTATACGGAGCATACAATAAAAATTACAGTAAAAAAACTATAATTAATTAAAACTATAACCAAATTAAAAAGACGAAATTAATTCGATAATAATTATAGAAATCTAATTCAAACCCTAAACCCTAAAATTCAATGTCACTCAAACCCTAAATTGGAATTAACCCTAATTAATCAATTAAAACTAATTTTACAATAGAATATCGATTACCGAATTATGATACATATTGAATTCACAAATAATTGATAGAATTGAATTTAGAATTGATGAGAATTAATTTTGATAAGGATATTTAGAGTTTTGTTTAGAAGGAAAATCATGAAAATGAGGAAAATGATAGTATTGGAAAATTTATGAAAGTTTAGGGAGGATTGAGTAACATGCAATTATAAAAAAGTAATTCCGTATTTCTATTCTTTGTTGCAGGAAAGTGACGATCACAGGGCCACTAAGAGCAATCCGCGCAGCAGAAGCAATGATCAAGCAGAAAGTGGATTCAGTAGCCGAGATCAACGAGATGTGATCTCTTTCCTCAACTGAACCCTTTTTCACGGTAATCCCATCCCATCCCGAAACTTTTTACAGTTTGTGAGGCTGCCTGCCATTCCATTCTTTTGCAAAATTTTCGAGAGAGAGAGAGGTTGAAAAAAAAAGAGCACCCAAATCTTTTTTTTTGTCGTCTTTACAACAACAA
This sequence comes from Agrostemma githago, assembly GCA_958450325.1. Lineage (NCBI taxonomy): Eukaryota > Viridiplantae > Streptophyta > Magnoliopsida > Caryophyllales > Caryophyllaceae > Agrostemma > Agrostemma githago. Next base: position 81,660,915 of record OY288240.1, read on the forward strand.
CAACAAAAGCTTTACACAGTTTAAAAGCTGCTGCTGGAGGTGGTTCTCGAAAGGTGTTTTGTTTTCGTTTTTGCTTCGTGATGTTTTTTTTTACATAATGTTTACAACAAACTAACTCCGGTATACATTATGTTTGTAGAATCGTGTCTATTCACGCTTATGAGTTACGAGTATGAGTATATTGTTACATATGTGATATTGTGATCGAACTTTGAAGAAAAAAACTTTGCCCGTCTTCAATTATGAATAGTCATTACTTTGTGAATGATTGTGCACAATTATGATAGTACTCGTGGTAGATTAGTAGTTTCTTCGTTTCAGTCATTTGTTTATCAACCAAAATGCGAGATTTTTTTTTGGAATTGTCGTGTTTTTTTTAAGTTATGTGACCAAAGTGAATGATCGTAGATATGAATCGAACTCCCCAATCTAATGCAGTAATGCTTGGTTTTATTCCTCGTGTAATTCGTTTACCTTTTTCGTTCGCGCAAAATAGGTAAAGAACCTAAAAAAACTCTTTGAACTTCATTTTGATTCCCTTCATACTCACGAGTCACGATCCAAACAAACTACTCGGGAAAGAGAATAGATCTAGTAATTCATTACGTCGGTGAGATATATTTAGAAAAACAAAAATAAAAAAAATTAGTATGACCCACCATTATGGGGAGAAGACTCTCATTAACGTTAATCGGATTCGATAAAATTGGCACAACCAGAATAACCAAACCCAACAGCTGAATTGAAGACCCGAGTTTGACACATAACTCGAATCGACCCGAATGTTAAAAAAAAATTGAAATAACAAATTCGAAAATGACCTGTCCGGTGTGGAAGTCAACTGGATTAAAGTGGTCCAACTCGAAGCTAACCCGACTCAACCAGTTGACCGGTTTGTCAGGTCTAACGTCAATAATAGACCGTTTCTTTTTACATTTTTGTTCAAAAAGACGATGACTTCACTTCTAATTTAGTTTATATGTTATCTTCACGTGAGACGGTTTTACTATGGACAGAGTCATACATGAGACCGTTTCATTTAGTTTAAAGTGGATTAATCAACCGGATTAAAGTGGACAAACTCGAAGCTAACCCGGCTCGACCAGTTGACCGGTTTGTCAGGTCTAACGTTAATGAGAGACCGTTTCTTTTTACATTTTTGTTCAAAAAGACGATGACTTCACATCTAATTTAGTTTATAAGTTATCTTCACGTGTGAGACGGTTTTATGATGTAAAAACTCATATGAGTATATGACCCCACACGAAGGAGAAAAAGAGAGAAAGTGGAAAAAGAAGTGCAGGCGACTCAAACTCAACTTAACCAACTACTTTGAATTGGGATCCCAAAACTCAATTATACTTAATTTAATTAGAGATCATTCCACATCCACTCAACTCATTCACCTCCCGAAAGTCGTCGCCGGTCGTCGTATTCGAACCCTAATTTCCTCCCCCAATTCGAAGATTCGAGCTCGTATTTCTCTTCTGGTAGATCTACATTATTGCATTTCAGTCTTCTCAACACTGTAACTCCAATTGATTGATTGATCTTGTGTGATTGTGAAATTCTGCGGTTTCGATTGTAAGTTTGCGGAATTGTGACTGCTGATTAATTTCTATGCATTTTGATTTTCGTCGGCATTGTTGTTGGCATCGAGTACTTTTTAGTAGGCTGATTGATTGATTGATTGATTGATCTCGTGTGATTGTGAAATTCTGCGGTTTCGATTGAAAGTGTGTGTGGAATTGTGAATGCTGATTGATTTCTATGCAATTTGATTTTCGTCGGCATTGTTGTTGGCATCGAGTACTTTTTAGTAGGCTGATTGATTGATTGATTGATTGATCTTGTGTGATTGTGAAATTCTGCGGTTTCGATTGAAAGTGTGTGTGGAATTGTGAATGCTGATTGATTTCTATGCATTTTGATTTTCGTCGGCATTGTTGTTGGCATCGAGTACTTTTTAGTAGGCTGATTGATTGTTGATCTTGTGTGATTGTGAAATTCTGCGGTTTCGATTGAAAGTGTGTGTGGAATTGTGAATGCTGATTGATTTCTATGCATTTTGATTTTCGTCGGCATCGCGTACTTTTTAGTAGGCTGATTGATTGATTGATCTTGTGTGATTGTGAAATTCTGCAGTTTCGATTGGAAGTGTGTGTGGAATTGTGAATGCTGATTGATTTCTATGCATTTTGATTTTCGTCGGCATTGTTGTTGGCATCGAGTACTTTTTAGTAGGCTGATTGATTGATTGATTGATTGATCTTGTGTGATTGTGAAATTCTGCGGTTTCGATTGAAAGTGTGTGTGGAATTGTGACTGCTGATTGATTTCTATGCATTTTGATTTTCGTCGGCATTGTTGTTGGCATCGAGTACTTTTTAGTAGGCTGATTGATTGTTGATCTTGTGTGATTGTGAAATTCTGCGGTTTCGATTGAAAGTGTGTGTGGAATTGTGAATGCTGATTGATTTCTATGCATTTTGATTTTCGTCGGCATCGCGTACTTTTTAGTAGGCTGATTGATTGATTGATCTTGTGTGATTGTGAAATTCTGCAGTTTCGATTGGAAGTGTGTGTGGAATTGTGAATGCTGATTGATTTCTATGCATTTTGATTTTCGTCGGCATTGTTGTTGGCATCGAGTACTTTTTAGTAGGCTGATTGATTGATTGATTGATTGATCTTGTGTGATTGTGAAATTCTGCGGTTTCGATTGAAAGTGTGTGTGGAATTGTGAATGCTGATTGATTTCTATGCATTTTGATTTTCGTCGGCATTGTTGTTGGCATCGAGTACTTTTTAGTAGGCTGATTGATTGTTGATCTTGTGTGATTGTGAAATTCTGCGGTTTCGATTGAAAGTGTGTGTGGAATTGTGAATGCTGATTGATTTCTATGCATTTTGATTTTCGTCGGCATCGCGTACTTTTTAGTAGGCTGATTGATTGATTGATCTTGTGTGATTGTGAAATTCTGCAGTTTCGATTGGAAGTGTGTGTGGAATTGTGAATGCTGATTGATTTCTATGCATTTTGATTTTCGTCGGCATTGTTGTTGGCATCGAGTACTTTTTAGTAGGCTGATTGATTGATTGATCTTGTGTGATTGTGAAATTCTGCAGTTTCGATTGGAAGTGTGTGTGGAATTGTGAATGCTGATTGATTTCTATGCATTTTGATTTTACAATCAGCATTGTTGTTGGCATCGAGTACTTTTTAGTAGGCTGATTGATTGATTGATCTCGTGTGCTTGTGAAATTCTGCGGTTTCGATTGAAAATATGTGTGGAATTGTGTATGCTGATTGATTTCTATGCATTTTGATTTTTGTTCGACATCGAGTACTTTTTAGTAGGCTGATTGATTGATTGATTGATTGATCTTGCGGAATTGTGAATTGATTGATCTTGTACGATTGTGAAATTCTGCAGTTTCGATCGAAATTTTACGGAATTGTGAATGCTGTTTGATTTCTATGCTTTTCGAGCTTTTTCAGCAGTGTAGTTGCCAGTTGGCATCGCGTTACATTGGATAATTGATTGATCTCGCGGAATTCTATTCGTTTCAATTTTATTTTTTTTTCACTATTTTAGTTGGCAACTAATTGATTGATCTTTTGTGATTGTGAAATTCTGCAGTTTTGATTGAAAATTTATGGAATTGTATTTGTGAATGCTGTTTGATTTCTGTGCATTTTTTTTTCAGCATTGCCAACGGCATCACATACATATGTTAATTGATTGATCTTGCGGAATTGTGAATGCTGATTGATTTCAATTCGTTTCAATTTTTTCGCCATTTAGTCGGCAACTTGGCATCTCGTGTATTGATTAATTGATTGATCTTCTGTGATTGATTTCTATGCATTTTGATTTTTTTCAGCATTGTAGTTGGCATCATGTGCATTGATTGATTGATTAATCATGTCTGATTGTAGAATTCTGCAATTTTGATTGAAATTTCTCAGAATTGTGAAGCATTCCAATCTTTTCAGCATTGTGTACATTGATTTGAACTATTGATCTTTTGTGATTAAGAACTTCTGCAATATTGATAGAAACTTTTCAGAATTGTATAAATGCTTATCGATCTCTATGCGTTATAATCTTTTCAGCATTGTAGTTCGCGTCTCATTTATAGATCGATTCTATCCTTTCCCGTGTAATTGCCAATTTTCAGTTACGAATACTGATTGATTGCTTTGCGATTTTTTTACAGCTGCAATGGCGGAAATGGAAGAATCAGTGGACTTGAGAAGCTGGTATTCGAGTTTGGACCATGATCAGTGGACCACTCTCCCTGTTTCTGGCCCACGTCCCACGGGACGGTACAAGGTGAGCATCTATTTAGTTGCTGGGTTCAGTAAGTGCGTCAAAACACTGCATCGCATTTCAGTTTATATTCATTATCATAATCATTAAACCTTGTTTTTTTGGTTTTGAATTTTAGCATGCTGCAGCTGTGGTTGGTGATAAAGTGTACATTTACGGTGGTAGTCGCAATGGTCGCAACTTATCCGATTTTCAGGTTATTTTGTGATGTTGAATGTTAAGTTCTGCAATGAGTAATTATCCTGTAAGACCGTCATTTGGGTCACAACTGCCTTGAAATGAATGAAGTGATGGTAGATTGTAATTCAGATGTACGCGGTCTTAGAGGATAATTTGTGTTCTTCAGTAGCTCGTGAATTGAAGTTGCTATGAATATTGTTCTTGATTGTGTGTGTCAGTGTGTGTATGTAGGTTTTAGATTTGAACTCCTCGTCTTGGTCTCCATTGAAACCGATTGCAGTGCCAAATCCTGAAAATTCCGAAAATGGTAGTTTGCTTAATGTTCTTCCTGCCTCCTCAGGACACCATATGGTAATTAATAACCACTAGATGTTCATTGTAGTACTGTAAAAGTGTGAAATCGAAGTTTATTATATACTTTTCTGTTATTTTTCAGATTGTTTGGGGAAACAAGCTTCTAATTATTGATGGGAAATCAAAGTCCTCTAGTTATATTACGGGTATGTTAATTGAGTCGCCATTGTTTTTCTATTTAGGCTCTGTTCTTTTGGACTGAAACTGACTGAACTGAACTTAACTGAACTTACTGAAACTGACTGAAATATAGAGACAAAATATGTCTCCTGGAGCTGAACTGAAACTGACTGAATATAAGTTCAAAAGAACATGGCCTTAGTTGTTTTGAGGGTTTATTCTTTCATGAATATTTATCGGGATTTTTCAACTGTTGATGGAGCAGTTCGTTTTTTGGATCTCAAGACTGAGCAAGGGGGTGTTTTGGAGACCACAGGAGATATTCCGGTAACTGAATGTGCTGTTCATTGATTATTTATTTCATCCGATGTAGATGCTAAAAATGTGTGGATACTCAATTACTCGTACTCATACTTGTGCATATTTGGTTTTGTAAGGTTGCTCGTGAAGGAGAATCGGTGACGTTAGTTGGCTCCAAATTGATTATATTTGGCGGGGAAGATGTTCGTAGGAAACTGTTGAACGACATTCATATTCTGGACCTAGACTCGATGTCATGGGAGAAAGCTCAGGCTACGTGAGTTAGTTTATGTTTGTTACTTTTACGTCATTATGAGATTCAAAAGAGATCTTCATCACTTTGTTGTTATTTTTGATAGGCAGCCTCCACCCTCGCCAAGATATGACCACGCGACTGCTGTACACGCTGACCGTTACCTGTTAGTTTTCGGTGGATGTTCTCATTCAACATGTTTTAATGATTTGCATGTGCTCGATTTGCACACAGTAAGTATATCCTGATTTTTGTGTTTTTTTAATTAAAGTTGTTTTTTCTGCGATTTTTGGTTAATGATTGGTCTTTTTGAAGATGGAGTGGTCGCAACCTGAGACTCGAGGCGATTATCTGGCTCCACGAGCTGGGCATTCTGGTGTCACAGTTAATGGAAATTGGTATGTATCTGGTGGTGGAGACAATAAAAGCGGTAAGTGAAGATACTAAAAGTATTTTCTGTTGAAAGATCACGATAATAAGATGATAAACGACTCCGTATTTGTTTGTTTGTTTGTTTGTTTACGGAATGGCTCTTATGTATTTCTGTAATTTATATAATTGATTTTTGCAGGATCTCGTGAAACATTAGTTCTGAATATGACCAAGCTTGTTTGGTCTGTGGTGGCTACGGTAGATCCAAGGGATTCACTTGCTAGCGAGGTTCGACTTCTTTTCCCATACGTTTTACTTTGGCATCAGTCTTTGGATTTGCAGTATACAGCTTGATGTAGACATTTCTATATTACCCCAATGCCTCGAGGGCCCCCACATACTGCGGGATGAGGGGTCAGATCTATGGAGTCGTACTTTTGTCTTCGACGTGAAATCATAAAACATGATTTTCATAAAGGTAACTGTTTAGCTGAGGCCGTGGGTAGCCAGTAGGTATAAAAACCGGTTTATCTAAGCTAGGGTTTTATGGGTGGACCGAGTTTCCCTTTGTTTCTGCTCTACTTTTACATGTTTATTTATGAGTAGATTAAAAATTACTCGCTTTTAAAATACCAATTTTATAATTTACTCCCTTTTAAAAAATTTATTCAAAATAACTCCCAAAATTTATCAAAACTTCAAAAACTGCTCCAAATTTTATTTTTAGGACAAAAATACCCTTGGCTAGAGCCTAGAGTGATGAAGTAATAGGGCATAAAAAAGTTAGGGGCGTTTTCGTCCAAAAATTATATTTTGGAGCAAATTTTGAACTTTTGATAGATTTTCGGAGTTATTTTTAACAAAAATTTCAAAAGGGAGTAATTTTTAATTTACTCTTTATTTTATTTATATCCATTTTTTCTGCATTACCATATTATTTATAATATATTTTCGAAGCAGGGAATTAGCATTGGTTCGACTATAATTAACGGGGAAGTATATTTGGTTGCCTTTGGTGGATATAATGGAAGATATAACAACGAGGTATGAACCTGATTATCGATGTGATTATAAAGCGTGTTATTCCATCAATGTGGTCTTCTAATCAACTCGAACTATGTCCCAAATTTGTAGGTATTTGTAATGAGACCCAAAATGAAGGACGCTGTTCGTCCTAGGATATACCAATCACCTGCAGCAGCAGCAGCAGCTGCATCTGTGTCAGCAGCCTACTCGATAGATTCTTCCGGAAACCAAGGTGGGGTCACTAATAATACCGACAGACTGAAGGCTGAAAAGGCTGAAAGGGAACTACTGGAATCGGCACTTGCTGTCGTTACAGCAGAAAATTCAGAGATGAAGGGAAAGATCGATGATATTAATAATACACTCGCAGAATTGATTAAAGTACGTAATTCCTCGCCTCCCATCACATTATTTATGATCTACTCCCTCCGTTCCAATGAATTGTTTGCCTTTACTTTTGACACCAAGGGCAAGAGATCGATCCAATTAGAAGGTGACATGTGGAGTCAAGAGTCAAATTACATATAAAAAACATTCCTAAAATAGAAAGGCAAACAATTCATTGAGACGCCCCAATATGGAATAGACAAACAATTCATTGGAACGGAGGGAGTATATATTATAAATTATAAAAATTTAAAATTTTTTAAAAAAAAACATATTCAGGTTCCAATGAATTGTTTGCATTTACTTTTGACACCAAGGGCAAGAGATCCAATTAGAAGGTGACATGTGGAGCCAAGAGTCAAATTACATATAAAAAGCAGTCCTAAAATAGAAAGACAAACAATTCATTGAGACGCCCCAATATGGAATAGGCAAACAATTCATTGGAACGGAGGGAGTATATATTATAAATTATAAAAATTTAAAAATTTTAAAAAAAAAAAACATATTCAGGTTATTAATGTCTTTCGCTGTTTTTAGGAACTCGACTCTGTTCAAGGTCAGTTGATTGCAGAACGATCGAGATGCTCTAATTTGGAGGTTTGGCCTTTTTCTTATCATCGTTCTTTAAGTCGTGGTTATTTAAGTGACGGATCTAGACAATTTCCTTTCCAAGCTCCCGATTATAATTTTAATGTCATTTATTTATACATAAAATGTTTCGGAATTTTTATCTTTTTAGCCTGAAAAATAAAAACTTTTTACTTCTATTTTATTTTTCAAAAGTTATTTTCATACTTTTTTTTAGTATTTTTACATAAAATGTTTCGGAATTTTTATCTTTTTAGCCTGAAAAATAAAAACTTTTACTTCTATTTTAATTTTCAAAAGTTATTTTCATACTTTTTTTAGTATTTTTTACATAGAATGTTTCGGAATTTTTATCTTTTTAGTATTTATACATAAAAAGTACAGTATCTTTTTAGTATTTTCACACTTTTTTTAGTATTTATACATAAAAAGTTTTGGAATTTTTATCTTTTTAGCCTGAAAAATAAAAACTTTTTACTTTTATTTTATTTTTTCAAAAATTATTTTCACACTTTTTTACTAGTATTTTTACTTACTACGAGTAATTTTTTTATTTTTTTTGAATTTGGAGTTTGCGACTCTTTAAAAACTTATTATTAACACTTTCAACTTAATTTCGCGATTGAATTGTATTTCTATTATTTTATTATTATTCTGTCCGGCTTCCATTTTATTTTGTTTTTTTGGATGACGACTTCAAATATTGATTCACGTTAGCCGACCCCAACTCTTTTTCGGACTGAAGTTATGATGTTGGTAGCCTAAAATCGGACAAAATACGCAAAAAAAAAATTAAAAAAAAAATTTAAATTAAAAATAAAAATAGACTCCTAAGCACATTGTAATTGTTTTGACAGGCACAAATCGTGAGGTTCGAAGGGTTGTTGAATTACATGCCGACAGTAGAATCAGAGCTCAAACTTCTGAGGGACGAGAAATCAAACTCGGAGCAGGAATCAGAAGCCAAGAGTCGAAGTTCCGGTGGCGTCTGGCAATGGTTTTCTGGTGCCGGAAACAACAGTCCATGAGATTGAGACGACACGAGATGTGATTCGGTATATTTTGTGTTTTTTGTAATTTTTTATTTTGTATTTATTTTGTTGTTGTCGGAAAATATTGAATTCATTATTATTATACATACATACACACGTCGACCATCGCGTTGCACTGTTGTGCAGAAGCGATGGTCTTTATCAAAATGGTATACGGGTCGAGTAGAAATTTTGATGGACATTTTTTTTCGATTTCTCCTTGTTTTTCGTGTCAACGTAATTTAAACCCGTTATTCCATTTTACCCTTATTGTTAATATTTTGTGCAGACAATTTTAAAACTCGAAAATTTTTAATGAAACAATTTTTAAAACTTGATGGGAATTATATTCGATACTCCAAAATTCTTAATAGTTCTATTAATTTGAACCTGAGCAGCATAAATAATTCTGTTAATTAAGGATAATAATTTTTTTTAATAAATCATTTGAGTCAAATTTTATGTCCAATTTTGAATATTTTTTTTTTTTTTAGAAAAATGAATTTTGATTTTGTTTCTACTTTAGACTCTCACAATCACGACGACGATTATAATACTGACGGGATTAAAAAAATTCAAACCATACCTATCACCTCTTATAACCAACATAATCCCCCGAGCAATTCTCGTGTGTGTGACCATGTCACGGTAATTTCCTAAGACGTAATAATAGATTATGAGATTGTCTTATACGAGAATTTGTGTAATCGTTCAGTAATAAAAGTAAAGATGAGATAGAATGATGCCATGTGTCAAAGAGAAGACCTCAAAAACCAAATTGTAACAAACAAAAGTGATAAGAGTAGACAACAAAGAGAAGAAAATACTAGAGAAAATCATGTAAAATCTCATCCCTTTGAAGATTTTATGTGTCTCCTATACACTCTCTAGTCTCCTCCCTCCATTATCAACTTGTTAGCTTACAACAAAACACAACAACAATGGGAGTAACACTAGGATGTCGACAATCCCACCTTATTAAACCACCACAATTGTCGTCTTCGTTGTCGTTGTCATCGTCTTCGTCGTCTTTGATTGAAGCTCGAAAAACCCGAGTTCAGCTTCGTCTTCATAAGCATCCTCCTACTACTATTCGCTGCTCCGTCTCTCCTAAGTAATTCTTTCTTCTTCTCGGCTTCTTGTTTTGTATGAGACGGTCTTATAGGTGAAGACCAACCCAAGAATTGAATCACGGTTTTTCAATTTGGGTTGGTGTCACACGTCTAATAAATAAGACCGTCTCATACCTATCTACTCCCTCCACGTCGATCATTTGTCTGTCTTGATATAAAAGATAAACAAATGCAGAAGGAGCAATAGAGATCGTTTCATATAAGGCTTACTATTAGCACGTATTTTCTCCGTCCCAGAAAGATTGTCCCATGAATTTTAGCTCACTAATTAAGGAAATTGTGTGATAATTGAGTATATAGGTAATGATGACTTCTTTTATAGGTGAGTCATAATGTTTGTGAGGTGGTGTGAGTTAGTGGAATGGCAAAATGGTAAATACTTTGACTTTAGTGACAAAGTTGTAAAAAAAAAACAAATTAAAAAGGAAAGTTTAGAAATGAGAGAAGCTACCCAAAAATGAATACGGGACAATCTTAGTGGGACGGAGGGAGTATTTTTACTCCGTCTCTCAGAGATTGTCTCCTGTTTCTTCAATGTGACGAGTATTTTATTGAAATTGAGCAGTGAAGTACAGAGTAGAGTTGCAGTAGAACAACAACAGCAGCAGCAACAACAAAGCTTGAAGCCAGAATGCTATGGCGTCTTCTGCTTAACTTACGATTTGAAAGCCGTATGTCGTTCCTCCCTCCCTCCTTTCCCTACAACTTCAATCACATACTGCAATTTCCGACTAGTTAGATATCGATCAATAAACGCTAATTTGACGAAAACTTGCAAAATTTAACTGAATTGTTCTTGATATTAGTTTGATTAAGTTGATTTAAACTGTAATTCGTCTGATTAGTTGTTAATTGATGTGATTCAGGAAGAGGAAACTCAAACATGGAAGAAATTGATTACAATTGCAGTATCTGGTGCTGCTGGCATGATTTCAAACCATCTCTTATTCAAAGTTAGCACCAATTCTCCGTAACTTTCATTACTTTCTCTAGAATCGTCGTTTCGTGTTCGATCTTCATGTTTCGATTTTATTGTGAAGAAAATCAATCGAATTTTTTGAATGTGGTGCAGCTTGCTTCTGGTGAGGTTTTCGGACCTAATCAGCCTGTCGCTCTCAAATTACTTGGATCGGAACGCTCCTTACAAGCTCTAGAAGGTCACTTTCAACCTAATTTTGCGTTTCAAACTTTATTTTATTATTTGGGATATTCTACGTGGTACCCTCGTGTTTTTTCATATTCTACGTGGTCCCCTCATTTTGCTTAAAATATCTTTGACTTGCGATAACTCTTAGCTATGAATTCCAAAAGAGATGATTTATTGTCCATCATCCATTTTATTTTTGAATTTTTTTTCCTTTTTGAATGACGTTTTGACGACTTTAGATATTGATTCATGTTAGCCGACCCCAAATGTATTTGACGAGTTTTGAACCCTGATCATGAGTACCACCCTCGTGAGAGTCGTGACTTTACCAGTCAAGTTAGTTGATATCTGTAACGAGGCTACTTTTTTAATCAAGAAACTAAATGACTAATGATTATTATACTTTCTCCATTTTTTTTATATTTTTTCATGGATATTTGACACAATTTTTTTTGTATTGAATATAAAATGATAAATTTAAAAAATATTGTGATAAAATGGTAAGTGTGTGTAAATAGAAATGAATAAAGATGTAAACTGTTGTAAATAGTAAGAGTAATATGGTAAAAATTATGAGCCAAAATGGAAAGAAATAAAATGGGAAGATAAAAAAAGGACCAAAAAGAAAATTGGAAAGATATAAAAAAAAATGGATGAAGTACATCGTTACACTCTTCCATGAGGTGTCGTGTCAGACATGGCTATTTTAAGCAAAAAAAATCGATTTTTTTGTCTAAATTGAAGTATCGCGGCACCCAAAGTGAAGAATCAGAGTAACATAGATGTCATAAATTACGTGCATTGCAGGTGTGGCAATGGAGCTCGAGGACTCGTTATTCCCATTATTGAGGGAAGTGAGCATCGGTATTGACCCATACGACATCTTCAGAGATGCAGAGTGGGCTCTTCTTATTGGTGCAAAGCCTCGTGGACCTGGCATGGAACGAGCTGGCTTACTCGACATTAATGGACAAATCTATGCTGCACAAGTATAGATATCCTACACTACACTCTACATTGATCGTGTCATACTGTCAGTCTGTCATCGCTTGTTATAACTGTAATTCATGCTAAAACGTTGATTAATTCGCAGGGAAAAGCTCTGGACGCTGTTGCATCGCGTAATGTTAAAGTCATTGTCGTTGGAAATCCCTGCAACACCAAGTTCGATCTTCCTCTTCCTCTTCTGCTTAATTAATTACTTGTCTTCACTTCATTAATTACATTATATTTCATTTCCGTGTTTTAATATCGTTCTTCTGTATTTGTTCTAGTGCTCTTATTTGCATGAAAAACGCTCCGAATATACCTGCCAAGAATTTCCATGCTCTCACCCGATTGGATGAAAATCGAGCAAAATGTCAGGTAATCCTGATTACTGATTATGATTTCAGTCTCCATTTTTTTTGTTTTTTTACGAGATTGTATGTACTACTTGCTTGAAGCTCCAAATTTTGTATAACGGGTACACATTTGTGTTTCAGTTGGCTTTGAAAGCGGGTGTCTTCTACGATAAAGTGTCGAATATGACTATTTGGGGAAACCACTCGACCACTCAGGTTAAGACGTGACATATCCGTTTTTGGATTCGTTATGCGGTAGTATTTGGATTCGTTATTCTCCTAAAACGGATACTCTTCATGCCTTAAAACGGTTTAATTTGTGAATCGACAGGTCCCGGATTTTCTAAATGCCAAAATCGATGGAGTGCCGGTCAAACAAGTTATTAAAGATCACAAGTGGTTAGAAGAAGAATTCACTGTGAATGTTCAAAAGGTAATCAAGAGTAATTGACTCGAACCCAAAATGACCCGACCCAATCCGAAGGCAACCCGTTTTTTTACCCGAAAGTGGTCCGACCCGACTGACCCGTTTGCCAGATGTGAGAACACCTGATGATGTTTATTTCCGTTTCTGGTTTTTTTTCTATGTTTTGCAGAGGGGTGGCCTGCTAATACAGAAATGGGGACGGTCGTCTGCAGCATCAACATCAGTGTCAATTGTGGATGCAATAAAATCTCTGGTTAACCCGACACCTGAAGGTGACTGGTTTTCTTCAGGGGTATACACCACTGGCAATCCCTATGGAATCGCTGACGATCTGGTTTTCAGTATGCCATGCAGATCAAAGGTTCGACTTTATTTTATTTTTTGAGTCGATTTTGGTCCATAAATTCGATATTTTAGTTTTTTTTTACAGCGTCGTGCAAAATTTGAACTGGTTTAGGGAGATGGAGATTACGAGCTGGTGAAAGATGTCATATTTGATGACTATCTCTGGAAGCGTATTAAAAAGGTATTATACTCGAAACTCGAAACTCGAAAGTATTTGGACCTGAATCGTCTTGTGTAAAAAATTGAATCAGCGAAATTAATTAACTGAATCGTGTTTTTTTAACAGAGTGAAGATGAATTGTTAGCTGAAAAGCGTTGCACAGCGCACCTTACAGGCGAGGTATCGTCTCTTTTGTTCCCGTTAATACTTTCTCACCCCGACACCTAAACGGATAGCCCGATAGGGGTGTTCACGGGTCCAAACCCGGATCGGACCGGACCGGCAAACCCAAAAATCCAAACCCACAGACCGGACCGGTTAACAAAGAAACCCGGACTGGACCCTCTTAGGACCGGACCGGACCGTAAAATTACACTAAAATTTGATTTTTTTTTTAAGTGTGGACCGGACCGGACCGGACCGCGGACCAGTCACCAAGTTTTTGGTGACTCGCAGACCGGACCGGTATGTGCCACGGTCCGGTCCGGTTTGCCGGTCCAGGTCACTTTTTGAACAGCCCTAGGCCCGAATTGGATCTGTAACCGAATTGACTCGACCTAACCCAAACAGACTCGAATTGTTTTCATTACAAAATTGACCAAAATTGACCTCGAACCAGACCCAGTTGACCCGTTTTGGACGAATTTGCTCTATTCCTTCGTGAATCGTGCTTACGAATTTGACCGTTTACAGGGAATACCGGTGTGCGATCTTCCGAGTGGGGATACTATGCTTCCAGGAGAGATGTAGAGCCTCTTCTTCAGAGCTACAAACTTGCATCCTTTACATTCTTGCCTTCAGTCCCATTTTCACTCTCAATAAATGGCTTTACATATACTCCGTATGTAATATGAGGCGAAAAGCTATAGACTATGTTACTCCAACACTTCACTTGGGTGCCGTGTCATGTCTCCGTCACCAACACGACACTTCGACACTTCATTTTAGACCCAAAAATTGAAAATTTGGCCCCAAGTAACTGTGTCGGTTTGTCGGACACTACACTTCATGGAAGAGTCGGAGTAACAGAGACTATAGATATAGGAATGTTTACTTGTTTTTCACAATGTGTTGTCAAAATTGAAGTTTGTTACAACATCAAAATTTATGTGAAATTCGAAAAGTTGGTGTCTTATCTCGAAAATCGACATCAATTTAGGATAGTTTTTTTAAAAAAAAAAAATAAAAAAACTTGATGGGTTATGTTATAGTCATCGGTTTATGCATGTTTTAAACACAAAACGAGTCAAATAGATTGATCAGCGGTGATTTATACGACGTTCAAATGAGCCGACATTCAAGTCCGGAAACCCGGTCAACAAAGAAAACCAACAAAAAGCATTCAACAAAACAACTTTGGTCAGTTAATAATACAGTCATCCTTCCTAACATGCAACAGAACTATCGAAGCGTCTTCGAATGAGTAGAGTACGAAAATATGAGTCCAAAGACCGACAAATTTGATGCATCTTACTATAAAAGTTTTCTATTGATTATAAATAATAAAGTAACAGGAGGAAAAGTGGTCATTTTGTGATGATCCCGATTCTCGATTCTACAAGGCAATGCAGGGGCAGGAATCACTTGGCATAGATGCAGGTCCCGATTTTGATGCTTAACGCGAAGAACATGACCCAGAAGAACATAAAGCATATCCATCCTCGAGAAACGGCTGCTGGAAGTTTCAGTGATTCAAGTTCGGTAGGGCTCACAGACTGAGGAAGCTCGAATGACAGTGTCACGTTCATACTACCGGTCTTGTCGAAGGACCATTGCAGTCCACTTCCGAGTGGTGTGTCCCTGATCCTGATCATGCCGGCTGTCACGTGAACAGGGCTCGACTGTACTGCAGCGTTCAGTCGTAGTGCCATGTCTTTGCTTGGCAGTTCTGATGCATAGGCGGGATGAGTCGGGATGTTTTCCAACCAACGGCTTGCTTTGCTCAGTGCTGCACCACATCAATCATGAAAAACCGTTTAACAATTACACAAATTCTTGTTCAAGATGAGCATATCCGTCTCAAACTTAAAACGGGTCAAATAGCGACTGGCAAAAAAGTTTGTCTCGTCTATCCAACTGAGGTGTTATTTGACCCGTTCAAGTTTTAACGGATATTTCTGATTTAACAAAGAGTAAATGCCAGAATGAAGGTATACATATTGTCCCACCTGTCCTAGATTGCTTGTCGAGGGCTTTCTTGGACGATGATGATCCATGACCACCGTCACTTGGTCCTGGTAGTTGATCACTTGGTAAAGGTATATTCCAAAGTGAATCGTCCAAGTTCTGAAATATGAGAGGGAGAGGAGATCGATCATCAACCAGTAAAAAAAATCACAAACAGAAGTAATTTATACACGGTGATATGAAGAAGAAGAAGAAGAAGAAGAAGAAGAAGAAGAAGAAGAAGAAGAAGAATCAATACCGGCTCAAAGGTGAATGATTGGTCAAAGGCAGCTCCAGCAAGTTCAGGAGGAGAATCGAAGTTGAGAAATTCTCCGATATCAATATCATTGTTGAAGTACGATCCAATGGAATCAGAATCGACTGTATTTCCTTGAGGGAGATCCAAGAAATCAATAGCATCAAAGTACAGTCCGTCATCAACAGGTGGGTCACAGACATTGTTACTGTCGGGCAAATTGACAGAAGCCGAAGCCTCCGTAAACCCATCATTCGGCAGAGGCATATACTCATTCTTCACCGTATCAGCGTTGCTTGCTGCTTGCACAAGAAGATCGGATATCTGTTGATCATAGTAAGCCTGCGACCCACAGTCGTATTCTTGATCCGTTCCTTCTGGTATCTGAGCAATATCGATTATGTCCTTGCATTCCGGAATATAATCCGAGCTACCTTCTGGAAGCGGAATACCTTCAGGTATCTGTAGATCAAGTTCCTGCAAAAATGAGCAGAAGACGGTAAGATGACCATCACATCAATGGCAATCGGGAAATCTGTTTACTATAGCCAGAAAACTGAAGAGTCGAAGACAGGGACAAACCTGGACCAAATCATTATGTTCGATGAATGCATCATCATCAACATAAGGATCTTCAAAAGAGACATCGCCATTTACTAAATTCTCGATTTCATTATCCTCCCACTCTTCCTCCATCAATGGAGCTCCATACTGCTCTCCATTTTTGGGCCCGGTGCCACTTTTCTGGAATATTCTGCAAAGAACAAACCCCTCCTATCCAAAAAAAAAACAACACATCTTATCATCCATACCACAAATAATCGAAATACAACCAGCAAGAGACCACCAAACTCAGACAAAACCGACAAAAAAGCACAAATTCAATACATGGCCGCAAAATCATAAGGTTTAGAGTGCTAACCAAAGGGTACCCAGCTTTGTCGAGCTCCTCATCGACAAGTTTATACTCATGCATAACCCAATCAGTGCGCTTCCCACGTGGGGCTCGACCAAAATGATAAACAAGGGTTTTCTTCATGCCAACGACACGGGATCTATGCTGAACAGGCCTATCCTTACCAGTAGTCTTCCAGTATCCTTCACTGGTGGCGCGATTTGTACGCATTCCGTTTCCATACTTCCTATCAAGTGCACTAAAGAAATACCACTCCCTGTCCCTCGTCTTTAGCTTCGATAAACCTAAATTTTACCAATCACCCGATTTTTCATTCAATCAATCTAATGTAATCTAATCTAATCACATGTAAAATCGCCTAACATTCTACATTTCTACCTAATGATTCTCTCGATTTTCGTACTTTAACCAACATCACAATCAAATTTTGTTAATTACCCATTTTTAGTTAAGGAATTTCAAGCCTTTGTAGATGGTGTTACACTAATTTGGTGAAATCGGTTTTTGTACACAACTAATTACAACCTAATCACAATCAAAAAATTTGCCTGGAGTAGCTAAATCATCGAAAACGACGAGTTACCCTCTTACTAATTCGGCAAAACTATACTTTTTTCACAGCTAATTGAATCATCCAAGCAACAATTACGATCATTACGTCGAAAAACAACCTTCTAATTTGACTTTAAACCGTATTCGAGACGACATTTTGACTATATTTTTCCAGATTCATGAACTAGGTCAAAGTTTTTGAGCTTCAACCATAGATAGAAGTCAAATGATACGATCAATTCACACGAAATCGGTAACACAAACCACAAATTCAATCAAAAAAACACTAAAATTCTCACAGATTACCAAATAAAACAGCAATTAAACCAAAAAAACCGTCTTCGAGACGACATTTTGACTATATTTTTCCAGATTGATGAACTAGATCAAAGTTTTTTGAGCTTCAATCACAGATAGAAGTCAAATGATACGATCAATTCACACGAAATCGGTAACAAAAACCACAAATTCAATCAAAAAAACACTAAAATTCTCACAGATTACCAAATTAAACAGTAATTAAACCAGAAAAACAAGAAGGATTAGGGTATAAACCAGGAAGATCGGTAGGTTCAACTTTGTAAATATCGATCTCAGAAATCGCATCAAGACGAAACGGTTTTCCAGCGACTTTACGACGAAGATAATACCAAACTAATTCTTCATCAGTCGGGTGAAATCGAAATCCCGGCGCTAAAGTCGTCGTCGTCGTCGTGTTCTTCTTCTTCGATTCAATCTCTCCCATCCAGTTTCTCACTAAATCTCGATTGAATTACTACTGTAGAACCCTAATTTAAGTTAATCGGAACAATTGATTGATGATTTGATTAATTAATATGGAATTTGATGATTACGAGGATGAATTTTGGGGATTGGAAATAATTAGGGTTTGGGATTTGGGGAAAAAATTAATCGATGTCGGATGGGTGAAGGAAGATGCGTGCCATAGTTTGGGAGAAGCTTTTTTATTAGGAGAAAAGTATGGAAAAATTTCTGCTTTTTTTTTGCCTTTATATTATAAAATTAATAATAATAATATTATTATTATTATTAAAATAATATTAATTAATATAAAATTTAATTTAATTATTGTTATTATTAAAGTAAAACTATTATCTTTATTAAAATAAAATTAATATTTATATTAATTATTATGAGTAGCTATTTCGGATATATTATATGATACTGTATGATATATATTCAATAATTATAAATAATTTTTATAAAAATTGATATTTATAATACCAAATAAGAAATACAGTTTGGTTATTAGCAATGATATGAGTATTAGTTAATTAATTAATTACGTTATTTTTTTGTAAAAATTGAATTTGTTTTTTATGACAATTGTTTTTCATAACATAAGTCACAGACGGGTGAAATTACCACAATGATTAATCTGTCTAATATTTATGCCAAAATCTACTGATTTATCGTATCAATTCGTTATTATTCATTAAAAGATGATCTTGTTAGAAATTTTTAAATTTTAATATTTCAAGTTTCAATATAATATTAAAACATATACAGAGTACGGTATATTTATTGATTTATCAAATTTGTATCTGATAGTTTATTGAACATTTTTAACGTTATTAGCAAGTAATTTTCACGTAATTTTTTAAACGGATTTTTCAAGTATCAACTAATTTTACCAAATAAAACAGCTAATTTATAATTGTAACATAATTACATATTTACAAATTAATTTTTAAATTGATATAATTCCTTAATTCACTTTTCACCTAATATATTCCAATGAAAAAAATATATTTTTTAATTAATAAAAATAATATTTATAATTATGGGATATTATTTTATATACTACACAATCTTGGCATATTATGAACTAAAGTAAATACTTCATTTTTTTTAAAAAAATAACACATGTGACATGTGGTTGGCCATTTTGCACACAAATTCATGTTAATTGTTAATGCTTTATTATTTAATTTTATTAGAATTTTATTTGTTTTTGTTTTTTCTGCAAACTTTAATCAGATAACTTTGTATGCTTTATAACTTTTGACGTGTTTTTATTGTTTTTTGATTCACTGATTTATCTTTAATATTTTTTAAAAATTGGATAATAATAAATAAAAGTAATACTAGGTATTTTAGTACTTAATTATTTATATTTATTAGTTAGTTTTTTTTTGTTGTGTGCATGTGCATGATCAGAAAAGTTTGGTTAAAGTCGGTGGAATATTGGATAAGGATTAAGGATATTCCAATAAACTCAATTTATTATACACAACGACGGGTTCAGAAAATTTTCTTTATTAAATTATACGTATAAATATAAATATCTTTATAACTTGCTTAGCTTAAATTTCGGGGAAGAAAATACACAAAAAACTTGGATAATATATTCGAATGAACTCGCGATCTAAAAAACTTATTTAGAAGCGATTTATATATATATAAATAATAAATACGAGTATAGTTTTTTTGTACCCTAAATATCGTACAAAATACACAAGAAAAACTTGTATTATCAGATCCCGAGACCCTGTAATGTGAAGCAGATCGTCAATACTGATCACTGGTATATAGAACGGTCTTAGTATTTCATAAAGCTAATCTGTCCCATCCTTATATAGAGTAATTTTAAATCTAAAAAGATTAATAGTATTGATTATTATTTTTATTTTATTTTCGTTTTCATTTTATTTTAGTAAATTACTACGGAGTACTCCCTCCATTCTCTTGAATTAGTCCATATTCATTTTTTGGTATTTTTTTGGGTTAGCCTTATTTTTTCTTTTAAAGAAATATTTTTATATCTATTTCTCTCTCATCACATGCATCATATCATTACTTTTCTCTTACTTTTTCACTTTTTCTTAATTTCCGTGCCAAATCCCAATGAGGCTAACTCAAGAGAAGGGAAGGAGTAGTATTTTACTCCGTACTTTATTATATATTTATAATTCAGATTAATATATTACGTACTTTCTAAGCTTTTATTGAGGTCATCTTACAGTAAAATCGGGTCGTTGTCACTTGTATGAATGAATAAATGAAATACTCGTATGTATGTATGTATGGTGCATGGAGGAGCAACGTCATGGTCGAGCTCATTTACTTACTACCCAAGCAAATTTTGGTGGCAAATTCTTGTTTATGACGGAACTATCTGTCATAAATGTGTGATGGGTCAAATAATATCCATTTGGGTAGATAAAGACAAAGCCATGTATACCCACTAGCCTTATCTTTTCTAACCAAATGATATTATTTAACCCGTCATCAATTTGTAACGGATATATCCGTCAGAAATGAGTGAGTCTCAATTTTGGTAGTGCAAATGGTGGGATCACTAGCCGACTTAGTCACAAGTCACACCACACCATTCATGACTCATCTTCTACTACATTTGGTAAAGGAAAGTGTGACCTTTTGAGTCTTTGACCTACCCAAATTTGATTCTACTCCCAAGTCATAAATGTATTATTGGTGTGGCAGTTGGTCTCTCTTGCGACGGGTCAAGTAGATACCATTTGAGGAAAAAAGGATAAATGTCTCACCAACCTCACTTTTGTCTTTTCCTTTTAAATGGTATCTACTTGACCCGTCATACGTTTGTGACGTATATCTCCGTCACAAACAAGAATTTGTGTTGGTATGGAGGACGGTGACAAATTTGGGCGTCTACAATTGGTTACAATTGGGGTATCAGGTTCGAATCACTCTTTTCTATATTGTAATACGATTAAGTGCGTTATTTGTTGAACAAAAAAAAAGGTTATACTTACTATTAGTAGAGTCGGCGTATTGGGTCTCGTGTATGATGGCCTAACACGATACGTGGTCCGACATGGTTTGGCTCGATGAGAAAGGCGAGGCGGCATGGGTACGACATGACGGGTCTAAAGTGGGACCCAACCCGACCCGTTTAGATTTAATAACATTATTGGGCCACAAGGCCCATAAGAGGGGGAAAAAAAGTTGGACTACTACTAATAAACTTCTAAAGGCCATTGTTGTTGAACTCTTAAGTCTATAGAAAGTTATGGGGAATTTAGGGTGGTTTCATTAAGAGAGTAGTCCAATTACAATAAGCACTAGAAAGATACTACCCCAAATTTTAAGGTAGCTATCGTGGACAATAGGTCTCAGACTCTCAGGTTCAATCACCGTTCTCTATTGTAATGCGACTAGATGCGTTATTTGTTGAACGTTGGTTGCAGACGGTCACACGAGGATGCCTCGTGGAGACCCGAATGAACCCAGAGGTGTCCAATTGACCTGATTTTCGAGTATGGCGAATAGTGATGTATCTGAATGACCCAACTCGAAATGACACTCGAGATAAAAATTTTGAGTTTGACCCACGAACCACAATCCAAAATGATCCAATGTTTATTACCGCACACGGACTGTTATTTAGTTGATAATAGCACGCACCAACACGAGCACACCTCGTGCAGACCTGACCGAACCCAGACTCGACAAATTGACTCGATTGCTAGGAAATGACACTCGAGATGAAAATTCGAGTTTGACCCACAAAACCACGATCCAAAATGATTCAATGTTTATTACAGCAATTATTTACTTGATAATAGTACGAGTAACACACAACAACACGAGAATGAATACCCATGTAGACCTGACCGAACCCGGACCCAATCGGTTGACCCGATTGACAAGTGATATGAAATTGGACCAATCGGGTCACAACTTAAGATCATCCCCTTATCTCATTTACTCCCCCACCACCACACCCTCACCCAGAAAAATCCCCAATTACATGTCTCAAACAATCAATTTCCCCAATCACAAACCCTAAATCCCCAAATTCCACTCAATCAACCCCAATTTCCACCCATGGATGTACCCACATGTTCCTACACCATTTTCCGACAAGTTTCAATTCCCAAATCCACCATTTCTATCCCATACTCACCTGCATTTACTCCCTCAATTGCGTTCATTCGATTGAACAACAGACGAAAGATACGATGCTATAACACCACCATTAATACACTGCAACAATCCGTCAATGGTTCCGATTGTTCTAGCAGTAGTGATAAAGATAAAGATAAAGATAAACACTGTGTTACTGATCTTATGTCATGGATGCTTGAAAATGGGCTCAATTCGGATTGTAATAAGGTGATTCTTAAGGAAAGACCGTCTCACATTGCTGATCATCCTTCGATTCATTATGTTGCTGCTAGTCAGGAGCTTCAATCTGGGGACATTGCGTTTTCGGTTCCGAATTCGTTGATTGTTACGTTGGAGAGGGTATTGGGGAACGAAACTGTTGGTATGCTGACATTTTTTCATCTCAATTCTCAATCAATTTTTTCATTTATTTTGTATTGGGTTTTGTGAGACGTATTTTAATCAAATTTCGAGTAATTGGTAGGTAGGATATGGGGGTTGAATTCTTGGATAGTTGGATGTAATGAGGGGTTATTTCCGAATTATGTGCATGAAATTACGTCGAGAATTGCATTGGATGATGGTTACTATTATGAGATGATCCTATGGTAGTATGGAATCAAAGAATAATGAGTCTTTGGTTTCTTTGGAAATCGAAATGAGGTGTTGAGTGAAAATATAATTGTAAATTGACGGTTACTTCACGATTATAAGAAGGGTAGCTAGTCCAGGTTGCTAAATTTGTTTGATTCTATGGTAGTATGGAATCATAGAATAACGAGTCTTTGGTTTCCTTGGAAATCGAAATGAGGTGTTGAGCATTGGATGATGATTACTTCACGATTATGAGAAGGGTAGTTAGTCTAGCTTGCTAAATTTGTTTGATTCTTTGGTGGTATGGAATCTAGTAACGAGTCTTTGGTTTCATTAGAATTCGAAATGAGGTGTTGAGTGAAAATATAATTGTAAATTGCATTGGATGACGGTTTCTTCATGACTATAAGAATGGTAGGTAATCTAGCTTGCTAAGCTTGTTTGATTCTATGGTAGTATAGAATCAAAGAATAATGGGTCTTTGGTTTCTTGGAAATCGAAATGAGGTGTTCATTAAACATATAATTGTAAATTGCATTGGATGACGGTTACTTCATGATTATGAGAAGGGTAGTTGTTTTAGCTTGCTAGATTTGTTTGATTCTTTGGTGGTTTGGAATCATAGAATAGCGAGTCTTTGGTTTCATTGGAAATCGAAACGAGGTGATGAGTGAAAATATAATGTATATAAAAGACGGTTTTACTGAAATATTTGTGGTGCTGTTGTTGTCTTCCTTGTGACGTAATTGATTTCTTGATGGCATTGGGAAGGGAGATAGGGAGAGGAGAGTATGAGAGAGAAGGCTTACGAGAAGAACCGTAGAAGATGTAGCATTGTGAATTGCAAGACTAAATGTGCTGCATTAGATGACGCGGCAATAGTTGAATTTTGTAGATGTGTTATACCTAATTTCATTTGCTTGATTTCGATGGTATTTGCAGCGGAATTATTAGCATCAAACAAATTGTCTGAGTTGGCTTGTTTGGCCTTGTACTTGATGTACGAGAAGAAGCAGGGTAAGAAATCGTTTTGGTATCCCTATATCAGAGAGCTTGATCGCCAGAGAGGGAGAGGTCAACTTGCTGTCGAATCTCCACTTATCTGGTCTACCTCTGAACTCTCTTTCCTTACTGGCAGTCCTGTTCTGGTATTTGACCGCCTTCCTCATTTTATCGTATTCATGCTTCTAAGCATCTACGAGCTGATTAAAATTTCGTATTGATCTAATTTTATAAATCTTAATATTATTGTGTTGATGACAAAGGCTGAAATTCTTCAAAGGGCGGAAGGCATAAGAAAGGAGTATAATGAGCTTGATACTGTTTGGTTCATGGCAGGATCCCTTTTTCAGGTCACTTTTCTTGTTTGTGTTTATGGAAATGGTGATTATCTATAGCTTAAACACCCGTTTTCCGTAATAATTTCATCTATGTTGGACTTTTACGTCCCCCGTCTTGTGCCAGTTTTTTCAATTGATGGATAATTTTGTCTTTTCTTTGCATTTGCAGCAATATCCATACGACATACCTACCGAGGCTTTTCCCTTCGAAATCTTCAAGCAAGCATTTGTGGCAATACAGTCTTGTGTGGTGCACTTGCAGGTTGAGCTTCATTAAATGTACATTTCCTTCTGCGTGACTGTCATATTATTGTGGGTCCGTATTCTTTTGCAAGAAATTTTCACTAATTGCTTAATACCCTCCGGAAATAGTACTTCCATGCATTATAGGTTTACCTTTGATAGTGTAGCTGCAATTTCTTAACAGGGAGTCAGCTTAGCACGCAGATTTGCTTTGGTACCATTAGGGCCTCCATTGTTAGCTTACAAGAGCACCTGCAGGGCCATGTTAACTGCTGTAGATGGTGCTGTCCAGTTGGTGGTTGATCGACCTTACAAATCTGGAGAACCTATTAGTGTCTGGTAAATTATTCACCGTTATATTCTTTTATAGTATTGGTTTACAATAAACGCGCTTGCATTGCTTAAGTTCTTTGGGGAATATACATAAGTTACGAAGCCCAAAAAGGGGTGCTATTCGACATGAAAGATATCTATTGCGCCTTGTGCCCTCTGCTGTGATTAGTCTGATTACGGTTCACAAAAATGGCTCCCATTTTTTTACTTCTGATTCTGAAACTATGTGATTTGTATGAATGAAAAGTACCTTTCTGAAATCAAAATTCACGTTGAATTGGAAAAAATCTTGCTTGAGCGGAATTAAGCAACCAACTTTGGCTAATTTAAGATAGAGTGTATGTTTATCTCAAAAGCTAAACTGACCTCATTAATATGCAGGTGTGGCCCGCAGCCTAATTCAAAGTTGCTCATTAACTATGGTTTTGTTGATGAAGATAATCCCTATGACCGTCTCGTGGTTGAGGTATATTGAGGTTTTGTCTTGATTTCTACTTACTTTTTCAAAGCAATTTGCTTGCGACTTCCTTATCCAAAACTGTGAATTCACTTCCCACGAATGCGATATTTTTTATTTTTTTTAAAAAAAAGTGTGATTGAAACTATCACTAGATCTGTTCATCTATCATTCTATCCTAAATTCGTAGGTTGCCCTCGAGGTTTTAGTGGTGATATTTCAGTTTCGGTGGCTTGTCCATCATACTCAATCGCTCCAAACCTAGCTCATTTGCATTGAAATTGCATCATCTTAAAATTTTGGGATTCTTGTTAGTCTGGAGCTGATATATTTGTGCTAAATATAGGCATCGCTAAATGTGGAGGATCCTCAGTATCAGGACAAGCGGATGGTTGCCCAGCGTAACGGAAAGCTGTCTGTACAAAGTTTTCTGGTAAGGATCGTCTTTTCTTAAGTTTCATGCGTTTCCACTCTGTGAAGAATATTGACTAGCTTTTGTGGGTGTAGGTGCTTGTTGGGAAGGAAAGAGAAGCAGTTGCCGACATGCTTCCTTATCTGCGGCTTGGTTATGTTTCTGATCCATCAGATATGCATTCTGTTATTACTTCCGAAGGTCCTATTTGCCCCGTGAGTTAACTCTTGATCTTGTAGTGAATTATGATCCACGGTTTTAACATCACTCCGACCTTTCTAATCATACCTCGCATACCCATGTCCAACACTTGACACTCAGACATGGGTATGACACTTGGACTCTTCATTTTAAGCCAAAATATGCAAAATTTTCATAAAAATAGCCGAGTCTGACACTTGGTTACGCACCCATGTCTGACATTTCTAAATGAGTCCGAGCAACATTAAGTAGAAACTTTGCAAAGGTTAAGTTGGTTTTTTAAGGTATCTTGACTAGTCCGACTGACTGAGATTTCTATCGGGGTTTGCAGGTGAGCCCTTGTATGGAAAGAGCAGTTTTGGATCAGCTTCTGAATTACTTTGAGAAAAGGCTATCTGGCTACACTACCACGTTAGATGACGATGATTTGTTGGTACTAGCTTATTTCATACTCCGTATTATTCATCTCCCTACTTCAGTTAGACCCCGTATATTTTATTTTATGCTTTGCTCATGACGGTTTGATGGTTATAGTTGGCAGATCAAGATTTAAATCCGAAACAACGAGTTGCTACACAGCTTGTCAGATTGGAAAAGAAGATACTACATGCGTGCTTGCAGGCAACCGTGGAGCTAATCGACTTGTTACCAGATCATAGCATCTCCCCATGCCCTGCTCCATACGCCCCATCTCTAAAGTGAAAGCACGAAAGGTAGTTTCAGACTTTTTTCTTCTTTTTTTCGGTCTTTTTGGACTTCTGTTGTGGATATAGAATCAGAAGGCATTGAATCTGTTCTACTTCATGTTTATCGACACTTAGCTTTGAACCTCAAAGTCAAACTTACAGGTTTGGTCTGTATATATATTTGGTGAATGTAGGAGGAAGATTTTGGAGCTTTTCTTGTAAATGATGGCATTATATTTATTGGGGGATCGTGGACGAGGTCAGTATTACTAATGCAGATGATTTTAATTTTTTATTTTTTTGTGCGGACTGTAATACACGAATCTGTATTGCAGTTTTAGCATTGTCGACTTTTCTCTCTTTTTCAATGAATATGACTTATTAAAATTATTCAAAAATGTTGTTTGTAGGTACTTGCAGGACACATTCAAGAGTGTCTTACAGAATGTCTTCGAGTTGTGAAAATTGAATATCCCTCACATTGAAGCAAAAGTGGTCATCCTCCCCAACGACATAACACTAGTTACTCCGTATCATTTATGCAAGAAACAAAAGCGATGTTCTGTTTGAGCAAAGTTTGACTCAGGCCTTTAGGGCGGACGGTCTCGCTGTTTAGTAGACAACTCCCACTTGTTTGTGTCGAAATCATTTGTTTACCGATTTCATTAGTGATTGTCAAAACACATGTTACCATTATATCTAGAAATGATTACATTTTCCCCATGTTTTGTGCCTGAATGTCTGATGCATATCTAACATAAGTAACAGATTTTGAACGAACTCGGATTCAGACAAAAGATACAGTAGTATGTATGTAAAATGCTGTATGTGCAACTGATAATGATCGTCAACTCATTGAAACCCGTCTCAGATTTCTTCTGTCGAAAATTTGGGAGTCAGCTTTAAAGTAATGTCACCATACGGTTCATCCTGCTTAACATCGATTAATCCACAATTCTTCAGAACCTGCAATTACCAGCATGATTGTCGATATAATCATTAGCACATATATAGCTTACTTTATCAGCTATTCACTTGAAGCAACGTGTTACAGGTATTTAGTATTTACCAGAGTTTCGTAGAACATTCGTGCACATATCTTCCTGCGCCGTCCTTCTAAGATGTTATTCAAACTTAAATCTTCAGAATCACCCTCGGAAAGTCTTGACAGTGGTGAATGTTCCTTCAGGTACTGCGCCACAGCCCTATAACCAGGCAAACGAAAAATCGATCAATTTCCCAGTAGTGAACAGAATACAAACCAGGGGAAAAAATAGAAAAGTCGGTTACCTTGTCCGCACTGACATGTTATCTGTATGCTGACTTCCCTGAGAATCTGGTTCGACATTGACACGTTAATA
Source organism: Agrostemma githago (assembly GCA_958450325.1). Taxonomy (NCBI): domain Eukaryota; kingdom Viridiplantae; phylum Streptophyta; class Magnoliopsida; order Caryophyllales; family Caryophyllaceae; genus Agrostemma; species Agrostemma githago. Next base: position 81,688,831 of record OY288240.1, read on the forward strand.
TCGTTATGTAAGGCTAACGGTTTAGCAACTAGCCGAATGTTATATAGAGTATGAGACTCTTACCAGTGGGGCTGCGGTCATCCTGCTCCAAAAACATAAGATCCTACAATGTCGCAAAGCCGACAGTAAAACCTAAGGTTAGACATCGAGACTTACTGAATATATAACAGTCTGTCAAAACATATATCAGCTGTGGTTCAGAACTTACATCGGATTCCCTGGAGTTTCTGCTCTCTGGAATGTCGAACAATTCAGCGTTCAGACGATCACCTGTCTCCTCGAAATTCATGAATGGTGTGTCCATATTGAAATCAGTTGTCGAACGGGTGAACATTCCCTGATCAGATTCTGTATTGACAGTCGACTCAAATCGAGGCTCCGTAATGAAACTAGGGATCCTTGGAGACGTTGGAATCTCGACATCTTCATGAACCTGTGGAGGCGATCTGAGAGGAGAAGAGAACACGTCCCTGAAGTCGTTTCCAGCATCACCCCCATCTGGAGAACGCATGCGCTCGGTTTCCTCAGTAACATTAGCAGCAGTCTCACTGGTTTCTTCAGCTCTTGATTCCAACTGAACTGTCCGAATCAAGTTGGGATTTAAGACAGTCAAGTCTTGGGTTGATATATCCACCAAACTCGAACACATTCCTGTAAAAAAAGACGAGAATTTGATTGTTAAGAGTTCAAGTATGAATGTTGGACACAGATACGCAAGGTAATCAGAAATACAGCAAAAAAACATAAGAACTACATGTATGCCTTGTTCACTCACCGGATATCAGTGGCTCAAAAAAGATCTGTTCTTTCTTCTTATTGATTCTGAGCCTCGCCATGTCCAACGCAGAAGAAGGCAACTTCTTTCTCTTTTTCACTAAATCAGAAGTATCGCTAAGAGATTTTTTAACAAACCTGTAAAACAAACTTGTGAGAATCCGTTTACACTGAAAGAGGAAAGAAAAACAAGGTAGCTTGGCAAAAAGGGAGAGATCATACGCATTGCTTAGAACTAGGGTCTCGTCAAAAAGCTGGTTTCGCTTTCTCTGTCGTGGCTGAGGCTGAGGCTGAGGCTGAGGCTGAGGCTGTGGCTGTGGCTGTGGCTGAGGCTGAGGCCTCTCGACAGAAGGAGATGGACGAACTACCATTTCAGTAGATTTAGCACCGACTGTAACATTAAAAGACAGTTATAATGCATTCAGTCTAAATACAGTTACAGTATAATGCAGCGACTGTAATATCAAAAGACAATAATAAGTGATTCAGTCTGAATTCTGAAACCCTGTGATGATAGAATTAAAAGATTTTTTTGATGAAAAATGATGGATTTGCCTACCAAAAGAGTCTGATTCTGCAGGAGCTCTATCAGTTGGAGGAGATGACGGCCCCGAACCATGTGGTGAAGGCATCCGAGGGGATAATACACGGGTAGACGGTGGTGTATCGATTAGCATCTCAGTTACATCCCTCAAAGGAGACTTATTTTGTTCAAATGTAGCTGTTTCAGTTTCAGCAAGAGGCCTTAGAATTGGACTAGACATGTGAAATTCATCGGCAGTGTGGTCTCGCAGAATCTCAGGACCTTCTTCAAATGGATTAGGGAAAGGATCAAGGATATCATCAGCACGAGAAGTCGGAATTCTAGGGCTGCTGCAATCACAAAGTCAAAATCAAGTTTCCAATTTCACATTTTTTACAGTTGTAGGATATTTGCGTGATTGATAGTTGATGAGGGGCATACTCTATCTGCATTGCTGTCTCAGTATCCCTATTCATCGATCCACCAGAATTTGATGTATCAGGATCATTTTCCTGTGAAATAAAACAGCAATGCAATGTCAAAACGTCAGCGCACAGAAAAAAAACCCAGCATTGACAGCATAATGAACTGGAAGTAAGCAATTACATCGTCAAAGGTAATTCGGACATAAAGCTGCGGATTTTCCTGATATCGATCTGAAAAACAGTGCAAATCAAGATCAGTACACATTACAACACAACGATACAATCAGAAAGGACAGATATTGCAGGCAGTGCAGCATCAAGAAATGAACACCAACCGTGTAGAGTTATTTCGTCTTGGTCTCGAAGGTGATTATCGGGTGATCTGCCCATTGAAATACGAACTAATCAGTCAAAATTCAAGACAATTTCTAAGAACATGCTTGAATCAAAGGCAAATGTAACCAAGATAATGCAGGAAAATGACTCAATGACAGTAAAGCACGGTTCTTTGCAACCAAAAAAGACTGAACTGAATTGAATTAGACGAAAACAAGGATGAAATTAACTGAACTGTTAAAGTGAAATGTAATGAGGATGAGAGCGATAAAAACAAGCAGAAAAGGGAGACAGAATTTACCCATCAAAGCCAGATAAGTCATCGATGTCGACAGCATCAAGGGAGTAATTCTCAGGCAATGTAACAGCATTAAACTGTGCCTGTGTTGCATTTTCAGGAAGATTAACCTCTGGAGCACGAAAAGCGTTCCGTAAACTGACCCAAAGAATATTGCAGTCATGGTGCAAGTAATCAACTTTCTTCGAGTAAATCCGAACAACACCCAATAATAAATGGCCATACATTCTCAATGCTATTGGAACTTCTGGATATATAATCCTCTCTGCCCATTGTACAAATATTCATGTTAATTAATTGTCACATTAAATGCCAACCAAAACAAACAATAATCACTTTCGAGTTCAAAGAGACGGTTTCTAAATAACGGCTAATAAATCGTAGATTATCCTGAACACATTGAATTAGTGTAAATACAATTAATCTTGTCACAAAAGATGATAACTTGATGTAAAAAAAAAAACAAAAAAAAAACAAAAAAAAAAACATTTTATCAATCATGGATTCATAGATCATCCTGCATATAGCAAATTACTTGAAAAACACTAGATTATGACAAAAGTTGAAAACTTTAATGCAAAAAAAAACACTTAAATTAATATAAAGCGGGTTTCGACATCAGATTAATTGATTGATTAAGCATAGATCATCCTGAAAACAGCAGATTAATTGAATACATCAACATTCATACAAAAGATGCAAACTTGGGGGAAAAACATCAAACATTGAACAAATTCAGCAGAAAAGAACACCAATTGAAATTGTTACAAAAGATGAAAACTTGAAAAACAAAGAAAACCCATTGAAATTGAAAGAAAAGGGTACCAGAAAATACAAGAAAAAAAGGGGAAAAAAGGGTTAAGAAAGAATTAACAGTTAATGAAGTTTCAGTAGAAAAAAACACAAAATTATTTTTTTTTAAAAAGATGGAAACTTGAGAAAACAAAGAAAACCCGTCAAAATTAAACGAAAAGGGTGTAAGAAATTTGACGAACCAACAGTCGAAGAAATATCAGTAGAAGCATAATGAGATTTCTTGAGTCGATGTTGAAGATGAGCAGCACACCATACTGTTCCCAGTGGTCCTTTTCGTGCCAAATATGTCTGAGAGTAAAACATCTTCTTCTTCCTCTTCGAAGATTGATTTAGTCAATTGGGATTTTGATTGATTTACTGGGTTTTTTTGAGTGATTTTGATTTTGAGATTAAATTAGGGTTTTTGAAAAGGTGGATTTGTGAGAGAGGGGGAAGAATTGCGGTTTTATTATATGTTATAAACAATTAAAGAATTTTTTTTGGCGCGGGAGAATTGCGAAATCTGGCGCCATTCTCATTCTTTTGGGTTTTTTTTTGGGTTAAACCGGGAAAAACGGGTTGGGCGAATCGGGTTAGAAAATGGGTTGGGTTATACTAGCTCGGCTACTCTCCCTTGAAACGGAGTGATCCGTCGTGTTGTGATGGCGGGTTAAATATATCTCATCCTCTATCCACTAAAAGAATAACTCTCTATGAAAGTTTTTTCCTCCAAATGCTTAATTCTATTTATACAAACAATTAATAATAGTAATTCCTATAAAATTATATATAGTACAAATTAAATGCAAATAATTCAAATATTACAGTATTGATATTTTACAATTGTATGATATTGTAAACAACTACGCAGTATAAGTATTACTAGCTTCGTAACGATATAATCATTAAGATTTATAAACCTATACTTCTCTGTTCAAGTCCAAGCTACTCATATTCATTTTTCAGAAGTTCAAGTCCAAACTTACCATTTTCATTTTACTCATTATTTTAATATTAAACAAATATTTTAAACTTTACATATTGTATTAAAAAAATGTCATTACCTTTACACTACATTTAATAACAAACAAATAATTAACCTTTACACATTTGTATCAATCAGTTTTTTTAAACTTGTGCTAAAAGCAAGTGAGTAACTTCGACTTAATTGAACGAAAGGAGTATTACTATTCGCTTCATGATAATGAAAAAGTAAACAAAAATATACGTACATTCATTACATTATTAACTTCTCTCAATTTGTTTCAAATTTCAATCTTATTTCTCAAATTAAAAGTTAGGACAGAAATATTAAAATAAGGACGAGTAGGCCTGTCGATTGGGCTGTTCAACCGGTTCTAGGAACCGGGACCCCAATCCAAAAGGGCCCAAATATATACAATTTAGCGACTAAAACAGGAGTATTCTGCTTCTGGCCCAGTGGTTTGAGTTTGTTGTTCCATGCATGGCAGCCCAGGTTCACCTTTTGAACTATTAAGCACTAACTAGTAACTACTACACTTCAAAAAAAAAAAAGTAACTACTAAGTACTCCATTGATCCATCACCCTTTGAACTTCATCCATTTTAAGATGTTATGCAGTATTTTTAAAAAATGTACTCACTTTCCCTTCACTAAGATGTTCTACATTTTCTTTTTAGGAAAATTCACTAAGATGTTCCACTTTCCTTTTTAGTACTATATTTTGTGGTTCTTATTGTTTGTGACCCCACTATCTTTTCTTCCCATTCATTTTCCTTCACATATTCCCTCTTCTTAAGAACTTTCCAAAATCCAATATGGAAGATCATAGAGAAGGGGAGAGAGTATTATTTTGTTAAATTATTTTGCACAGTATTTTACGATGTATTTTTAAAAACTGAAGATTTTAAAATTAAATTTTGTAAGTAGAAGAACGAAAAAAATGCGTTTTTGTTTGTGAAATTTAGAAAATATTTTTTCAAAATTAATTTCTGTTACTATAATTATATTTAGTGCCTCCATTAAGTATTTGATAAGTGAACATTTTTTTTTCCCAAAATTTTATTTTTAATAAATGGGACCTCGATTTAATCTTAGAACAGGGCCTCTCAAATTCATTAGACGGCCCTGAGGACAAGTACTACGTAATACATAAAAAGAAATACATCAACAATTGAAATATATCGTGCAAGTATGCACGAGACTATACTCGTTTATGTAGAGAGGACAACTCATGTGTTTTTGTGATGACCCGTAGTATTTTGTATTTCCTATGTAAACGGGTTGTATTTGACCCGCTATATGAGTATGTAATGCGTAAGGTTGTGTTAGAAAATGGGTTGAGTTATATGGATCATGTAATACGTAGGGTTATGTAGGTGACAACCCTTTTAAGGACCTGTTACGAGTATTAACCGAAAAGACAAAATAAGAGGGATAACAATTATACCTTATTCGCAGCGGAATAGTGTATTAATAAGAAATATAATAACCCAGAAATATATATAACCTCCACGGACAGAATAAATAATCTCCACGGACAGAATAAATAATTCCCACGGACAGAATAAAGCACCCCAAACGTGATGCCTCCTTTGGTATCCACACGGGTACGGAACTGCGACGTATATGCTAGTATAAGGTTTTTGTGAGACGGTCTCACAACTTCTCTCTATATGTCTCTTATAACTCTTTATTAGAAGAATATAGGTATGTTATGAGTCCATACTCACAATTGTATAATTTGGTTCATCATATGAACCTCCGTATATAGGAGAGATAGGTTACCTACTTAACCTATAAGTTATTCCATAACTCCAATTGGTATAATTAGATTATCACAATAACTCTAGTTACCATAACTAGATTATTATTATAACTCTAATTACCATAACCCGACAGCACAACTGAGTCGTATTACTACTGACCCGATATATTAATATACCGATATATTAATAATATCCCGTACACATTGTGTGTGACCCAATGGGCCCACTTAAGCCTACCAGACATATAACTCATTTATATGTCAACCCGACATCGACCTCCAGCAAGCTAAGGCATATCGGATACATAGACTTAAACGAGCAAATCCGTAGGACAGTGGACATAACTCATTCAGGTGATGTGTTGGTCTAGGATCGGACCTCATCGGAGCATGCATAATCGGTTTGAGTCGGAATATGAGTTGACAAAAAAACTGAACATCAAATACTAACTTGTAGTACAATTTTTTTGGTCCAAACCAAATTTTGGACGGTACACCCCACTTATAGTGGTCGAGTTGGGTTTGAAATCAAATCATGTGTAGTACTACATGATTTATGTTGTCGGTAAGTTGACAAAATCTGGCAGATTGTGATAGATAATATCGAACAGTAGGTTTAAGGTTCGAAAACAATGTTGTTGAATTTGATGCCACACATTGTTTGTCTTACGATCGACGTGTTTAGATGAGATGTCTCAGAGCTGGAACGACGTTTTCTCTGATCTTGGTCCCTCTATACACATGGTGATGCACGTTGGGAGAGAGGCGCATCACCATGATACATGGTATGTACCGTAACTCTTACCTGCTTGTCTTTTTGCTGCTCACTCAAATAAGAAAAGAAACATCATAAAACCATAGATTTCATGAAATTTTTGTCACAATTTCTGTCACAATTAATTTTTCAACAAAATATTTGCCACAATTTTTTTTAAATAAAATTAATCATTAGTCCATTAAGAAAAAAGACGTCAAGAAAGTTTTGTACTACCTCAACGTAATCATTTTATTTTCTAGTTAGGTTATATTTGATCCATTTTAATATTATGGTGACTATGGTTGAACACATATCATGCAATTGATTGATAACCTTTTTTAAATAGGGATTCACCTGTTTTCTTTTGCACTCTACAAGAAAACAAGTGAAAAAAAGTTTCACTCTCTTCGGCCTATTTCGATAACTTCGGGGAATGTTGGGCTGAATTGCATTGAATTATGGTAATTATGTTCTAAAAAATCTAACATGCATTCACCAATTCATCGTGACTCCGTGAGCATATTCTAATTTTTTTTTTTAACAGGCAGTCCCGATCTCCGTCGTCCAAATTCATTCTTGTACTGGTATGTCATCCGTCGATGCGAAAAGTTGGAGGAGGAAAAATATCGTCCACTCGGACCATATTTTGATAAACGTGGGGAAATTTCTGAAATTTTCGACAGCTACATCTCCGGTATACCGAAACTCAATGAAGAACATGTTGATAATTTTATCGGTCTTACGACTAAATCGGGCACATATCAGACGGAGCTCGGAACCCTTAGTATAACCAGGAATGCTGAAGTAAGGGATGATTGGAAGTATGATCTGATGTTGGACAGTGTGGCCAGCAGTTGGACTGAAGCCCCATCTGACCCAACCGTTGGCCCGCCAACTGCTGGCCCATCAGTAGTGTTTGACTTTTCCTATGACGTTCTCATTGTTATCTTAATTGAAGATGCGATTTGGTACGAAGGTCTGATTAGTAGTGAACTGACTCTGTCTTCCATTGAAGAAGTGTTTGAGGGTGAAGGCTTTGAAATTCGATACTACATCGATGGAAAGATAACCGATTTTTCAGAATCCTGGGTAAGAAGCAAATTACCCGGTTCTTGGTATGTAATCTTACCTAACTTATCATTGCATTTTTTTTTACGTTCAATTAATGAAGAGAAGTTGTGTTGCAGTCAATGTGGATCTCTAGCGGAGAAATTTTGTTTGGAGAGGAGATATTGTTAGAGAAACTTTGTCTGAAGAGGAGATATTCCGGTTACTCGAGGACATGCAAGACTGTTTGATATTTTTTCAGAGTTCTTATCACGTCCCTTGTAACTGAGTGTATAGCCTTTGTGGCCAATGTTCCCGCTTTTCTATTTTGACTTCTTCTTATTGCGGACTCTCTAGTAATGAGCGGGAAAGCACCTATTTCAGGTGAAAATGCAAATCTTGGACGAGAATAAAATTTTTACTTTGACATGTTCTCAAGGGATCGGCCTCCATAGAGTGCAAATAATACTTTGAGGTTTTCTTTGTCATGCAAAATCATTTCTCATCGATATGTACAAGATTATACATATCGATAAATTTAGGCTCATTGTGCATGCAAGTTTGATCTAACATGGATAAACAAAATTGTAAACAAACTCGTTTGTGCTCATCTTTCAAATGTGGTTTTATAGTGTTAGAGTGACGACGTATAAGACCTTATTTCATTAGTCTATATATGACGTTGTGACTAACACCTATTTCATTAGTCTATATATGACGTTGTGACTAACACCTAAAATAAAGTAGCTAACGTTGTTATGTTATTTAAAGGTGTTAGTCCATAAGACGACTTACGTCAACTTGAATTTTTGATCTACCACACCTTTTTTTTTTTTTTAATTGTGACATCACCCCCATTGGTTTTTCCAGCCTTCCAAATCCGTTGAACCATACGTATAGGCACCGAAAATAGGTTGGAGACTTCGGTTGTGGTATTCCTTTTTAATTTTCTCCTATGACTTTTTTCCAAGAGAACACAGTAAATACGCTCTCTTTGTTCATCCCTCAACACATGTCTTCTCTTCCTAACACCACCTAAACAACATAGACAAAATGCAACAAGTATTAAGATTAGTCTAGCACACTATAATGTTAAAAATAAGCAAAATGAACAATTCATACCTGAGTTAGCAACTTGATTATAAGCATCACTTACTTCCATTTGAGTATCATCAATAACAAAGTCGTCCTCTTTTGGATTGTGATCATTACCGTCGACCCACTCATCGTTCAAATCCCAATATGTGTGTCGTTGTTCGTCATTCCGATGGCTTACCGTTGTGTCTAGGTGTTTATCACAAGGTAATTGATTAAGGTCAAACAATGGAGTTCCCATAATATTTTCATTTGTGGGTGATTCACTGATTCAGGTCAGGGAACCACCTATTTATAAAGAAATTATAGTGAAACTTTCAATTGAATTTTAAAATACGCACCAATTTAAATTTCATCCAAAAAAACTTCATCATCAAAATTTGGCGCCATTTTTTAACTGGACATTGGCATTTGCTATAGTTATACTACACGTACATACTGTGGTAAGGACAATATTGCTGAAGATGAAGGGACATTAGGTAATGAATGCTTTATGCTTTATTTTCTCAAAGCACCACCCTTACTTTAATTAATGATTAATGATTTATAATCATTGTGGATTAGTTCCTTAATAACTATCAAAAGAATTTAAACGACTTATATTTTGTAACAGATGGAGTATATTTTAGTCACTCAATACTTTTCCCTATGATTTTTGTAAACAGTGTTTGAGTTTCACTTTAAACCTTCCATATGTGGAAACTGAGTTTGCGCATTTGGTGTCATTTAGTTTTGTATGCTTCTATCCTTTTGTTGAACCTAGGGGTTAGATCTCGTTTGTTTTGTTTATATCAAGTTTTTATATGCTTTGAAGTTTGAAGTAATGTGATTGATATGAACAAGTTATGATGTGTAGCACAGGAAAATGGAGCATAATTTCAAGAAGACACGTGGTTAAAGGATCAAGGGGGAAGACAGGAGGCTTAGGATTACTAATGTAAAGAGAATAAAGAAACCATATGACAAGGATAAAGTAACCTTGAATAAGGTTACATTAATCTTCTCCGTAAGCATTTTACACGAGTCGCCAAGATTTAAGATCAAATCTTTTATCGTATATCAAAGTGAATCTTGTGTCGAAAGAAGATATTTTAAAGGAGGAAATTATATATCAAGAAAATAAAAGTTTTCAAAATAAATGATTCTCAAAATATCTTGATCTCTCAAAGATATGAAACTTAATTATACTATCTTGGTTAATTGATTTCACCTACCATATCTTTTTTTAAGTGAGGAAGTATATCAATTAAGATGATCTCATTTTCCTTTTTTAAAGAGAACTAGTTTTATCACCCGTGAAGATTCACAGGTCATTTTATAGTTATGTTATATATAAATTGAATTAAAACTAAAAATGATGAATGAGATATAACATATATGAAGTCATATAAGATATGTATTACAGAGTAAAAGAAAAGTATTCATGGTACTATGTACGTGCATTATCACACTGATTAACTAAAAAAAATTGTGTGATAAACTAAAAAAAACTGAAAGGAACATCGTCATACCATTTCAAAAATTAGTTAAAAGAAAAAAGAAATCTACCCCTCCCCCTGTTAAGGTCAAAATACCGTTTTTTAGACCCACAACTTGTTTGACTAAACCCAAAATAACTCGTTAATTTAGGGTCGATATCTTACCCGACCCGTTCGGTTAGTGAGAATTTATTAAAATTAAATAAAATATTTATACGTAAATATTATATTTGGATTTATAATTACAAAATAAATGTTTTTTATTATAAATATTCAATGTAACACAACTTTTTTTTTATCATTTAATTGTAAAATAATTTTAAAAGTTGAATTAATTATTATTTTTTAAATATAAACATTATTAAAGAGTACAATAATAATATTAAAATAAAAAAATTAATATTAAAAATATTTTTGTTGGGCTTAAAAAGTTTATAAAATATATAGGCGTTCGAAACTATTTTTGTCTCTAATCCAAACCGTGACCCGTATAACCCGACTTATATTTTATTTGACCCATATTTGGACCCGACCCGCTGGACCCATTTGACAGGTATACTTATTACGGTTTCGCTTTATTTTTGAGGGATTGAATAACTTTAATTGATGGTGTTAGTTTTCAACCCATACCGTAAAGTTAAATATCAAAGTCCAGACCCTTAAACGGAATTAAAAGTATAGTCCGGGTACTAATCTTACCCTTAAATATCTTTCAATCGGTTTTGCTCTATAGTTTTTAGACATATAAATTACAGTTTTGATGTTTGTAATCAATCCTCTTTTTATGGTCGTGAACCCATTTTTTCGACCCGCAACCTGTTTGACAGATCCCAATATGACCCGTTAATTTAGGGTCGAAACCTGACCCATCCCATTCAACCCGTTCGGTCAGTGAGAATTTATTAAACTTAATAAAATATTTAAATTTAAATATTATATTTGAATTTATAATTAAAAAATAAATACGTATTTTAAATTACAAAATATTCAATTTAATACAACCTTTTTTACCTTATCATTTACTAAAAAAAACAATTTTAAAAATTGAATAAATATTTTTGAAGTACAAACATAATAAAATTATTATTATTATTATTATTAAAATTATTTTTGCTGGACTTAAAAAGTTTGTAAAAAATATATGCGTTCGAAACTATTTCTGACTCCAAACCCCTTGACCCGTATAACCCAACTTATATTTGATCTGACCCGTATGACCCGATCAGCTGGACCTGTTTCATACGTTTTCATATTATGCTCCCACCTTATTTTTTGCGAGGTCGAGTAACATTAATTGTCGGCGCTAATTTCAATCCTTAATCGTAAAATTAAAGAGTTCGGATCCTTAAATGAAACTAAATCAAAGTTCGGCTGCTAATCTTACCCTTAAATATATCTTTCAATCATTTTTGATGTTTTTAGACATATAAACTCTAGGACTGAATACGTACATGATTAATTAGACATACAATATTTTTTATTATTTTTCATTTATTGTTCGATGACGTCAACCTATATATATATTATATTTGTATTACGATTATTGCATGACGATAATTTCGATATTAAAAATTAAAATCGCAATATCAACTATTTGTATTCTAAAAATAAAAAATAAAAAATTATTTTAAATATATTTATGAAAATGTCAGAATTTTTTTTTATATATTTAATATTTATAATAATGTTATACGAATAATAATCTTACATAAATTTTATGTAAATAAATGTTATATTAATTGAATTAAGTTGATCATTTATGTACGTAGGATAATCAAAATTTTTATTTTTAGTAACTCTGACGATCAATATGAATAGCATCTTTATGATAATTATTTCTTATAGAGTACAGTATAATTTATAAATGACATCTTTTATAGTGTGTTATTTCGTATAGAGTATAAATAGCATCTTAGAGAGAGAGAAATATATCGATGCTCTAAAATATTATTTTTTACAATCTTTAATATATTAAATGTTAAATATTTATCAAACAAAATATTAATATTATGTTATTTTTAAATATACTCCGTATTTAATATTCCTAATAATGTGAAATTTGAAATGTTAAAATAATAGTGATACTTTAACATAAATGTTGGAGTATATGTTATATGAATAATAAAAGTAAATAAATGACGTGAATGTTACATAAAATGGATTAAATTGAAAACATATATATGTAGGATGGTTAACAATTAGCAATTATATTTTTTAGTAATATAGATTACATAATTTTAAGATGTTAAATGACATAATTTTAAGATGTTAAATAGGATGTTAAATTAATAATAATTTACCATAAATTTTATATGAATAATTATATAATTATACTCGTATGAGTACTCGTATAATATAAATACAGAGTATTCGTATAAACACTCATAGAGGATGATATATATCTAGTAGGATGATTATTAGCATTTTCTATATATAATATGGGTTGATTTTATATAGATGCATGTGAGGTCGCCATGTCAGCGAAGGGATGCATCCACGCTGCCATGTCAGCAGTGGATGCATTCAATTGATATATATATAGAATAGATGGTTCGCCTATAAATACTTGGTTCTTCCTCACTATCAAATCACGACTTGAAAATACATTTTTCTTTTGCAAAAATTAATTCACGTTTTCTTTCAAAAGGTTTTTTGCAAATACTTTTCGGGTTAAGTCTTGGCTATATAAAATCGTGTTTAAATTGTTTACGCTTGAAGTCATATAGTTTCATTATTCTCTCTAGACAATTGAAGTGTATTCATAGCTAGAGAAATTTTGTAAACTCAAGATAGTATAGACACACGAGTCGAGTAGTGGTTACTCAATCGAACGACATACATCGTTCACACCTTGAACGCTTTACATCGTTCAAACATCGAGGGCTTCACATCCCTCACAGCGAAGGCTTAACATCCTTCATTGTCGTGGGCTTAACATCCCACACACCGAGTGCTTAACATCACTCACACCATCACGATTAGAGTTAATCGTGATCGTCTTATTTGTAAGGTAATCCGGAGAAGGTACACTTATAAATAAAGACACCGGTGGACGTAGGCTTTTCAATTGGGCCGAACCACGTTAAAATTGCTCATGTTATTTACTTTACGTTTTTATTGTGGTTTGCTATTTCTTATACTTATACTCTTTAGTAGTAAGTATAGTAGCAAACACTTTTGTACTTCTTTTTATTTAGCCACTCAACTAACGTAATATTACACTATATCTTTCCTAATAAGATTTTGGTGTAATATATCGTTCAAAATTTTAAAAGTACCAAAATACTCTATTCACCCCTCCTAGAGTATTTCCTAGTATCGCTAGACTCTACACCTTTTTTTTTAAAATCAAAACGCGGGCATTATTATGAAAATAAGTTAACTTCCGACAACTTAACAGCAGTTATCGGGAAGTTGGAGTCAAATACAACTTCCTCACCCATGGTAGCATAGAACCGAGCCATCCAATGGGCAACCGTATTCCCACCGTGCTTTACATGTATACAAGTAGCACAATTAAAACGGTTTAAATGACAACTATTACTTACCCATTACCATTAGTAATAACGGAACATTATTGATTTTGGACAACTCTTGAAATCGAATTTTTCGAACATATAACATGTTTCGTCAACTTACATAGTCGGTAATGTCACGAGAGCCGTGATGATTTAATGGTCATAACTAGCCCTGACAAAGCTAACCCCAGAACCTGAATCGAATGTTAAAGTAGGTTCTATATGGGTGGCGGTCCTATATATTTCCGAATTTTCCGAACATTTCAAATGTTTCATTAACTTCCATAGTTGTCATTAGTAAGTAAGGTGACGAGAGCTGTGAATAGGGGTGTTCAAAAATTGACCTGGACCGGCAAACCGGACCGGACCGGGGCACGTACCGGTCCGGTCTCTGGGTCCCAAAAAAGTTGGTAACCGGTCCGGTCCACACTTTAAAAAAAATATCAAATTTAGTGTAATTTTAAAGTCCGGTCCGGTCCGGTCCGGATTTCTTTGTTAACCGGTCCGGTCCGCGAGTTTGGATTCTTTGGGTTTCCGGTCCGCAGGTCAAACCTGTCCGGGTTTGGACCGGTGAAAACCCCCTAAACTGGAGTACATTATTTGGGAAATTAAACTTTGGAAATAATAAGCAAAGTCTGTATGTAATACACTATCTTATTCCAAAAAAAAAGAGCACACAGCATAATAAAAAAAAAAGAGTACTAGTTCAATACAGTACATCAAATCTTATTCGAGTGACACGAAGGATTCCGTCCATGGCATTGCACTAAATTTTGCATCTTCTGGCCACCCAGGAACTTGTAGCGGGGTGATGGTTTCAGAGTTGACGATGTCACAGCAAATGAAGTCTTGTATTCCGTCTTTAGGTAAAGACCAAAGACAGGTCATATGTGAGAATCCGGCGTGCAGAAATTGGATCCATTTATTGTCTTCATTTAGCATCCATGCAGCATCTCTACGAACACTCAGCATTGTATGCAGACGTCCTGGCACCACCTTGTCCTTGGGAGTTGTCGAAGAAGTGCTACATTGGAATCGGGAAGGCACCTCTTCGAAAGTGTGAGTTGAAAGATTGAAACTTACGATGACGTTGGGGCCATCAGGGACTGGATGTTTAGTTACCCAATAGAAAGAGTTATGAGCAACAACATACGGATATCCGAGGGAAAACCCAAAAGGCGGCGGATTTGAGATGGTCTTCCATGACTTGGCTTTCAGACTGTAGAGATTAACATTGTAATCATCTATGCTTCCACCAACGTGACGGGGAACCCATAAAATCTTATAATCGTCACCAATGCAATCGTACCCAAACATAACATCATGTCGACAGTTAGAGCTAGAATATTTCTTGGAGATTATGGGTCTGGGTGGTTCTTCTACTTTTCTACCGAGGCGGGTAGCAGGGTTGTACAAACAGAAAGAATCCATCATCAAATCAAAGCAGACGATCCCGTTACTGACGCCTGCAATCCTCAAAGGACTGCCAATTCCGTTACAGACGCCTACAATCCTGCCTGCAATCATAAGAGGATTGTCACTGGCACGTGGAACTCGCGCTACCTTAAAATATGTATCCAAGTTGAGTTGGAGCAGAAGAGGCGGAGTTTCAGGATGGATGAAGTCGAAGGAGGTAAGGGACTTGTCGTCCCTGGATAGGAGAACAACGCCTGCGTTTCGTTCAACAGAACGTTGTAGGTGGAGTTTCACAAACTCGGAACTGGTGATCAGGTTGCGCCAAGACCTGCAGACACGCTTACAGCGTAGGAGAGTCTTAACTGATAACCTCAACAAGATATCCAACACCAATTCCTCTGGAACTACACAACCCCTCTTTTTGGTTTCCATTTTTTGGGGCTGAACATACGGTGAAGTTCGTTTTCAATCTCCCTACACCTTAAGCTCACTATAACTCTCCCCTTAGCTCTACCCATCTTCTTCTTCCTTCACTCGGGGATGGAGATGGAGATGGAGATGGAGATGGAGATGGAGTCGGTTTTGATCTCTCAACTCTAATTCTGATGTTTGTATTTATAGTCGATTCCAATACCAATACCAATACCTAGTTCTAACAGCAATCTGACAATATTTCCTACTCATACTACTGTTTCCTATTCATATTCATACTAGGATTTCCTATTTCCTAAACTTAGGCTCCGTTCTTTTGAACTGAATTTAATTTAACTGAGAGTGACTGAAATATAGCTACAATTTGAACTGAAATTGACGGGATATACGTCAAAAGAACAAGGCCTTAGAACCCTAATTCATACTAATTATTTCCTAATTATCAACAGGATACTTTTCCTATTCCTATTCATACTACTATTTCCCAGATCCCAAATTCAACAAAATCAATCAACAATCATAATAATATACTGGTTTTATTGTTATTATTATTTTTAAAAAAAATTAAAAATTAAAACCCTAAGCCCTAATTTGAGATCTGATAAATAAATCGACGAACAATAAGAAATTCAAAGCATTCGCCTACCGTTTCCGTTGCACCGGCTTCTTTCAAATCAACCCGGATTTTTTACGCCCAAATTATGCAGATTGAGTTGTGTTCGTGGTTTGTGATGGCGTGGTTTGTAATGGAGAAAGTCAAGGGCCGCAAAGACCCACTTATGGGCCTGTGAACCGGACCTCAAAAAAATCGTGACCTTAATTTGTGGGCCACATCGTAGCTTATGACGGAAAATGTATTCACATCGAAACAAATTACAACAAGTTATTGTTATTGTTGTTATAAATTACCGTCGTAGCTTATGACGGAAGAAATATAGATAATTTATTTATATTACGGCCTTGTTTGGTAAACAACGGATTGATATTGGCATAAGCAGATTTAAAAAACATATTTGACTAGCAGAATCAATTGACAGTTTTGACCAGCAGATTTAATTAACAGAATTGTTTTAATAGTGTTTGATAATTAGCTGTTATAGATTAACGGATTGATTAATTGATTTATAAAATGACCAAAAAAGACATAGCTTGATTAATTGATTGGTAGGATTTGATTGGTAAAGGGGGTAAGAAGGTAAAAAAAAAGAAATTACAATCTGCTAAATGAATATGCTGCTACTAGCAACATATTGCAAATTGACGGATTGAATTCGAATATGTCATTTCAAACTACTATTTACCAAACATCTATATTGGCGGATTTTGTGGTCAAACATGCTAATCCATTCAAATATGCTCTTTTTTTGCGGATCCGCCGATAACCAAACACCCCCCTATTACTTCGTAGTCATTAATTTCAGTTTCTATCAATTCAGCTCAGTTAAGCTTTTATCAAACCAGTTCAACTTTTATTAGTCCAGCTAAGCTTCTATCAAACTAGTTCAGCTAAGCTCAGCCCTTTTTCATCCGAAAAGAATCGGGCCTAACTGACAAACAGACCTGATAGTCTTAGCGCGAGACAAAGTTTTTAAGTTTTTAATTGAAAAATGAATCAATGATTATAACTCCTGATTATGGATGTCAATTTCACCCGAACCCGTTCAAAATTCATCCACCCGAATAAAATTAATGGACAAAAACCTGAACTAAATGGATTTTAAGCGGATGACGGATGAATCAGGTGGAGATTTTTCACCCGTCACCCGATCCGTCCACCCGATCCGTTCACCCGTTTATAGATTTTTTAAAAAAAATTATATGAATATATATAAAAAAAAATAATTATTTCACTCTATTTTTATACTCATTATCCTTTTTTTTCTTAATACCCTAAGAATTTTTTTTCCGTAATCACTTTGGCGGCCACCATTTTAGATTTTCTTTCCCCGTCTTAATTTCCGACCACCAAAAAATCCCAAAAAACTTTACGCATCTTATAATTTGTATATTTGTTATTGTATTTTAAAAAAATATTTTTCATCCGCTAAGCACCCGATCCACCCGAATCACCCGCGGATGACGGATGGATTGGATCCGGATGGTGAGTTAATCGGGTGACGGATGGATCGGGTGGAGTATGCGGATTCGGGTGATGGATTCGGGTGAGGCTCCACCCGACCCGAAACCGACCCGTTGACATCCCTACTCCTGATTAGTCGACCTGTCAAACGGGTCGAACCATTTTCGCGTTATAAAAAACGTGTTACTTTTGTGTCGGGACGGTTAAGATCAGATCATTTCAGATTTGGGTTGACTTCGGGTATGCTAGTTTTGAATTTTTTAGCGATATCGACATGTTTTTCATGGTAACATCCAGGTCTGTTTTGGGTTAGGCCGAGTCAATTTGGATTATGTGCCAAACTCGGATCTCTGGTTCAGGTGTCGGGTCGGGATCGGGTTGCTTATTCGGGTACGGTCATTCGGACCGGATCAGGTCTAGTTATGATCATTAAAGCATCACAGCTACGGGTGTTCACCGGTCCAAACCCGGATCGGACCGGACCGGTTTGACCCGAGGACCGGAAACCCAAAAAACCCAAACCCGCGGACCGGACCGGTTAACAAAGAAACCCGGACCGGACCCTCTTAAGACCGGACCGGACCAGACCGTAAAATTACACTAAATTTGATATTTTTTTAAAGTGTGGACCGGACCGGGGACCAGTTACCAACTTTTTTGGGACCCGGAGACCGGACCGGTACGTGCCCGGGTCTGGACCGACCCGGTCCGGTCCGGTTAGCCGGTCCAGGTCAATTTTTGAACACCCCTACTCCAGTTTATTATTCCAAGTATATGTGTAGAGAGAACATGTGAACATGTTCATGTTTAATTTCTGTTTTTCTAACATGTTTTTTTTTTGCCATGGTAACATGGTTAAAAGTAGTTATATTATCAATCATGTTCTTCAAGTATGGTAATTACGGAGTATAAGTTAAGCTTTCAATTTTCTCATAAAATAGAAGGTAGCTTGAACAATCCTTTCCACTGTACTTTCTTCAATATTCTCGATAAATCGTGTCCGATACGTGCCCAAATAAATTTTAAAATTGGATACGGTTTTACATGTATCTGACACGTATTGTCGTGTGTCCGACATATGTCAGTGTCTATACAACCTATGGTACAATTAGATAGACAAAACTTGAATCATCTGATTAACTAGATCCGGTTAAAGGTCGATATTAACCGTGTACTTCTGAAATCAACATGTTGTACTAATGTGAGATATTATTTTGATATACGAAAAAGATGGAAGGTTTATCAAACGAATTTCAAGTGAAATGAAAAAATTTAAGTAGTTTAAGACGAAAAACAAAACGAGTGGAAACATAATATATATATATTTTTTTTTTTGATGGGAAACGTAGCAAATTATATTAAATCAATTCCCGACAGTTCAGTAATAGCTTGTGGGAAATCAGAATCCAGGACAACCTCTGCGCCAACGGCAGTACAAAGCCTAGCCATCCAATGCGCAACAGTATTACCGCCACGTTTCGTGTGCTTACAGATAGCGACATCAAATTTACTTAATAAATCAAGAATGTCGTCAATACAAATACCAATCGGGCTCCTCCACTTGCACTTGGCCAACACCTTCTGTATCACCCGAAGAGAGTCACTTTCCAGCACAATGGCATGAAAACCGCGCTCGAGAGCCAAAGAAAGTCCAAAAAAAGCCGCCTTCGCCTCTGCCACCTCAGGAGACCACCTTGCTGCAACCCGTTTACTTCCCACTGCAATGACCCGACCTTCAGCACCCCTAATCACGACTCCCAAGCCCACCTCGCCATTACCCGCCACTGCCGCATCTACATTAATCTCCACCTGCCCCGGGGGAGGCGGGACCCACACACTACCACCAGCCTTAAGCCCTCTAGTAGAAATCGACCCAGGAACGCAACTCGTATAACGTTCATAGTCCTCCACCAGGCGATGTAGGCCTAGATAAACAGTCGTCGGAGACCGTGGTTCCTCATCAAAGGTCAACGAATTCCGTACCGACCATGCTGCCCAGGCCGTGGTGAGAAAACGTGCCTTTCCCTTAGCATCGAGCCGATAAAAAAACCACTCCAGCGTAACCAGGAAAGAGCTAAGTGGGGTCACTGCCAATAAATCCTCAAAACCACTTCCCTGCCAAATACTATTTGTCATAGTACAGGAAAACAGAGGATGATTGATTGTCTCATCATCAAGGCCGCAAAGACCACAAATCGGGCTGATAGTACAGTGCCGGGTGAAAAGGTGGTGCTTGGTGGCTAAGGTTCCCGTACACGCTCTCCACGAAAAGTGAGCGAGTTTGGGTGGGATGAAAAGGCTCCATATAGTCCGCCAAAAAATTCCAGCCGCGTTCACCCCACTCTGCATCATCCCAGTATTACCCAACCCGAGGTGGTAGGCTGATCGAACAGAGAACACACCATCTGCAGACGGCCACCAGTACATCAAGTCTTCTCCTTCTCTTCCGCCAATGGGTAATTCAAGGGCGCCTTCAACATCCGCCTCTGTTAGCACCAATCGAAGCTTGCTCAGGTCCCACACTCCCCCCTCCCGATCAATGAGCTCGGAAACCCCCATGTCCGCCCGTGCTTCCATATTGGGCGTGGCCATCCGACACGCCCCACCCCCGGAAGCCATGAGTCCGACCACACATTAATCTGCCTCCCCGAGCCTACCCGCCACTTGAGACCGTCAAGCAAGAGGGATTTGGCACCCCAAATGTTTCGCCAACTGTAACTCGGATCATATCCACGCCGAGCCTCGAGAACCGAGTCATTCTTGAAATAGCGTGACTTCAGCACCCGAGCAGCCAGTGATGTGAGGTTAGTGTACAGGCGCCACACCTGCTTTGCTAACAAAGCGCTATTAAAGACACTCATATTACGGAAACCCATGCCCCCTTCTCGTTTCGACTTGCACAACCGCTCCCAAGACATCCAATGTAGCTTCTTCTGGATATCCGTAGATCCCCACCAAAATTGTGCCATCGATCGGTGAAGCTCCTCAATGACTTGTCTGGTAAACGGAAAATACTCATCATATAGGTCAGAATGGCTTGGGCCACGGCCTTGATAAGCACTTCCTTTCCGGGTTTTGAAAGTAGTTTTTCCTTCCACCCACTGATCTTCTTCCAAACTCGATCTTTGAGCCCGGCAAACACAACTTTTTTTGACTTGCCAATTATCGTAGGTAGCCCCAAATACTTCTCGTGACGGTTAACAGCGCGGACCCCCATAACTTGCCCAATCTCATTTCTCACCCGATCAGTAACCTTCTTACTAAACACGACCTCCGTTTTGGCATAATTAATTTTCTGTCCCGAAGCTCCTTCATACATGCTGATTATCTCAGCTATTTTCGAGCATTCTGCCAAGGTCGCTCTAGCAAAAAGATACTGTCATCTGCAAAAAATAGATGTGAAATTACAGGGGCGCCTCTGCACACACGGATACCATGAATATCTCCATTCCGAACAGCACGCCTAATCAGATAGGAGAACGCATCTGCACACATAAGAAACAGATACGGGGAAATAGGGTCACCCTGCCTCAACCCCCTAGTCGGGATCACCCTGCCCCTAAGGTTCCCATTAATCACAAAGGCATGCGACACCGACATAACACACCTCATAATTCTCCCAACCCAACTTTCCTCAAATCCCATCGACAACATCATGGCCTCCAAAAAATCTCATTCGACTCTGTCATATGCCTTACTCATATCAAGTTCAAGGGCAATATTCCCATTTTCCCCCTCACCACCTCTTTTCATAGCATGGAAGATTTCAAAGGCTATGAGCACATTATTCGTGATGAGACGGTCACGTGTAAAGGCGCTTTGCTCCTTCGAAATAATCAAATTCATGAGGGGTTTTAGTCTATTAGCCATTACCTTAGATATAATTTTGTATAACACATTACAAAGACCAATGGGACGAAATTCCGTCATACGACGGGGGTCCGAAACCTTTGGGATCAAGACAACTGAGGTTTCGTTTATCCCCCCAACTCACGGTCCCCTGCCCACCAAGACTGAATAAATTCACAAATATTCAGGCCCACAATGCCCCAATGTTTTTGATTGAAGAGAGCATGCATACCGTCAGGGCCCGGCGCTTTATTAGGGTGCATGTCAAAAAGCGCGCCTTTGATCTCCTCGGCAGCTAGTGGAGACCCGAGGCATTGGTTCATATCACCTGTAACTTTCCTCTCGACACCACCCGTGACCGATTCCACCCCCGGACACCTTGGGACTGAAAAAGGTCGCCAAAATAGTCGGTGGCAATAATAGCAATTGCCTCCTCCTCGTCAGGCCAGCCTCCTTGATCATCCTCAAGACCCTTAATGGTATTCCGTCGTCTTCGTTGGGACGCTTTATGGTGAAAATACTTGGTATTTTTGTCACCATCCCGCATCTCCGTCTTTCTCGCCCGACTGTACCAATAAGTTTCGTGTTGTCGTCTCCATAAATTAAGATCAGCCACAATGCGACTACAATTAGCTAGCATTTCCACCGAGGGGTCACGTTTTTGCCAAGCCAACAGCTCTTCTTCCCCATCTCGGATTTTCTTCTTTAGGCTACCAAAGGTTTGCCTGGCCCACCCAGACAGCATTTTCGCACAATTTCCAATACGGTTCTCAATGCCAATCCGTCGCTAGACTCCCAGGCTTCTGTAATCACATCCCGACATCCGGTCTCCGACAACCCCATAGCCTCGAACTTAAAACGCTTCCTCCTCCCCCTTCGTCGATCATCCACCTCCGTGGTAAGAACAATTGGCGCGTGGTCCGAGGCATATATGGCAAGATGATTCACACAAGCCTCAGGGAACAAGCGAGACCAGGCCAGATTTGCCACAAACCGATCCAATCGCTCCCGAATAATGCGACCAACCACTCTACCGGCCTCTCTGCCAAGTGTACTTGTTTTCACAGAAACCAAGGTCATGCAAGTCACACTCAAGGAGTGTATCCCGAAAGGCCGAAACAGCAGGTTCATTTCTCGATCCCCTCGAACTGCTCCGCCATCCTTCATTCTCATCCATACTCAATATTTCGTTGAAGTCCCCAAACATTACACGAGGAGAATTATGGCCAATGTGCAACCGACGTAAGAGAGACCAGGTTCTGTGTTTATCTCTCGCCTCGGGCCAACCATAAATTCCCATTGCACGCCAACTGCTTACACCCCCACTGCCCTTGACCTCGATACAAATGTGATTATTATCATAGGTAACAAGGTCGGCATCCATATTCCTCCACCATAAGCCAAGTCCCCCTGCCCTCCCAACACTACTTACACATAAGCCTCTCGTAAACCCACATTTATTCATAACTTTTTCTAACTCCCCCGCCTTCAACATCGTTTCCATGACAAAACCGATGTCTGGGCCCTCCCTCCAACACCGATCCTGGAGGGTATTAATAATAATATTAATCCACGTAAATTGAACTCCTTGTCTCCTTTGAAGGAAAGTCGTACTTATAACGGATTAAAAACGGCTTCGTAAATAATTCATACTCGGTATAATAGTGTATTCAAAATAAGATGATACCTAGGTAGAACTTATAATTTTGATAACAATTTTTTTTTTTTAATATGAAATTTACGAAGTAACTTACTTTTAAAATAACTGGTTAAAACACACAAGCAATACCTACGAAGTATAAACCATTCAAGTGTGTGGGGGCGGTAGTTCGTTTGTACGGGGTTGTCCCTCGTGTCGGCTCGGTCGTGCCCAGCTCCAACCAAGCTCAGCCCAGGCACGGATAGGAGGCCCGACATGCCGTACTTGGGCCCGACCCGATCCCCATCTCTCATCCGAAGCACGGGCTAGACACGGACCCCCGATCGTGTCGGGTCGAGCTGGCCCGTCGTGCCTCACCAAAATTGCAGGTTTTTCATTTTTTTTTTTTGGGTTAAGGTTGCGTCGGGCCGTGCCATCAATGCACGGACTTTTCTTCGAATTTGTGTTATAGCCCGACTCAGGATCGAGCGGGCCTCGTGCCTGAACCCGTAACTGATAAAGGTCACGACACGATTCACGAAAGCCGATACGCATCACTTCCATCTAAAACTTAAACATCGTGTCGCTCTTAACTGTCTGAGCGCCTGTCTCCCCTTTTTTTCCAATTCCAATTCCAATTCGGTAAGAAATTTTACTCATCTGCAATATTTTGATTTCTCAAACTTAATTGGCTCAATTGCGCGTCGAGTTCCGATCTTAATCATTGAATTGATTTAGGTTAATTAGCTGTGTAATCGGTATTTTCATGTTTTGATGATGTCGGCAAGAGAAGATCTAAATCGCCAGATTGTGTGTTATAGAGATCCAATGTTAGTAATTGATTATTGAATTAGGTTACGTTGTGAATAAGAGGTGATCAAATCGAGCAGTTTTTTTTTTTTTTTTTTTTTAGCGATTGTGATTTCTCTTCTTAATCGGCACAATCATGCATCAAAATTGGATACTAATCATTGATCATTGAATTGAATTGAATTAGGTTAATTAGGTAGGAATTCGGCGTTTTCGTGGTGCGATGATGTCAACGAGAGGAGATGAAGGCAAGCAGATTGTGTTGTTGAGATCTAAACCCTCACATTTAGTTGTTGACGATGATGAGCAGTTAAATGGTGTTGTTGTCGACCAACAGCGGTGAACTTCGGCATCAAAATCGTCGATTAATAGCTATCGGAATAGGCAGGGAGGGGAAGAGGATAATCCTGCCTCGTCGTTGGCTCGTAATTCCGATGATCACCAGTGATCATGTGGAAAAAGGTAGTGAACTTCTCTGCTCATTGTTTCTTCTTTCTATGCTGTTAGAGTATTGATTGCTCCACTTGTCTGTGCTTTGTGTGTATTTTTGGGGCTCATACTACAAAGAAATCACAAAATGGTAGTAACGGTAGTTTAGAATTAAGGGTTCACTTGGGATGAGAGTCATTTCCACTTGTTTGGTTCGTAAATAGAGTAGAAGGGAACTGAAGGGGAGGGAAACAATTGCAGTCATTTTCCTCCGTCCAAAGCTACTTAGATCCATCGTTATACAAAAAAACACCTATCCGAATAACCCCCCTTCCTTTCCGAATAGTGTATTTAATGAAGCTCTAAACGAAGGTTTGAATCAGGGAGCAATAAGTACTTGCAAGGGGTTGAGGAGGAACTAGAAAGTATGGGTAGAACTGTAGAAGAAGCAATGATAGAAATGAGAGTGTATGATAACGCTTATCATAGATCATATGGTCTCATATGCGTCTTGCAGTGTACCCCTCCCCGACCTCACCTCAAATGATACACCATATTCATTGAAATTGAAAAACCTGGTCATCAAATTGAAGCATCATATGGATGAAGACATGGTGTTGGAACTATGAAGCGAGGTGCTCCTGGGAGCTTAATTTAGATCATTAGATTGTATTATAGAGCCGGCAAAAATTGACACGACACAAAAACACGACACGAATCCAACACGGAATAAATGGGTTTGGGTTGAGGGTTGATGACCCGTTTATGTAAGTGGGTCGACACGAGATTTAATTGGGTCGGGTTTGGGTTGAGGTCCCAAAACACGAAACTGACACGAATGACCTGTTTATTAAATTAGTGTAAATATTTTTAATCATTTTTAACATAAATATGTTAATACTTTCCAAATATGGACATGACACGAAAACACGACACGAACCCGACACGAAATAAATGGGTTTGGGTTGAGGGTTGATGACCCATTTATATAAGTGGGTCAACACGAACACGACACGAAACTTAAATGGGTCGGGTCTGGGTTGAGGGGTTCGTGACCCGTTTATCAATGACACGAACATGAACACGACCCGATCTGTTTGCCAGGTCTAGATTGTAAGTGTAATTAACGTGCATTTAAGCTACTAAAGGAATGTCATTTTTGTGAATTCATAATGCTAATTGTTCTATATGACTAGGTACATGTTATTTACGAATGGGCTTGGGCTGGTACACCAAATGAGGGCGCTGCTTTGCTGCACTTACAAAGTCTCACTGACATTTGGCATCGTATACTCTTGATCCCTGTTACTGGGGTGTTATTGTAGGCATGATGCATGGTTTATTTTAAATTCTGGAACAAATAAAGCCCTATACCACCTCCCCTTCTACACAAAGACAAGGATTCGATATCATTGTTGGAGCATTTCCCGTTATAAAGGCTATCCAAGGAGCAGTTACATTAGGTACTGGATGTTCTCTGGGTCCTGAGGGCCCTAGTGTCGATATTGGGAAGTCCTGCGCTCAGGGATGCTACTTATTGATGGGAAATAACTGAGAAAGGAAGATTGCTTTTATTGCTGCTGGCTCATTTGCTAGAATTTCCTCCGGTAAACGTGCATATCCATTTTTGTCCTACTATAACTCGATGATGCCTCCATCCCTTTGTGCATGCATTTTGTATCTCTCTTCCTTAATCTTCACAACTTTAATCATAATCTTACTAAAAGCTTTGGTGTTCCAATTTAGCCGTAGGTGGTAACTCAATCTTTTTTAGTTACATAAGTGCTCAGCACCATCTGAATTGGGATGAGTAATTGTGGTGCACACACATTTTTAGTTGTTCTGGTGGAGATTGATATGAAAGTTCTGTGTCATTGTCTTACTACTGACGAGTATAGTTGGGCGCTACATTTTTTTTCAGTGTTGGAAAAATTCCCCTTGGGCGATGATTCAATTGAATTTTGTTGCCAGTAGCTGGCGTGCAATTGTTTTTGTGTCAAGATTCATGTGTCCAAGTTGTGTTGTTGAAAGAATTATCTTGATGCATAAACTCTGAGAACCATCTATCATTGCTTGAAAATTCGAAAACCATGGTGTGAATATTTCAGTTTTAACTTTGACATGGCATAAATTTTGAGCTATTTCAACCGTTTTGGCTAAAGTTTTGTATTATTCTCTTATTTGTTTAAATTTTCGGCGAATTTAGGCTTTTGAGCTATTTTAACCTCTTGTTTTTTTTTTGGCAGGTTTCAATGTAGCTGTTGCCGGTTGCTATTTTTCTATTGAAACTGTCTTAAGACTGCTTGGCGCTGAGAAATCGCCTCCTTACACTACCGTTATGATAATATTAACCTCTGTCATTGCTGCGACTGTGTCAAACAAATTACTAGGGAATAAATCAGCTTTTTAAATGCCAGCATATGACTTGAAATCTGCAGCAGGTCTGTTATCTTCCAAGCTACAATCGTGTTTTCCAATAATCCCATAAAGCATGCTAGTTGTGAGTTGTGACTTAACATGGTTATGAGTAGGCACACAATAGTACACATAAGTGTTCGTAATAATTCATGGAGGCATATTAGTGATACTGTAACACACTAAATGATAGAG
This sequence comes from Agrostemma githago, assembly GCA_958450325.1. Lineage (NCBI taxonomy): Eukaryota > Viridiplantae > Streptophyta > Magnoliopsida > Caryophyllales > Caryophyllaceae > Agrostemma > Agrostemma githago. The sequence continues at coordinate 81,715,891 of OY288240.1, forward strand.
ATGATACAATGTCACGCAAATGGAATATGGGAGATTATTACTGAACCCTATATTTTGTAACGCACTAGATGATAGAGCTTATGGTTGGCTTGGGAATTGGGATATTTGCCACCATGGGCGGTTTTAGTGTGGGTTTATGAGGTCCACTCTGATTCCAAAACTATAGTATATACTCACATTTACTAGAATGTAGAGATTCAGTAAGAGGAAAGTGACATGGTGGTATACATGTGGTATACAGGGTTCAAAGGCTCATGTTTATCAAAATTAAATGTAGTTTTTACTCTATGTTCCTTCATTCAAGCTTCAAATGTCTTGTATAACCCTTTATTTTTCCTTTTGAGTTTTGTTGTCTTTTTTTTACATTCTATTTTACTGTTAATTCTAGATAAATATACCAAATTAAGCTTTGTATCTTTAAAGTAAAACGATGTCTTTCCTGATAAAGAAAAGCAGAGTGTAGATTCGAACCCTCATTTTTGAATCCTAGAAATGGCCCCTGTAATTGCCACGTGTGTCATGGACGGAAAAACAAACGAAAATAGAAGGTAGTGGTGCTCGACCAGTTGATAGAGAAAAGAGATCCTAAGAGGGTGATAGTGACTTCATAAGGGTGGATTATTGTACCCACCTTTCCCTATGGTAATGTATATAGCCTTCATTTGGGGGTGATAATTCATTCACCAACCGTTACATCCTCGCTTGACCACCCTTTCATCGTCCATTAGCCACTCCTATTTTTCTTTTAAGTTCTTTGTTTTGGTCTCTATGACCTTATGCCGTCAAATCCCAGGGCTCAACCGCTCAACTATCCCTAATCCAAGAGAGCCTTTAGTGGTTCCTGGATTGTACACTGGATCTTGTGAACAATTACTTCTCTAGTTTTTTGCCCAACTCTTCTTTGTTGTGCTGTTTCTACGTCTACCCTCTGTATCTTTAGGCCCTTTGTACAAAATAATAGTTGCATATGTCTTTTCGTTGAGCTGGCTGTCCACTTTGAACGGAACAATACTGAACCATGTACTGTTTCATGAGACTGCTTTTTATTTTTTTATAACTATGGTCATGACGTTTATTTTACAACTCTATTTGTGCAAGTGAGCTCACAACTATTATTTGCCATGTAGACTTTTCCTTCATGGTTAACTTGCTTATAGTCACAAATGCTTGACGTATGAAGGTTGAACTGGATTTTGGGTACCTAATTTTTTATTTACCATAGTAATCTTGTTTAAGAAGAAACAATATAGACCTCCCAAATTTGTCCAGGATACTGTTTTTGTGCTCAAAGTAGTACTGTATATGGTGTTATGTTTCTTGTGCATTCCATTTATTTGTTTCTAAAGAACTTTGGTTTTTGACTCTGTATGCTTTCGTTTTCAGGTGGATTTATGGTCTAGTACTTAAATGTTTACTTTGATGCAGAACTGGCATTGTACTTAATTTTGGTTATGCCTTGCAGAGTTGTGAGTGTTCCCTTCACACGGTTAGTAGTTCGGTTTACGAAGTTCTTTGAGTTCATCAAAGAGAAGTTCGGCCTTCCTGCTGTTGTTTGTGAACTTTGTTCTGCTTTAGGAGGTTTAGGAACTGGGTTAATTGTCCTCAAATACCCTGGAACGTTGTACTGGGGCTTCACAAATGTTGATGAAATCTTTCACACTGGGTAGAGTGCCTCCGCCCCTGGAATTTGGCTGCTTTCCCAATTAAATGCTGCGAAGGTAGTAGCTACAACTTTGTGTAATGGATCTGGACTTGTAGGAGGCCTTTATGCTCCAAGTCTAATGATCGGCGGTGGTTCGTCAGCTGAACTAATCAATTCTGCTTTACCAGGAAATGCTCTGGTACGCATTTGTTTCATCAGTTTGGTGGCATAAATATTGATTTTCACTTTCGTTGTTTACATAATGCCTGGTAGTAAAATTATGGTCTGACATATCAGGTTCTAAGATATGGTGTAAGGTATTTTAAAAGAAAATTATGAGCTTTTAAAATTAGATCATATTATCTTCAAAATTCCATGCTTTTATCTTAAAATCTTAGCAATGGTGTATATGTAAAAGTCTCGCATGCCTGCTCATCTTATACAATGTTTTTCTGTTACGTGTAATGGATAAGCGTCCAAAATGCAGGTAGATAATCCGTCTTAAACTTATAATGGGTCAAGTTTGTTATAAGTTTAAGATGGGTAACCCGTCTTAATAGAAACCATTTGACAAACTTATTTGTGGTTACGTGGTGTAGTAGCTGTATATCTCGATGCAATTGTCATTTTAAGGTCACATTCTAAAACGATATCTATGTGATTTAAACATGTTAGTGATGTTGAGTATGTCCGATATCCTCTTGACTCTTATATTAGTGGGGGCCCTTTCATAACTGGTGGAACAGTGTTTTTGTTGTTGGTGGTGGTGTGAGGACGCCCAAGGAGGATGACCGATATGATATTCAAAAGCTCTCAAAGAACTATTGACCATGTAGAAAGCGACATGGTCATGGCACTATTGTTACCTTGGTTGTGCTCCATATAATTTACCATAGCACAAATGATATATAAAGCCTAATAGCCTAGGTCGTTGCCAATTCTTCCCATTTTTGTTTCCTTCTCTTATTATACTCCGTAGATAGATAATAGCTACGCGTAACATATTTGCAGGGCAACGTATACCCGTTTTTTCAGTGTGTTCTCGAGCTATGAACCACGGAGGAGTAGAACGTGGTGTTTTGACCTGCTACCTTGACACTGACTTATTGAGATCCGGGGATCTAATGGAGGCGAAGGGGGTTAAGCAGTTGCCTGTTGTAATGTCGTTAAGCAAGGTGGATAGAGTTTAGAAGAAAGGAGGTGTTAGGGATGAGCAGAGAAGAGAGAAATTGAGAGAATCGAGAGATGAGAAAGAAGAAGAATTTTGTATTGAATGAGTATTGATTACGATGAGTGTAGTATATAACAACCTCAAGTTGTTCTAACAACCTTACATTGCCACGTCATAGTTAGTTATTATAACTAACAATGCTAACAACTTACAAACCTTACATTGCCACGTCATAGTTAGTTATTATAACTAACAATGCTAACAACCTGTAACAGGAGGCAGAAAATCGTTGCCGTCCTTCATTATGATTCCATGTTGAAACATCTCAGGTTTGCTGCTTTACTAACTATATTTTACTTATCCATTCTCTTATTAATATCTTACTTGTTTGAAATTGTGGATTTGGAACCAAACTCAAGAAATAATACTTCCTCAGTTCTAATTCATATTAGCATTTCTTTTTTTACACTATTCATTAATGAACGGAATTTTCGTTATTCCTTCCAATATAGGAGAAATAATATAAGATAAAATATATACTCATGTAGCGTCTTGTTGGATTTGTCTTCACGAATACTACTCCATAAGACTATCAAATTTTTAGAATTTTATATACTCCGTAAGTAACCATTAAAAATATGAGTGGGTCTCATATTTAAAACGTTGTCATTTAAGGGTACGAATATGACATAGAGTGATCTCTCCCAAGAATTTGTGTAAAAAGAGTACGTAACATTTTAAAAAACATTTCTTTTTTTACACTATTCATTAATGAAGGGAATTTTCGTTATTCCTTCCGATATAAGATAAAATATACTCCCTCTGTTCCAATGAATTGTTTGCCTATTCCATATTGGGGCGTCTCAATGAATTGTTTGCCTTTCTATTTTAGGAATGTTTTTTATATCCAATTTGACCTTTCTTATGAGTTTTGCTCTACATATCACTCACTCATTGGATCCCTTAACCTTGAGGGAGTAATCATTTAGTGTCTTGTTTGATTTGCCTTCACGAATATTATAACAATATCACATTTTTAGAATTTTATATATACAACAACTAAAAAGTAACATAGTAACGTTTTAAAAAAGTGCAATGGGAAATCTTGGGTTTGGTTTCCGGTTCATCTTTTAACCTGAGACCAACAGTCTATAAAAAGGGGCCCTCCTTATTATATCACCCTCCTTATTTCCCTAATTAGTCTTTCATTTACTACATTCCATTTCATCTCTTCACAGTGAAACCCGATTACAGTATCTTTTTTCTCACAGCTGCTCTCTTTTTCGTCGTCGTCGCTCAAAGTTAAGTTATCTTCTTAACAGTAATGGCGAATCAAGCTAAGCCTACTCTCTGGTTTCTTGCTAGTGCTGACTTTCTGCGTTCCATTGTGGGTTCTCTTCGAGATCCGCGACTCAATCCCACTGGGTTAGGTATAGTGTACCCCAACTTTCATGGTGGCTTGGTGTTGACGGTTGGTGTGAACGACGATCGACAACTAAATTTGTGGTTCCCGGAGTCTTCTTTCTTGGATTTCTCAGCAGGGGCGTGGGATGAGGAAGAATTTGTCATTGATCTTAATGAATTTTGGGGGATTTTGGGGGGACTTAAAGGCAGGGTTACATGTCGTCATCAGCCCATGATTCGGCAGTGCTCGGTGGAAGCGGTGGAATCTGGTATGTTTTGTCTGATGTTTTTGATTGGAATTAGTTAGACAGTGTTATAGTCTTATAGCTGATTATTAGTGTACGATAATTTCGCAGATTCTTGGGGTTCGACGGTTTTTCTTGAAATTAGGGTTTGTTGGTTATGATTTGTCTGATGTTTTTGTTTGGAATTGGTTAGACAGTGTTATACAGTAGTCTTGGGTTCTGATAGTTCTTGTTGAAATTAGGGTTCGTTGGATATGATTTGTCTGATGTTTTTGATTGGAATTAGTTAGACAGTGTTATAGTCTTATAGCTGATTATTAGTGTACGATAATTTCGCAGATTCTTGGGGTTCGACGGTTTTTCTTGAAATTAGGGTTTGTTGGATATGATTTGTCTGATGTTTTTGTTTGGAATTGGTTAGACAGTGTTATACAGTAGTCTTGGGTTCTGATAGTTCTTGTTGAAATTAGGGTTCGTTGGATATGATTTGTCTGATGTTTTTGATTGGAATTAGTTAGACAGTGTTATAGTCTTATAGCTGATTATTAGTGTACGGTAATTTTCAGATTCTAGGGGTTCGACGGTTTTTCTTGAAATTAGGGTTTGTTGGATATGATTTGTCTGATGTTTTTGATTGGAATTGGTTAGACAGTGTTATAGTCTTATAGCTGATTATTAGTGTACGATAATTTCCCAAATTCTTGGGTTTTGCCGTTTTTCCGCTGATGTTAAAGATGATGATTGGTGGAATTGGTTACGTGTGTTGTAGCAATTGATTTGTGTATGATAATTTCACAGATTCTAGTGTTTCGACAGTTTTTGTTGAAATTAGGGCTTTGTTGGATATGATTTTCGTACTGTATTTTGTTTTTGATTGAAATTGGATATGGTATCATGTTCTTGTTTTGGGTTCCTTTTAATTTCTAGGGTTTTGATTGACATTTTGTTACCGCATTTATTTACTTTCATGAGACCATCTCAATGCGAATTTGTTAGTTTGATGGTAGGATAGGACAATTTTGTTGATTGGAAGACACTACACTGAATCACAATGAAGCTTAATTTGTTGACTTGATTAGGAGCTTTGGGGGACTAGATTGATAATAACTCCTCTGTTTTTGTTTTTGGGTAGTACGTACGTACTCTACAATTTATTTCATGTATATATTTTGAGGTCATGGATTTGGGAAGGGAAAGAGATGAATTTGAGGTTAAGTAGTACGTAAGGGGCAACCTTTAATAATAAACAAATACATTCTTAAAGCTTGTGCATAAAGTGAAAGGGTAAGTTTGACTTGAACGGAGGGAGTACAACCCATTAAATTCATTTTATTTCAACTACTTTTACTTGGGTGCTTAAATGTCAATAGGCAAGTGAATTCCAATAACAGACTCACCTCATTGCATTCACCTTTATCACATAAGATTTGCAGTCGCGTTGATGACAGCAGTTCATACTTCATATAATTTCTGTATGCTTTTTCATGAATGTTTCATGTTTGCATGCTTTCTCACTGCCAGCTCTTCTGTGGCATGTTTTTTTGTTGAGGAAATTTCAACTATTTCAATTCACTTCACTTAAACTCAGTTGAATTCAGTTACTGTATTTGTTTAAGCGAAAAAGATCAAGGCCTTAGCTGTTGAATAATCTAAACTTAAAATGTGGAAATTGTAGTAGTAGTAGTAGTAGTAGTATAAGAAAATGTGATATGTCATAAAAGTTTGGTGGTATGCTAGGCAGGGATATATAGAGTAGTATTATCGGGTTTGGGGCATCGTAACCCATGCACATGTATATCTAATCCATTTTAATATTATGCAGGGGGGGAATCCCTGTTTTCTTTTCCTGTCTACAAGAAAACAGGTGAAAAGAAATTTCACCTGTTAGGACCGTATTTTGATGATACAGGGGAATGCTCAGCGATTCTGGATCACTTTACCTCTAATCTGCCAAATGTGCGATACAGTGATATAACGCAATTCTTAGATCTCCCGAATTCATCCTACCAGCTGCGCCATGACGGGCAGCTGGTCGGGGTGGCTAAAGTGACAAGTAACCAGGACGTGTTGGATGATATAAAGGCTGAGGCTTTTCTAGACGACATATGCGCTAGCTGGAGCGCTGCTGCCCCCACAACGCCAAGAATAAATGCCGGATTTTTTTACGAAATACCAATTTTTGTTGATCACGTACTTCAGCCTGAAATGGCGGCCAGTTCTTTGACAATGTCAACTTATGATGGATTAACGGTCAAGTTTTCTGCTGAAAATGATATATTCGATACTTTTGTTGGGACCTTGGGGGAGAATGAAGTTTTTAAGATAGATGGTATGACAATCTTAACTATAGAGTACTGTATATCTATTTCTCTTTTTTTTCAATAGTAAAACTAATACTTTAAAATTGTAGTTTACATTGAAGATGAAGACAGCGACGGTGACTGGAAATGGTGAGGGGGATGGTGATGGGAAGGACAGCAGCTGAAGACGAACCATCATCAACTTTTCCTTGTTTTTTTCAATACAAAAAAATATAGGATTACTGCTATTGTGCTTCGAACTGTAGCATTACTGCTATTGTACTGCTTCGAAGTGTAGCATTACTGCTTTCGAACTTTTTTGTTGCTGTTTCGCGTTTCCCGTTTAGTTCTTCTTCTCCGTTCCTTTTCTTCTCTTCATCTTCTTCTTATTTGCTGCTGCTGCCACGATTTTTGCTGTTGGTTGTTGTTGCTCTTTCGATGCTACTCATAGTGGCGTGGCGGACCCTTCGGTTTTCAATTTTTTTTTTTTTGAGAAAATACTGATAGGTTAGATACTTGTACAATTTAAGTGAGAATAAAATCAGTGAAACTGGGGTGGCGCATTGGTAATGACCGCGGCCCATGGCATTGTTGGCGGGGGTTCGAGTCCCCTCTTGCTCTTTTTTTCGCTTTTAGTTTTTCTCCCTATTTTCTTATTCCTCATCACTACTAGCTGCAAAGTTTTCAAACCTAATTTAGAAATTCTTTATTTTCAATTATCAAATTTAAATCCTAATCTACTTTGTTATATCAAATTTTAGGTTTTGTTTTGTTATTGTCAATTATGGAGTACGGAGTACTTGTTAATTTAAATACAACTCCAAATTGTGGAACCTGATTTTGAATTTTTTTAATGTTATTTATTTGTTAAGTTCTCATTAATTCTTTATTTTGGGTTATAGATTTTTCAACATTTCGGGTATATTTTTATGTCAATTTTTTGGGTTTTTTTTTGTTAATGTTAACTACGTAACTACACTTAATTAAATAATATGTATAATTCTCAATTGTGTAACCCTAATTTTGTGAGAATTTTTTGTATTACTCCCTCTTTTTTTTGGTGAAAGATAAGAAATCATTCCATCATTTTCATTGATATATTTCACATTTTCTTTTTTAAGTACTCATATTGGTTTGATTTCTTTCACTTTCTATTTTTTTACTATATAGTACCAGTATTTTTTCCTTAAGTACCCTACTTATTCTACTTCACTATTTGTCTAGTTTTAAAAAAATTGTAATATTTTTTTACTAAATGTGTCGATTTTAAGATAAAAGAAATCATTGTAAAGAAATGTGTCGGGTTCATAGTGTTTCACCTATTTCAAATTAGTTACGAAAAATCTAGTTGAGTTTTATTTAATATTTATAGTTTAACCGACGATATGCAATTATGTGGCGGCACGATGAATTTTGGTTTTTAATTAATTTATAGTATCTACTTTTTTTTACACAAATTCTTGTATGAGACGGTTTTAAAAGTGAACCCCCTCTCTTGAATTCCTGGGTCCGCCACTGCCTCTTGTATGAGAGATCTCACGATAAATTACCGTGAGACGGTCTCATACAAGGTTTTGTGTTCCAAAAAAAAGAACGCACAGCATAATAATAATAAAAAAGTAGTAGTTCAATACAGTACATCAAATCTTATTCCAGTGACACAAGGGATTCAGCCCATGGCATTGCACTAAATCTTGCATCTTCTGGCCACCCAGGAACTTGTAGCGGGGTGATGGTTTCAGAGTCGACGTCACAGCAAATGAAGTTTTGTATCCCGTGTTTAGGGGGGAAAGGCCAAAGACGGTTCTTATGTGGGAATCTGGTGTGCAGAAATGGGATCCATCTATTGTCGTCTTCATTTAGCATCCATACAGCATCTTCTTCATAAGTGCTCCACATTTTATGTAGACGTCCCTTAGGAGGTGGTGTTGAAGAAGTGCTACATTGAATTTGTAAAGGCATCTCTTCAAAAGTGTGAGTCGAAAGATTGAAACGTACGATAACTTCCGGGCCATAAGGGATTGGATGTTTAGTTACCCAATAGAAAGAGTTATGAGCAGCAACAAACGGATATCCGAGGGAAAACCCAAAAGGCGGCGGATTTGAGATGGTCTTCCATGACTTGGCTTTCAAACTGTAGAGATAAATATTGTAATCATCCATGCTTCCCCCAACGTAGCGGGGAACCCATAAAATCTTATAATCGTCACCAATGCAATCGTACCCAAACATAACCTCAGCCATTAAGTTACAATATTTCTTGTAAAAGACGGGTTCTGGTGGTTGTCTTACTATTTTACAGCGGCGGGTGGCAGGGTTATACAAATAGAAAGCATGTGCCAAATTAATGCAGACGATCCCGTTGCAGACGCCTGCAATCATGAGGGGATCACCACGTGGATTTGCTTGCACCTTTAAATATGTATCCAAGTGGAGTTGGAGTTGAAGAGGCGGAGTTTGAGGATGGTTGAAGTCGAAGGAGGTAAGGGACTTGTCGTCCCTGGATAGAAGAACAACACCTGCGTTTCGTTCAACAGAACCGTGTAGGTGGAGTTTCACAAACTCGGAACTGGTAATCAGGTTGCGCCAAGACTTGCAGGCACACTTACAGCACAGGAGAGTCTTCACTGATAGCCTCAACAAGATATCAGTCACTATTTCCTCTGGCAGTTTACAACCCCAACCCCAACCCCCTCTTTTTGGTTTTGATTTTTTGGGGGTCAACATACGAATAAGTTCGTTTTCAATCTCATTCGAGCTTAAGCTCACTATAACTCTCCCCCTACCTCTACCCATCTGCTCTGCTTTTATTTTTCCCTCGGGGATACACGCAGCTGCTTTTATTTTTCCTTTACTCGGGGATGGGAGTCGTTATTGCTAAGTCTGATTCTGAAACTACGGGCTCAGTGGTTTGTACTTATAGTCGACTCCAATACCAATACCAATACCTAGTTCATACCCACTCCGTTTCAATGAAAGATTCCACCTTAAAAAGGGCACGTTTTTTAAGGATAATAATAACAGTTATTCTCCTGTAAGACGGTCTCACGATAACTTATCGTGAGACCTACTCACAGAAATAAAATAATAATAAAACTACCTAACTTCCATGTGAGAGGTCTTACGATAAACTTATCGTGAGACCGTCTCATATAAGAATTTGTGAATAATAAAATATTCAAAAGTAGAGAGGGTGTAGAAAAAGGAAAAGTGGAAGCTTTCAATGAAACGGAGGGAGTATTTTCCTAATTATCAAAAGGATGCTCATACTAGGGTTTCCTATTTCCTAATCATAATTTTTATTTTCCTAATTATCAACAGGATGCTTTCCTATTCATACTGCTATTTCCTAGATCCCAATTCAACCAACTGAATCAACAATCATAGGAGTAATAACACTGGTTTTATTTTATTAAAAAAAAAAAAAAAAAAAAAAAAAAAAAAAACTGCTTAGAAACCCTAATTTGACATCTGATAAATAAATCGACGAACCTTAATAAAGAAATACAAAGCATTCGGCTACCGTTGACTTATGACTTTTCGTACGATATTCCCTTGATCTTCATCGAAGAGAATTGGCATGAAGACATGATCAGTGGCAAACTGACAAGGGCTTTCGTTGATGAAATGTTTGAAGGATTTAAGGTGATACTCCCTCCGTTCCAATGAATTGTTTGCCTATTTCATATTGGGGCGTCTCAATGAATTGTTTGCCTTTCTATTTTAGGAATCTTTTTTATGTGCAATTTGACCATTCTCATGAGTTACGGAGGGAGTATATTACATCGGAAGAACGGTTGTGTTGCCTACTGAAGAAGCCTGGTGGAAACAACAAATCACCCGGATTGTCGGTATGTAATGTTACATTACTAAGTTTTTTTTTTTTTTTTTTTGCATTTTTTTCCGTTTAATTAATGAAAAATTGTGTTGCAGTTGCCAGGGATCTCAAGCAGAGAAGAGAAGATGTTCCATTTGTCAGGAATGTCAAAGGGAAATACTCAAGAATATTTTAGTCACGCAAGACTTTTCCCTGTTTGACTTTCACTTTAAACCTCGCAATGTATGCTTCTATCCTTTTTTTTTTCTTTTTTTTTTAAAGGAAATCCAAACTATGTGTCGTCTTCTTAAAACAATCCGAATTACATCTAATCTCAAAGTAACCCAATCCGAATTACATTTAATCTCAAAGTAACCCCAAATTCTACCCCCTCTTTTTCTCAAAATAGATTCACTCTATTCTTACCTGCAATCAAAGGTTAAAAACCCCACACTTTTCGGTTACCACTAGACCTGTCAAACGGGTCGGGCGGTCGGGTTTCGGGTTCGGTCATTTCGGGTTCGGGTAAAATACGGGTCGGGTGTATTTCGGGTTTGAAAAATACGGGTTTTATACGGGTCGGGTTTATACGGGTTTCGGGTCGAGTTCGGGTCAAATACGGGTTATTAACGCACTTTAAAAACATTACTTTTCTTTACTTTTTTTTTAGTCATAAATACAATTTTATTCTTAATTTTCTTAATCATCTCATTTAATACATGGTATTAGTGAAAATAAACATGTTTTATTTAATATATCTTTTAATTTACATTGATATTTTATTTCTATAGGAAGTACGAATATATATGACGAACTTTGACTCGATTTATTGATTTTTTTTCTCATTATAATAATTATCTCATAAAAATATGATTTGGGATTCCGTTTCTCATCATCTCCACCAAATTCCCTTGAGCCACTGACGCAGTAAAGTCCCACTTTTTTTTTGTGTGTGATTTGCAGAAAATGTAGTTTGTGAGAACATTACTATGTTTGTTTAATTGAAGTATGAATTGCCACAGCTTTGAATCTTTGATTTGATTGAAATTGAATTGAGTTTTGATTGAATCTTTGTTAGTGTGAATTGAAAAGGGGAATGTATTTATCAGTGGGGAGTGAATTAAATCACTGGTGAAAAACGGCGGGAATTTGAGGTTGACGGTTGATGGGTGTAGTGGGGTTAATGGTTAATGGACGTTGGCGTGGTGGGCTGGTGACTGAAGGTTGGAGAAAGAAGATCATATGGTGAAGGGTTGGTAAATTCTCGACAGTACTGGAAATCATAATGGAAGGTGAAACACATATATTGACTTGTTTAACAGGTAGTGGGTCGTGTTTTTAAAAATGATAATAATAAAACCAGTATTTTTTATGATTGTTGATTGATTTTGTTGAATTTGGGATCTGGGAAATAGTAGTATGAATAGGCATAGGAAAAGTATCCTGTTGATAATTAGGAAATAATTAGTATGAATTAGGGTTCTAAGGCCTTGTTCTTTTGACTTATATCCCGTCAATAATTTCAGTTCAGCTCCAGGAGTCTTATTTTGTCACCATATTTCAGTCACTCTCAGTTAAATTAAATTCATTCAGTTTCAGTTCAAAAGAACGGAGACATATCGTCAATTAGGGTTCTAAGGCCCTGTTCTTTTGACTTATATCCCGTCAATTTCAGTTCAGCTTCAGGAGGCATATTTTGTCGCCATATTTCAGTTAAATTAAATTCATTCAGTTTCAGTTCAAAAGAACGGAGCCTAAGTTTAGGAAATAGGAAATCCTAGTATGAGTATGAATATGAATAGGAAACAGTAGTATGAGTAGGAAATATTGTCAGATTGCTGTTAGAACTAGGTATTGGTATTGGTATTGGAATCGACTATAAATACAAACATCAGAATTAGAGTTGAGAGATCAAAACCGACTCCATCTCCATCTCCATCTCCATCTCCATCTCCATCTCCATCCCGGAGTGAAGGAAGAAGAAGATGGGTAGAGGTAGGGGGAGAGTTATGGTGAGCTTAAGGTGTAGGGAGATTGAAAACGAACTTCACCGTATGTTCAGCCCCAAAAAATGGAAACCAAAAAGAGGGGGTTGTGTACTTCCAGAGGAATTGGTGTTGGATATCTTGTTGAGGTTATCAGTTAAGACTCTCCTACGCTGTAAGCGTGTCTGCAGGTCTTGGCGCAACCTGATCACCAGTTCCGAGTTTGTGAAACTCCACCTACAACGTTCTGTTGAACGAAACGCAGGCGTTGTTCTCCTATCCAGGGACGACAAGTCCCTTACCTCCTTCGACTTCAACCATCCTGAAACCCCGCCTCTTCTGCTCCAACTCAACTTGGATACATATTTTAAGGTAGCGCGAACTCCACGTGCCAGTGACAATCCTCTTATGATTGCAGGCAGGATTGTAGGCGTCTGTAACGGAATTGGCAGTCCTTTGAGGATTGCAGGCGTCTGTAACGGGATCGTCTGCTTTGATTTGATGATGGATTCTTTCTGTTTGTACAACCCTGCTACCCGCCTCGGTAGAAAAGTAGAAGAACCACCCAGACCCATAATCTCCAAGAAATATTCTAGCTCTAACTGTCGACATGATGTTATGTTTGGGTACGATTGCATTGGTGACGATTATAAGATTTTATGGGTTCCCCGTCACGTTGGTGGAAGCATAGATGATTACAATGTTAATCTCTACAGTCTGAAAGCCAAGTCATGGAAGACCATCTCAAATCCGCCGCCTTTTGGGTTTTCCCTCGGATATCCGTATGTTGTTGCTCATAACTCTTTCTATTGGGTAACTAAACATCCAGTCCCTGATGGCCCCAACGTCATCGTAAGTTTCAATCTTTCAACTCACACTTTCGAAGAGGTGCCTTCCCGATTCCAATGTAGCACTTCTTCGACAACTCCCAAGGACAAGGACACGGTGGTGCCAGGACGTCTGCATACAATGCTGAGTGTTCGTAGAGATGCTGCATGGATGCTAAATGAAGACAGTAAATGGATCCAATTTCTGCACGCCGGATTCTCACATATGACCTGTCTTTGGTCTTTACCTAAAGACGGAATACAAGACTTCATTTGCTGTGACATCGTCGACTCTGAAACCATCACCCCGCTACAAGTTCCTGGGTGGCCAGAAGATGCAAAATTTAGTGCAATGCCATGGACGGAATCCCTCGTGTCACTCGAATAAGATTTGATGTACTACTCCGTCGTACTAGTACTTTTTTTTTTTTTTTTTTTTTTGAATATAAGTTGAATATTAGTCATCACTTACTGGTTACCATTGGCAATAACGGAAACATTATCGATTTTGGACAAGTCTTGAAATTGAAATTTTCGAATGCATTAACATGTTTCATCAACTTACATGATCGGTAATGTCACGAGAGTTGTGATGGTTTAATGGTCATAAAGTTGACCCAACACTTGAACCGAAGACCAGAGTTTGACACGTAACTCAAATGGACTCGGCCTAACCCGAGACTCGGATGTTACCACTCACCATAGTGCACGTGTCAATTTTCTCTACAAATTAATAATTGAAAATAGCAAACTCGAAGTCAACCCGAACACGAAATGATTTGGAGACCCAACACCTGAACCGAAGATCCGAGTTTGACACGTAACCCTAATCGATTCTTCCTAACCCGGGACTCGGATATTACCAAAGTTCACGTGTCGATATTCTCTAAAAAAATAAAGTTGAAAAATAGCAAACTCAAAGTCAACCCGAACACAAAATGATTCGGTCGGACCCAACCTGACACAAAAACAACCCATTTTTTATAACCCGAAAATAGTTCGACCCGTTTGACAGGTCAGAAGTTATAATCATTTTTTTTTTTTTCAATTAAAAACTTAAAAACGTTGTCTCGCGCTAAGTCTTTCTGTGTCAGTTAGTCAGTCACATTGCATACCACCAGGAGACTGAACATCTCCGACGACCGACATTTCCGAAAACCCTAATTCCCCTTTTCCAATTGCAATTGCAATCGCAATTCCATTTCCAATTCGGTAAGCACAATTACATTCAATTTCCTCATCTTCAATGTAATTGTAATTTTGATTTCTCTTCTTTATCGACGCGATTGCGCGTCGAGATCCGATCGAATCATTGAATTGAATCGAATTAGGTTAATTAAGTGTGAATTCGGTATTTTCGTGGTTTGATGATGTTTAAGGCGAGTAGATTGTTGTTGTTGAGATCCGAACCTCAGATTGTGTTATAGAGATTAAATGTTACGGAAGTAGCTAGGTTGAGTTGGTGTGAATCAATCGAGCAGATTGTGTTGATGTTGATGATGATGATGATGAGGAATTTGTGATTTATCATCTTAATCGGCACAATCATGCGTCAGAATTGGATACAAATCGTTGATTATTGAACTGAATTGAATTAGGTTAATTAGGTGTGAATTCGGTATTTTTCATGGTTTGATGATGTTTAAGGCGAGTAGATTGTTGTTGTTGAGATCCGAACCTCAGATTGTGTTATAGAGATTAAATGTTACGGAAGTAGCTAGGTTGAGTTGGTGTGAATCAATCGAGCAGATTGTGTTGATGTTGATGATGATGATGAGGAATTTGTGATTTATCATCTTAATCGGCACAATTATGCGTCAGAATTGGATACAAATCGTTGATTATTGAACTGAATTGAATTAGGTTAATTAGGTGTGAATTCGGTATTTTTCATGGTTTGATGATGTTTAAGGCGAGTAGATTGTGTTGTTGAGATCCGAACCTCAGATTGTGTTATAGAGATTAAATGTTACGGAAGTAGCTAGGTTGAGTTGGTGTGAATCAATCGAGCAGATTGTGTTAATGTTGATGATGAGGAATTTGTGATTTATCATCTTAATCGACACAAACATGCGTCAGAATTGGATACGAATCATTGATTGTTGAATTGTATTGAATTAGGTTAATTAGGTGTGAATTTGGGGGTTTCATGGTAGAAATGAAGGGGAGCAGATTGTGTTGTTGAGATCTTAGCCTCGGGTTGTGTTGTAGAGATCCAACATAATCATTGGTTTTTGAATTAAATCGAATTAGGTTGATTAGGTGTGATCCTGTGTATTACAATATTACAAGATTCATGTTAATAAGAGGTGACGAAATCAAGAAGATTGTGTGTTGTTGACGATGATGATTGATTGCGATTTCTCCCGAATCTACACAATTATGCGTCAAGATTTGATACTAATAATTGATTATTGAATTGAATTGAATTAGGTTAATTAGGTGTGATTTCGGCGGTTTCATGGTTTGATGATGTCAGTAAGAGGAGATGAAGGCGAGCAGGCTGTGTTGTTCAGATCTAAACCCTCAGATTTAGTTGTTGACGATGATGAGCAACTAAATGGCGTTGTTGTCGAGCAACAGCGGCGAACTTCGGCATCAAAATCGTCGATTAATAGCTATAGGAATAGGCAGGTGGGGGACGAGGATAATCCGGCCTCGTCCTCGGCTCATAATTCTGGTGATCTTGATGATACAGTTGATGGTGATGTGGGAAGAGGTGGAGAAGCTTTAGGTGATCCGCCGGAGTGGGTGCTACTGCTACTTGGTTGTCTTCTTGGGCTTGCTACCGGGCTTTGTGTTGCGGTTTTTAACCGTGGGGTAATGAATTATCTTCTCGTTTTTTCGTTTTTTTATGCTGTTAGAATTGGTTGCTCCACTTATCTGTGCCTGTGTGTATGCTTGGGGCTCATACTATAAAGAAATTAGAAAATGGTAGTTTACAATTTAGGGTTCGCTTGGGACGAGAGCGGTTATTTGTTTAGACCTAAGGGCTTGCCTTGGATGATAGCGGTTATTAGTGGAGTAATGGAACTTCAAATGAGAAGAAAATGGAGGAGATTGGTGGTTAATGGTGGCATTGGAAAGTGGAAAGATGAGGTGAGGGATGAACCATTACCTCCCCGACTCCCTCTATATGGAGGTCGATAATTATTCACCACAAAGAGGGAACATGGTCCGTTTTCCTCATTTCCATCTTCCAGCACCACTACTCAATTTTCATGCTCACTTTAAATGTCAAATGAGTCTTGTAACTTGATTGGAGGGAAAAAAAGGATACAACTCCACTTCTTTGGTTCGTAAATAGAGTAGAAGGGATATGAAGGGGAGGGAAACAATGACATTCATTTTTCTTCCTCCAAAGCTACTTAGATCCCTTGTTATACAAAAAATCACTTTCTCCTTTCCAAATAGTGTACTTAATGAAGCTCCAAACAAAGGTTTGAAGCAGGGAGCAACAAGTAGTTGTAAGTTGTAAGGGGTTGAGGAGGAACTAGGAAGTATAGGTAGAACTGTAGAAGAAGCAATGATAAAGTAAGAGTGTATGATACCGCTTATCATAGATAATATGGTCTCAATATGCATCTTGCAGTGTACCCCTCCCCGGTGTCACCTCAAATGAAACTCATATTCTTGAAATTGAAAACCATGTTCATCAGATTGAAGCATCATATTGATGAAGACATGGTGTATGAACTACGAAATGAGGTGCTTCTGGGAGCTTAATATAGATCATTAGATTGTAACTGTAATTAATGTCAGCTGATCATATTTGTTGGTCGACATCATCTTTCTCGTTGCTGCCTCCTGAACAAGCCGAGCCTTGTCTGTGCAAGCTAGTAAAAGAATGTCATTTTTGTGTATTCATAATGCTAATTGTTCTATATGACTAGGTACATGTTATTCACGAATGGGCTTGGGCTGGTACACCAAATGAGGGCGCTGCTTGGCTCCGCTTACAAAGTCTCGCTGACACATGGCATCGTATACTCTTGATTCCTGTTACTGGTGGTGTTATTGTAGGCATGATGCATGGTTTACTTGAAATTCTGGAACAAATAAAGCCCTATACCACCTCCCCTTCTACACAAAGGCAAGGTTTTGATATCCTTGGTGGAGCATTTCCTACTATAAAGGCTATTCAAGCAGCAGTTACATTAGGTACTGGATGTTCTCTGGGTCCTGAGGGTCCTAGTGTTGATATTGGGAAGTCATGCGCTCAGGGATGCTACTTATTGATGGGGAATAACAGAGAAAGAAAGATTGCTCTTATTGCCGCTGGCTCAGCTGCTGGAATTTCCTCCGGTAAACCTGCATATCCGTTTTTGACTCTGGATGGGTTGCCTCCATCCCTTTGTGTATGCATGTTGTATCTCGCTTCCTTAATTTTCACAACTCTAATCATAATCTTACTAAAAGCTTTGGTGCGTTTTGGTGTCCAAAAATTTAGCCGATAGTTGGTAACTCAATTTTTTTAGTTACGTAAGTGCTCAACACCATCTGAAATGGGATGAGTAGTTATGGTGCGTACATATTTTTAGTTCTAGTGGAGATTGATATCAAAGTTCTATGTCATCCTCTTACTACTGATGAGTATAGTTGGGTGCTACTATTTTTTTTTCAGTGTAGGAAAAATTCTCCTTGGACGTTGATTTCATTGAATTTTGTTGTCAGTAGGTGGCGTGCAATTATTGTTGTGTGAAGATTCATGTTTCTAAGTTGTGTTGTTGAAAGCATTATCTTGATGAGTAAACTCTGAGAACTATCTATCCAATTTGTTTCATTTAGGAAGTGTTTTATGCTATTTATCATTGCTTGAAAATTTGAAAACGATGGTGTGAATGTTTCAGTTTTTACTTTGACGTGGCATAGATTTTACGCTATTTCAACCGTTTTGGCCCAAGTTTTGTGTTATTCTCTTATTTGTTTAAATTTCGGCGAATTTAGGCGTTTGAGCTATATTAACCTTCCCCTTCTTTTGACAGGTTTCAATGCTGCTGTTGCTGGTTGCTTTTTTGCTATTGAAACTGTGTTAAGACCGCTTCGCGCTGAGAACTCGCCTCCATACACTACCGCCATGATAATATTAGCCTCTGTCATTTCTTCGACCGTGTCAAACGAATTACTAGGGAATAAGTCAGCTTTTACAGTGCCAGCATATGACTTGAAATCTGCCGCAGGTCTGTTGTTTTCTGTTAGCTAAAATTGTGTTTTCCCATAAAGCATGCTACTTGTGAGTTGTGACTTAGCGTGATTATGAATAGGGCACACAATAGTACACAGAAATGCTCGTAGTGTAATAATTGATGGAGGCATATTAGTGATACTATAACGCACTAGATGATAGAGATGATATAATATCAAGTAAATGGAAAATTGGAAATTATTGTTGCACCCTATATTCTGTATCTTTAGGGCTTGTTGGCTTGGGATTAACATGGGCAGTTTCAGTGGGGGTTTATGAGTTTCAATTGAACGGTTCCAAAACTACACTATATAACAATTTGAATGTAGAAATTCAGTAAGAGGAAAGTGGCATGGTGGTATACATGTGGTACCCTATACAGCTATAATCCTATAGTAATAGAATCTGGGTTCAAACACTCATGTTTACCAGTTTTGAGTTATTTTGTTTATATTACATCAAAATTAATTGTGGTTATTACACTGTAAATTCCTTCATTCAAGCTTCAAATGTCTTGTATCACCTTCTCCTTTGACTTTATTTTTCCTTTTGAATTTTGTCGTCATCTTTTACGCACTATTTTATTGTCAATTCTAGATAAACATACCAAGTTAAGCTTTGTATCTTTATAGTAAAACAATGTCTTTTGTGATAAAGTAGAGTGTAGATTTGAACCCCCATTTTCGGAACCCTAGAAATGCCCCTGTAATTGCCACGTGGGTTCTGGAAGGAAAAACGAAGGAAAATAGAAGGTAGTGGTAGTAGTGTTCGACCAGTTGATAGAGAAAAGAGATTGTAAGAGTGTGATAGTGACCTCATAAAGGTGGATTATTGGATCCACCTTTCCCTATGGTAATGTATATAGCCTTCATTTGGAGGTAATAGTTCATTCACCACCCTTTACGTTCTCCCTTGACCATCCTTTCTTCATCTCTTAGCCACTGCCACTTTTCTTTTAAATTCTTTGTTTTGGCCTCTATGACCTCCGCTGTGAAGTCCCAGGGCTCAACTATCCTTAATTTTACGAGAGCCTTTAGTGGTTTCTGGGATCGGACACTGGATCTTGTGAACAATTACTCTCTAGTTTTTGGCCCAACTCTCCTCTGTTGCGCTGTTTCTACGTCTACCCTCTGTATCCATAGGCCCTTTGAACAAAACAATAAGTTGCGTATGTCATTTTGTTATGCTGGCCGTCCACTTTGAGCAGAACCATGTACTGTTTCATTAGAGCACTTTTAAATTTTTATAACCCTGGTCATGACCTTTATTTTACAACTCTATTTGTGCAAGTGAGCTTACAACTATTATGTGCTATATAGACTTTTCCTTCATGGTTAACTTGCTTATAGTCACAAATGCTTGTCATATGAAGGCTGTACTGGATTTTGGGTATTTAATTTTTTATTTACCGTAGCTATCTTATTTATGAAGAAACAATACAGACCTCACAAATTCGTCCAGGATACTGTTTTTGTGATCAAAATACTATATGGTTGTTTATGTTTCTTATGTGTTCCATTTATTTGGTTCAACAGAAATTTGGTTTTTGGCTTTGTATGCTTTCATTTTCAGGTGGATTTATGGTCTAGTCCTTAAATGTATTGCTTTGATGCAGAACTGCCATTGTACTTAATTTTGGGTATGCTTTGCGGAGTTGTGAGTGTTGTCTTCACACGGTTAGTAGTTTGGTTTACGAAGTTCTTTGAGTTCATCAAAGACAAGTTCGGCCTTCCTTCTGTTGTTTGTCCTGCTTTAGGAGGTTTAGGAGCTGGGTTAATTGCCCTCAAATACCCTGGAACGTTGTACTGGGGCTTCACAAATGTTGATGAAATCCTTCACACTGGGAAGAGTGCCTCAGCCCCTGGAATTTGGCTGCTTGCCCAATTAGCTGCTGCGAAGGTTGTAGCTACAGCATTGTGTAAAGGATCGGGGCTTGTAGGAGGCCTTTATGCTCCAAGCTTAATGATTGGCGCTGCTGTTGGAGCTGTATTTGGTGGTTCGTCAGCTGAACTAATCAATTCAGCTTTACCAGGAAATGCTGCTGTTGCACAGCCTCAGGCATATGCTCTGGTAAGCATTTGCTTCATCAGTTTGGGGGCATAAATATTAAATTTTCATCTTTCGTTGTTTACGTAATGCCTTGTAGTAAAATTATGGACTGACATATTAGGTTCTAAGATACGGTGTGAGGTATTTTATAAGAAAATTGAGCTTTTAAAAGATCATATCATCTTCAAAATTCCGTGCTTTTTATCTTAAAATCTTAGCAGTGATGTATATGTAAAAGTTTCGCATGCCTGATCTTCTTATACAATGTTTTTGTGTTACGTGTAATAGATAATCGTCCAAAATGCAGGTAGGGATGGCTGCTACGTTGGCGTCAGTATGTTCCGTTCCCTTGACATCAGTTCTACTCCTTTTTGAGCTGACTAAAGATTACAGGATATTGCTTCCGCTCATGGTATTATCTGATCTTTTTTGCGTGTGGCTTAGTTGTAGCTTACCAAATTTTACTCCTATATCTATGGCGCATCTTGCTCAATGATTGTGCCGTGAAACAATTGATGCTATCGGATATTGTCTATCTAAGCTAGGTCATAGCTTAAGTTATACTTATGGTATTCTCTTTGTAAAGGTCCAATCTATTCAATATATATCATATCCTTGGCTGGCTATCGAGTTGATACTGTTTAAAACTTAGCTGGTAAAAATATTCATTTTTATTTATGACCCAAGCTGTAACCAATCAATTTTATTTGGATGGAAACTGGAATATGATAAAAAGAATAGACTGCAGATATGGCGTAGATGCATCATGGTTGTAGAGAAGGGAATAATGCAGCTTTTATATATCGAAATTGCAAGTTTCTTAATCCTTCGGAGTTTTCTAAAAATGATTTTTCTGCAAACTGCATGTTTCCTTTTCATGGGATCTCATGTCACCTATATTTGATTGCTATCAGATCATGGTTTTTAACAATTTGAACATAGGCGTGGTCTTAACTCTTAACAATGTGTGTTCTGAGCTGCATTAGCCTGCCGATTTTATTTGTCCTCTTCCGGATGTTTAAAATGATTTCTAGAAGAGTTGAATGTAACACTTGTTTCCTTTACACGGGGGTGGTTTGTATACCGAATTTATGCTTCTTATACTGATTCATTATAGGGTGCTGTTGGTTTGGCTATATGGGTTCCCTCTGTTGCAAATAGAGGAGCTGATACTGACCCAAGTGCTTCGAGGGTATTGAAAAGAGGTTATTCTTCTGTTACTTCTGATGATATGGACGAGAGGGGCCCTGGAGGCGAAGATCATTTCGAGCTCTCCGTCATGAAAGATTCCAGTCGTTTCAGATCAAGTGATGGTGAAGTAGCTTTAGAATATCTGAAGGTTGACTTGCTCCTTCTGACGCTGCATTTATTGTCCTTTTCTGTTATGTGGTGTAGTTCTCTTCATCATTACAGTTGTTTAACTTTTTATCCACATTCTGCGATTTCTCAGGTCTTCCATGCGATGTCAAAAGATTATTTAGTGGTTGGTATGACTACCACATTGGAAGATGCTGCGAAGTATATGAAAGAGAATCATCAGAATTCTGTCCTAGTCGTTGATGATAAGAATTTACTCGAGGGTATCTTGACAAAAGGCGATATCCAACGGTTTTATATCAGAACATCTGGCGAGGGTTTTACCAGTAACCTAATGCTGCAGGATGTATGTGGTACATGGCTTTCTGTGTCTCTGTTTTGCTAAATATGTTTTTTGGCTAGAATTAGGAGTGTAGTACGTCTTGCTTCCACATCGTGTCTTTAAGGGGTTGCTGGGTGCTTTAGTTACTAAATTGGCTAGCGATATTACTGTTTCTGTTGTTTGGAATTCTGTGGCGTTTTTAGACCACTGCTATTTGCCAGACGCTGCCTGTTAACAGTGGAAAATGAGTTTTGCCTGATCAGAACAACCCGTACTATTAACTTCCACAAATTCTTGTTTAAGACTGGTATATCCATCTTAAACTTATAACGGGTCAAGTAGTTGAGAAAAGACAAGCAAAAAAACCTAGGGAAAAGTAAAAGGTTTGCCTTATCGATGTAAGTTGGATGCTATCTGACCCGTTATAAGTTCATTATAAGTTTAGGACAGTTATAAGTTTAAGACAAATAACCCGTCTTATAGAGACCAATTGGTAAAACTTATTTGTGGTATATGGTGTAGCAGCTGTATATCTTAACGGAATTGTCATTTTAGGTCACATTCTAAAACGATCTCTATGTGATTTAAACATGTGAGTGATGTTGAGTAAGTCGAATATCCTCTTAACTCTCATATAAGTGGGAGTTTTTGTTGTTGGTGGTGCGAGTACGCCCAAGGACGATGGCCGATATAATATTCAAATGCTCTCAAAGAACTGTTGACGATGTAGAAATCCACATATAATTCTTCCCATTTTTTGTTCCGTAATAGAGCTTAGGTCGTTGCCAATTCTTCCCATTTTTTTGTTTTCTTCTCTTATTATAGATAACAAATAATAGCTATACGTGATATATTTGCAGGGTAATGCATACCCGGTTTCTGCCGTGTGTACTCGAGCTATGAACTACCGAGGAGTAGAACGTGGTGTTTTGACCTGCTACCCTGACACCGACTTAGTGACAGCCAGGGATCTAATGGAAGCGAAAGGGGTTAAGCAGCTGCCTGTCGTTAAACGAGGTGGACAGAGCTTAGAAGAAAGGAGGCGGAAAATCGTTGCTGTCCTTCATTATGATTCCATGTCAAAACATCTCAGGTTTGCTGCTTTACTTATCCCTTCTCTTGCTTACATTTTACTTAAATTTTCCACCTAGCAATGCAGACATTCTGTCTGTTTATCGACGTTGAAAATGTTGGTTTGGAACCAAACTCAAGAAATAATAATTGCTCCCTCCGTCCCAATGGATTGTTTGCCTATTCCATATTGAGACGTCTCAATGAATTGTTTGCCTTTCTATTTTAGGAATGTTTTTTATATGCAATTTGACCATTCTCATGAGCTTTGCTCCACATGTCACTTCCTCATTGGATCCCTTACCCCTGGTGCCAAAACGAAAGGCAAACAATTCATTGGAACGGAGGGAGTACTTCCCATTCTTCTATTTTCTTCCCATATTTTTTCGGGTTTTGTTTTTCTCTCTTCCTATCTCTAGCAAGTGTTTGGTTATCAAATAACCGACTTATCTTAAACTCCTAATGATATACTAATATTATTACTGACCTATTTTACTTTGATATTTCACTTAGTTGTCGTATCCGTATCCATATCTGATACGAATACGACACTTTGATACTTCAATTTAGACCAAAATATTGAAACTTTCGCACGAAATAGCCGTAAAATAGGTCCTTATTACTCTTACTCAATTTCACATGAATTCTTTTCCTTGTGAGTTCCGACACGTACTCACTTTCACATAAATTCTCCTCATTTTGATCAATGAATGAGCGATGTGTTACTCCGACACTTCAATTTAAACCAAAAAAATGAAATTTTGTTTTCAAAAAAAAAAAAAAGAAATTTTGGCAAAAATAGCTGTGTTCGGCACCCCGTGTATAGACTATAGAGTAATATTCCATATTTTAGCATGTACTGTACCATTATTGTGTATAGAGTAATATTCCATATTCACCGTCTCTTTTTTCCTGTTATATCAGCAGAAACGAGCTCACTTACCCGAACAAGGAAGCAGTTCATCTGGAAATAGAGGACGGTCGTTAATCTCTACTTATCTCAGTTTTGCCCTTCATACCAATTCATGCCGGTTTTTCCACAGAAGACCCGAGCACATATCTAATGTCTAACGTAAATACACAACTCTATTTTTTTTTTTTAAATGCATGAAAGAAATTCGGAAAATACCCGCATATTTTGGTCACTGAACTTTTCATACTCAAAAACTGGCTGACGATATCATCCACATCTCGACGGACTGTACTGTACTTATCAGTAGTAAATATTAGGGCAATTATATTTTGAATGAGGTAGGTTTTTTTTTAAAAAAAATTTGTCATTCAACAAGTGTATTTTGAAACCGTCTTGTATGAGAATTTGTTTTTTTTTGTTTGGTTGGTATGTTGCTCCGAGCAATTTGGTAAGAAACTTCAACGAGATTGTTACATTTTTCTCCTCGCCTTCTACAACAAGGATTATATGTCACAAATGCAAGCACACGGCGCAGAAGAAGTTTGTATACAAAGGAAGGCTAAACCTCCAAAAAAAAACATCGGTATCTATCCCTCTCTCGAGTTCTTATAATACTATGACTTTACGAGTACACGATCACATAATTTCTTTTTCTTTGTTGTACAGAATATCGACAATGCAAAAAAAATAATGAAGCAGCGAAAGTTTTAGCTCTACTGTCGTAAAACCCTGTTTGAGCTTAACGTGAAGTTCTCCTCACCGGCCACAGTAGAATGAAGCCGTCCTGCAGCCCATCCATTGTTCACGACTCGAGCACCTACGTGAGCCGGCTCTCCTCTTACCCGGGTTCCATCGACTCGTTTCTCGAATTCAGGAAGCCCGTTTGCTTTCCTTTCTTTCCGTTTCTTCTTCTCCTCATCGCGTTCTTTCCTCAACCAACTCTCTACTGTTCTCTGTAATCCAAAAAAAACTCGTCACCCGAGGTCCATTCATGCAATCATGAATCATCACGCAACATGAAGGAAAATTGTCGAAATTACCATTAGTGACAGTTTGCTTAGCTCTTTAACTTCCTCCATCGGCATTGATAATTGTAACCTGCCACGAGCGATATACACCTGAAGAACGAACGAAAACTTAGTCAAATCGTCGAATAAGTGAGATCCGTGGTAGAGCAGAAGATGTGTTGGTTTTAACTCACGATATGTGTTGGCCAGTTCTCAAGTCCGTCAAATATGTGGGTTGCGTAGATGATTGTGGCATGTCGTTCATCACATTCCTTCTTTAGAAAACCGAGGAGGTCCGCCCTTGCTAGCACGTCGAGGTCGACCGTGATCTCATCAAGTAGAAGAACCTTCACAGAAATCGAAAAAGGGTTCAACGGAAAAAAATATGATGATCAACCAGAAGCTATGAACAAAGAAAGTCGAGCTTCACGACATACTGCGAACCAGCGATACCTTGTATGGTCGTAGAAGACCCATACAGATTTGGACTCGTCTTCTCTGACCGTCCGAGACCTTATGCATTCTCCAAGACAGATCGATGTCCAGTACCTATTAAAAGAAGAAGTGACGAAAACACGGAAAACCGTTTCATTTTTACTCTAATATAGGAAGACGAGTCTGAAATAAGCGTGACAATGGATGGGTTTCGGGTGGGACTTAGAAAGTTAGAATGATCCAAAACCGACTCAAATTCTTATTGGATCGCCAACCCAAATTCAAATCCAAATCCAAATCCGACCCATATTCACAAATCCTCAACCCAAAAAGTAATCCATATGGGTTTCGGGTGGGACTTAGAATGATCTAAAACCAACTCGAATTCATATTGGATCGCCAACCCAAATCCAAACTCGACCCATATTCAGAAATCCTCGACCAAAAAGTAATCCATAGTATTCTTCATACGGGTATGATCCAAATTCAAACACGATCCAAAGCTTGATCGAAAAGACCAAAATCCAACGTAAACTTCGATTAATTTTAGGGCTTTGTTTTAGGATATCGGTTTTTTACCTTGATTAGTTCAACTCGTCTACCAGGATCAACTCCCGCTACTCCAAATATCATCTTCTCAGCAGATACATCCATCTGAATCGAAACTTCAAATCCAGCAAACGCGATATCTCGCTTCCACTGCACAAACAAATCACAGTCAAACCCGCACCTCCAGCATAACCGAACAAAACTGAACTAAACTGAATTGAATAGAACTGAAGAATTACCGCGCCTCCAAGATAAGCGAGGTCACCGGAAGATGTCAAACCCGTATCATGGAAAGCGGATCGCCCAAGAACCCGTACCATATGAGGCTCTACCATATGCTTCCCTCCTAATATCTTCAATATCGTCGTCTTCCCTATTAATCACCATTTCAATTCAAATAATCCCCCAAAAAACAGCAATTAAATCACTATATTAGATCATCAATTAGTCCCCTATCAATCGATTTTAAATTCAAAATCGATATTCGACCCGTCACAATTTATGATAAATCGTTACCATATTAATCATTTTTCCAATTCCAATTATAATAATGAAATAATGCTCAATTAACAATGAAATCCCTGAATTAGTTCGTCAACTAGACTCCAATCAATCGATTTTAAATTCAAAATCGATATTTGACCCGTCACAATTTATGATAAATCGTTACCATATTAATCAATTTTCCAATTCCAATTCCAATTCTACTGATGAAATAATGCTCGATTAACAATGAAATCACTGAATTAGTTCGTCAACTAGACTCCAATCAATCGATTTTAAATTCAAAATCGATATTCGACCCGTCAAAATTTATGATAAATCATCATTACTATATTAATCAATTTTCCAATTCCAATTCCAACAATGAAATAATGCTCAATTAACAATGAATTTACTGAATTATTTAGTCAATTAGTCTCCTATCAATCGATTTTAAATAAAAACATGTTTCAATAAAAACGGGTCAGAACCCGATTAATACAAATTTCAGAATCGGATTATTTATCGAAAATGAGTTCAAGTAAGTTCGGAAAATTTACCTGCGCCATTGGCGCCAACGAGAAGGCAACGGTGGCCGGAAAAGAGAGAAAGGGAGAAATCCTGAATGAGAGGTGTCGATCCTGGTGGCGGGTGACCGTCGATTCCCGGGTAGGTGAATTCAAGACAGTTGATTTCGACTATCGGCGGCGGCGACGACGGCGGAGATGGTGGTGGTGGATCGGCCATTTTTGTTGAATCGGGTTGGTTGGTGGATCGAAGTGTGAGTATGAGCCGCCAAAAAAAAGTTCAAAGAAAGTTGTTAATGGAAAGTTTTTATATTTTGGACGAAAATTTGTCTAAATGATCAAAAAGATTGAAAAAACGTGCATAATAATCTTCAAAATTGATCGTTTTTGTCTATTTTTTAAAAGCGGTGAAAGTTGTTCGAAAGTTAGAATATTTTTGAGGAAAACTTGTCGATAGTAATAGAATGTCTAATAATGATTATTAGAACCATTCACCACGATATAAAAGGGAGTATCGTACTTGTTTTGGCACATTCCGACACGTCTCAAAACGCAATTTTTATGGTTTAAAAAGTCTCTATTGAAATCGAAATGACCTTTATATTATAATAGGACATCGTGCTTTGTGTGGACTTCATTCAGCGCGAATTTGGGTTCTTTTTATTTCGGGATCCAAAAGACCGAAAAAAGTTGGATTATTACCTTCAAAATCGCTCATTTTTGTCTATTTTTCGAATTCGGTGAAAGTTGTTCGAAAGATCGCATATTTTTGAGTAAAAGTTGTCGATAGTAATAAAATGTCTAATAATGATTATTAGAACCATTCGCCATGAATTAATATGGAGTATCGAACTTGTTTCGACACATTCCGACACGTCTCAAAACGTAATTTTATTGCTTTAAAAATTCGCTATTATAATCCAAACGACCTTCATATTACACCGGGGCATCGTGCTTGGTGTGAACTTCATTCAGCGCAAATTTGGGCTATTTTTATTTCGGGATCCAAAAGACCGAAAAAAGTTGGATTATTACCTTCAAAATCGCTCATTTTTGTCTATTTTTCGAATTCGGTGAAAGTTGTTCGAAAGCTCGCATATTTTTGAGTAAAAGTTGTCGATAGTAATAAAATGTCTAATAATGATTATTAGAACCATTCGCCATGAATTAATATGGAGTATCGAACTTGTTTCGACACATTCCGACACGTCTCAAAACGTAATTTTATTGCTTTAAAAATTCGCTATTATAATCCAAACGACCTTCATATTACACCGGGGCATCGTGCTTGGTGTGAACTTCATTCAACGCAAATTTGGGCTATTTTTATTTCGGGACCCAAAAGACCGAAAAAACGTGGATTCTTACCTTCAAAATCGCTCGTTTTTGTCTATTTTTCGAATTTGGTGAAAGTTGTTCGAAAGCTCGAATATTTTTGAGGAAAACTTGTCGATAGTAATAGAATGTCTAATAATGATTGTTAGAACCATTCGCCACGATATAAAATGAAGTATCGAACTCGTTTCAACACATTCTGACACGTCTCAAAACACAATTTTATTGCTTTAAAAAGTCTCTATTTAAATCCAAATGTCCTTCATATTACACTGGGTCATCGTGCTTGGTGAGGACTTCATTCAACGCGAATTTGGGCTCTTTTTATTTCGGGACCCAAAAGACCGAAAAAACGTGGATTATTACCTTCAAAATCGATCGTTTTTGGCTATTTTTCGAAAGCGGTGAAATTTGTTCGAAAGCTCGAATTTTTTTGAGGAAAACTTGTCGATAGTAATAGAATATCTAATAATGATTATTAGAACCATTTCCCACGATATAAAATGAAGTATCGAACTCGTTTCGACACATTCCGACACGTCTCAAAACGTAATTTTATTGCTTTAAAAAGTAGCTATTAAAATCTTTACGACCTTCATATTAAACCGGGGCATCGTGCTTGGTGTGAACTTCATTCAACGCGAATTTGGGCTCTTTTTATTTCGGGACCCAAAAGACCGAAAAAACGTGGATTATTACCTTCAAAATCGATCGTTTTTGGCTATTTTTCGAAAGCGATGAAAGTTGTTCGAAAGCTCGTATATTTTTGAGGAAAGCTTGTCGATAGTAATAGAATGTCTAATAATGATTGTGAGAACCATTCGCCACGATATAAAATGAAGTATCGAACTCGTTTCGACACATTCCGACACGTCTCAAAACGTAATTTTATTGCTTTAAAAAGTCGCTATTAAAATCGAAACGACCTTCCTATTAATCCGGGGCATCGTGCTTGGTGTGGACTTCATTCAACGCGAATTTGGGCTTTTTTATTTCGGGACCCAAAAGACCGAAAAAACGTGGATTATTACCTTCAAAATCGATCGTTTTTGGCTATTTTTCGAAAGCGGTGAAATTTGTTCGAAAGCTCGAATTTTTTTGAGGAAAACTTGTCGATAGTAATAGAATATCTAATAATGATTATTAGAACCATTTGCCAAGATATAAAATGAAGTATCGAACTCGTTTCGACACATTCCGACACGTCTCAAAACGTAATTTTATTGCTTTAAAAAGTCGCTATTAAAATCGAAACGACCTTCATATTAAACCGGGGCATCGTGCTTGGTGTGAACTTCATTCAACGCGAATTTGGGCTCTTTTTATTTCGGGACCCAAAAGACGGAAAAAACGTGGATTATTACTTTCAAAATCGATCGTTTTTGGCTATTTTTCGAAAGCGGTGAAAGTTGTTCGAAAGCTCGTATATTTTTGAGGAAAGCTTGTCGATAGTAATAGAATGTCTAATAATGATTGTTAGAACCATTCGCCACGATATAAAATGAAGTATCGAACTCGTTTCAACACATTCCGACACGTCTCAAAACGTAATTTTATTGCTTTAAAAATTCGCTATTATAATCCAAACGACCTTCATATTACACCGGGGCATCATGCTTGGTGTGAACTTCATTCATCGCGAATTTGGGTTATTTTTATTTCGGAACCCAAAAGACGGAAAAATCGTGGATTATTACTTTCAAAATCGATCGTTTTTGGCTATTTTTCGAAAGCGGTGAAAGTTGTTCGAAAGCTCGAATATTTTTGAGGAAAACTAGTCGATAGTAATAGAATGTCTAATAATGATTGTTAGAACCATTCGCCACGATATAAAATGAAGTATCGAACTCGTTTCGACACATTCTGACACGTCTCAAAACGCAATTTTATTGCTTTAAAAAGTCTCTATTTAAATCCAAATGTCCTTCATATTACACTGGGCATCGTGCTTGGTGAGGACTTCATTCAATGCGAATTTGGGCTCTTTTTATTTCCGGACCCAAAAGACCGAAAAAACGTGGATTATTACCTTCAAAATCGATCGTTTTTGGCTATTTTTCGAAAGCGGTGAAATTTGTTCGAAAGCTCGAATTTTTTTGAGGAAAACTTGTCGATAGTAATAGAATATCTAATAATGATTATAAGAACCATTTCCCACGATATAAAATGAAGTATCGAACTCGTTTCGACACATTCCGACACGTCTCAAAACGTAATTTTATTGCTTTAAAAAGTAGCTATTAAAATCTTTACGACCTTCATATTAAACCGGGGCATCGTGCTTGGTGTGAACTTCATTCAACGCGAATTTGGGCTCTTTTTATTTCGGGACCCAAAAGACCGAAAAAACGTGGATTATTACCTTCAAAATCGATCGTTTTTGGCTATTTTTCGAAAGCGATGAAAGTTGTTCGAAAGCTCGTATATTTTTGAGGAAAGCTTGTCGATAGTAATAGAATGTCTAATAATGATTGTGAGAACCATTCGCCACGATATAAAATGAAGTATCGAACTCGTTTCGACACATTCCGACACGTCTCAAAACGTAATTTTATTGCTTTAAAAAGTCGCTATTAAAATCGAAACGACCTTCATATTAATCCGGGGCATCGTGCTTGGTGTGGACTTCATTCAACGCGAATTTGGGCTTTTTTATTTCGGGACCCAAAAGACCGAAAAAACGTGGATTATTACCTTCAAAATCGATCGTTTTTGGCTATTTTTCGAAAGCGGTGAAATTTGTTCGAAAGCTCGAATTTTTTTGAGGAAAACTTGTCGATAGTAATAGAATATCTAATAATGATTATTAGAACCATTTGCCAAGATATAAAATGAAGTATCGAACTCGTTTCGACACATTCCGACACGTTTCAAAACGAAATTTTATTGCTTTAAAAAGTCGCTATTAAAATCGAAACGACCTTCATATTAAACCGGGGCATCGTGCTTGGTGTGAACTTCATTCAACGCGAATTTGGGCTCTTTTTATTTCGGGACCCAAAAGACCGAAAAAACGTGGATTATTACCTTCAAAATCGATCGTTTTTGGCTATTTTTCGAAAGCGGTGAAAGTTGTTCGAAAGCTCGTATATTTTTGAGGAAAGCTTGTCGATAGTAATAGAATGTCTAATAATGATTGTTAGAACCATTCGCCACGATATAAAATGAAGTATCGAACTCGTTTCGACACATTCTGACACGTCTCAAAACGTAATTTTATTGCTTTAAAAAATCGCTATTAAAATCGAAATGACCTTCATATTAAACCGGGGCATCGTGCTTGGTGTGAACTTCATTCAACGCGAATTTGGGCTCTTTTTATTTCGGGACCCAAAAGACCGAAAAAACGTGGATTATTACCTTCAAAATCGATCGTTTTTGGCTATTTTTCGAAAGCGGTGAAAGTTGTTCGAAAGCTCGTATATTTTTGAGGAAAGCTTGTCAATAGTAATAGAATGTCTAATAATCATTGTTAGAACCATTCGCCACGATATAAAATGAAGTATCGAACTCGTTTCGACACATTCCGACACGTCTCAAAACGTAATTTTATTGCTTTAAAAAGTCGCTATTAAAATCGAAACGACCTTCATATTAAACCGGGGCATCGTGCTTGGTGTGAACTTCATTCAACGCGAATTTGGGCTCTTTTTATTTCGGGACCCAAAAGACCGAAAAAACGTGGATTATTACCTTCAAAATCGATCGTTTTTGGCTATTTTTCGAAAGCGGTGAAAGTTGTTCGAAAGCTCGAATATTTTTGAGGAAAACTTGTCGATAGTAATAGAATGTCTAATAATGATTGTTAGAACCATTCGCCACGATATAAAATGAAGTATCGAACTCGTTTCGACACATTCTGACACGTCTCAAAACGCAATTATATTGCTTTAAAAAGTCTCAATTTAAATCCAAATGTCCTTCATATTACACTGGGGGATAGTGCTTGTTGAGGACTTCATTCAACGCGAATTTGGGCTCTTTTTATTTCGGGACCCAAAAGACAGAAAAAACGTGGATTATTACCTTCAAAATCGATCGTTTTTGGCTATTTTTCGAAAGCGGTGAAAGCTGTTCGAAAGCTCGTATATTTTTGAGGAAAGCTTGTCGATAGTAATTGAATGTCTAATAATGATTGTTAGAACCATTCGGCACGATATAAAATGAAGTATCGAACTCGTTTCGACACATTCTGACACGTCTCAAAACGCAATTTTATTGCTTTAAAAAGTCTCTATTTAAATCCAAATGTCCTTCATATTACACTGGGGCATCGTGCTTGGTGAGGACTTCATTCAATGCGAATTTGGGCTCTTTTTATTTCCGGACACAAAAGACCGAAAAAACATGGATTATTACCTTCAAAATCGATCGTTTTTGGCTATTTTTCGAAAGCGGTGAAATTTGTTCGAAAGCTCGAATTTTTTTGAGGAAAACTTGTCGATAGTAATAGAATGTCTAATAATGATTGTTAGAACCATTCGCCACGATATAAAATGAAGTATCGAACTCGTTTCGACACATTCCGACACGTCTCAAAACGTAATTTTATTGCTTTAAAAAGTCGCTATTAAAATCGAAATGACCTTCATATTAAACCGGGGCATCGTGCTTGGTGTGAACTTCATTCAACGCGAATTTGGGCTCTTTTTATTTCGGGACCCAAAAGACCGAAAAAACGTGGATTATTATCTTCAAAATCGATCGTTTTTGGTTATTTTTCGAAAGCGGTGAAAGTTGTTCGAAAGCTCGAATATTTTTGAGGAAAGCTTGTCGATAGTAATAGAATGTCTAATAATGATTGTTAGAACCATTCGCCACGATATAAAATGAAGTATCGAACTCGTTTCAACACATTCCGACACGTCTCAAAACGTAATTTTATTGCTTTAAAAATTCGCTATTATAATCCAAACGACCTTCATATTACACCGGGGCATCATGCTTGGTGTGAACTTCATTCATCGCGAATTTGGGTTATTTTTATTTCGGGACCCAAAAGACCGAAAAAACGTGGATTATTACCTTCAAAATCGATCGTTTTTGGCTATTTTTCGAAAGCGGTGAAATTTGTTCGAAAGCTCGAATTTTTTTGAGGAAAATTTGTTGGGAGTAATAGAATATCTAATAATGATTGTTAGAACCATTTGCCAAGATATAAAATGAAGTATCGAACTCGTTTCGACACATTCCGACACGTCTCAAAACGTAATTTTATTGCTTTAAAAAGTCGCTATTAAAATCGAAACGACCTTCATATTAAACCGGGGCATCGTGCTTGGTGTGAACTTCATTCAATGCGAATTTGGGCTCTTTTTATTTCGGGACCCAAAAGACCGAAAAAACGTGGATTATTACCTTCAAAATCGATCGTTTTTGGCTATTTTTCGAAAGCGGTGAAAGTTGTTCGAAAGCTCGAATATTTTTGAGGAAAACTTGTCGATAGTAATAGAATGTCTAATAATGATTGTTAGAACCATTCGCCACGATATAAAATGAAGTATCGAACTCGTTTCGACACATTCTGACACGTCTCAAAACGCAATTTTATTGCTTTAAAAAGTCTCAATTTAAATCCAAATGTCCTTCATATTACACTGGGGGATAGTGCTTGGTGAGGACTTCATTCAATGCGAATTTGGGCTCTTTTTATTTCCGGGCTCAAAAGACCGAAAAAACGTGGATTATTACCTTCAAAATCGATCGTTTTTGGCTATTTTTCGAAAGCGGTGAAAGCTGTTCGAAAGTTCGTATATTTTTGAGGAAAGCTTGTCGATAGTAATAGAATGTCTAATAATGATTGTTAGAACGATTCGCCACAATATAAAATGAAGTATCGAACTCGTTTCGACACATTCTGACACGTCTCAAAACGCAATTTTATTGCTTTAAAAAGTCTCTATTTAAATCCAAATGTCCTTCATATTACACTGGGGCATAGTGCTTGGTGAGGACTTCATTCAATGCGAATTTGGGCTCTTTTTATTTCCGGACTCAAAAGACCGAAAAAACGTGGATTATTACCTTCAAAATCGATCGTTTTTGGCTATTTTTCGAAAGCGGTGAAAGTTGTTCGAAAGCTCGTATATTTTTGAGGAAAGCTTGTCGATAGTAATAGAATGTCTAATAATGATTGTTAGAACCATTCGCCACGATATAAAATGAAGTATCGAACTCGTTTCGACACATTCCGACACGTCTCAAAACGTAATTTTATTGCTTTAAAAAGTCGCTATTAAAATCGAAACGACCTTCATATTAAACCGGGGCATCGTGCTTGGTGTGAACTTCATTCAACGCGAATTTGGGCTCTTTTTATTTCGGGACCCAAAAGACAGAAAAAACGTGGATTATTACCTTCAAAATCGATCGTTTTTGGCTATTTTTCGAAAGCGGTGAAAGTTGTTCGAAAGCTCGAATATTTTTGAGGAAAACTTGTCGATAGTAATAGAATGTCTAATAATGATTGTTAGAACCATTCGCCACGATATAAAATGAAGTATCGAACTCGTTTCGACACATTCTGACACGTCTCAAAACACAATTTTATTGCTTTAAAAAGTCTCTATTTAAATCCAAATGTCCTTCATATTACACTGGGGCATCGTGCTTGGTGAGGACTTCATTCAATGCGAATTTGGGCTCTTTTTATTTCCGGACACAAAAGACCGAAAAAACATGGATTATTACCTTCAAAATCGATCGTTTTTGGCTATTTTTCGAAAGCGGTGAAATTTGTTCGAAAGCTCGAATTTTTTTGAGGAAAACTTGTCGATAGTAATAGAATATCTAATAATGATTATTAGAACCATTTGCCAAGATATAAAATGAAGTATCGAACTCGTTTCGACACATTTCGACACGTCTCAAAACGTAATTTTATTGCTTTAAAAAATTGCTATTAAAATCGAAACGACCTTCATATTAAACCGGGGCATCGTGCTTGGTGTGAACTTCATTCAACGCGAATTTGGGCTCTTTTTATTTCGGGACCCAAAAGACCGAAAAAACGGGGATTATTATCTTCAAAATCGATCGTTTTTGGCTATTTTTCGAAAGCGGTGAAAGTTGTTCGAAAGCTCGAATATTTTTGAGGAAAACTTGTCGATAGTAATAGAATGTCTAATAATGATTGTTAGAACCATTCGCCACGATATAAAATGAAGTATCGAACTTGTTTCGACACATTCCGACACGTCTCAAAACGTAATTTTATTGCTTTAAAAAGTCGCTATTAAAATCGAAATGACCTTCATATTAAACCGGGGCATCGTGCTTGGTGTGAACTTCATTCAACGAGAATTTGGGCTCTTTTTATTTCGGGACCCAAAAGACCGAAAAAACGTGGATTATTATCTTCAAAATCGATCGTTTTTGGTTATTTTTCGAAAGCGGTGAAAGTTGTTCGAAAGCTCGAATATTTTTGAGGAAAACTTGTCGATAGTAATAGAATGTATAATAATGATTGTTAGAACCATTCGCCACGATATAAAATGAAGTATCGAACTCGTTTCAACACATTCCGACACGTCTCAAAACGTAATTTTATTGCTTTAAAAATTCGCTATTATAATCCAAACGACCTTCATATTACACCGGGGCATCATGCTTGGTGTGAACTTCATTCATCGCGAATTTGGGTTATTTTTATTTCGGGACCCAAAAGACCGAAAAAACGTGGATTATTACCTTCAAAATCGATCGTTTTTGGCTATTTTTCGAAAGCGGTGAAATTTGTTCGAAAGCTCGAATTTTTTTGAGGAAAATTTGTCGGGAGTAATAGAATATCTAATAATGATTGTTAGAACCATTTGCCAAGATATAAAATGAAGTATCGAACTCGTTTCGACACATTCCGACACGTCTCAAAACGTAATTTTATTGCTTTAAAAAGTCGCTATTAAAATCGAAACGACCTTCATATTAAACCGGGGCATCGTGCTTGGTGTGAACTTCATTCAATGCGAATTTGGGCTCTTTTTATTTCGGGACCCAAAAGACCGAAAAAACGTGGATTATTACCTTCAAAATCGATCGTTTTTGGCTATTTTTCGAAAGCGGTGAAAGTTGTTCGAAAGCTCGAATATTTTTGAGGAAAACTTGTCGATAGTAATAGAATGTCTAATAATGATTGTTAGAACCATTCGCCACGATATAAAATGAAGTATCGAACTCGTTTCGACACATTCCGACACGTCTCAAAACGTAATTTTATTGCTTTAAAAAGTCGCTATTAAAATCAAAACGACCTTCATATTAAACCGGGGCATCGTGCTTGGTGTGAACTTCATTCAACGCGAATTTGGGATCTTTTTATTTCGGTACCCAAAAAACCGAAAAAACGTGGATTATTACCTTCAAAATCGATCGTTTTTGGCTATTTTTTGAAAGCGGTGAAAGTTGTTCGAAAGCTCGAATATTTTTGAGGAAAACTTGTCGATAGTAATAGAATGTCTAATAATGATTGTTAGAACCATTAGGCACGATATAAAATGAAGTATCGAACTCGTTTCGACACATTCTGACACGTCTCAAAACGCAATTTTATTGCTTTAAAAAGTCTCAATTTAAATCCAAATGTCCTTCATATTACACTGGGGGATAGTGCTTGGTGAGGACTTCATTCAATGCGAATTTGGGCTCTTTTTATTTCCGGGCTCAAAAGACCGAAAAAACGTGGATTATTACCTTCAAAATCGATCGTTTTTGGCTATTTTTCGAAAGCGGTGAAAGCTGTTCGAAAGCTCGTATATTTTTGAGGAAAGCTTGTCGATAGTAATAGAATGTCTAATAATGATTGTTAGAACCATTCGTCACGATATAAAATGAAGTATCGAACTCGTTTCGACACATTCCGACACGTCTCAAAACGTAATTTTATTGCTTTAAAAAGTCGCTATTAAAATCGAAACGACCTTCATATTAAACCGGGGCATCGTGCTTGGTGTGAACTTCATTCAACGCGAATTTGGGCTCTTTTTATTTCGGGACCCAAAAGACCGAAAAAACGTGGATTATTACCTTCAAAATCGATCGTTTCTGGCTATTTTTCGAAAGCGGTGAAAGTTGTTCGAAAGCTCGAATATTTTTGAGGAAAACTTGTCGATAGTAATAGAATGTCTAATAATGATTGTTAGAACCATTCGCCACGATATAAAATGAAGTATCGAACTCGTTTCGACACATTCTGACACGTCTCAAAACGCAATTTTATTGCATTAAAAAGTCTCAATTTAAATCCAAATGTCCTTCATATTACACTGGGGGATAGTGCTTGGTGAGGACTTCATTCAATGCGAATTTGGGCTCTTTTTATTTCGGGACCCAAAAGACCGAAAAAACGTGGATGATTACCTTCAAAATCGATCGTTTTTGGCTATTTTTCGAAAGCGGTGAAAGTTGTTCGAAAGCTCGAATATTTTTGAGGAAAACTTGTCGATAGTAATAAAATGTCTAATAATGATTGTTAGAACCATTCGCCACGATATAAAATGAAGTATCGAACTCGTTTCGACACATTCCGACACGTCTCAAAACGTAATTTTATTGCTTTAAAAAGTCGCTATTAAAATCGAAACGACCTTCATATTAAACCGGGGCATCGTGCTTGGTGTGAACTTCATTCAACGCGAATTTGGGATCTTTTTATTTCGGGACCCAAAAGACCGAAAAAACGTGGATTATTACCTTCAAAATCGATCGTTTTTGGCTATTTTTCGAAAGCGGTGAAAGTTGTTCGAAAGCTCGAATATTTTTGAGGAAAACTTGTCGATAATAATAGAATGTCTAATAATGATTGTTAGAACCATTCGGCACGATATAAAATGAAGTATCGAACTCGTTTCGACACATTCTGACACGTCTCAAAACGCAATTTTATTGCTTTAAAAAGTCTCAATTTAAATCCAAATGTCCTTCATATTACACTGGGGGATAGTGCTTGGTGAGGACTTCATTCAATGCGAATTTGGGCTCTTTTTATTTCCGGGCTCAAAAGACCGAAAAAACGTGGATTATTACCTTCAAAATCGATCGTTTTTGGCTATTTTTCGAAAGCGGTGAAAGCTGTTCGAAAGCTCGTATATTTTTGAGGAAAGCTTGTCGATAGTAATAGAATGTCTAATAATGATTGTTAGAACCATTCGTCACGATATAAAATGAAGTATCGAACTCGTTTCGACACATTCCGACACGTCTCAAAACGTAATTTTATTGCTTTAAAAAGTCGCTATTAAAATCGAAACGACCTTCATATTAAACCGGGGCATCGTGCTTGGTGTGAACTTCATTCAACGCGAATTTGGGCTCTTTTTATTTCGGGACCCAAAAGACCGAAAAAACGTGGATTATTACCTTCAAAATCGATCGTTTCTGGCTATTTTTCGAAAGCGGTGAAAGTTGTTCGAAAGCTCGAATATTTTTGAGGAAAACTTGTCGATAGTAATAGAATGTCTAATAATGATTGTTAGAACCATTCGCCACGATATAAAATGAAGTATCGAACTCGTTTCGACACATTCTGACACGTCTCAAAACGCAATTTTATTGCATTAAAAAGTCTCAATTTAAATCCAAATGTCCTTCATATTACACTGGGGGATAGTGCTTGGTGAGGACTTCATTCAATGCGAATTTGGGCTCTTTTTATTTCGGGACCCAAAAGACCGAAAAAACGTGGATGATTACCTTCAAAATCGATCGTTTTTGGCTATTTTTCGAAAGCGGTGAAAGTTGTTCGAAAGCTCGAATATTTTTGAGGAAAACTTGTCGATAGTAATAAAATGTCTAATAATGATTGTTAGAACCATTCGCCACGATATAAAATGAAGTATCGAACTCGTTTCGACACATTCCGACACGTCTCAAAACGTAATTTTATTGCTTTAAAAAGTCGCTATTAAAATCGAAACGACCTTCATATTAAACCGGGGCATCGTGCTTGGTGTGAACTTCATTCAACGCGAATTTGGGATCTTTTTATTTCGGGACCCAAAAGACCGAAAAAACGTGGATTATTACCTTCAAAATCGATCGTTTTTGGCTATTTTTCGAAAGCGGTGAAAGTTGTTCGAAAGCTCGAATATTTTTGAGGAAAACTTGTCGATAGTAATAGAATGTCTAATAATGATTGTTAGAACCATTCGCCACGATATAAAATGAAGTATCGAACTCGTTTCGACACATTCTGACACGTCTCAAAACGCAATTTTATTGCTTTAAAAAGTCTCAATTTAAATCCAAATGTCCTTCATATTACACTGGGGGATAGTGCTTGGTGAGGACTTCATTCAATGCGAATTTGGGCTCTTTTTATTTCCGGGCTCAAAAGACCGAAAAAACGTGGATTATTACCTTCAAAATCGATCGTTTTTGGCTATTTTTCGAAAGCGGTGAAAGCTGTTCGAAAGCTCGTATATTTTTGAGGAAAGCTTGTCGATAGTAATAGAATGTCTAATAATGATTGTTAGAACCATTCGTCACGATATAAAATGAAGTATCGAACTCGTTTCGACACATTCCGACACGTCTCAAAACGTAATTTTATTGCTTTAAAAAGTCGCTATTAAAATCGAAACGACCTTCATATTAAACCGGGGCATCGTGCTTGGTGTGAACTTCATTCAACGCGAATTTGGGCTCTTTTTATTTCGGGACCCAAAAGACCGAAAAAACGTGGATTATTACCTTCAAAATCGATCGTTTCTGGCTATTTTTCGAAAGCGGTGAAAGTTGTTCGAAAGCTCGAATATTTTTGAGGAAAACTTGTCGATAGTAATAGAATGTCTAATAATGATTGTTAGAACCATTCGCCACGATATAAAATGAAGTATCGAACTCGTTTCGACACATTCTGACACGTCTCAAAACGCAATTTTATTGCATTAAAAAGTCTCAATTTAAATCCAAATGTCCTTCATATTACACTGGGGGATAGTGCTTGGTGAGGACTTCATTCA
This sequence comes from Agrostemma githago, assembly GCA_958450325.1. Lineage (NCBI taxonomy): Eukaryota > Viridiplantae > Streptophyta > Magnoliopsida > Caryophyllales > Caryophyllaceae > Agrostemma > Agrostemma githago. The sequence goes on from OY288240.1 coordinate 81,756,432, forward strand.
ATGCGAATTTGGGCTCTTTTTATTTCCGGACTCAAAAGACCGAAAAAACGTGGATGATTACCTTCAAAATCGATCGTTTTTGGCTATTTTTCGAAAGCGGTGAAAGCTGTTCGAAAGCTCGTATATTTTTGAGGAAAGCTTGTCGATAGTAATAGAATGTCTAATAATGATTGTTAGAACCATTCGCCACGATATAAAATGAAGTATCGAACTCGTTTCGACACATTCCGACACGTCTCAAAACGTAATTTTATTGCTTTTAAAATCGAAACGACCTTCATATTAAACCGGGGCATCGTGCTTGGTGTGAACTTCATTCAACGCGAATTTGGGCTCTTTTTATTTCGGGACCCAAAAGACCGAAAAAACGTGGATTATTATTACCTTCAAAATCGATCGTTTTTGGCTATTTTTCGAAAGCGGTGAAAGTTGTTCGAAAGCTCGTATATTTTTGAGGAAAGCTTGTCGATAGTAATAGAATGTCTAATAATGATTGTTAGAACCATTCGCCACGATATAAAATGAAGTATCGAACTCGTTTCGACACATTCCGACACGTCTCAAAACGTAATTTTATTGCTTTAAAAAGTCGCTATTAAAATTGAAACGACCTTCATATTAAACCGGGGCATCGTGCTTGGTGTGAACTTCATTCAACGCGAATTTGGGCTCTTTTTATTTCGGGACCCAAAAGACAGAAAAAACGTGGATTATTACCTTCAAAATCGATCGTTTTTGGCTATTTTTCGAAAGCGGTGAAAGTTGTTCGAAAGCTCGAATATTTTTGAGGAAAACTTGTCGATAGTAATAGAATGTCTAATAATGATTGTTAGAACCATTCGCCACGATATAAAATGAAGTATCGAACTCGTTTCGACACATTCTGACACGTCTCAAAATGTAATTTTATTGCTTTAAAAAGTCGCTATTAAAATTGAAACGACCTTCATATTAAACCGGGGCATCGTGCTTGGTGTGAACTTCATTCAACGCGAATTTGGGCTCTTTTTATTTCGGGACCCAAAAGACCGAAAAAACGTGGATTATTACCTTCAAAATCGATTGTTTTTGGCTATTTTTCGAAAGCGGTGAAAGTTGTTCGAAAGCTCGTATATTTTTGAGTAAAGCTTGTCGATAGTAATAGAATGTCTAATAATGATTGTTAGAACCATTCGCCACGATATAAAATGAAGTATCGAACTCGTTTCGACACATTCCGACACGTCTCAAAACGTAATTTTATTGCTTTAAAAAGTCGCTATTAAAATCGAAACGACCTTCATATTAAACCGGGGCATCGTGCTTGGTGTGAACTTCATTCAACGCGAATTTGGGATCTTTTTATTTCGGGACCCAAAAGACCGAAAAAACGTGGATTATTACCTTCAAAATCGATCGTTTTTGGCTATTTTTCGAAAGCGGTGAAAGTTGTTCGAAAGCTCGAATATTTTTGAGGAAAACTTGTCGATAGTAATAGAATGTCTAATAATGATTGTTAGAACCATTCGCCACGATATAAAATGAAGTATCGAACTCGTTTCGACACATTCTGACACGTCTCAAAACACAATTTTATTGCTTTAAAAAGTCTCTATTTAAATCCAAATGTCCTTCATATTACACTGGGGCATCGTGCTTGGTGAGGACTTCATTCAATGCGAATTTGGGCTCTTTTTATTTCCGGACCCAAAAGACCGAAAAAACGTGGATTATTACCTTCAAAATCGATCGTTTTTGGCTATTTTTCGAAAGCGGTGAAATTTGTTCGAAAGTTCGAATTTTTTTGAGGAAAACTTGTCGATAGTAATAGAATATCTAATAATGATTATTAGAACCATTTGCCAAGATATAAAATGAAGTATCGAACTCGTTTCGACACATTCCGACACGTCTCAAAACGTAATTTTATTGCTTTAAAAAGTCGCTATTAAAATCGAAACGACCTTCATAATAAACCGGGGCATCGTGCTTGGTGTGAACTTCATTCAACGCGAATTTGGGCTCTTTTTATTTCGGGACCCAAAAGACCGAAAAAACGTGGATTATTATCTTCAAAATCGATCGTTTTTGGCTATTTTTCGAAAGCGGTGAAAGTTGTTCGAAAGCTCGAATATTTTTGAGGAAAACTTGTCGATAGTAATAGAATGTCTAATAATGATTGTTAGAACCATTCGCCACGATATAAAATGAAGTATCGAACTCGTTTCAACACATTCTGACACGTCTCAAAACGCAATTTTATTGCTTTAAAAAGTCTCTATTTAAATCCAAATGTCCTTCAAATTACACTGGGGCATCGTGCTTGGTGAGGACTTCATTCAACGCGAATTTGGGCTCTTTTTATTTCGGGACCCAAAAGACCGAAAAAACGTGGATTATTACCTTCAAAATCGATCGTTTTTGGCTATTTTTCGAAAGCGGTGAAATTTGTTCGAAAGCTCGAATATTTTTGAGGAAAACTTGTCGATAGTAATAGAATATCTAATAATGATTATTAGAACCATTTGCCAAGATGTAAAATGAAGTATCGAACTCGTTTCGACACATTCCGACACGTCTCAAAACGTAATTTTATTGCTTTAAAAAGTCGCTATTAAAATCGAAACGACTTTCATATTAAACCGGGGCATCGTCCTTGGTGTGAACTTTATTCAACGCGAATTTGGGCTCTTTTTATTTCGGGACCCAAAAGACCGAAAAAACGTGGATTATTACCTTCAAAATCGATCGTTTTTGGCTATTTTTCGAAAGCGGTGAAATTTGTTCGAAAGCTCGATTTTTTTTGAGGAAAACTTGTCGATAGTAATAGAATATCTAATAATGATTATTAGAACCATTTGCCAAAATATAAAATGAAGTATCGAACTCGTTTCGACACATTCCGACACGTCTCAAAACGTAATTTTATTGCTTTAAAAAGTCGCTATTAAAATCGAAACGACCTTCATATTAAACCGGGGCATCGTGCTTGGTGTGAACTTCATTCAACGCGAATTTGGGCTCTTTTTATTTCGGGACCCAAAAGACCGAAAAAACGTGGATTATTATCTTCAAAATCGATCGTTTTTGGCTATTTTTCGAAAGCGGTGAAAGTTGTTCGAAAGCTCGAATATTTTTGAGGAAAACTTGTCGATAGTAATAGAATGTCTAATAATTATTGTTAGAACCATTCGCCACGATATAAAATGAAGTATCGAACTCGTTTCGACACATTCTGACACGTCTCAAAACACAATTTTATTGCTTTAAAAAGTCTCTATTTAAATCCAAACGTCCTTCATATTACACTGGGGGATAGTGCTTGGTGAGGACTTCATTCAATGCGAATTTGGGCTCTTTTTATTTCCGCACCCAAAAGACCGAAAAAACGTGGATTATTACCTTCAAAATCGATCGTTTTTGGCTATTTTTCGAATGCGGTGAAAGCTGTTCGAAAGCTCGTATATTTTTGAGGAAAGCTTGTCGATAGTAATAGAATGTCTAATAATGATTGTTAGAACCATTCGCCACGATATAAAATGAAGTATCGAACTCGTTTCGACACATTCCGACACGTCTCAAAATGTAATTTTATTGCTTTAAAAAGTCGCGATTAAAATTGAAACGACCTTCATATTAAACCGGGGCATCGTGCTTGGTGTGAACTTCATTCAACGCGAATTTGGGCTCTTTTTATTTCGGGACCCAAAAGACCGAAAAAACGTGGATTATTACCTTCAAAATCGATCGTTTTTGGCTATTTTTCGAAAGCGGTGAAAGTTGTTCGAAAGCTCGTATATTTTTGAGGAAAGCTTGTCGATAGTAATAGAATGTCTAATAATGATTGTTAGAACCATTCGCCACGATATAAAATGAAGTATCGAACTCGTTTCGACACATTCCGACACGTCTCAAAACGTAATTTTATTGCTTTAAAAAGTCGCTATTAAAATCGAAACGACCTTCATATTAAACCGGGGCATCGTGCTTGGTGTGAACTTCATTCAACGCGAATTTGGGATCTTTTTATTTCGGGACCCAAAAGACCGAAAAAACGTGGATTATTACCTTCAAAATCGATCGTTTTTGGCTATTTTTCGAAAGCGGTGAAAGTTGTTCGAAAGCTCGAATATTTTTGAGGAAAACTTGTCGATAGTAATAGAATGTCTAATAATGATTGTTAGAACCATTCGCCACGATATAAAATGAAGTATCGAACTCGTTTCGACACATTCTGACACGTCTCAAAACACAATTTTATTGCTTTAAAAAGTCTCTATTTAAATCCAAATGTCCTTCATATTACACTGGGGCATCGTGCTTGGTGAGGACTTCATTCAATGCGAATTTGGGCTCTTTTTATTTCCGGACCCAAAAGACCGAAAAAACGTGGATTATTACCTTCAAAATCGATCGTTTTTGGCTATTTTTCGAAAGCGGTGAAATTTGTTCGAAAGCTCGATTTTTTTTGAGGAAAACTTGTCGATAGTAATAGAATATCTAATAATGATTATTAGAACCATTTGCCACGATATAAAATGAAGTATCGAACTCGTTTCGACACATTCCGACACGTCTCAAAACGTAATTTTATTGCTTTAAAAAGTCGCTATTAAAATCGAAACGACCTTCATATTAAACCGGGGCATCGTGCTTGGTGTGAACTTCATTCAACGCGAATTTGGGCTCTTTTTATTTCGGGACCCAAAAGACCGAAAAAACGTGGATTATTATCTTCAAAATCGATCGTTTTTGGCTATTTTTCGAAAGCGGTGAAAGTTGTTCGAAAGCTCGAATATTTTTGAGGAAAACTTGTCGATAGTAATAGAATGTCTAATAATGATTGTTAGAACCATTCGCCACGATATAAAATGAAGTATCGAACTCGTTTCAACACATTCTGACACGTCTCAAAACGCTATTTTATTGCTTTAAAAAGTCTCTATTTAAATCCAAATGTCCTTCATATTACACTGGGCCATCGTGCTTGGTGAGGACTTCATTCAACGCGAATTTGGGCTCTTTTTATTTCGGGACCCAAAAGACCGAAAAAACGTGGATTATTACCTTCAAAATCGATCGTTTTTGGCTATTTTTCGAAAGCGGTGAAATTTGTTCGAAAGCTCGAATATTTTTGAGGAAAACTTGTCGATAGTAATAGAATATCTAATAATGATTATTAGAACCATTTGCCAAGATATAAAATGAAGTATCGAACTCGTTTCGACACATTCCGACACGTCTCAAAACGTAATTTTATTGCTTTAAAAAGTCGCTATTAAAATCGAAATGACCTTCATATTAAACCGGGGCATCGTGCTTGGTGTGAACTTCATTCAACGCGAATTTGGGCTCTTTTTATTTCGGGACCCAAAAGACCGAAAAAACGTGGATTATTACCTTCAAAATCGATCGTTTTTGGCTATTTTTCGAAAGCGGTGAAAGTTGTTCGAAAGCTCAAATATTTTTGAGGAAAACTTGTCGATAGTAATAGAATGTCTAATAATGATTGTTAGAACCATTTGCCACGATATAAAATGAAGTATCGAACTCGTTTCGACACATTCTGACACGTCTCAAAACACAATTTTATTGCTTTAAAAAGTCTCTATTTAAATCCAAACGTCCTTCATATTACACTGGGGCATCGTGCTTGGTGAGGACTTCATTCAATGCGAATTTGGGCTCTTTTTATTTCCGGACCCAAAAGACCGAAAAAACGTGGATTATTACCTTCAAAATCGATCGTTTTTGGCTATTTTTCGAAAGCGGTGAAATTTGTTCAATAGCTCGAATTTTTTTGAGGAAAACTTGTCGATAGTAATAGAATATCTAATAATGATTATTAGAACCATTTGTCACGATATAAAATGAAGTATCGAACTCGTTTCGACACATTCCGACACGTCTCAAAATGTAATTTTATTGCTTTAAAAAGTCGCTATTAAAATTGAAACGACCTTCATACTAAACCGGGGCATCGTGCTTGGTGTGAACTTCATTCAACGCGAATTTGGGCTCTTTTTATTTCGGGACCCAAAAGACCGAAAAAACGTGGATTATTACCTTCAAAATCGATCGTTTTTTGCTATTTTTCGAAAGCGGTGAAAGTTGTTCGAAAGCTCGTATATTTTTGAGGAAAGCTTGTCGATAGTAATAGAATGTCTAATAATGATTGTTAGAACCATTCGCCACGATATAAAATGAAGTATCGAACTCGTTTCGACACATTCCGACACGTCTCAAAACGTAATTTTATTGCTTTAAAAAGTCGCTATTAAAATTGAAACGACCTTCATACTAAACCGGGGCATCGTGCTTGGTGTGAACTTCATTCAACGCGAATTTGGGCTCTTTTTATTTCGGGACCCAAAAGACCGAAAAAACGTGGATTATTACCTTCAAAATCGATCGTTTTTTGCTATTTTTCGAAAGCGGTGAAAGTTGTTCGAAAGCTCGTATATTTTTGAGGAAAGCTTGTCGATAGTTATAGAATGTCTAATAATGATTGTTAGAACCATTCGCCACGATATAAAATGAAGTATCGAACTCGTTTCGACACATTCCGACACGTCTCAAAACGTAATTTTATTGCTTTAAAAAGTCGCTATTAAAATCGAAACGACCTTCATATTAAACCGGGGCATCGTGCTTGGTGTGAACTTCATTCAACGCGAATTTGGGATCTTTTTATTTCGGGACCCAAAAGACCGAAAAAACGTGGATTATTACCTTCAAAATCGATCGTTTTTGGCTATTTTTCGAAAGCGGTGAAAGTTGTTCGAAAGCTCGAATATTTTTGAGGAAAACTTGTCGATAGTAATAGAATGTCTAATAATGATTGTTAGAACCATTCGCCACGATATAAAATGAAGTATCGAACTCGTTTCGACACATTCTGACACGTCTCAAAACACAATTTTATTGCTTTAAAAAGTCTCTATTTAAATCCAAATGTCCTTCATATTACACTGGGGCATCGTGCTTGGTGAGGACTTCATTCAATGCGAATTTGGGCTCTTTTTATTTCCGGACCCAAAAGACCGAAAAAACGTGGATTATTACCTTCAAAATCGATCGTTTTTGCTATTTTTCGAAAGCGGTGAAATTTTTTCGAAAGCTCGAATTTTTTTGAGGAAAACTTGTCGATAGTAATATAATATCTAATAATGATTATTAGAACCATTTGCCAAGATATAAAATGAAGTATCGAACTCGTTTCGACACATTCCGACACGTCTCAAAACGTAATTTTATTGCTTTAAAAAGTCGCTATTAAAATCGAAACGACCTTCATATTAAACCGGGGCATCGTGCTTGGTGTGAACTTCATTCAACGCGAATTTGGGCTCTTTTTATTTCGGGACCCAAAAGACCGAAAAAACGTGGATTATTACCTTCAAAATCGATCGTTTCTGGCTATTTTTCGAAAGCGGTGAAAGTTGTTCGAAAGCTCGAATATTTTTGAGGAAAACTTGTAGATAGTAATAGAATGTCTAATAATGATTGTTAGAACCATTCGCCACGATATAAAATGAAGTATCGAACTCGTTTCTACACATTCTGACACGTCTCAAAACGCAATTTTATTGCTTTAAAAAGTCTCTATTTAAATCCAAACGTCCTTCATATTACACTGGGGCATCGTGCTTGGTGAGGACTTCATTCAATGCGAATTTGGGCTCTTTTTATTTCCGGACCCAAAAGACCGAAAAAACGTGGATTATTACCTTCAAAATCGATCGTTTTTGGCTATTTTTCGAAAGCGGTGAAATTTGTTCGAAAGCTCGAATTTTTTTGAGGAAAACTTGTCGATAGTAATAGAATATCTAATAATGATTATTAGAACCATTTGTCACGATATAAAATGAAGTATCGAACTCGTTTTGACACATTCCGACACGTCTCAAAATGTAATTTTATTGCTTTAAAAAGTCGCTATTAAAATTGAAACCTTCATATTAAACCGGGGCATCGTGCTTGGTGTGAACTTCATTCAACGCGAATTTGGGCTCTTTTTATTTCGGGACCCAAAAGACCGAAAAAACGTGGATTATTACCTTCAAAATCGATCGTTTTTTGCTATTTTTCGAAAGCGGTGAAAGTTGTTCGAAAGCTCGTATATTTTTGAGGAAAGCTTGTCGATAGTAATAGAATGTCTAATAATGATTGTTAGAACCATTCGCCACGATATAAAATGAAGTATCGAACTCGTTTCAACACATTCTGACACGTCTCAAAACGCTATTTTATTGCTTTAAAAAGTCTCTATTTAAATCCAAATGTCCTTCATATTACACTGGGGCATCGTGCTTGGTGAGGACTTCATTCAATGCAAATTTGGGCTCTTTTTATTTCCGGACCCAAAAGACCGAAAAAACGTGGATTATTACCTTCAAAATCGATCGTTTTTGGCTATTTTTTGAAAGCGGTGAAATTTGTTCGAAAGCTCGAATTTTTTGAGGAAAACTTGTCGATAGTAATAGAATATCTAATAATGATTATTAGAACCATTTGCCAAGATATAAAATGAAGTATCGAACTTGTTTCGACACATTCCGACACGTCTCACAACGTAATTTTATTGCTTTAAAAAGTCGCTATTAAAATCGAAACGACCTTCATATTAAACCGGGGCATCGTGCTTGGTGTGAACTTCATTCAACGCGAATTTGGGCTCTTTTTATTTCGGGACCCAAAAGACCGAAAAAACGTGGATTATTATCTTCAAAATCGATCGTTTTTGGCTATTTTTCGAAAGCGGTGAAAGTTGTTCGAAAGCTCGAATATTTTTGAGGAAAACTTGTTGATAGTAATAGATTGTCTAATAATGATTGTTAGAACCATTCGCCACGATATAAAATGAAGTATCGAACTCGTTTCAACACATTCTGACACGTCTCAAAACGCAATTTTATTGCTTTATAAAGTCTCTATTTAAATCCAAATGTCCTTCATATTACACTGGGGCATCGTGCTTGGTGAGGACTTCATTCAACGCGAATTTGGGCTTTTTTTATTTCGGGACCCAAAAGACCGAAAAAACGTGGATTATTACCTTCAAAATCGATCGTTTTTGGCTATTTTTCGAAAGCGGTGAAATTTGTTCGAAAGCTCGAATATTTTTGAGGAAAACTTGTCGATAGTAATAGAATATCTAATAATGATTATTAGAACCATTTGCCAAGATATAAAATGAAGTATCGAACTCGTTTCGACACATTCCGACACGTCTCAAAACGTAATTTTATTGCTTTAAAAAGTCGCTATTAAAATCGAAACGACCTTCATATTAAACCGGGGCATCGTCCTTGGTGTGAACTTCATTCAACGCGAATTTGGGCTCTTTTTATTTCGGGACCCAAAAGACCGAAAAAACGTGGATTATTATCTTCAAAATCGATCGTTTTTGGCTATTTTTCGAAAGCGGTGAAAGTTGTTCGAAAGCTCGAATATTTTTGAGGAAAACTTGTCGATAGAAATAGAATGTCTAATAATGATTGTTAGAACCATTCGCCACGATATAAAATGAAGTATCGAACTCGTTTCAACACATTCTGACACGTCTCAAAACGCAATTTTATTGCTTTAAAAAGTCTCTATTTAAATCCAAATGTCCTTCATATTACACTGGGGCATCGTGCTTGGTGAGGACTTCATTCAACGCGAATTTGGGCTCTTTTTATTTCGGGACCCAAAAGACCGAAAAAACGTGGATTATTATCTTCAAAATCGATCGTTTTTGGCTATTTTTCGAAAGCGGTGAAAGTTGTTCGAAAGCTCGAATATTTTTGAGGAAAACTTGTCGATAGTAATAGAATGTCTAATACTGATTGTTAGAACCATTCGCCACGATATAAAATGAAGTATCGAACTCGTTTCAACACATTCTGACACGTCTCAAAACGCAATTTTATTGCTTTATAAAGTCTCTATTTAAATCCAAATGTCCTTCATATTACACTGGGTCATCGTGCTTGGTGAGGACTTCATTCAACGCGAATTTGGGCTCTTTTTTTTTCGGGACCCAAAAGACCGAAAAAACGTGGATTATTACCTTCAAAATCGATCGTTTTTGGCTATTTTTCGAAAGCGGTGAAATTTGTTCGAAAGCTCGAATATTTTTGAGGAAAACTTGTCGATAGTAATAGAATATATAATAATGATTATTAGAACCATTTGCCAAGATATAAAATGAAGTATCGAACTCGTTTCGACACATTCCGACACGTCTCAAAACGTAATTTTATTGCTTTAAAAAGTCGCTATTAAAATCGAAACGACCTTCATATTAAACCGGGGCATCGTCCTTGGTGTGAACTTCATTCAACGCGAATTTGGGCTCTTTTTATTTCGGGACCCAAAAGACCGAAAAAACGTGGATTATTATCTTCAAAATCGATCGTTTTTGGCTATTTTTCGAAAGCGGTGAAAGTTGTTCGAAAGCTCGAATATTTTTGAGGAAAACTTGTCGATAGTAATAGAATGTCTAATAATGATTGTTAGAACCATTCGCCACGATATAAAATGAAGTATCGAACTCGTTTCAACACATTCTGACACGTCTCAAAACACAATTTTATTGCTTTAAAAAGTCTCTATTTAAATCCAAATGTCCTTCATATTACACTGGGTCATCGTGCTTGGTGAGGACTTCATTCAACGCGAATTTGGGCTCTTTTTATTTCGGGACCCAAAAGACCGAAAAAACGTGGATTATTACCTTCAAAATCGATCGTTTTTGGCTATTTTTCGAAAGCGGTGAAATTTGTTCGAAAGCTCGAATTTTTTTGAGGAAAACTTGTCGATAGTAATAGAATATCTAATAATGATTATTAGAACCATTTGCCAAGATATAAAATGAAGTATCGAACTCGTTTCGACACATTCCGACACGTCTCAAAACGTAATTTTATTGCTTTAAAAAGTCGCTATTAAAATCGAAACGACCTTCATATTAAACCGGGGCATCGTGCTTGGTGTGAACTTCATTCAACGCGAATTTGGGCTCTTTTTATTTCGGGACCCAAAAGACCGAAAAAACGTGGATTATTATCTTCAAAATCGATCGTTTTTGGCTATTTTTCGAAAGCGGTGAAAGTTGTTCGAAAGCTCGAATTTTTTTGAGGAAAACTTGTCGATAGTAATAGAATGTCTAATAATGATTATTAGAACCATTTGCCAAGATATAAAATGAAGTATCGAACTCGTTTCGACACATTCCGACACGTCTCAAAACGTAATTTTATTGCTTTAAAAAGTCGCTATTAAAATCGAAACGACCTTCATATTAAACCGGGGCATCGTGCTTGGTGTGAACTTCATTCAACGCGAATTTGGGCTCTTTTTATTTCGGGACCCAAAAGACCGAAAAAACGTGGATTATTACCTTCAAAATCGATCGTTTTTGGCTATTTTTCGAAATCGGTGAAAGTTGTTCGAAAGCTCGTATATTTTTGAGGAAAGCTTGTCGATAGTAATAGAATGTCTAATAATGATTGTTAGAACCATTCGCCACGATATAAAATGAAGTATCGAACTCGTTTCGACACATTCCGACACGTCTCAAAACGTAATTTTATTGCTTTAAAAAGTTGCTATTAAAATCGAAATGACCTTCATATTAAACCGGGGCATCGTGCTTGGTGTGAACTTCATTCAACGCAAATTTGGGCTCTTTTTATTTCGGGACCCAAAAGACCGAAAAAACGTGGATTATTACCTTCAAAATCGATCGTTTTTGGCAATTTTTCGAAAGCGGTGAAAGTTGTTCGAAAGCTCGCATATTTTTGTCAAAAATTTGTCGATAGTAATAGAATGTCTAATAATGATTGCTAGAACCATTCGCCACGATATAAAATGAAGTATCGCACTCGTTTCAACACATTCCGACACGTCTCAAAACGTAATTTTATTGCTTTAAAAATTCGCTGTTATACCAAACGACCTTCATATTACACCGGGGCATCATGCTTGGTGTGAACTTCATTCATCGCGAATTTGGGTTATTTTTATTTCGGGACCCAAAAGACGGAAAAATCGTGGATTATTACTTTCAAAATCGATCGTTTTTGGCTATTTTTCGAAAGCGGTGAAAGTTGTTCGAAAGCTCGAATATTTTTGAGGAAAACTTGTCGATAGTAATAGAATGTCTAATAATGATTGTTAGAACCATTCGCCACGATATAAAATGAAGTATCGAACTCGTTTCGACACATTCTGCCACGTCTCAAAACGCAATTTTATTGCTTTAAAAAGTCTCTATTTAAATCCAAATGTCCTTCATATTACACTGGGCATCGTGCTTGGTGAGGACTTCATTCAATGCGAATTTGGGCTCTTTTTATTTCCGGACCCAAAAGACCGAAAAAACGTGGATTATTACCTTCAAAATCGATCGTTTTTGGCTATTTTTCGAAAGCGGTGAAATTTGTTCGAAAGCTCGCATATTTTTGTCGAAAAATTGTCGATAGTAATAGAATGTCTAATAATGATTGTTAGAACCATTCGCCACGATATAAAATGAAGTATCGCACTCGTTTCAACACATTCCGACACGTCTCAAAACGTAATTTTATTGCTTTAAAAATTCGCTATTATAATCCAAACGACCTTCATATTACACCGGGGCATCATGCTTGGTGTGAACTTCATTCATCGCGAATTTGGGTTATTTTTATTTCGGGACCCAAAAGACCGAAAAAACGTGGATTATTACCTTCAAAATCGATCGTTTTTGGCTATTTTTCGAAAGCGGTGAAAGTTGTTCGAAAGCTCGTATATTTTTGAGGAAAACTTGTCGATAGTAATAAAATGTCTAATAATGATTGTTAGAACCATTCGCCACGATATAAAATGAAGTATCGAACTCGTTTCGACACATTCCGACACGTCTCAAAATGTAATTTTATTGCTTTAAAAAGTCGCTATTAAAATTGAAACGACCTTCATACTAAACCGGGGCATCGTGCTTGGTGTGAACTTCATTCAACGCGAATTTGGGCTCTTTTTATTTCGGGACCCAAAAGACCGAAAAAACGTGGATTATTACCTTCAAAATCGATCGTTTTTTGCTATTTTTCGAAAGCGGTGAAAGTTGTTCGAAAGCTCGTATATTTTTGAGGAAAGCTTGTCGATAGTAATAGAATGTCTAATAATGATTGTTAGAACCATTCGCCACGATATAAAATGAAGTATCGAACTCGTTTCGACACATTCCGACACGTCTCAAAACGTAATTTTATTGCTTTAAAAAGTTGCTATTAAAATCGAAATGACCTTCATATTAAACCTGGGCATCGTGCTTGGTGTGAACTTCATTCAACGCGAATTTGGGCTCTTTTTATTTCGGGACCCAAAAGACCGAAAAAACGTGGATTATTACCTTCAAAATCGATCGTTTTTTGCTATTTTTCGAAAGCGGTGAAAGTTGTTCGAAAGCTCGTATATTTTTGAGGAAAGCTTGTCGATAGTAATAGAATGTCTAATAATGATTGTTAGAACCATTCGCCACGATATAAAATGAAGTATCGAACTCGTTTCAACACATTCTGACACGTCTCAAAACGCAATTTTATTGCTTTAAAAAGTCTCTATTTAAATCCAAATGTCCTTCATATTACACTGGAGCATCGTGCTTGGTGAGGACTTCATTCAACGCGAATTTGGGCTCTTTTTGTTTCGGGACCCAAAAGACCGAAAAAACGTGGATTATTACCTTCAAAATCGATCGTTTTTGGCTATTTTTCGAAAGCGGTGAAAGTTGTTCGAAAGCTCGTATATTTTTGAGGAAAGCTTGTCGATAGTAATAGAATGTCTAATAATGATTGTTAGAACCATTCGCCACGATATAAAATGAAGTATCGAACTCGTTTCGACACATTCCGACACGTCTCAAAACGCAATTTTATTGCTTTAAAAAGTCGCTATTAAAATCGAAACGACCTTCATATTAAACCGAGGCATCGTGCTTGGTGTGAACTTCATTCATCGCGAATTTGGGCTCTTTTTATTTCGGGACCCAATAGACCGAAAAAACGTGAATTATTACCTTCAAAATCGATCGTTTTTGGCTATTTTTTGAAAGCGGTGAAAGTTGTTCGAAAGCTCGTATATTTTTGAGGAAAGCTTGTCGATAGTAATAGAATGTCTAATAATGATAGTTAGAACCATTCGCCACGATATAAAATGAAGTATCGAACTCGTTTCGACACATTCCGACACGTCTCAAAACGTAATTTTATTGCTTTAAAAAGTCGCTATTAAAATCGAAATGACCTTCATATTAAACCGGGGCATCGTGCTTGGTGTGAACTTCATTCAACGCAAATTTGGGCTCTTTTTATTTCGGGACCCAAAAGACCGAAAAAACGTGGATTATTACCTTCAAAATCGATCGTTTTTGGCAATTTTTCGAAAGCGGTGAAAGTTGTTCGAAAGCTCGCATATTTTTGTCAAAAATTTGTCGATAGTAATAGAATGTCTAATAATGATTGTTAGAACCATTCGCCACGATATAAAATGAAGTATCGAACTCGTTTCGACACATTCCGACACGTCTCAAAACGTAATTTTATTGCTTTAAAAATTCGCTATTATAATCCAAACGACCTTCATATTAATCCGGGGCATCTTACTTGGTGTGAACTTCATTCAACGCGAATTTGGGCTCTTTTTATTTCGGGACCCAAAAGACCGAAAAAACGTGGATTATTATCTTCAAAATCGATCGTTTTTGGCTATTTTTTGAAAGCGGTGAAAGTTGTTCGAAAGCTCGAATATTTTTGAGGAAAACTTGTCGATAGTAATAGAATGTCTAATAATGATTGTTAGAACCATTCGCCACGATATAAAATGAAGTATCGAACTCGTTTCAACACATTCTGACACGTCTCAAAACGCAATTTTATTGCTTTAAAAAGTCTCTATTTAAATCCAAATGTCCTTCATATTACACTGGGGCATCGTGCTTGGTGAGGACTTCATTCAACGCGAATTTGGGCTCTTTTTATTTCCGGACCCAAAAGACCGAAAAAACGTGGATTATTATCTTCAAAATCGATCGTTTTTGGCTATTTTTCGAAAGCGGTGAAAGTTGTTCGAAAGCTCGTATATTTTTGAGGAAAGCTTGTCGATAGTAATAGAATGTCTAATAATGATTGTTAGAACCATTCGCCACGATATAAAATGAAGTATCGAACTCGTTTCGACACATTCCGACACGTCTCAAAACGTAATTTTATTGCTTTAAAAAGTCGCTATTAAAATCGAAACGACCTTCATATTAAACCGGGGCATCGTGCTTGGTGTGAATTTCATTCAACGCGAATTTGGGCTCTTTTTATTTCGGGACCCAAAAGACCGAAAAAACGTGGATTATTACCTTCAAAATCGATCGTTTTTGGCTATTTTTCGAAAGCGGTGAAAGTTGTTCGAAAGCTCGAATATTTTTGAGGAAAACTTGTCGATAGTAATAGAATGTCTAATAATGATTGTTAGAACCATTCGCCACGATATAAAATGAAGTATCGAACTCGTTTCAACACATTCCGACACGTCTCAAAACGTAATTTTATTGCTTTAAAAATTCGCTATTATAATCCAAACGACCTTCATAATACACCGGGGCATCATGCTTGGTGTGAACTTCATTCATCGCGAATTTGGGTTATTTTTATTTCGGGACCCAAAAGACCGAAAAAACGTGGATTATTACCTTCAAAATCGATCGTTTTTGGCTATTTTTCGAAAGCGGTGAAAGTTGTTCGAAAGCTCGAATATTTTTGAGGAAAACTTGTCGATAGTAATAGAATGTTTAATAATGATTATTAGAACCATTTGCCACGATATAAAATGAAGTATCGAACTCGTTTCGACACATTCCGACACGTCTCAAAACGTAATTTTATTGCTTTAAAAAGTCGCTATTAAAATCGAAACGACCTTCATATTAAACCGGGGCATCGTGCTTGGTGTGAACTTCATTCAACGCGAATTTGGGCTCTTTTATTTCGGGACCCAAAAGACCGAAAAAACGTGGAATATTACCTTCAAAATCGATCGTTTTTGGCTATTTTTCGAAAGCGGTGAAAGTTGTTCGAAAGCTCGTATATTTTTGAGGAAAGCTTGTCGATAGAAATAGAATGTCTAATAATGATTGTTAGAACCATTCGCCACGATATAAAATGAAGTATCGAACTCGTTTCGACACATTCCGACACGTCTCAAAACGTAATTTTATTGCTTTAAAAAGTTGCTATTAAAATCGAAATGACCTTCATATTAAACCGGGGCATCGTGCTTGGTGTGAACTTCATTCAACGCGAATTTGGGCTTTTTTTATATCGGGACCCAAAAGATCGAAAAAACGTGGATTATTACCTTCAAAATCGATCGTTTTTGGCTATTTTTCGAAAGCGGTGAAAGTTGTTCGAAAGCTCGCATATTTTTGTCAAAAAATTGTCGATAGTAATAGAATGTCTAATAATGATTTTTAGAACCATTCGCCACGATATAAAATGAAGTATCGCACTCGTTTCAACACATTCCGACACGTCTCAAAACGTAATTTTATTGCTTTAAAAATTCGCTATTAAAATCGAAACGGCCTTCATATTACACCGGGGGATCATGCTTGGTGTGAACTTCATTCATCGCGAATTTGGGTTATTTTTATTTCGGGACCCAAAAGACCGAAAAAACGTGGATTATTACCTTCAAAATCGATCGTTTTTGACTATTTTTCGAAAGCGGTGAAAGTTGTTCGAAAGCTCGTATATTTTTGAGGAAAACTTGTCGATAGTAATAGAATGTCTAATAATTATTGTTAGAACCATTCGCCACGATATAAAATGAAGTATCGAACTCGTTTCAACACATTCTGACACGTCTCAAAACGCAATTTTATTGCTTTAAAAAGTCTCTATTTAAATCCAAATGTCCTTCATATTACACTGGGGCATCGTGCTTGGTGAGGACTTCATTCAACGCGAATTTGGGCTCTTTTTATTTCGGGACCCAAAAGACCGAAAAAACGTGGATTATTACCTTCAAAATTGATCGTTTTTGGCTATTTTTCGAAAGCGGTGAAAGTTGTTCGAAAGCTCGTATATTTTTGAGGAAAGCTTGTCGATAGTAATAGAATGTCTAATAATGATTGTTAGAACCATTCGCCACGATATAAAATGAAGTATCGAACTCGTTTCGACACATTCCGACACGTCTCAAAACGCAATTTTATTGCTTTAAAAAGTCGCTATTAAAATCGAAACGACCTTCATATTAAACCGGGGCATCGTGCTTGGTGTGAACTTCATTCAACGCGAATTTGGGCTCTTTTATTTCGGGACCCAAAAGACCGAAAAAACGTGGAATATTACCTTCAAAATCGATCGTTTTTGGCTATTTTTCGAAAGCGGTGAATGTTGTTCGAAAGCTCGAATATTTTTGAGGAAAACTTTTCGATAGTAATAGAATGTCTAATAATGATTATTAGAACCATCCGTCACGATATAAAATAGAGTATAGAACTTGTTTCGACAGATTCTGATTCGTCTCAAAACGTAATTTAATATATTTATTCGGTACGTTCTCCCGGACACTCAAATTGAAGTGAATAATACAAAACACGTTTTTTCTGTGATTCGGGATCCCAGACATGTCATATTATTTTTCCGAAACTTTTACATAAAGAGTATGAAAATTAGCCTAACATAAAAACACTTAGCCAATATATATGTATATTATATAATTATGTATACAATTATATATACTATACAAACTATAATTAACATTACACTAAACCATAAACAATAATAATAATATAGATTAAGTTTTTTTGTTTTTAATAAAGTAATTACGATTAATTAATAATTAATTAATTAATTAAGCGGCAGAAGGGGCCATTATATAATACCCATTGCCAAATTCAGATAATGCAGCTTGCATGAGTTGAACCCTTGATTCCTCTTGCTTATAGTCCAATTTCTCATCTTCATATATTTCCCACCATTTTTTTACTAACATTTTTATATCTTCTCTTTTCATATTTTCTTCGTCTCCCGTGTACCTCCATGGTTTCGATCCCTGATTATACATTTCACGAAAAAATTCATTAATAATATTAATTAATATACCTAACGTCTTTTTGGATGAATCTAATTGGATCATACAGAGTAATAATATTAAGAAATTTCTTGATATTATCACTATTTTTTTAATAATATTAAGAAATTATATCGTACAGAGTAATAATTAATAACCCATAGATTTCTATTTGACAAATTATATTTTGTTAATTTTTGTTTTAATTATAAAATAAATATTATTTATTTTAAACGAGAATTTGTTTAAAAATATAATATACCCAACGTCGTTTTAGACGAATCTAATTTTGTCATATGTACATAATAACCTTATTCAAACCGTGACAATATTAAGAAATTATATCATACCGAGTAATAATTAATAACACGTAGATCTGTAATTGTCAAGTTATATTTAATAAACCGATTTTAATGGTAAAACAGATATATTT
This sequence comes from Agrostemma githago, assembly GCA_958450325.1. Lineage (NCBI taxonomy): Eukaryota > Viridiplantae > Streptophyta > Magnoliopsida > Caryophyllales > Caryophyllaceae > Agrostemma > Agrostemma githago. Next base: position 81,774,946 of record OY288240.1, read on the forward strand.
ATTTATTTTAAACAAGAATTTGTGTTTGACTTACAGCGGCGCAATAATGAACCACTTTGACATCATCAAGCACCACATTCTCAGGGTGGCGCCACAACATGGCTAAGACCAAGTTGTAAATATTTGGAATTGGTTTGTATATCTTCCTAAAGTATGTGTTCAAAAAATCCTGCATTAAAAACACACAAATTGTTTAATAAAACCGTCATCAAATATCTGACTCATTAATTAAAATCTCAAACAATCAACTCGAGACATACGGGTTCAGAAATGATTGAGTTTAGTTCACTCAATATAGGTAGCCTGGTCTGGCCTAGCCGGGCCTATTCTTCGTGTTATTTAAGTGGTAAAGTGTGAAAATTCAGTCCAGAAAACCCGTCCCATGACCAGATCTAGTATATATCGTGTAATTTTACAACTTTTTTTTCATAGAAAATCGTTTATATTCGATTCAACTTGAGAGTTCGAGATATTGAGGGCTGTCAGGGTTCGAACTCGTGACCTTTGGCTCTGATACCATGTTACAGAACCAATTCAACCAAAATCTTAAGGCGATGATTGAGATCTGTTTATATTCTATTACATAAAACTAGCTAGATGAAGTTACGAATTGAAAAAGACAGTTTAGGTTTACCTGTTCAGCAAAGGGGGTAGTCGGGGCGATCTGGACCGACTTAAGAAGGTCATGGTAAGTGGACATCTTGGGTTCATAAACGAACATACCGGCGTTAAAATAAAGTGCAGGTTTCGGACCGAGTTTATGTTCGTCCCATTTGACTTTTTGTGGATTTTGTTGGCAATAACCAATCTTGTGTTGAGGGGTGTGACTCCAAGTCTTCTCACAAAAGCAATCCATCACACCATAAAAATGACCATTTGGTAAGTCAAATAAATGGTCAATGTTGTCAAATACTTGGATGTCTCCATCTAAGTATATCATCTTGCTGAATTCCACAAACTATTTACATAATTTAAAAATAAAAATAAAAATAAAAAAGGGTTAAAATACAGTTCATAGAATCGTATTTAAATGATTAAAAAAAATCAAATTTGATAAATAAATAATTTAGAAATTGAAAATTAAATTATACAAACATCGATATTAGTAAGACATATATCAGAGACTTTATTAGTTTATTTCATCTTGCTGAATTCCACAAACTATTTACATAATTAAAAAAAATTAATGTTAAAATACAGTTCATAGAGTTATATTTAAATAATTTAAAAAAAAAAAACAAATTTGATAAATAAATAATTAAGAAATTGAAAATTAAATTATACAAACATCGATATTAGTAAGACATATATCAGAGACTTTATTAGTTTATTTCATCTTGCTGAATTCCACAAACTATTTACATAATAAAAAAAATTAATGTTAAAATACAGTATTTAAATAATAATAAAAATTGAATTGATAAATAAATAATTAAAATATTGAAGATCAAATTACACAAACATCAATATTATTAAGACATATATCAAAGACTTTATTTCATCTTGCCGAATTCAAGAAACTATTACATAATTGTAAAAGAATAATGTTATAATACAGTTCATAGAGTCGTGTATAAATAATTAAAAAAAATCAAATTTGATAAATAAATAATTTAGAAATTGAAGATTAAATTACACAAACATCGATATTATTAAAGCATTTATCAATACTTTATTTCGTCTTTTAGTTTCTTAATTACAACCCTTAGATCAGCGTTGTTTTTATCATTTCTTTAATAAAATAATGGTAACGTTCAAAAGTAATTATTATTATTAAAATATATATAGTAGATTTTATATTTACGTTCAAAAGTAATTATTATTAAAATACATATAGTGGATTTTATATTTTATTATAAGGAATGGTGTCGTGTGATTTTAGTATGAGACTGACTTATTCAATTAAAATTATTTTTTCACTTGTTCACGAAGTTCAAAATAATTCTTTTTTATTATATGAGTCGGTTTCATGACCATATCACCTACTCCAATATTTAATCAAAAAATAAGAACACTTTTTTTAATGAGCATGAGTAAGTGTTGCATGCATGGCTTGTAGCCTTGTACATACAAAACTCACTTTTTCACGTAACAAAATATAATTTAAATAAATTAATTAATTAATTAATTAAATAACATGCATTATTTTGAAGTAAATAAACAAATTAAATTAAATTAAATTAATTACCTCCCAAATTCTGAGCTTAGAGTAATTAATAACATAATAAGCCATAGCGAATTTAGTATTATGATTTTCGGGTGGATAAACCGGTTCAATCTCCCTAACAATACAACCCTGAGCCACCAAAACACGGCGGTGTTCTTCAGGTACGTCTGGTAAAATCGCTACTACCAGAGGATATCGACTTTTCGACTTCCTTAAGCCTTTTGCTAACCCTACTACTCCCTTCACATAATCACCATTTCCTGCTAAAAATGTTACATATCCTCTCATTTCTGTATTATTATTATTATTATTATTATTATTATTATTGTTATTATTATTATTATATGTAATATTTATGTTTTTATTATTGGCCATTTTAAATTAAATTAAATTAATTTTTTTGGTTTTTTTTGGGAATTAAGAGAATTGATTGAAGTGTTTTATGTGTGTGTATATGTGTGTATTGTGTGTGTTTTTTAGGGTTTGTTGTTGTAGTGAAATGTGTGTTAGTGAAGTTGGTATATATAGAAGTATTGAAAGGAGGGACAATAATTAGATAAGGGTTTTTATTGTTTAAAAGTTTTGAAAAAGTCATTTTGCTTGCTTAAGATAATGATGAAACTTGTGATCGATTATACAACGGTTGTAAAGTATAATAAATTACGGGAAATGTTGAATTCAAATTTACGATTTTTTACTGATAATATTACCTTATATTAAGATGTCTGAGTTATAGAGATGCGACAATCCCACGATATCAGATCTATCTTACGATCTAGTACTCATTAGGACTTTCAATAAATTAATGAGGTATTTAATATGTAAAACTGGGTATAACTGTAATCGTTATATTCCGTTATACAACAGTCTTGCATGCACGACACTATGTTTTTAATTCTCCGTACAATGTTATTCGCTCCTACATATGCCAACGACCTTAATCAGTAAACTTATGAGTTGTGGCACTCAATCACTCATAATTTTATATTCAAATTAAATCTCGCCAGCATCATAATCACTCTTGTGATTCCCTTTGGAAAAGATAGCATAGGATAGTACACTGTGTTACTAGCTCGTTCATAAACTATGGTGTAAGTCGGTCTCCCGTGTGAGACAGTTCACGTAACACCCCAACCATCACTTCTGCACCGAGTGTCACGTCTGGCGCTCAACAGGTAGTGTTCTGGTCTCATAGAACCACACAGGTCTTTTCTAGCGCATTTTGACCTCACTCATACGCATCCCGGAACCTTCCCAGAAGGACACTCATCCTTATTAGACTACTCCCATCCAAACTTTGTTGATATGAGTAGTACTATCAATCCCTTTAAGCACTCATCTGAGCCTCTTAAACCATACTCCCTCCGTTCCAATGAATTATTTGCCTATTCCATATTGGGACGTCTCAATGAATTGTTTGTCTTTCTATTTTAGGAATGTTTTTTATATGCAATTTGACCTTTCTCATGAGTTTTGCTCGTAATTTCCTCATTGGATCCCTTACCCTTGGTGCCAAAAGGAAAGACAAACAATTCATTGGAACGGAGGGAGTATTCAATATACTCTCATCCGAGCACCAATCTCTTTAAATTCGGATATTATAGTTCACTTCTGTGAAAATCAGCTTCAGATCATTTACTGTTAATTAATGAGTGAACTTTTTTACAGTGTGAAACCGTCTTTGTATATATTTTAGGTTGTTATTTGTGAGGTGTTACAAGGAGGAAATTTTGCCAAAAAGGGGTTCAAATTACCATAATGAAAATCATCCACCATCTAAGGAAACAAATAAACATCTTTTTCAAGCCGACCAAATCAAGCTTGAAATTTGACTCAATTGACGGTCCAATTTCATCCTATATCTATCCATCTAAGTATGCTCTAGTCTAGCTAGTCGGCCACTTCTTCTTTGACACCCAAGTAAGTAAGTGTGATTAACTAATTTAATTAACTCGGATTCTTGTTCAGAACGATAATATCTGTGTGAACCATAAAAATTCAAACAATTTTCGTAACTCTCTTGATTTTGTCTCTACGGTTTTTGGGTTTTTTTTAGAGTAAATTAAAAATTACTCCCTTTTAAAATATCAATTTTAAAATTTACTCCCTTTTGAAATTTTTGTTAAAAATAACTCCCAAAATCTATCAAAAGTTCAAAAATTACTCCAAAATATAGTTTTTTGACGAAAATGTCCCTAACTTTTTTAGGTTATATTACTTCATCTCACCCTCTAACCAAGGGCTTTTCCATCCTAAAATTAAATTTGGGAGCAATATTTGAACTTTTGACAGATTTTGGGAGTTATTTTTAACAAAAATTTCAAAATGAAGTAAATTTTAAAATATTAAAAGGGAGTAATTTTTAATTTACTCTTTTTTTTATATTTGGTGCAGTTCGTAGGTCTTATCGACTTATTTACGAATTAGATACCGTGTGATGGTCTTATCGACTTAAATCTCGCATTAGGATATTTTCCCGTACAATTTGGTAGCAGGGAGGGGAAAAAATAAAAGCATATTCTTTGGTATTTGAAGATATTTATTTTATAAGAAAATATCTTCAGTTATCAACAAATATGGAACAAAATATCGAACACCATGATATAAAATTTCGGTGTCTACCGTATGATTTGTATTATTTGATCCGATATATGAAGTGAAAATTTAAGTTTAATTCATGACATTTAATTATTTATTAAGTCTACTCTACCTCAATGTTTAATACTCCATCTCTTCAACTCCAATTTCCCCTATGAATTTCCGATACTATTCCTAAATCAAAATAATAATCTTCATAGATTAGGAATATCAAGAAATTATAATAATTTTTACTAATATGTAGTGAAATATATTAACAATTTAAAACGCGCATCGCCAAATGTGCATAAAAAAAATAGGTAAATTGGAGTTGAATGGAGCGAGGGAGTACCGCATGCCCGTTGTTCTGAGTCGAAATTTCACAAATTTGAGAGATGACCCTACCTAAACTAACGAGATATGAACACGGCATGATCGACTCATTTGCTAGGTCTAATTTTAACACTAAAACGAGTCATGCATGCAAATACCATTTTATGAGACAAAATGCTTATGAACTACTCCCTCTGTTCCAATGAATTGTTTGCCATATTGGACCGTCTCAATGAATTGTTTGTCTTTCTATTTTAGGAAAACTTTTTATATGTAATTTGACTCTTGACTCCACGTGTCACTTCCCCATTGGTTCTCTTTCTCTTGGTGCCAAAAGCAAAGTCAAACAATTCATTGGAACGAAGGGAGTACTTAAGAGTATAATCCTTTCTTTATTAGGGTCACGTTCTTTCTAGCTTATTTTCCACTAATTCTCATTAAGTCAAATTTATTCAATTCAGATCCACTAAGTTCAGCTTTCTTAGTCATTTTAGTCTCGTTTCAGTTCTATCAGTATATAAAGTCACTTGGTAATATATATATGTACTTCTGCCCCTTCCCTCTATTATAATGTGACTATTAAACCTGGCAAAAGGTCAACCAAGTCGGGTTCAGGCGGGTTATTAGCTTCGGAACGGTTGACTCATTTTGGTTTCGGATCATTTTTGAGTTCGTTATTTTCAACTGATCTAATGATATCGACTCGTTCTCTGTAAAAAAACACTCGGGTCAGTTTCGGGTTAAGTCGGATCCGTTCGGCTTATTAAGAGTCATACTCTGGTCTTTAGTTCGGATGTCAGATGGGTTGTTTGGGTCGGGTCGGGTCAATTTTGTCAGATCTAATTATGCCCACACTGTAATATATTAATATTCAACCCGTTATAAATTTACGACAGATATTTCAGTCAGTCGTCAAAGGCGTTAGTTATGGCAGTTGATATGGTGGGGGCCCTTAAAGTATAACGCGTAAAGAACGTGGGACCCCACGAGATTAGGGTAGGTACCTTCGTGTTGGGATCGTAGCCCAAAAAGCTTCTATACGTTGCCACTTGCCATATTATTTCATTAGTCTTAAGAATTTTGATTAAAGAATTAATTACGAGATTAAGATATAATGACGATCAGTTAGAGTAGTTAAGTTAGTTTACCCAAATAAATTAAAAATTAATTAATTAGAATAATCACAAACACAAACAAACCATTTGGAGTAAAGATTTTAGGATAATATCTTTGGACCGACCGACCTTATTATAAAGAAAATGACCCTTTTTTCTGAAAGCGGCTTTTATATAGGACCGACTTATAGTACAAGACTAATCCATTAAAAAATTACAAAATTTTTAAAAATAATATACTGTATATTATCAGTTGGTCTTCCGTCGTAAGATTAAAACGGGTCAAGTATGTGTCATATGAGGAGAGAAGGACAATGGCCCCACCAATTATACTTTTGTCTTATCTAGCTATTTGAGTTTTATTTAACCCGTTATACGTTTGTGACAGATATCTACGTCACAAACAAGAATTTGTGTATGTCAGAAGACAGTCATATTAAACAAATTTACGGAGTACGTTTTTTTCTCGTGTTTTAATGTTAGTTTATAAGGTTTCTAGATGAATTAATTAACGATTGAAATAATGTTTTTATTTATTTATTTTGGTACATATTACTGTATAGTATAAGACTAACCTAATAGAAAATCATAAAAATTTATAAAAGACGGTTTTTTATTAGTGTTAATGAGAGATCTTTCACGTAATTATGGGTTATACTCTTAACTTATGAGCTGATTTTATGCTATAAGACAGTCATATTAAACAATTTACGTTTTTTTTCTCGTGTTTTAATGACCAAGGTAATGTGTATAAGAAGAAATTAGATTAAAAAAATGCATGAGATTTCATTCTTTATGTTATACTCCTATATTTAGTGTTAAGTTAATAAGCTTTCTAGATGAGTTGATTAAGTGATACCGAGTATATAATATGGTCAATTTATCTTATGAATACTGATCTATATATAACTATATAAGTCGCTTTTTATTCATCTCTTTACCGAAAATGTCTTGATTAGTTACTCTGAATATTAGGTCTTAGATTCACATCAGGACAATTTGTAACCTCTGATAATCTTAAGATTTTGGTCAGTATCGTTAAACTTAGATTGGAATAATGTTTTTATTTATTTATTTATTTTGGTACATATTATTAGGGACCCACATCGATAATTGTAATACGGATGAATTTGAATTCCAAATTATGATTATCAAGTTTCATTATCTTATCGGTTAAACTAGTTAACAGATTGAAATAACATTATATTAATATTAATACAAATTGCATTAATTAAACAATTAGTACCAAATTAGCAACACTATAACATGGATCTTCTTAATTGTTAAAAAAGATATTATTACTAGAATAGATAGTAACATGAATTCATTTTGCCAAAGCACTTGTCAAGTTGTCATTTGCCATTTGTTTTTCATGTGTTGCCAATTGATATCTTGCCAAACTATCTAAATTAATTAAATCTTCATCTCACTTTTGCTTTGTCATGTGAAAGATATTATTCCCTCCGTATTAAAATAATTGTCGTTTTAAAAGAAAAAAAATAAAATTTTGGACCATTTTTACATTTTTCATAATTTTTTGATTAGTAGGTTTATCGAAAGACTGTCTCCCATTAAATTAGTAGAAAACATACGTATGAAAAATAAAAATTAAATAACTTTTTCTTCTCATCATCACGTGAGATCTCTCAATAACGCTATTGAGAGACTGTTTTTCCGAAGTTTTATGTGATTCATTTCCCTTCAATCACACGTTCTCGTGAACTATTTAATCAATAAGTTGAAATAAAATTTATTAGCAAAAAAAAAATAGAAATAATATTGGAGGAAATATTGTGTATATATTTTTATTTTAGATTTCAAGGATAGTTACAAAATATTAATTATTATATGTAATTATTAATGTTATACGGAGTATTTCTCATAATTTTTCTTGATAAATTGATACTCGTACTCAGTAATGCTCCAAAACAACAATTATTTTAATACGGATAGAGTAGAAGATATAGCAAATCAATAATACAAAATCCTGAGGATAATCAAGTTTTATACTCCGTATCACTATAATATGGTTTTATACCCGATTTTTTTTTTCTATATTTTAAATACAAATTACTCTGTAAATTTTTTTCTCAGATCTTAATCAAAAAAAAAAAAAAAGGATATCGCATATTATATTTCTTTCTGTCACTTATATCATTTAAGATATGCAAAAATATCGAGTATTTTTTTTTTGTTGTAAATTACGATATATTTCAATGAAAAATTAACGGGTTTTTTTGTTTCTTGTATACGGCGCGACTGATATTGGAAAATGAGGTGTACAACAAAGAAATGATACGAATTCACAGTAAATTTTGATCAGGCAGTGACAAGAGACTTGCCCAAAATAATGTCATCGGTCGAGAAATCGGCCGCTTTTCGGAACGTTCCTCGTCCAAAGTCGAGATTGTACGAGTCCGCAAGGCCTTCAACAAGGTCGAAGTCCGGTTTCCATCCTAGAACGCTCTTCGCCTTCTCTATCGAAGTGAAGAAATGCTGCACAAAAAAAAAAAAAAAAAAAATGTCGTTTGTTTCAAAATTATTCAAATAGATTTTACGGGAATTTAAATTGTTGGGCCACGGTTCTGAGAAAATTTGGTACCTGGTCACGGAAGGGGAACGGTTTCTTTTTCCCGAAGTCATATTCCTTAGGGTTGTAGTGAACTAATTCAGGTTCGGGAAATCCAGCCGCCTTAAAAAATGCGATTATACAAAAAAAAAATAAAAAAAATTAGACGATTGACGGGTTTAATTATATGAAAAAAAATAATAATAAAAAAAATCGGAATTACGTGTTTTAATATCGAAAATGATTTAATTTACCTTTGCACAGGCCTTAGCAAGTCCATCAAATGTCACATATTTCTCACCAGAAATGTTGAATACTTCTCTGCTTGCTTTCTCATTTCCTAGAACTTGTATAAATGCCTTTGCCAAATCCTAATACAAAAAAAAAAAAGAAAAAAAAAAGACGAGAATCTTTTATGTTACTTCGACTCTTTTATTAGTTGCTTGTCGACTTGTCGTGTCAGAAAGTCAGGGTCGGCAAATAAATTTGAGACATCTGATCCAAAAAAACGCGCATTTTGTGTCGTTAATATCTTTCATTTCATATATATTAGTGAAAATTATGGAAATCTGATATTAATGATGCACTTCTAAAGGCAAATCAAATAGGGTAGTGATAACGCCACTCGGTTTTTACCTCTGCCACTCAAATTGGGTGAATATAGCAATAAAATACTGTAACATCATTTTCCTAGGAAGAAATTGAGTGGTAAAAGCAAAAATGGTGTGGCATTATCAACGCCCATCAGATAAAATCTCACATGGATATATTTCGTTTATCACAAATTATAGTAGTATACAACTGTTGTACCGTGTGATAGATCAAATTTAAGATAAAAAATTACCAATTTATGTTATTTAGTGATCACTTAGTTAAAATAGTGATCACGTTTTAATATGAAAAAATGGTAACTATTTATCTGAAAATGTTAACTAACTAACTAACTAACCTAAAATGGTCACTTTTTATCCTAAATTGCAAATTTTTACTATTGTCGCATGGTACAACGATTGCACACAATAATTACCGCTCTCTTAGGACTCGTTTGGTTCACCATGGGAAGATGAAGTTACCGGAAACTTTAAAAATTCACGTGAATTTGTATTTCATGGGAATTAAAAAATATTGTTTGATTGCCACGTGGGAAATGACTTCATGCAGGAAGTTCTACACACCAAGGGGAGGCTTGGTGAGTAACTTCCCCCATTGTGGAGGGAGTGACAATTCCCGGGAAGTGGGCAACCAAACAACTCCCTGAAAATGCACTTCCTGGGAAGTTGCACTTCCCGGTAATTGGATGAGTAACCAAACGACCCCTAAGAGTCGAGTATGATGTTACGAACCTTGACATGACCGAGTTGGGTGATCTGGACACCAGAACCAGGGATGGGAATGGGTCGACCGGCTTTAAGACGATGGAAGAACCATTCTTCAACCGGGTTGTAGTTCAATGGACCGTAAATGTAGACAGGCCTAATAGCAGTCCAGTTAACACTCTTTGAATCAAGCAAACTCTCAGTATCCAGCTTTCCCTTGTGCCTACTCTTTGGATCTACTGCATCTACCTGTGTGTGTGTATTCAATCATCCAATCATATTACTATTTGTTCAGAAAAATCATCGATTTTGAAGAGTTCAGGTGTCATACCGATGACTGAGTTTAGAATGTCAGACACGGCCACACGGGTATGTGAGATAATTAGGGACGGAACTATGCACAAGCTGACCAGGACGTGGCTCGGCCGAGGTTTTAGGTAAATAATATACACAATTTTATTTTTTTTAAAAAAACAATAATAATTATGATTATAATGTAGAAAAAATAATAATTATGAATATAAATATAGATAAGATTGATGTTTTAGGAAGTTGGAACGAGGGAATACCTCATAGTGTGGTGGGAGGTCTGTTTTGAGATATACACCAGCAGAAGAACAGTAAATATATCTGGTCAGTACAACAACAACAACATGATTAGTCAGACACCACACGAGTCACGATGACAGATGACAGGTGACAGGTGACAGGTGACAGGCGACAGAAAGAGGTTGCATCGAGTGACTGTTATAATTCTCGACGACTGTACAGTAAGGCTTACTGTTCTAGCTTTGGTAGTGCATCCAATATTGGTTCTACCTCAACTGCTTCTCTGCCTGCAATATTATGAGAAGATAATCAGATATGTATGTTATGTACTGTCATGTAACGAGATTTCTGAAACTGTGAAAAAAAGCGATAACAGAGTAACAGACCGTTAATGTCGTAGACGACTTCATAGCCTTCAGCTGACAAACTGCTTTTTACAAAGTCGAAGTCTTGCCTGTCACCTTTCAGGTGCAAAATCTGAGCAACAAGCAATCTGTTTACTACTGTCGTTTGCCAAAGAATAACGAGTCATTTGTAAGACGAGGGGTTAGAATCAATCGATCACCTTGGATGAAAAATCAGCAAAATCAGCATCGGATTCGCCAGGCAATTGTTGAGCAATAGGTGCTTTACCTCTAGTGAAAAGAGTCACCTGTCATCAAATATACAGACCGTAAAAAATAATAATAATAACGACTTGATTTTATTACTGAAATATGTCGCTGTATTAATAGTACCTGGTGTCCCTCCTTAACAAGGAGTCGTGACAGGAATATACCGATGAATCGAGTTCCTCCCATTATCAGAATTTTTTTAGCACTTGCTGTCACCTGTAATGCACCCTTTGGTTGCACTGCATTCCTCTTGTACTGCAATAAGTTTAAAACCCGACTCATAAACACAAATTATACTATGCATTTGTTGCAACAAAGGAAAACGTGAACATTTTTACACGTGAAATCGTAGAATTGTCAGTTTTCAGCATACAACAGTCGCACATAAGACCTCTTGTACTGCAATAAGTTTCAAAACCCGACTCATAAACGCAAATTATACTATGCATTTGTTGCGACAAAGGAAAAAGTGAACATTTTTACACGTAGAAACGTAGAATTGTCACTTTTCTGCATACAAAAAGCCGTTTTTTCCTCTTTACACCTTACCACACTCGCACATAAGACATCTTATACTGCAATAAGTCCCAAAACCCGACTCATAAACGCAAATTATACCAAAAAAGTGAACATTTTTACACGTCAAAACATAGAATTGTCGCTTTTCAGCATACAAAAAGTCATTTGTTCTCCTTTTTGAACCTTACAACAGTAGGCAGTCACACATAAGACCTACTGACACACGAGTCACGAGGGGTTTAGGCCGTGTAGGGGGGAAGAGAGTGTACCTGAATAGAACTGGTGAGACGGGTGCCATTGAAGTCAGAAGAGATGGACGAGTGAAGCCGCGAGAAAGATGAAGTTAACTGGTTTTGTTGCATTACTACCATGCTACTGCAGGCCATTTTTCCTGCAATTTTTTTCCTGCAATTTTTTTCCCTGTTTTTTTTTAAAATGTAATATGTATGATCAAATTATATTATATGTAATATATATGGGATTTTGTAATTTGTGGTGTTGTTTCAAGTATGATTTCTACCCCTAACATTACTCTAAAGTCTAAACCAATCATCAATGGTTTAGGATAAGAGACATTGGTCCTACTACACTTTCTTTTGCTTTTATAATGTCCACACCCTTCCCTTCCCTTCATTGTGCATTCATTTTATCCATAACACCCTAAAGTTTTAGGATTTACTCATTTTTGATACTAACATTATATTACTACATCCCGTCCAAATCAATGGTAACATTCAGTAGATCCGAGAAATGGGTCGGGTTAGGAGAATCGGGTCAAGTTCAAATCAGACCGATCCATTTCGCGTTCGTTATTTTCAACACCCAAAAGTTTCAGGATTTACTCATTTTTGGCAGTAACATACTAACATTATATTACTGCATCCCGTCCAGATCAATGGTAACATTCAGTAGACCCGGGAAATGGGTCGGGTTAGGAGAATCGGGTCAAGTTCGGATCAGGCCGATCCATTTCGCGTTCGTTATTTTCAACACCCAAAAGTTTTAGGATTGACTCATTTTTGGTACTAACATACTAACATTATATTACTACATCCCGTCCAGATCAATGGTAACATTCAGTAGACCCGGGAAATGGGTCGGGTTAGGAGAATCGGGTCAAGTTTGGATCAAGTAAGCCGATCCATTTCGCGTTCGTTATTTTCGACATTTTTAGGGAGATCGGTTCGTTTCCTACAATAAAGTTCGGGTCATTCGGGTTAGGTCTGGTCAAACTCGAGTCTTAGGTTCGGGTGTTAGGTCCGGTTATTCGGGTCCTGGTCTAACGTTCACTATTTGAAGTCAAACTTGTAAAATTTTGGCATTGATTATAATTAGTCAAATTAATAAAGATTAATAAATTAATAATGAAATACTCCGTAAGTTTTTTCTTCAAAAAAAAAATGAAATAAGTTTATCGTATTTAGATTTATGATGTAATAAGTTTCACAAAATAATAATTTCAACACAAAAAAATATGTAAGTGGAAAAAAAAATAAAAACTCGAAAATTAGGAGAGTAACTATAAAAGGGAGATAAAAAAAAATTACAAAAAAAAAAAACTTCCTTCAATTTCACGAGCAGAGCTTCCATGGATTCGATTCAAGTAAGCTTTTCGCATTTCTCTATCCTCCATTAATGCATGTAACAGGAAACTTAGGGTTTATTCAATTCAACGTACTAATTCATTTCGCGCATCGTATGATCTCTTGATTCATATGTTCTCGTGCAATTTATTATACATAGATCTCATCTCGTATACGATTTTGATTATATATGATATTATGATCAATGTTGATGCATTTTGTGCGAATTACATGAATTGTTGTTTTGAGATTGTAATTTGATGTGGTGAACGGGTGATTTAGCTCAATTTCGTGAAGATTTTGATAGGGAATTGCGTTGATTTGATGCTTTAGTTTGATGCAATTGTTGTAAAAATGCTGAGATTTGGTATTAGATTATCTTTGAAGATGATTAATTATTGTTAAAGATGATCGTAAATGGTGCAATAGCGAAAATCGATTATTTTGTTTTTTCTTCAGTATGATCTTCCATAATAATGGCAGAATCCATAGCAAAAATCGATTATTCTCGCGATTATGTCCATTTGGGGTCGGCTAACATAAATCATTGTCTAAAACCGTCAAGTCATCTCCAATGAAACAATCATATAAAAATGAGTTGGTTTGATGCTCAATTGCTACGGTTTTTGAAGCCGAGCATTTCCAGCAATGGAGCTGATGGTTATGGACTGTGTTTCTTAGTTACAGAATCGTTTTTCCTTTGTTTCTTGACGATGATCATGCATTTCAGTTCAGATTACCTTATGTTTGTTTCGAATTTGCAGGGTGCGACTGAAAACTATGCGAACCCAAATGTTTGTTTCTTCCATGTACTATTCAAGGTAATTCATCGATAGGCAGACAAAATGAACCTCCTAGGGCTGAACCGAACAGAACTGAAGTGAGCTGAAAAGAACAGAGCCTTAATATAAGATCTGGATTCCATGTAGTTACTATTCAAGATTTCAAGGTAATTCAGTTTGGAATCTCATTTGAGTTTATGTTTTGGCAGGGCGGATCTTTGGCGTTTTATATCCTCTCAGCATTGTTCATAAACAACTTTGTGATAATTTTTGTTGTCACGGTTTTCTTGGCTGCTCTCGATTTTTGGGTTGTCAAGAATGTAAGTGGGCGGATTTTAGTCGGAATGAGGTGGTGGAATGAAATCAATGATTTAGGTGAAAGTGTGTGGAAATTTGAATCTCTTGATCAAGAGGTTAGTTTCTGACTCTGTATACTGGTGTTATTGTGTGTTTATGTGGATTTCTGTGTGATGTTTCACCATTTTACTCATTTATCTGAACAAATTACACGAGTTTCGTGCATACCCGTTTCTGGTTTCTGAGTTTATCGTTTGTGTTATTGTTTGTTATGTGCATTACTGTATTGTGCTTTCGCCATTTTACACATTTAACTGAACAAATTACACGAGTTTCATGCATACCCGTTTCTGGTTTCTGAATTTAACTTTTGTGTTATTGTATGTTATGTGCATTAGTGTATTCTGCTTTCGCCATTTTACACATTTATCTGAACAATCACACGACTTTGATGCATACCCGTTTCTGATTTATCCTTTGGGTTACTGCATGTTATGTGCATTGCTGTATTGTGCTTCTATGAAAATACTGAATATTTTGGCTTAAATTGAAGAGTGTAAGTGTCATACCCATGTTCCAGTGTCGACACGGGTACGTGAAGTAATTACTAGAGTTGGAGTAACATAGATTGTGTTAATGTGCATTGTTGCATTGTGCTTCGGCATTATTTGAACAATCACAAAACTTTCACATACGAACATACCTGTTTTTGACATATCGTCTGTGTTGCGCTGCGCAGTCTTTGGCACGTATGAATAAGCAGGATTCCTGGCTGTTCTGGTGGAGCCTTTATCTTACAGTAAGTATCACTTGCTCTGTATGATCCTGTTCCAACTGAACCGATGCTTTCTGTTTAGAATCCATGCTTGCTTGGTTGTATCGTCTTCTTTTTGTAGGCTGCAGCATGGATCATTCTTGCGATATTTTCTCTTATACGGCTTCAAGCAGACTATCTTCTTGTCGTAGCTGTTTGTTTGTCACTCAGCCTTGCTAACATTATCGGCTTTACCAAGTGCCGCAAAGGTTAGTAGTCTTAGTACACTAAATATAAATGCCTCGGAATGTAGGTCAACCGTTACTGTCAGCAAATCTTACCAGTGAATGAATAATTAGACCTGGCAAACTGACACGGCCCAAATAACCCGACCCGACATCTGAAGACCCAAGTCTGACCCGTAACCCAAATCGACCCACCATAACTGACCCAGATGTTTATTGCAGAGCTGATATCCCAAAAAAGTTAGAATAACAAACCTGAAAATGACCCCAACCCGACCCGTTTTTCCTGACCCGAAGTTGACCCAACCCGAACCCTTGACCAGTTTGCCAGTTCTACTAGTCATTCAGACATCATTACTGCTATTCATATATCGAATCCTTCAGTAAAATATTGCTTAGAACACTGGGGTATTCAGTATTTACCGACATCTCGGTTCTCAATTTTGTTTTTCAGATGCCAAGAAGCAGTTGCAGCAATTTGCCACACAAACTCTGGCATCCCAAGTTTCATCGACTATACAATCGGCTTTCAGTGTCGTTTGAGTTCTGAATGACCGACAGGCGATTTATTCATAGTAGCTAATCAGTAGAAGATGCAAATCTGAAAACACAGAGATAATTAGTCCAAGGCCGAAGCTGATCAACTTAGTCGAACTAACACATATTCAGCTGAAACATTAGAGTATTAGACATCATAAGTTGTGTCGATTTTGTACAAGATGCAACCCCAAACATTACAAGTTTGTACAAGATACACAAATTCTTCTATGAAACGGTTTCACAATATTTTATCATGTGAGCTCTTATAGAAGGGTTGGCTATATTCACAATATCTAGACCGTCTCAAAAGAGAAACCGAATGGTTGGATTTCACTTTTTCTCTATTTCATTCCGTTTTGAGTACATTGACTAATGCAAAGACGGCATGTACGTGTTAGAATCCGAAAGGGGAACAATATACAGTAGAAAATCGGAAAACAAAATCAAAACGGTTTGCGATGTAACAAGCCAAAAACTCTTCAAAAGGAAGCATGATTGAAGAAATATGCGGTACTCGAGTTTCAAGATAAACTTGTGTCGAAGTAAATAGATAAACTATTGATCTTGACTCGAGTCTTCAAAAGATATTGACCGATAAGAGACGGAAACTGAAGTCCACTAATGTCTTTACCTGAGAATGTTTACGCGCTTATATTATCAACAGGGTTGCTTCTGATTTCTGAATGAAGCCGCTGCATCAGCTGGTTTACAGTTCCCCAGAAATCTGTGGAATGTAGAATCGTCGTACATAAGATTAATGTGCCCCAAGAAACGGTTTTTCTTTTTCCTCTTCGCAACCTTAGAACAGTCTCACATAAGACCTACTGCCTTACGAGTTATGACAGTCGACAGGTGTAGGGAAGAACGCGTACCTGAACCGAGTGCTTCTGAATGAAGCCGCTTCATCAGCTGGTTTAAAAGTTCCCCATAAATCTGTAAAATGTAGAATCGTACATAAGATTGATGCGCCACAAAAAACGATTTTCTTACGTTCTAACAAATGTCAGTTTACTTAAATGGACAAGTTATTAGCAAGAGAGTTTCACAATGAACTTACAAATCGATAGCTTGTTGCTTTCAAACGTCCATGAAGGCGTTGTTAAGATTCCGCTGTATCAGTATGCTAACCACAAGCTGCTGAATCAGTACATGTTGCTGCTGGGCGACGACAGTCGACCTCCACTCTTTGCCAGTATCTACTCATGTTTACGAGGAAACTTATAAAAAATCAGTACGTGTTCCTTATAATCCTCGGAGGGTCCCAGTCCACATCTGCGTCTGCATAGAAACTTCTTCAGCACCATTGTCAGAAGCTGTCGGTAATCCTCCTGAAGACATATATGCAGCACCCCTACCACAGCTAACAGGGATCAAATAGGAGCATCAGAATTCGGTAATAAGTTAGCATTGTGTTCTGTCTTTCAGAATATGCTTCATTGAGTCTTTATTTCTCCAGACTTAAAAAGTCCAATTATGTAAAAACGACAGGTGAGATTTGAATTTGGACTTAATAGTATACATCAGTACCTTACTACGTGCTGGATCCACGAAATAGTTGCACAATGGCATCAACCAACCAGTTAACCCTACAGAACTTAATTAACGACCCAGAGCAACCATGATGTACAAATAATGAGCGACATTTGTTCGGCCTGAACATTTCAGGCAGTTGGATGAGTTGATTGCTCACCATTCCTTTCTGAGTAGGTGTTCTTTGAGAAGGCACAATCGGCATTAACGATATGACAAATCCAAATGGGTTGAAACTTGTATTGAAAACTCTACTAGAAAATAATATATCAAAAATGTATCAGAAATATGGGTGACCACCTCAACAGATGTCGACCAAGCTCAAATTAGGTCTTTCGCTCTCGAGGATTTTCAAGTCTAGCCCTATGCATTTAGCCAAATCATAGATCTCCACAGACCTCGGATGGGTCGTATCACCTGAGGAGAACCCATGCATAATCAAGGAACCGTCTGTACTACCCACGTCAACCCAACTCAATCCGACTTCCTTTCTAACCCTATTATCTCTCATTTGCATCCTCATTCTAGATACTGTATCCCAGTCTCCTTTTGCAGCACAGATATTCGACATCTGAACATAAGACCCCGAGTCATCAGGCTGCAATTCAATCAATACATCAACCATCCTCCCACCCAACTCCAAATCCCCGTGTGTCCTGCACGCTCCTAACAAACTATGCAATGCTGAGACTGTTGGCTTCCCCGGAATCTGAAGTATAAACTCTTCTGCCTCTTTCAGTCGTCCTGCACGACCCAACATATCCACCATACAAGCATAATGCTCTGGTAATGGAACAATGAGATCGTCTTCAACCATCATGTCCCACATTCTCCGACCTACATCAACCATGCCGTTTCTACCGCATACTGTAAGCAAGGATAGAAAGGTAATTGCATCAGGTATTACACCTTGTTGTTTCATTTGGTAGAATATCGTCATGACTGACTCGTAGTCCCCGTGTCTGGCATGGGCTGAAATTATTGCTGTCCAAACAAATTGGGTTTTGTTAACGGTTTCCTTGAATATTCTCTTGGACTCGGAGAGACTTCCTCGTTTTCCGTACATGTCAAGGAGAGCACCTGAAACAATTGGATTGGAATTTAGTCCTAATTTCAACAGGTGAGAGTGACATCTTTGTCCATATCTCAATGAAATGGCTTCAGCTGATCCAATCGAACTTAATATGCTCCCAAATGTGTATTGATTAGGACGGGTTTCTAATATAGCAGACTGGAACACTTCAAAAGCTTCTTGGTACAATCGCGCTTGATCGTAGCCAGATATCAAAGTATTCCAAGATATAACATCTCTGGAATGAAGCTTCTCAAAAACTTTGACCGCATCTCCCATCAACCCAAACTTCGCGTACATTGAAACAAGACTATTTGAAACAAGCAACTCCGACAAAAAACCACTACGCAAACAAAACCCGTGAACCATTTGACCTTCATTGACCGTATTCCTTTGTGTAATTGCGTGCAGTAAACCGACGAAGGTCACCTCATTAGGGTAAACATCATCCACTCTCATCCCATTAAAAAGGCTAAGCGCTTCCTCCGGAAATACCGAAATCATTGTTGTCCAAGAAATGACGTTTCTCTCGGCCATGTCTTGGAATACCAGTTTCACATCTCCGATTATCTCACACTTTGCATACGCCGACATTAAAAGATTACAAATCGAACAATATCTTCCATAACCCATCTTTATACTCAGACCATGTAGCAAACTCACAAACTCTAATTTTTTTTCATACCCACAAGCCGCGATTCCAGCAGTAAAAGAAACACGGTCAATCCCCACTCCTCGCTTCACCATTTCGCTAAATGTCCGAATTGTTTCACTTCCGTGATTTCCATCTTGGTTATACCCACACAACATCGAATTCCAGGATACACCATCCTTAGTAGGCATCTTATAAAACACTTTTTCCGCCTCAATAGTACGACCCCATCTAGAGTACAATGTAATAAGCGCATTACCTACGAAGACCTCAAACTCAAACCCCGACTTTACTATCCTACTATGCAATTGATATCCAAACAGAAACCCTTGATCATCCACACAAAACGACAAAGTTGTCGTATAAGTAACAGGGTCGAAAGCAATACCATATGCAATCATATTCGCTGCAAAAAACAACGCATCTCGACCCCGAATACCCAATAAAATCGTGTTGTAAGAGACGATATCAGGTTCATCCATGTTCCGAAACAATGTAAGAGCATGATCAAATTTCCCAGCTTTACAATACATACTCATCAACGAATTCGAGACAGACCGATATCGTATGAACCCGGATAACACAGCAAGGCTATGTAACGCAGCACCCAATTTCGGGTCACCACGACAAGCTTTGATTGATAAAGCCACATCCTTTTCACTGAAACAACTGTCAAAACTGTACAGAGATTCTGTTTTAATCGCCATAAGGGCCCTAGAGCTAAAGTATCGAGGCAAAAAATTGAAATTTTGGTTCAGGCAATTCATCAAACACCTTCTATGCAACTCTCTAATTCCAGCAAACGCCATGAATTCAGCTTCTATAAGCTTTCACAACGTACTATGAAGGTTAATTAGCAATATTTTGAGGAATTCGAGAGAAATATCAAATATACCTCGAATATCAAGGTTTATGGAGGTTGGAATGTCGAGAATTTGAAGCATCCAACAATGGCGAAATTTCGCGGGTTTTGTCTCTAATTCATACCGATTTTACCCGACACAATAATAACCGGATACGAATCCGACCCGAAATCAATAAGTTAGGGTTCATATAGTTATATAGTGTTCCTTGTTTACGTAATTGGGTGGACACAGGACACAAGCATAAATACGACACAAATTTCAATTTGGGGATTAGGGTTTTAACTTTTTGTATAAGGGAGTTATAATTGGGTTTGGATTAGTCGATAACGGACTTTAAATTATTAAAATATTCGATATTTTTAATTCATTATTTTTTGGTTAAGAAGTTGTACCTACGAGTTAATTAAGCTGAACAATTTGTTTGATTACACGTAGGGGTGTCAACGATCAGAGCCGGCTCGTAGAGCCCTCGGAATCGGCTCGGTCAAAGCTCGGCTCAAGCTCGGTCAAAACGAGCTCGAGCTCGAGCCGAGCTTGTTCAAATCTGAGCCGAGCCCGAGCTCACTAAGGCTCGGCTCGGAAGCTCGTTTGGGCTCGTTTTTTTAGTTTTCTACATTATAAGTTTAATAATTTTAAATTCTAATAATTCAAAATATATGTTTATTTGATATTTATAATTATTATACTTTAAAATTTTGTAACAATATAATTTTGTCTTTTAAAAAAAGTTAGTTTTAGTTATATATATTTATAAAGAGACGAAAAAATATAATGGTAAACGAGCTTGGAACGAGCTCGAGCTGAGCTCGAGCTTTTTACGAGCCGAGCTCGATCTCCAATTTTTTGAGCTCGACGAGCTTCGAGCCGAGCCTGAGCTCGAGTTCAAACTTACGAGCCGAACCCGAGCCCACCCGAGCTCGAGCTCAGATCGGCTCGTTTACACCCCTAATTACACGGGTTGAACTCAATTCGAAGTGATTAGCCACAATTTTTAACGATTCGGGAATTGAAATAAAAATGGCCTAAAATTGCACGAATTGTAAGGATTGTTCATCAGTTGATTCGAAACGACCTCACTAAATATAAACAGCAACGGACAACTTTCGAAGGTGTCGGTTCAAGATACACAATTGTCGTCCAAAAATCAATTAATCGTAGGCCTGTTCAAAAAGTGGCCTGTCCAGGTCGGTCCGGACAAGGGCACATACCGGTCCAGTCTGCGGGTCGCCAAAAACTTGGTGACAGTGGTCTGGTCTGGTCCAAACTTAAAAATATCAAATTTAGTGTCTTTTTTCGGTCCGATCTTGCCTGGGTTTCTTTGTTAACCGGTCCGGTCCACGAGTTTGGATTTTTGGGGTTGCCAGTCCGCGGGTCAATCTAGTATGGTCTGATCCGGTCCGGGTTTGGACCAGTTAACACCCCCTAACTAATCGTGTGAAAGCGAAGCATACTTGTTGTCAAGTAGTCAGCCAGTTTTTTGAGATTTGAACCGACTTGGAGAAAAAACGGATTTTCAGGGTTTTTTCGCCGGGTCGGTCTTCCCGGTCCACCGAGTTTTCCCGAACCAGAATTATACGGTCAGGTCCGGTTCGGATCAACTCGGCCTGATTTTTAATACGGTAATATATTAGCGTAAAGACTTACAATTCGTAATAAAAAATAAGTGCCATGATCGACTTCTTAAAGCCGCAAACTTCGTGCTCAAGATGAAATAGGGTGTCCCGTGTTCGTCCAAATGTTAGTATAATCACGACTTTCCGTCTTTACATTTGAGGCTCAACGCAAAAAAACCGGCACAACCCGAGACATACCAACATGGGTTCGGTTGGTTAGCTTAGGCAGAGACCTTGTTCACTCGGAAAGAACTAATAACGCGACGAAGGTCGCTTTCCTCCTCTCGAAACACGTTTTCAGGGGTTTGTAACCGTAATTCGTAGAGCCTGTTGTTTTCCACTCCGAGAACTGAAAGGTATCGACGATCCCATTCTAGTCTTACCACTCTTTCTTCTGGCATGACCGCCAGTTCGTTGTTGTTGGCGTATGATTTTATGTTCACCTGTTCATGGTGTCAAAACACAAGGGCAAATTATGATGCTGAGGGGATTCAATCCCGGTATTCTAAAGGGAAGGGATGTGAGTGAATAGATATACACCTGGCAAAACTGACTCGACCCGACACCCGAATCGACAACCCAAGGTTGACCCGCGACCCAAATTGACCCGGTCTAACCCACACTTGACATGAATGATATTATAGCAAACGAGATGATATCCCTTTAAAAAATGAAAATAACCAACTCGAAATGACCCGACCCGGCCTGACCCGACCCGACCCGATACCCAGACTGAAGACCCGAGTTTGACCCACAAACCGAATTGACACGACGCCTAACCCGAAGCTAACACGAATGATATTAAGCAAATGAGTTGATATGAAAATAACAAACCCGAAATGACACTGTCCAACCCGAAGTAAACCCGGTATCTCTAACCCAAAAATGGGCCGATCCAACCCGACACCCGGACTGAAGGCCTGAGATTGACCCGCAACCCGAATTGACCTGAAGCTTAACGCGAAGCTGACACGAATGATATTATAGCAAACGAGTTGATATCCCTTTCAAAAATGAAAATAACCAACCCGAAATGACCCGGTTTACTGACCCAAAAATGGGCCGATCCGACCCGACACCCGGATTGAAGACCCGAGCTTGACCCACGACCCGAATTGACCCGGCGCCTAACCCGAAGCTGACACGAATGATATTATAACAAACGAGTTGATATCCCTAAAAAGTAGAAAATAACAAACCCGAAAATGACCCGCCCAGAAGTCAACCCGGTTTTTCTGGCACGAAAATTGCCCTACCCGACCAGACCAGGTGACCCGTTTGCAAGGTGGAAATACATACAATGATGACATATTCACAAAGGTCTTACCTCGACTAGATAATACATCCTTCCATCATCAGCAACCCTGGAAGTCGTCGACAAAATTTCTGCTTCACGACGTACACCAAGTCTCGTTGACATGAATTCAGTCAAATACTGCCTCATCATTCTCCTTCCAGCATCTTCTGGCGAACCCAAATCTTCGACAGTCTTGTAAGTCGATGAAGACGGTGAAGAAATATCGACAGACAGATTCTCGTCAAGAATGTAAGGATCCCTGAAGAATATGTCGGCGCCAGCACCTTTAACTTGAATCCAGTTCTTCGGGTAAGTCAATGAGTAACCGTCGAAGAAGTCTATGTATTCCCTGAAACCGACAGACGGTTGAGCAAGAGCTGAGCCTTGGGTGGCGATGAAACTGGAGAGAAGTGTAGTGAATGCAATCCGTCTCGAGACTGTGAAAGCTGTAGTCTGAGTATATGGTACAAAATGTCCTGTGAGAAATCGATTGTAATTCAATAATCTCGGTTGAGCATTGCAGGAAATAGGGGAAGAACGCAACGAATGAAGCATGCAATTAGTCGCATTACATGCATCTACGGTTGTGATTATTATCAAATCTAAACAAATTATCGTATAATTAGGTTAAACCTCAATCAATTTGAAACAATCTTGTACAGTAATTAACAAAACAATCCTATATCATTCAAACCCTTAAAAAATGGCAAAATCAACAAAACATACTGCTTGAGCATTGCATGAAATGGGGGAAGAAGCCGAAGAACGCAATGAAACATGCAATTAATCGCATTACACACATCTACTGTTGTGATTATCATAATCGACTCATTAAGACGGAATAATTACTCTTTCTGTCTCGATCAATTAACGTATAATTACGTTATACCTAAATCAATTTGAAACAAGCTTGAAATTAACAAAACTAAGATCATTCAAACCCTAAAAAAAGGGGCAAAATCAACAAAACATACTATACTGCTTGAGCATTGCAGGAAATAATGGAAGAACACAACTAATCACGCAATTAGTTGCATTACACGTGGCTACGGTTGTGATTATCATAATTGACTCATTCATACGGAATAATTACTCCTTCTGTCTCGATCAATTAACGTATAATTACCTTAAACCTAAATCAATTCGAAACAAGCTTGTACAATTAACAAAACAATACAGTATCATTCAAAATTTCAAACCCTAAAAAAGAGGTAAAATCAACAAAACATACTGCTCGCGCATTGTAGGAAATAGTAGAAGAACGCAACGAAACACACAATTAATCGCATTACAGACAGCTACGGTTGCAATTATCAAATAATTACTCCTTCTGTCTCGATCAATTAACGTATAATTACGTTAAACCTAAATCAATCTTGTAATTAACAAACTAAGATCATTCAAACACCAAAAAAATATGTATAATCAACAAAACATATTGCCTGAGATTTGCAGGAAGTAGCGGAAGAACGCAATTAGTCGCATTACACTACAAATTAACGTATAATTAGGTTAAACCTAATTCAATTCGAAACAATCTTGCAATTAACGAAACTAAATCATTCACACACCAAAAAAAGAGGCAAAATCAACGAAACATACTGTTTGAGCATTGCATGAAACAATGGAAGAACGCAACAAATTACGCAATTAGTCGCATTACACTACGAATCAACGCATAATTAGGTTAAACCTAAATCAATTCGAAACAATCTTGTAATTAACAAAACTAAGATCATTCAAACTCCAAAAAAAATAAAAAAAATAGCAAAATCAACGAAACATACTGTTTGAGCATTGCAGGAAACAATGGAAGAACGCAGCAATTGAGATGGCGGATGTGGGAAGACAAACGACGTCGTTCGAAGCTTAGTAGCTGAAGTAGCAATGGTAGGAGAAATCGAAGAAGGAAATGGAGAGGAAAGAGTGAGTGGTTTGAGCACGATAATGGAGGACGCCATTTTTTTTCGTTATCCTTTCCTTTCAGAAAACCGACTCATTTTCTCTTCTATTTACCCAACAAATTGTTGGACCGGTCGATCGGGAAAATGGACCGGTTTGGACCGGAAACTATCGGACTGAATCCGGGAAAAAAAACAGTTCGGTCTCTTCGTCCGACAGACCGACACTTTTTGTGATTCCGGTTTTCGGTCCGATCTGAACCCAGTTTTTCTGGTTTGGAACGATTTTGACCGAAAATATTGGAATTATTATAGTAGTTATTTTAATTTTAATTTAAAAAAATTATTTGAAATCCAGTTTAACTAGTCCAACCGTCAGAAAATGTTGGACCGGAATTTGAAAAAAATGTGCTGATTCCGGCCTGGTCCGGTCTTCGATCGACTCAGTTCAGGAGTTTTGACGATTCTGGTTCTGGTCCAAAGTAGTTATGGTCCTGGCCCTAAATCGGTGCATAACCCTAATCATAACGTTGCGAAAGCAGAATTTTAGAAAACAATTCTCGTGACTATTCCTTCACAAATGTCGTTGTAGACTTGAGTTTTGTACAAGGAGTAGATCTGAACCGGTCGGTTAGGGTGGTCAAGCTATGTCGGATTGGTTGATGAATGATTCGGACTCGATTTGATTCTCTAACCTTTTCATTTTGTTTTAGCGGGCGAACGGGTTGGGTTTAGTTAACTCGTTGGGGCGATGGGTGGATAGGGTTGGTTTGATTGGATACGGACTCAGCCGAGGACTATGGATAGGCAAGCGCGAGTTAGACCTGGGTCAAGCGGCTTGTGTAGATTGTAGAGTCGAGAATTGGGTTGGATAGACTCGTTCGATCAGGTCTAAATTATACCATCTGTCATCAAACAAAGGGCTCATTTGGTTCACCATGAGAAAATGAAGTTACCGGAAACTTAAATTCACGTGAATTTGTATTTCATGGAATTACAAAAATATTGTTTGGTTGCCACGTGGGAAATGACACACACCAACACCGAGAAGGGCTTGGTGGTAACTTCCCCTATGATGGAGGAAGTGACCATTCCTGGAGAGTGACAATTCCCATGAAATGGGCAACCAAACAACTCCCTGAAAATGCAATTGAGCCCAAAGACGATGTACACATGAAATACGGTAAAAATATATGATCGGATTTAAAATAGGGTTGGATATGATCATATGATCATTTTGAAGAAAACCAAGAACAAGTCTACGATACCTTGGATATTCTTGACTCGTATAATTTTTCAACCAATAGGATACGAGTATATTTTTTAACAAATTAAACTCAATCACGTAAAATGAAACGATAATTATTCAAGAACCGATGAAATACAGAATATTAATTTTATAATTTCAATTTTGATTTTAATTTTAATTTTAATTTTAATATTCCCACCATTCTAATTGCAAACCGCCATTAAAATTGCCATTAATAAACCATACTAAAAAGACAGCTTTTATTTTTTGTTGTTCTTCCAATCTTCGGACATCTTTTACGGGTAAATCTTTGCCTCACTTTCTTAGATTTTTAATTCCATAATAATTTCATCCACTTTCCTTTTAATAACTTTTAATTGTTCTTCCCCTAATTTTATCCAATTTTTTAAATTCATTTGCATCATTGATTTTGATGCTGTAGTTAGAGAAGAAATTCTGGGTTTTTTGTTTTGAATTTGTAGTTCATTGTTGAAATTACTGAAATGATTAGAACTAATTGTTGTTTTTTGATTGGAAAGATGAAACCATGTTGTAGAATTCTATCAACTTACAGAAATTTATCAAATTTAGGTTATAAATCCCCAATTCACCCACAAAATTTTGAGAAAATTAGAGGAATTCATAGCTACCCTTTTCGATTCTTAGGGTTTCCTTGTGGAATCGAGGATACCCACAAAATTTCATGCTTGAATCAATTGAATGGACCAAAATTTGGACAATCTAGGGTTTGTTCTAGGGTTGGATTAGGTAGGTTTGGTTATGATGCTTCTGATGTTAGGAATTGTTCTACGACGGTCGATTCGAGGACTAATGATAAGAACTTTGAGAATGTTTATATTAAAGGAGGTGTGAATGTTAAGCCTTTGATAGTCGAAAAAACCGGTGAGGAGAAAAATGTCAAAAATGTTGAAATTATTGAGAAGGGTGATAAGATAGAGGATTCGAATGTTGTTGAGGTTGCGAATTCTGAGAAAAAGGAGTCGGAGATTGAGAAGGAGGCATGGAGGTTGTTGAGGAACGCGGTTGTGACGTATTGTAATAGCCCCGTTGGTACGTTGGCTGCAAATGACCCGAATGATAAGTTACCATTGAATTATGATCAAGTGTTCATCCGTGATTTTGTTCCTTCTGCTCTTGCGTTCTTGATGAAGGGTGAAGGGGAGATTGTGAAGAACTTCCTCCTTCATACTTTGCAATTACAGGTGATTCTGCTTTTCGAAATTCTCTCGTGTTATTCAAACTTGATGTTGTGGTTGATTGATTTTGTTGTATTGTATCTCATCGTAGTTCTCCCTTGTCGATTGTTTGCTGATATTTTGGACTAAATCAATATAAACTGTTTGCGATATAGTTATTGTCCGCCTTCCAATTTTTTTTTTTATGATGACTTGACGACTTCAGATATTGATTCTGATTCATGTCAGCCGACCCCAAATCTTTTTGGAACTAAGGTTCCGTTGTTGTGCTAATGCTTGAAGCCTCGGATTGGTTTTATACTCTAATACGACCTCTCACACAAATTCTCTTTGGGCATGAAATGTGGATGCAACACGCGTTTTCTCATACTAAGTGCTAAATATTCCACTTTAGAAATGACGGGTGGCTTGGCTGTGATTTTGAACGCCCGACTTCTGGTCACTTTGACATGAACCAAAACTTTATGGTAATGGTCGAAGTCCCGATATAGGTTTTATAAGTTTTTTTTTTCAAGTAGGGTTGGTTGGTTGATGTTCGTATATTCGAGATATGTGGCCGTAGGCATCCATGGTTGTTTCTATCTGTGATATTTTGGAGCTCACGGTGTTTGTCTTGCCTATCAAAAATAAAACTTAACTCCGTTGCGTGTACGGTGTTTCTTTCTCTTTTCCTATCTCAGAGTTGGGAGAAAACTGTCGACTGCTATAGTCCAGGACAAGGCTTGATGCCCGCAAGCTTTAAAGTCAGGACAGTCCCTCTTGACGGGAACACCGGTACATTCGAAGAGGTTTTAGATCCTGATTTCGGAGAATCTGCTATAGGCCGTGTCGCCCCTGTTGATTCCGGTAAGTACAGTAGAAGCTGCAACCGTTATGGCCTGTGATTAGAATCCGACTATTTTTTTTTACCGAAGATGTCTAGCCCAATGGTTAAGACTGGTTAAGACTAGGTGCTCTGGGACGGTAGGTCTAGGTTCGAACCCCCCTCCCCCTATATTGTAATGCGACTAAGTGCGCTCTTCGTTGAACCACAAAAAAAAGAAAAGAATCCGACCATTTTTGCTGTGCATTGATTCTTGCGCAGGCTTATGGTGGATTATATTATTGAGGGCATACGGGAAGCTAACTGGCGACTACACATTACAAGAGAGAGTCGATGTGCAGACCGGGATAAGATTGATCCTGAACTTATGTTTGAGTGATGGGTTCGATATGTTTCCTACTCTTCTCGTTACTGATGGATCTTGCATGATAGATCGACGTATGGGTATTCACGGTCATCCCCTCGAGATTCAAGTATGTTGACCTCGTCTTGCTTTTTTTCAGCTCTAGTTAATCCGATGACAACTGATTAGCCCCTTAAGTTTGATCAATCGTGAGATTAACCCCTTAAGTTTCAATTGTAAGTAATAATTAAGCCCCGTAACTTTGGAAATTAAAATTTTTATTTTTTTTAATTAAAATTGCACCTTAAAAACAAAAACTCCATTTATTTATACATTTTCTCAGCATACGATAAAATTAATTATATATTTATAAATTGTATGCAATTTTTACATATTTTGGAAAAAAATATATTTGAAAAGAATTACATAAAATCGAGAATTTGTAACATTAATCTCATAGATTATGAGTATAAATTATGGAGTATATTAAAATTATTTAAAAAATTCTAAAAATTATGTTAATAAATTATTTAATTGCTTTTATAATATTAATAATTATTTAGTGTACATTGAATTTATATATAACATGATTTAATGATATAATTTATGTTGAGAATAAAAATAGAATCGAATTTCACTTCTACTCAAATTAACACTTTCGCGGATATTAATGATATACTCCGATTTCTGATTTCTGAGTAATCAAATTTTTTTAGGCACTATTTTACTCAGCTCTACGCTGTTCTCGTGAAATGCTGACAGAAGACGAAGGATCCAAAAACCTGATCAGAGCCATCAACAACAGACTAAGTGCATTATCATTCCACATTCGAGAATATTACTGGGTAGACATGGGAAAAATCAACGAGATTTACCGATACAAAACTGAAGAATACTCCATGGATGCAACTAACAAGTTCAACATCTATCCCGAACAAATCCCGCATTGGCTAATGGACTGGATTCCAAGTGAAGGTGGATATATGCTTGGAAATCTTCAGCCGGCTCACATGGATTTTAGGTTCTTCACTCTTGGTAATCTTTGGAGCATTATTTCATCTGTTGGAACTCCGAAACAAAATCAGGCGGTTCTGAATCTGGTTGAAGCCAAGTGGGATGATCTCATCGGCCAAATGCCGTTGAAGATTTGTTATCCTGCTGTCAAGAATGAGGAATGGCGCATTATTACAGGAAGCGATCCAAAAAATACGTGAGTTTTTTTTTTTTTTGCTCGGTCTACTTATTTAATCACGACAACCCAAAAATCGAAAATGTTGCCCTAGATGTGTTGGATGGAGAATAGTGACGTGAACTGTTTTTTTTCCGGTTTCTTGCAGGCCTTGGTCGTACCACAATGGCGGCTCTTGGCCTACACTGTTATGGCAGGTAAGTTTGGATTCGGTTTTAATTAGGGGTGTGCAAAATCCGATCCAGACCGGACCCGGAATAAAACATTCCGGTCCGGTCTCAGGTCCATCATTTTGGGCGATTCTGGGTTCCATTCTGGTCCGGTCCGGTCCTGACCCGGTTTTTTCCGGTCCGGACCGGAAAGACCGGAATTATATTTATTTGATAAAAATTCTGGCCTAACCGGTCCAACCAGTCCGGAATTTTCCCGTCTGGGTTTGGTCCGGATTTTTTTGAAGATTCCGGTCCGGTCCAATCTGGGTCCGGTCCGGTCCTGGACCGGTGCACAGTGTCGTTTACTGAAAATACACATGACACGTACTTTAAAGGAACGAATTGTGAGTCGTGAACCTTTTTTGCAGTTCACTTTGGCATGCATCAAAATGGGTCGGACCGACTTGGCAGAAAAGGCGGTCGAGGTGGCCGAGAACCGGCTTCAACTAGACAGATGGCCAGAATACTACGACACCCGGTACGGAAAATTTGTGGGAAAACAAGCACGGCTTTACCAAACCTGGACAATCGCCGGGTTCCAAACCTCCAAAATGTTCCTACAAAACCCCGAAAAGGCATCCTTACTTTACTGGGACGAAGACTACGAACTCTTGGAAATATGCGTTTGCGCCCTTAACAAAACCGGTCGGAAGAAATGCTCTCGTGGCGCTGCCAAATCTCAAATTCTTGTTTAAGACCCGTTTTTGAAAAAACCCGGTATTTACTATTTACGCTTTTACTCTAATCATAGGGTAGATTATGGTAAAAAAAGGGGGCAATGAGGTTTTTTTTACTCCTCTTTGCAATTGTTTCGACGGTTTCTACAATTCTACTCCATGGCGAATTATGATTTCTGTCACGTGTTTTTAGTGCGGTTGTTAGGAAGTGTGGCGGGCGGTCTTGTACTTTGAGACGGTCCGTTTATTTATTGCTAATTGACGAGTTGTTTGTTTTTTTAACACAAAGGGATTAGGGATTAGGGATCGTCTCACGGTGTAAGACTGTTTCACACAATAATTACTGAGTTAGGGAATATTGTGAAGTATTCCGGCCGTCGTGTTTGTACAGTATAATTTGTGTAACACTAAGTATAATTTACAGTTTGTGTAAGATGTTGGTATAGAATGATTTTGAATGATTATATGTTTTAATTCTCGATTTGTGTTCTTTGTAATCTAATCGAGCTTTATCGATATTTCTCTTGGTGTAAAGAGAATCACGATGATAAATATGATCACGAGGGAATTTGAACTCGGGATCTTATTAAATGACAAATACTCCGTTTAACTTAAGTTGTTCGCTAAATAACTCTAAGTGGAGTATTCACTTTTTAGTTTTTACCATAAATCGGTACTCATTTAGATACTTTTTGATTTTTTACCTTTAGTAATTTCGAATTTTACTACTCGGTACGGGGAGTATAACATAAGACCGTCATTCGAGTTTTTTTTTTAATTACCTACCAGACATCCGAACTGAACGGCCGAGTTTGACTGGAACTGGAATTGACCCGTTTATGAGGTTTAGTTTTTACCCTTCCCTTTAATTTTTTTTACCACTCTCATCCTGATTGATCCAAACTGATCCGGCCTACCCCAAACTGATCCCTAAAAAGGTAAACTTTCAAACAAAAAATGACCCGAACCTAAAATGACTCTGCCCGACCAAAACTCGACCTAATTTTCCCGACACAGGAAAAAAATCTTGATCCAAACCCGATCTGACTCGAACCCAACCCATTCGCCAAGTTTTTCACCCTTTCCATTAACCTTTTTTTTTTTTTACCACTCTTATCCCAATTTTACCCTCTTCTCCTTTCACCACCCCCTTCAATCCTTCATCTTGTTTATCTTCATAGATGATCACCACATTGCATTCACTCCTCTCCTCTCACACTCAACACTCAAAAAAAAAAAATCCCAGAAAAATCCCCAATTTTATTGTGTTCTTGAGGTAAAAATTAGGGTAAAAAAATGGCAGAAAATCAATTCAAAAAGGGAACAAAGGTAGAAATAAGCATAGAAGAAGAAGGATTCAGAGGAGCATGGTTTACTGGTACAATAATCAATCCACCATCAAAAACAAACCCCAAAGTTTTAATCGAATACGACACATTATTATCTGGGAAAAACAGTTCAAAACCCTTAAGAGAAAAAATCGATTTGATTCAAATTAGACCAATTGCACCAAGAGAAATCGATAGATTGTTCAAATTAGATGAAGATGTTGATGCTTATTATAATGATGGGTGGTGGGAAGGTGTGATTACACAAGTTGTTCTTGAAGGAAACGAAAAAGATGGAATTTGTAAGTATTTTGTGTATTTTAGACCAACTAGAGAACAATGTGAGTTTAGAGGGAGTGAATTGAGATTGCATAGGGAATGGGATGGTGTTAATTGGATTCCTCCTTTGGAAGAGGTTAGTGGGTTTTTTTTTTGCTGTTGGATTGTTGATTTTTTTTGTGTGAATTTTTAGGTATTTTGATGCAGTTTTTGATGATTATTTGGGTAGTTTTTTGTTTGCTGGGTTAATTTTTGTGAATTTGCAGGTATTTTGATGCAATTTTTTGATGATTATTTGGTTAAATTTTGTTGATTTTGTGAATTTGCAGTTATTTTGATGCAATTTTTTGGTGATTAATTGGGTTAATTTTTTTGATTTTCTGAATTTGTAGGTATTTTGATGCAATTTTTGATGATTTTGTGAATTTGCAGTTATTTTGATGCAATTTTTGATGATTATTTGGGTAATTTTTTGTTTGGTGGGTTAACTTTATTGCTGTTGATTTGTTACTGTTGTGAATTTGCAGTCATTTGATGCAATTTTCAATGATTAATGGGTTAAATTTTGTTTTCTGGGTTAATTCTGTTGCTGTTGATTTGTTAATTTCGTGAATCTGCAGTTAATTTTCGTTGTTTGAATTGAAATTACAGTCATTTGATGCAATTTTTCGATGTTTAATGGGTTAATTTTTTGCTGTTTGATTCGAAATAGCAGTCATTTTACGCAGTTCTCGATCGCTGGTGGGTTAATTTTTGATGATTAATTGGCTAATTATTGTTTGCTGGGTTAGTTTTTGTTGTTGTTAATGTGTTAATGTTGTGAATTTGCTGTCATTTAATGCAATTTTCGACGATTAATGGGTTAATTTTTGTTGTTTGATTTGAAGTCAGTCATTTGATGCACTTCTCGACCGTAATTTTCATCTCACAAATTCTTGTCTGATAAACATATTCATCACAAACTTGTAATGCGTCAAATATGTCACCTTCACCCACATCTAGATACTGTTGTGGGTCATTTGAAATAGTAGGTCTCCTGAGTGACGGTTTCTCATTAACTTTACTGAGAGACTAAGTACAAATGGAAGTAACAGTGGTACCAAACCTAATAGAAGTCGGTCATTTGAAATATGTCACCCACATCTAGATACTGTTGTGGGTCATTTGAAATAGTAGGTCTCCTGAGAGACGGTCTCTCATTAACTTTACTGAGAGACTAAGTACAAATGGAAGTAACAGTGGTACCAAACCTAATAGAAGTAGGTACGATTAACATAAAAAAGTATACAAATATAAAGATGGTACACTTATAAAAACAGGTACAAAACAAAGTTGTAATTTAAAGGTACAAATATAACATAGGGTGGTACGGAAGAGTGGTCTCTCAATAAGTTATAGAGAGACCGTCTCTCCCAAGATTTTGTGCATTTGAAAACCGTCTATTATGGATAACGACCTCATATATTGATTCATGTTAGCCGACTCCAAATCTTTTGTGACGACTAAGGCTTCTATTGTTGTTGTTGTTGTTGTTGCTCATGTTTCTTATGATTCTTCTTCATCTCTTAGACCCGTGACGTGGGACCCACCGCCGACTCCAAAACTCCCTCCGAAGAAAAGAACCCGCTCGCCAAAGGGACCCGTGTCGAGGTGAGCACCGACGAAGACGGGTTCGAGGGCGCGTGGTTCGCCGCGAGTATCCTCGAGGTCATCACGAAAGACAAGTTCCTCATCGAGTACACCGACCTAATGACCGACAACAACAACACCCAATTCGTGAGAGAAGAGGTCGACGCCTTCCACATTCGACCGTGTCCTCCAAAAGTCGACATCATCAAATTCAAACCCTACGAGGAAGTCGATGCTCTTTACAACGACGGGTGGTGGGTCGGGATCGTGTCCAAAATCCTCGGCCCCTCGAAATACGAAGTTTACTTCAAGACAACGAGTGAGAAGATCGTGTTTAAGCATGAGAAGTTAAGGCCGCATCAAGATTGGATCAACGGGAAGTGGGTTGTAGCATCCGAGGTATACCTTACGTGAAAACTCGTTCGCAGTCTTTTACATATGTCAAGCTAGTTTAGTTAGTAAAGTCGTGACTTGGTTAACACCAAAAATAAAAATTCTCGTGATGAATCGATCTATTTCATTGTCGTTTTTAGCCTTCAGTTCACACTATTACACCTGTCAAAACTCGACCCGACCCGTTTTTGTAGAGTCATGAACCTGAAATCTAGTAAAATATTGTTTTCAATATTTTTTAAAAATTAAACTTTATAATTAAAGAGTATAATAATAATACTCTTTAATACTAAGTATTGTCAGTATTGTTTTCAATATTTTTTAGTATATAAAAATATTGTCAGTATTGTTTTCAATATTTTTTAAAAATTAAATAATAAGTATTATTTATTTTAATACTAAGTATTAAAATAAATAAAAATTTAATATATATAAAAAAAAAATTGACTTAAAAAGCGGTAAAAAAATTAGGAATTCGGAATTATTTCTAACCCGACCCACCCGACCCGTTCGACTGGTCTATTCACTATCATCGATAGTTTGTTTCGTAGGATGAACTTTTTTCGGTTATTATTCTTCTTTTCTTGTTTTTTTTTTTATTTTTTTTTATTTTTTATTTTTATTGTACGTAGCTGATTCGATATTAACTTGGTTGACGGTGTTTCAGGCATTGAATCTGTCATTCTGAGGACCGAAGAAGATGTTTCTGGCTCGAGAATTCTTCGAATTGATTCATGATTAAGTGATGTTTTGATTCTGTTCAAGCCTTTCAAGCCACAAACTGGTGACATTCGAGACTGGCAGACAGACGGCTTTTGTATTGAACGGACACGGAAAAAAAAAAAAAAAAAACCGGGTGTGAAAATAACTCGTTATGGCTCGATGGAAATGGCCTTCGATGGTTCGAACAATTGCATCGATTTTTTTTTTCATTAGGGTTTACTCAATTGGTTGTATGAAATGAACATGTAGATGTAGCCATTTGGATTTTTAATGTAAGGGCGGTAAATCTTTCTCTCAAGAGTTTTAACACGGCTGCATCCCCTGCGAGTTCATCTAAGTGTTCATGAGTTTTCTTCGAACATTTGTGATAACGGTGTTTTCATTTTTAGATGGAATTTGAACTTATACCTCTCACGACATTACCAACTAGAGAGTATAATATCTATCGTTCGTGCTTGGTATTACCTCTCGTGAGTCGTGAATTACTGACTTGATCAACTACAGTAAGCGGTTAAAGTAATAATTCCGCTATCACCCTTTTTTTACCGGTGTGAGATCACTTGTGTAGTTGTGTGCGAAGCTCTCACATTGAGACGGTATGACAATAAACGAGTGAGATCATCTTACACTCTTACGGTATAATTAATCAATTTATTTGAATCAACTATTGGACAATGAGAATCAGAAGTTCAAAATTTTACAGAAAAAAATATCAAAAGAATCCCAGCTACGAAAAAGAAGCCGGAAATGAATCTCGAAAAAAAATTAACTTGATGCTGAGCTTATGCAGTCGGATGTTGATGTCGTCTGAGGACAGTAGTCGTTAAGCAAGGTCTCGATATGGTTAATCTCCTTCGGTAATGACCCGGTTAAGACCTGTTTTCAATAACACAGGTAGCTCGAAGGTTAGAGCCAACTCATATAATATACTACGAGTATACGACATCTAACTGAAATTATCGTCAGTACAATGCTCATCTAAATTTTTGCGAAAAAACAGATAAGATCGCCTGCATGTCGGACAAAAAAATTGAAATTTTAGACATAAAAAAGTGAAAATTAAGACAAAAAATTTGAAAATTTAGACTAAAAAATGGTGAAAACTAAGACTAAAAAATTGAAAATTTAGACGGAAAATTTTGCCCAAAATAGTCGTGTCTGACACCTTGACATTGTGTCTAAGTAACACAGCGTTCTTGAATACTGTTATAAACAAATTCGGCAGTAAAATCAAACAAGTGGAAGTTCTACCTCATAGCCAGTATCTGTTATAAGGACTTCATCTTCGATTCTGATTCCGACACCTTGATACCTGCGCGTACACACGAGGGTAGAAAAAGGTCGATCGATCATGATTTCAATCAAGAAAAAGAAAATTCTGACCCGGTCTCGGTTAAGTGACTCAAAAAATTTGAAATCAATCCAACGATCTTAAAAATCCTCCCTCATAATACATAACTTTGATTTAAACCAGCGTGGAGGCGTGATTACCTCTCTGGACCGTCAAATGTAGGTGGAATGTAAATCCCTGGCTCGATTGTGATAACCTTACGAGAGAGAAAAATGAGAATCATGTGAAAAAACAAATGAATGCCGGTAAATTTTCATTCTGCAAACTACTGTAAGACGCATGTTATGCAAAGTGCAACATTTACGACTTTATTTTAAGCCAAAAGCATCTGAATTTTCTGACCAAAAAAAAAGAAAAAAAAAAAAAGCCAAGCGACATCAGAAATACTAATAAAAATAAAAATATATAACGGGTTTTTATGAAAAATATAAAGGGTTTTTATGAAAAAACGGAATAGTATTTATGAAAAATAAAAATATTAATAAGTTGAAAAGCGGCAATAATAAATTTTTAAAGGGTTACAGACTCCAAAGTTAAAGAAAAAATGAAAAAAAAAAATCCCAAAAAAGGGTTAAACAATACAGTAAGAAAAATGCATGCTACTTACTACGCCAGGCTTCAGAGCACGGTCATTGCTGATCGTAGCGCAATCATGAACATCCATGCCTAAATAGTGACCTAATGAATAAAACAAGAAGTGATAAGTCGGTCTATTTAGATGTCGAAATTTCAAGCTAAAATCTATATATCCAAGTACTCGACAAGAATCGAATTAATCTCGAGAGTCACACCTATATTTGTGGGATTGAGCTGATGATATAATCGGTAACTGCTCGCTCTAGCTTTCAATATTCCTGCTTTTGTTAATCCTCTGTAAAGCTTTTGAACCTACACAAGTACACAGCATACAATCAGTTAGCATGTATAATCAGAATCACATTAGAACACCAAGTATTACAACAACATCAGAGCCTTGGTTCCAAAAAGATTTGGGGTCGGCTAACATGAATCAATATCTAAAATCGTCATTCAAAAAATATAAATAACATAAAAATAAAAAAATAAAATAAAACGGAAGACGGAAAATACAATAAAATAATAATAAGAATACACTTTCAAACGCAAAATTAAGTTGAAAGCGTTGATAATAAGTTTTTAAAGGCTTACAAACTCCAAGTTGAAGAAAAAAAATATTAAGTAAAAATACTAGCAGGAAAAAAATAGGTAGTATGATTTTATTTTTTTTGAAAAAAAAGGACACTGGGAATTCTGATTTTTTTTCGCAATTCTAATGTTTTTTTTAATAATTTTTACCAGCGATACGGGATTTGGTTTTGAGAGCATTATAATGCGGTGTATTATGTGGCAAATAGTAAAATTTCTAACAGTTGTGTATACTGTATAACATAATAAATGACAAACCAAAAATCAGAATTGCAAGCTTGATTTATTAGATAAGAGACCGCAGGATATCGTACCGAATGCTCGTGTATTTCGCGTATGCTAATGCCTGGTTTACAGAGCTCTATAC
Source organism: Agrostemma githago (assembly GCA_958450325.1). Classification (NCBI taxonomy): domain Eukaryota; kingdom Viridiplantae; phylum Streptophyta; class Magnoliopsida; order Caryophyllales; family Caryophyllaceae; genus Agrostemma; species Agrostemma githago. Next base: position 81,812,781 of record OY288240.1, read on the forward strand.
ATTCTTTGTTCGTCTCCAAAATAAGCTCATAGAGTTCAGCCTGTAGACAAAGAAGCGATGCACATCGGAACTTATGAAAGTGATAACTAAGAAGATGAGAAATTTTCTGCATTATAATTGTAAACTAAATTAGGGGACTAGTAAAAGGGCATTAAATTCAGAGTAAATTATCAATAACCCCCTTTTAAAATACACATTTGTAAAATTACTCCCTTTAGAATTTTTTGTTAAAAATTACTCCCAAAATTTATTCAAGTTCAAAAATTGCTCCAAATTACTCCGTATATTTTTAGGACGAAAATGCCCTTGGTTAGAGAGTGAGTTGCAGTAATAGAAAATAAAAAAAGGTAGGGGCATATTCGTCCTAAAAGCATAATTTGGAACAATGTTTGAACTTTGAACATATTTTGCAAGTAATTTTTAACAAACAAAATTCAAAAGGGAGTGATTTAAGGAATTCTATCTATATAAATTAAGATATTTCGAGAGAATAGCTTACATGAGCAGGAGAAAATCTACCATGTGGCGGCCATGTCCGAGTCATGTCACTGACATAACCATGAAACTCACATCCAATGTCCATTAGCACTAGTTCATCGCTTTTAACCTGAAAAACGACGATGAGGCTTCACAAAGTGCACCTAGACTTAGTTTCATTGAATTGAACTAAAAAAGAGTTGAAATAAGATGAACTCACGTTTCGATCATTTCGGGAATAATGTATCACACTTCCGTTAGAACCACCACCAACTACAGGATTGAATCTAGTGAACAAACAGAAAAAAAAAAAAAAATTATACCACATAAATACATAACCCATCTACATAGAGTAACGGGTCAACGGTCAGGTGGGGGTCCTTTTCGGGTTTGTGAGAATCCGGGTCGGGTTGGATTGGGTTGGGCAAGTTAACTTTGAAACATGGGGAGGTATATAAAATAAAGAGATACCGAAAATACATGTATAACCTTTGAATGATATAAAGTGTTTTCAAGAGGAAGATAGCTTACGCCATTCTTTGGGCGCCTCTCATTTTGCATTCATATTCTACTTTTGCTGCCATCATACCTTCGTGTGGATAGGTCTTTGAGTCAAACATTGTCCGCAAAAGAGCCTATGAAAAAAATAGAATTAACACTTAATATTTTAAAAAATTCAAATAAGACTCTGTTCTTTTGGAATGAAACTGACTGAACTTAACTTAACTTAACTTAATTTAGCTGAAACTGACTGAAATATAGAAACAAAATATGCCTCATGGAGCTGAACTGAAATGAAAATGAATGAATATAAGTCCAAAAGAACAGGGCAAGCAGCAAATAGAGAAGTTACCTGGCAACCAATTGAGCTAGCCTCTCGCATCAAGTGAAGTTCCGCTGGTGATTTAACCCAACGCAATTCGTGAGTGTATGCAGAAATGTCTTTTACTTTGCCCTTGTCGAGCACCTTTTGAAAGGACTCCAATTCCGTGTAAGTTTCTGTAGCGGTCTTCACATTATGAAACAATGCAGAAGATTCTCCGATGATGCCAGGAAGTTTCTGTTCGGGTCAACCAAATCGAACAAAATAAAGTGTCAATGCATGAAGGGTACCCTACATCTCAAAAGCTGCTACATATCACCGTGTAACCCTAAACCGTGAAACTCATCACGGAAATTGTCTCACGGATTGCATCGCCTCACTCCTTTTTCATGATATAAGAAGCTAATCACTTAGGAAGACAATTTTTTTAACATTATAAATCTAAAGAATACTTTGTTTGTTTTTTATTACAAAAAACTCCCTACCGTGGATATTTAAAATCGGAGACTATTATACAGATATAAACTAATGATACAAAAATTTTAATACACCCGACTCTGCATATATGATACCTCTCTGCAGCTAAGATAACAGTAGCATAACCGTGTTGAGCAAAGAAAAAAGGACAGTGCACATTACAAACACGCATCCAACGTAGCGCATAGAAGCAAAAAGAACAAAATAAAATACAAAAATAAAAAATTACTCGTACTCTGTAATATAGAGCTTGGGAAAAGGTACCTGACGAAGTTTAGATATGGGAAATGCCTGTTCGGCCTTGAATATCTCCAATGCCTCGTTAACCCCAGCAGTCCTGCCTTCCCAAGTGACGTCCTAGAAAATCGAAATATATCAGGATATCGCTTAAATCAGATACGAAGCACATAACAGCAGTCATTGACTTGCTTTCGATTAAAGTTTCGACCAAGCGATTTAGAGGAAAAATTTAATTAAAAAAAAATCTTGTTTTGAGTCGACATTACACCTAGATTAGACTCCGTATGTTTTAAAAGTGGGAAAGTGAAGCATACATGAAGTGTTGCCTCTGGCATAAACATGCATAAACCAATATCGTGACCCAAAACAGCAATTCCACCAGGCTGTTGACATCCAGTGAGATACGAATAATCAGCATCTTGTCGGAATGGATAAGGCACCACGTCGGTCATCATCTTCACAGAGGCGGCTGCAATGATGGCTACACTATTTTTCGGGAGAAGCTCCAAAAATCTTTTTCTTCTCGTTATGTACTCATCACTCGTTATACCGTGAGTGATCTCTCCGTCTTTTAGTAACTATAACAACACAATTCCAAGATTTATTCTCTTCACGCAATAAAATAAAATACCGTAAAACGAAATAAAAACTTGTACGAGATGTTATATGCGAGATCAACCCATTAACAAAATAATTAAATGACGAATAAATCGGTATTTGGATTGATATCATGTGTGAGCTCATCTCATATAAAACATATAAAACTCCCGGTGAATATGTGACTCGGCATTGAAGGAATACCTCAGGGTGCGATAAAGGAGTTGGTTGGCCAGCATCGAAAATAGAAGCTGTAGAATATGAGTGACATCCTATTGCCTGAAAACACAGAAGTAACCAATAGCATACATTAAACAAAAGGGTTAGTTACATACACGGTCGTAGTTCTTTCCAACTTAATTTTAGCGCATTTAAGTTAGGATAAGCTCTAGCCGAAAAGAACATGATCTTACACTAATTCAAATCATAGCACACAAACAACACGACTAGTAGTCTTGCGTAAGGTCGTAAGAATAGTACTCATAATTTGGGATTCGAACCTCATCGGCATCATAATCGCATCCAAATTACAAATCTCAACTACCCAACTAGCATAGTTTGTAAGGTCATAAGAACTGTACTCGTGATTTGGGATTCGAACCTCAACAGCATCATAATCGCATCCAAATTATAACTACCTAACTATCTTAGTTTCATAGTTTGGAAGGTTGTAAGAACTGTACTCGTGATTTGGGATTCGAACCTCAACAGCATCATAATCGCATCCAAACTATACAAATGTCAACTACCTAACTAGCTTAGTTTCATAGTTTGGAAGGTTGTAAGAAATGTACTCGTAATTTGGGATTCGAACCTTATTAGCATCATAATCCCATCCAAATTACAAATCTCAACTACCCAACTAGCTTCGTTTGTAAGGCCGCAAAGAACTAACTGTACTCATAATTTGGGAGTCGGACCACATCTGCATCAAAATCGCATCCAAATTACACCTCCCAAGTAGCTTAGTTTGTAAGGTCGTAAGAATCCAAATTACAACCCAGCCACCCAATTAGCTTAGTTTCTAAGGTCGTAAGAACTGTACTCGTGATTTGGGATTCGAACCTCATCAGCATCATAATCACATCCAAATTACAAATCCCAACTAACCAACTAGCTTAGTTTGCAAGGCCGTACTCGTGATTTGGGATTCAAAACTCATCGACATCATAATAATCGAATCCAAATACACTTTGTTTCATGAATTCAAAACAATCATAACAAAATTAAACTACACAATACCTGATTTGACACCTAAATCCAGAAACTGAACTGATTATCACGAAGAAACAATGAAAAATTCAGCATTTTAGCAGAAATGTACAAGAAAAACATCAACAAAAGTAAATTCAAACCAATCATAACAAAATCTTAACCAGCTTAGTTTGTAATGTCGTCTCGTGATTTAGGATTCAAACCTCATCGACATCATCCAATCCAAATGCGCTTTGTTTCATGAATTTATAATTATAGCTATAACCAGATTGTAAAAATTAAAAAAAAAAAATTAAAAAAAATATTATATTATCCAAAGTAAATTCAAACCAATCATGAAGAAACAATGAAAAATTCAGCAATTTAGCAGAAATCAAACAATTATCGGAACTTAAAATTCAAAAAAAAAAATGAAATTACAGGAGTGGAATTACTAACTCTTTTGTAAAGGGATCGCTGACATAATCTTCTAGTTAAATACTGCATGTTTCATACAAATGGCGTGCTTATATAAAGTGAATTGATTAATTAATTTCGAAACTGGAGTTTGATCGAAGAAATTAAAGAACTAGGCTTAGAGAATTGGGGATTGGGAGTTGTTTAAACCCTAGGGTTTAAGGATGTAATTGATTGAATTGGAAATACTAGTAGTACATTTTTCACAGTTTTAAGGGTGTAATTTTAGATTTTTATCGCAATTTTTCAAAATAAAACCCGTATTATTCTACTCGAAATAACGAATACTTTTTAAAAATATTTTTAAAATTATTTTAAGAAGTAAAATTTTCACATTTTCGAAAATAAATGTTTTAATTACAATGTATAAGACGTAATTTATCATAAAAAAATCAAATTAAATCTTTATTATTCTACTCAAATACGTATTTTTTTCGAAAACAATGCTCGACAAATACATATTAAATACTTTCGAATGTTTTGTATTTCATGCCCTAGAGGAAAAAAAAATAGCATTATACGCCTTGTTGTACAGTAACATTGTACCAACCGGGCAAATTTGTGTATATTTATCGAGCTTATAAAAGTTTCTGAGCTGAGTTGTAAGTTTTTGAGCTTAAACATTTATATGATTTAACTCGACAATTTTACAAACTCGGAAAATTTACAGCAAAACTCAAAATCTTTGTGATAAAACTCAAAATCCTAAAATCAGTGGTACATAGAGTTATGTACAACTGGTTGTATAATCTTCTGATTGATACCAGGGTTCACAATGGCATCTTTTTATGACATTATGTACTTGGTACGAGACGAGATGGTACCTCATCGAAATTACAATTACTTGGTACGAGACGAGATGGGGTTACGAGACGACAAAATTTTTATAATACGGTACGAAGTAGCATTCGACATATTGACATCTTAAATTGAATGGGTAAAACCGAAATTCATTCTCTTTTTTTTAGTCCTATGAAGCGCACTTAGTCACATTACAAAATAAAGGACGAAAGAATTCCATCTTAACCAATAAACTAAGACGTATGGTTTAGAAATTCTATCTCGTTTGAAAGAACATATCATGTAAACCGTCGAAGAAACTCTTTTACTTGATCGATATAAGGAGGTCGAGTAGGGATTATATGTCCGGAATCATGCTCAACAATAACTCGACACCCATCTTCAAAACACGACGCAAGTTCCCCACTATAACTCGACGATATTTGTCTATCTCCGCCTCCCGCACCAAAAACATGAAGTGACGGGCACCTAATCGACCCTTCTTCGTGCCCTTCTAAATTAACTTTAAAACCCGAACACATAATCACAAACCGGAAATCTAAAACCGGGTCAAGTTTGGCATTTTGTGCACAAACGAGAGCCGTCATTGCCGCACCTTGTGAAAACCCTAAAACCCCGTCAAACGGCCCGTTTTCAAAAAAATATGATTTCAAAAACGATAGTGATTCTTCGAAACCTTCGGTTTGGTGTAGGTATTGAAATGGGTCGAAGGGTGTTGAATTTTTTTCCCAATTGTTTGCTTGTGTCCCGAGGGAACCGGGAGATACTAACCAAGCGTACTTTTTGGTGCAAGTTATTGTCGGAGGAGGGTCGATTTTGTTGGGTTGGTATATGAAGGGTAGTTCGTGGGGAGCGTTTATGTAAATGAGCTCGGCTAGAGTTTTGAGTTTTTTTGCTAAAGACGAGGTTCTTCCCTTGAAACTGGAAGCGTTTTGGCGAAATCCGTGTAGGCATAAAATCCTTAGTTTCTTCGAAGGGCCTGCAGTCGAGAGATTCGAGATAGATGAGAAAACCATCAACTCATTCTGGCAGGTAAACAAACACAAAATTTTACTCGTATAACGTCGGCCTTGTTCTTTTGGACTTGTATTCAATTCAAACACTTAACACTTTCAGTTCAGATACATTCAGTTTAGTTCAGACACATTAATAATAATACATCATAATAATAATAATAATAATAATAATAATAATTATTATTATTATTATTATTATTATTATTATTATTATTATTATTATTATTATTATTATTATTATTATTATTATTATTATTATTACTCCCTCCGATTATTTAGATTTGCAACGTTTACTATTTGCACAAATAATAAGGTTGTGAGTGGAGATGGTGGATCTCACCAATAAAATATAAAGCTTACACAAACAAAAACCTACCTATTATAGAAATGTTGCAAACCTAATGAATTTGTCAAATATGGAATATGTTGCGAATCTAAAGAATCGGAGGGAGTATTAATTAATAATATTACTTTTATTATTATTTATTACTTTTATTAATTATTTTTGTTATTAATTATTATTATTATTATTATTCATTCATTTATTTATTTATTTCATTTTCAATTCACTTTAGTCAGTTTCAATCCAAAAGAATAGGGCCTTACTCCGTACGTTTTTTTCTCGGCTTATTTTCGGTTCACTTCACTTCAGCTTAGTTCAATTTAGTTCAGTTCACGCAGCCCCATAAACTTATTCTGTCTCGGCCGATTCAGCCCGCTTTAGTTCAGTTTTAAGTCCAATTCACTTCAGTTCAGTCGATAATTCAGTTCATTTCAGATCATAAAACCCATTTCAGCCTTACACGGGAGACAGCCTACGACTAAATACCGAGTATATGGGCTGGTTTCACATGTGAACCCTCAGTCCCTCATATACAAGACTCACTGGAAAACAGAAGAACGTGAACAAATGGTTCAACAAGAAACTAAAACTCGGAGGGATTAAAAGGGGTAAGCAATTAGAGTAATTTGTGTCGTTCTGAAATTAGAATTTAAAAGAATCGGGAAATTAAGAGGGTGTGAACTGTGAAGATGTGAACCTGTTTCTGCAACTAAAGTAGTGCTAAAGTTAAGGCGGATCTTACCTGGATTCGGACTGAGGCAAGGGGGTCCAGTACACGATATCCCAGTCTCGCACAGCTGACCTTCTAAGTCATTGTCATTAAGTGTTGGAGAAGACTCGGCAACTTTTCCGTACTTGTGGCATAACTCACATACATATTGGACTGGCTCCTTCTGCACATATTAGAAACAAACATCGTCAGAAATGCAGAAAGTGCGTCGACACATTCGAATACATTAATATAAAATATTTATTTTCTTTAAAAATAATCAGAACTGTCGGTTTGTGGCTGAATACTGGAATCCTCAACGTGAATACTGGAATTCACGAAATCAAGTTTTTCAGTAATATTAGCTGCAAGGAGACTTGACCTTTGAATCCTCAACGTGTCTTACTTGTGTGACAGTCTTGCCCAAGTTATCACCCATTCAGTAATAATTTGTCACCAACTCACTACTTCCGCTAGGATAATGATACGGGGAAAGTTACCTAAACTGCAAAAGCCTTGCCCTAAGAATATTCGAAGATTCACCGTTTTATAAGCAGCAGAAAACTATAATTTGGCAAGAAACGCAGGTCACTGAACAACATCGACCCAAATCAGTACTTTTTTTTTAATATTTTGATATGAATGAACGGGGTAGCTAAAATATTAACAGTTCAGCACTGATGAATCTAAGTTTCCTTTTTCATCCGAGGATGAATATACATGGTGGCGTTTCAGTCAGTCTAAACACATGGTGGCATCAATAGCTAGCTCAAACGCATGTACTGTATGAAATACATGGAGCGTGATATGCAGATGTGGCATTTGATATGCAGTCATGCAGACATAGGCAATAGTGTACTACTAACCTGACAGTCATTGCAGACTAAAACAAGCATCCGGCAAAAGGTACAACGCTGGCGAGAAGAATAGTCATCGAACGTTTTGCTACAAAGGAGACATTTACCGATAACACATTCACTTGAACTCCCGACTGCTATCCTACCACAAAAAGATGAAACAGTTGAGCAATTGACTGTAAAACATTAAAAAAAATCAATCTAGATCACGTTAAACATTTACTTTGCTTCCCGAAAAGATGTGGCTGGTATGATGTAGGCACAAGTGTAACTCGATAGATCGGGATTAGTAGAGATTAGGCGGGAATTGCAGGGAGCAAGGAGAGTGGCATGAAGAGTGTAATGAAGGTAATAGCTTACCGGTGATCATAAACAAAGTTTTTTCCCTTGAAAAAGCCACCGTCTGGAAACTGTTCCAAGTACCGCTGTATTCCGCCATATAACTGGAGGTTAACCAAAAATATGTTAAAGACGGAATTTATCGTCATAACCAACCATATTGAATACATGCAATATAAAGATTAACTATAGGAGAAGATTTATAAGACTAAGCTAAATTACTGGACTAAAAAACAGATTTAAAGCACATGTTATGTTTCTTCATACATCATCGATTTAATGATAAGTTTACCTGAAATACATTTTCAAACCCAGCACCTTTGGACCTAATATATGCAGATGCCATCTCGCACCTTATTCCTCCTGTACAATACCTGCGTCACATATCTAACATGTTGGAGCTGGTAAAATTGTAAAACATACGCCTACATACTGACGTATACTCCGTGACAAGTTAACAGTAGGAAATACATAGATGATAAGATAAAAAGAGCGTTGTGTTACTGATGTGGTGTGTATAATTGAGAAAAATAGCCTCGAAACTTACATAAGGACACAATTGCCACGCAACTTCTCAGCATTACTATCTATCCAACTAGGCAGATCACTATACTGCCTTGTAGCTGGATCTAAAGTCTCGACATTCGGCAACTCAAACTTCCCAATTCTAGTCTCGTACAAGTTCCTTGCATCAAGAAGAACAACCTTATTGAAGTCAACGGGAGCTTCGTCCTTCAACAATTCTCCTTTCAAACATTAAAAAGTTTAGCATGCTTCCACACCAAAACACAATCAAATTAAAACATAAAAAATTTCCCCCTAAACTACACAAACATTCTGCTGAGTTCACAAACTAACAACAGCGAGAAAAATGACTAACAAAAAGGAACTAGGCATGAACAATTCATGGAGTTGGAAATGTGGACTTTAATCAATAACAAGCTATTTTCAATATAGCAAAACATAAATGGTGTTCCCTACCCATGTGAGGTCGCAGACTATACTGCGAGAATGTTTGTTAAGAGTAGCTACAGTAATATACAAGTAATATTCTCTTTGAGATTATCTACAGACTACACCCAGTTCTTTTCCCCCAAATACTATGCATACTCTCGAGTCGTCAAATAGCAAAAGAGAGGCTAAACGAACATATAGCTACATCGTCCGTTTTCAGCCAGCCTGCCAAATGCAACCTCCTAAAATCCCTTCAACAAATACTATATTTCTACATACTCCTTGAACCGTCAGAGAGAAAGTGAGAGGCTAAAACGAAAATATAGCTACATTGCCCGTTCAGCTAGCATGTCAACCATAACTTCCTAAATCCCTGGAACAAATACTATAATTCCACATACCCCTCAAGTCGGCAAATAGCAAGAGAGAGGCTAAAACAAACATACAGCTACATTGTCCAATTGCAGCTAAGCTTTCCAACCATAACCTCCTAAATCCCATCGACTAACACTATAACTCCACATACTTCTTAAGTTGTCCAATAGCAAGAGAGAGGCTAAAACGAACATACAGCTACGTTGTCTGTTTGCAGCTAGCTTGTCAACCATAACCTCCAAAATCCCTTGAACAATACTATATTTCCTCATACTCTCAAGTCTCAAGTCGTCAAATAGCAAGAGGCGAAAACGAACATATTGATACATTGTCCATTTTAAGCAAGCTTGCCAACCATAGTTCCCAAATCCCTTGAACAAATACTATATTTCCACATGCTCGCAAGTCGTCAAATAGCACGAGGCTAAAACGAATATATCTACATCGTTCATTTTCAGCCAGCTTGCCAACTGTACCCACCTAAATCCCTTCAACAAATACTATATTTCTACATTGGCGTCAGATAGAGAGTGAGAGGTTAAAACAAACATATAACTACATTGTCCATTTTCAGCTAGCTTGCCAACCGTAAACTCCAAAATCCCTTCAACAGATACTATAATTCAACATACTACTTAAGTTGTCATATAGCAAGAGAGAGGCTAAGTCCATTTTCCACAAGCTTGCCAACTATAACCTCCTAAATCCTTTAAAATAATACTATAATTCCACATACTCCTTAAGTCGTCAAATAGCTACATTGTCCATTTTCAGCTAGCTTGTCAACCGTCACCTCCAAAATCCCTTCAACAGATACCATAATTCAACATACTACTTAAGTCGTCAAATAGCAAGACCGTTTTCCTATAGCTTGCCAACAATAACCTCCTAAATCCTTTAAACTAATACTATATTTCCACAATCTCCTTGTGTCGTCAAATAGCAAGAAAGAGGTTGAGAGCTTGCCAACTATAACCTACAAAATCCCTTTAACAAATACTATAACTCAACATACTACCTAAGTTGTCAAATAGCAAGAGAGAAGCTAAGTCTGTTTTCCACTAGCTTGCCAATTATAATCTCCCAAATCCTTTAAAATAATTCTCCGTACAATATTTCCACAATCTCCTTAAGTCGTCAACTAGCAAGAACATATTGCTACATTGTCCACTTTCAGCTAGCTTGCCAACTATAACCTCCGAAATCTCTTCTACAAATACTATAACTCAACATCCTACTTAAGTCATCAAATGGCAAGAGAGAGGCTAAGTCCATTTTCCACAAGCTTGCCAACTATAACCTCCTAAATCCTTTAAAATAATACGAGTACTATAATTCCACATACTCCTTAAGTCATCAAATAGCTACATTGTCCATTTTCAGCTAGCTTGTCAACTGTCACCTCCAAAATCCATTCAACAGATACCATAATTCAACATACTACTTAGATCGTCAAATAGCAAGAGAGTGGCGAAGTCCATTTTCCACTTGATTGACAACCACAACCTCCTAAATCCTTTAAAATAATACTATAATTCCACATACTCCTTAAGTCATCAAATAGGAAGAGAGAGGCTAAAAGGAACATATTGCTACATTGTCGATTTTCAGCTAGCTTGCCAACAATATAACCTCCAAAATCCCTTCAAAAAATACAATGATTCAACGTACTACTTAAGCCGTCAAAATTGCAAGAGAGAGACTAAGTCTGTTTTCCGCTAGCTTGCCAACTATAACCTCCTAAATCCTTTAAGCTAATACTCCGTACTATATTTCCACAATCTCCTTAAGTCATCAGAATAGCAAGAGAGGGGCTAAAACGAACATGTTGCTACATTATCCATTCTCATCAATCTTGCCAACAATAACCTCCAAAATCACTTCAACAAAGACTACAACTCAACATACGGAGTACTACTTAAGTCATCAAATAGCAAGAGAGGCAAAATCCATTTTCCGCTAGCTTGCCAACTAGAACCTCCTATATCCGTTAAACTAATACTAACTATATTTCCACAATCTCGCTAAATCGTCAGATAAAAGGAAAGAGGTTAAAACGAACATATTGCTACATTGTCGATTTTTAGCTAGCTTGTCAAACATAACTTCCTAAACCCCTTAAAAAAATTACAATTCAACATACCACTTAAGTAGTCAAATAGCAAGAGATAGGCTAAGTCCGTTTTCCACTAGCTTGCCAACAACAATCTCATAACTCCTTTAAACTAATACAATATTTCCAGAATCTCCTCAAGTCCACAAATAGCAAGAAAGAGGCCAGAACGAACATATTACTACATTGACCATTCTCAGCAATCTTGCCAACAATAACCTCCAAAATCCTTTCAACAAATAGCAAGACCGTTTTCCTCTAGCGCCAACTATAACCTCCTAAATCCTTTAAACTAATACTATATTTCCACAATCTCCTTATGTCGTCAAATAGCAAGAAAGAGGTTAAAACAAACATATTGCTACATTGACAATTTACAGCTAGCTTGCCAACTATAACCTACAAAATCCCTTTAACAAATACTATAACTCAACATACTACTTAAGTTGTCAAATAGCAAGAGAGAAGCTAAGTCAATTTTCCACTAGCCTGCCAATTATAATCTCCTAAATCCTTTAAAATAATTCTCCGTACTATATTTCCACAATCTCCTTAACTCGTCAACTAGCAAGAACCATATTGCAACATTGTCCATTTTCAGCTAGCTTGCCAACTATATCCACCAAAATCCCTTCGACAAATACCATAACTCAACATAATACTTAAGTCATCAAATGGCAAGAGAGAGGCCAAGCCCATTTTCCGCTAGATTGCCAACTATGACCTGCTAAATCCTTTAAGCTGATACTCTACAATATTTCCACAATCTTTTTAAGTCCTCAAATAGCAAGAAAGAGGCTAAAACGAACATATAGTGCTATAGCTACATTTTCCACTTTACGCTAGCTTGCCAACTATAACCTATTAACCTCCTTAATCCCCTCAACTAATACTCGTAATATATTTCCACGTACTCTTTAAGTCGTCAAACGGTAAAAGAATAAGAGTCTAAAACGAACATATAGCTACGTTCTCCATTTTCAGCTGGCTTGTGAGCTTTAACCTCCTTAATTCCTCCCAACTCATGTCATGCTCCGCCAACCACTAGTCCTCTACCGCCCCTTGCTTCACAACATATTTATCACATCTCCAACTTCCTAAAGCCGGGTTTTGCTCGAATCAATACATCATCAAAACAAATACATACAGGGAGTCATTATACAACAAAAACAATAAGCATAGCTCAAAGCTCATATCAATAGACTACAACTCTCTATTACAGAAATCATCAAAGTTTCACAAATCACTGACAGATTTCTCGACAGAAACTCTAATCAATAGCTCAGAAACTAAACAAACAGTCGATAAAACTCCATGACGCAGGCTAAACGACATCCTATGTTACTCCGACACTTCATTTTGATTGTATGTCCCAAAGCATCGACGATTCGCACAAAATAACCGTTTCTGACACTCGACAGTCACTAGCAGCAGAATCAATACACAACAAAAACTAATCAATCAACAAAGCTCAAAGTTCAAATCAACAAAATCACCAGAACTTCACGATTCGCACAAAATAACCGTTTGACAGTCACTAGCAGCAGAATCAGAATCAATACACAACAAAAACTAATCAATCAACAAAGCTCAAAGTTCAAATCAACAAAATTACCAGAACTTCGAAGAACATCATGAAATTCAACAGCAGAAAGATGCCTTCCAGCACAAGAAATCGAAGGCGTCTTCACCACGTCACTCGCACTAAGCGTAACCAACTCCTTAACAATCCTTACACTCAACGACGTAAACCCGCACTCCTTCGCAACCTCCATATCCACCGGCTCCTCACACGAAGCAAGCTTGAAATCCGTACCTGCAAACACGGCGTCGTACTGTCGTAAAACGTCGGCGATGTGGCGTTCGAGCGATGACAGTTCGCCGCCAATGGTGACATTGACACCTTGAGGAGCGAGTCTGACTCGACCGAGTAGACCGAGTGAAGTGCAATTTGACTCGTAGAATGCGGCGAGTTCGTCGAGGTCGTTGATTGGAGGAGTTGTGTACTTGTAGTATAGAAGAACTCCTTGCTTTTCTTGCTTTACTTGTGCTTGTTTCTCCATTTCCGACATTTCGTGTTAGTTTCTGTGGCGGTGATTGTGGTGTTTGTTACGGCGGTCGGCGATTGGGATTAGGGTTTCATTTTCAGTGAGATTTTGGCCTTTTGGGGGTGTGGCTATCGTTCTGCTAGTGTATATATACCCCGCGGCCACTCGAATTCAATACGTATGGGATATCCGATTATTCGTATTGGTTATCCGAAAATTTGGTATAATTGAAAACGTATTATATTATCACAAATTCTTAGGAGGGACGGTCTCTCAATAACCACTCTTCAGTACCACTTTATGTTCTATTCGTACCCTTAAATGACAATTTTGTTTTGTACCTATTTTTATAAGAAGCGTACCCTTTTTATAATTGTATACTCTTTTATGTTAATCGTACCTACTTGGTTTGGTACCACTGTTACTTTCATTTGTACTTAATATCTCATTAAAATTAATGAGAGACCGTCGGAGACCTACACGTATAATAAACTATATTGTATACAAATGTATCGAATTTAAGCGGACTAGGGGTGTTCAAAAAGTGACCAGATCGACAAATCGGTCACCAAGTTCGGTCCGGTTCACACCTTAACAAAAAAAAATCAGATGTAGTGTATTTTTACGATCCAAATCAAATTTAGTGTATTTTTACGGCCCGGTCCGGGTTTCTTTGATAACCAGTCCGATCCGCGGGTTCGTTTTTTTGAGGTTGCTGGTCCGCGGGTCAATCTGGTCAAATGAATATTATTTGACCCGTCATTTATAACAGATGCTCGAACAAATGGATTTTGAATTCAACCCGGGTCAATCGAGCTTCTAATGATACAAAACACAAAAACTTTAGTAAAGGTAATCGATTTAACACACTCGAAAAGCCGACACAAGGAACACCGTACTCCCAAATATTGAAAACCGAGTAGCGAAAACAGGCACAAGTAACCATATAATTATGGGGGTATCGAATAAAAATATAAAAATAGTTCGACTTTTGTATTTTGTAATGAACGAATAAATTACAGAAAATCCATCGAACGGAATGACCGATTATACTCCTTACCTCCGACCCGATCACCCGATCATAAGTTTTTGAATACCTCAGAATGCTAGAACAGCTAAAAAACTGTGTACTTGTGTGTAGCTACATACAAATTTTCCTGTGAGAAGCAGAAACACTGACCAAAACTCCGGTTCAAAGGGAACTAAATCGAAGATCTGCAAAATTCGGTCCTGGTTTCTTGGTTCGGACTTTGGGTTTGGGGTGAAGCTAAAACCCGAACCTAAGAGACCTCAAAATTTCCGAGCAAAAGCTGACACCACGACTTGAAATGAACCAATGAAGTGACTCATTATCACCTCAAACCAACCTCGACCCGACACTTATAATGACCCAACCAATAATGGTCGAGCCAGACCCGACTCCACTCAAAGAGCATTTTGACACGACAAAACCTGAACTCGATGACCCACCTTGACCCGACTGATAATGGTCGAACCAGACCCGGCTCCACTCAGAGCATTTTGACACGACAAAAAGAACTCGATGGCCAAACTTGACCCGACCCGACCCGACCCGACCAGACTGACTCGATTATAACCAACAGAGGGGAGGGGGCCTAACTTCAGCCAAACTTGAAACCACCAGCAGGAACATTGGCTTGAGCAGCACCGAAGTTGAATCCTCCCTGTTGATTCATATTTGCACCGTCTTGAAGAGTTTGCTCGTCGTCGTCCTCCTCGGCCCAGTATTTTTCCAAGACTTTGACGGCCTTCTCGTATATTTCGTTGTTGTCGTGAGACTGAAGATTCTCGATCTTATCCAATCCTTCACAGTCGTCAATCATTTGAGCGTAAGGATTCACTCCACCGTTCATTCCCATCTCTTTGTCTGCCTCTCCCACTTTCAGAATGTTCTCAAGCCCCTCGAGGCAAACCGTCACTATTCGTGGGTCCGGGCAAATTAGAAGGTCACACAGTGGCTTGATGCAACCCTGACTGACCAGGAATCTGAACAAACATAATGTTGTGGAGCAATATGAGGAGCTATATATATAACTGAAAAATAGACAGCTGAATGCTGTGGAATAAAACAACCGATCGGATTTGTATAGCTCAATGAAAGGTAATTTAGTTATTTTCTTCGAATATTTCGAGAGGTAACATTCACAAAACATTATATACATCTACCATTTGGATGCCATCATAGACATCTTAAACCGTGGTTACCGGATTCATAAAAACACGTCCTTACCGGTTTTAAGATTTGCTCTTATATAATGTGTTATACTCCCTCCATCCCGATTTATTGTCCCTAATGACTAAACTTTCGACTTGAGAAATAGTATGGAAATACCATTAACATCCTTTGACTAATAAATTTAGACGTTAAGTAAAGTGTGTAACGGGAATAGAAAGCTTGTTCATTCAAGTAGGGGTAAAATGGGGAGTTAACTACTTACTATATTTGGAAAGGGCACAATTAGTTTGAGATGTACGAATAAGAAAAATGGGATTTTCACGACGTGACATGACAACAGTTCATGATTCAAATTTCAAAGAGTACTCGAGCTAATCCGGTAAGGGTGTTAACCCTGTTGGCTTAAACACAATATGGCGGACAAAATGGAAGAACACGAATCTTACCGTATCTGATCAGGGGATCCTCCCGATGTGGCGTTTGAAATGGCCCATGCAGCCTCCTTCTTAATGTCAAACTCTGCATTTTGGAGTAGTTGCACAAGAGGGTTCACGATACCCCCCTCAATAACAGCCTGATAAATGACAAAAGGCATACATGTTTTAGAAAGAAGTCAAACGTCACATCTTCGTTTTTGATGCTGTCGGAAATTGGGCGGTCACATAAGATAAGACGTGCACCTGAATTTGAGCCTTGTTCCCAGCAGTTATATTGGAAATTGTCCAACAGGCTTCCTTCTTAATGCTCTTCTTGTGATGTTGAATGAGAAGTTGGTAAAGACAAGGAAGCACATTGTTGTCCAATACAAACTGAAAATAGTTGAAGGAATTCGTAAGCAAACGAAAAAACGCCTTCATCGCGTCATTACAATAATGAATTAGCTGTTACGGAGTATTTTCCATGAAAACAAGCACACACCCACTACATCAAATGATCCAGGCACACTCAGCAATAGAAATGAAACGGAATAGCTGTCTGATGTCAGAATCACGACATATACCATGGGAGTAAAAAAAGGACTGTGGACATGCACGAACTATGTTGCTTGGATTCGTTTAGAAGTATTTGACACGAACGCATACCTAAGTGTCGGACTCAGCTATTTTTATGACAATTCGGCATATTTTAGTTTAAAAAGAAGAGTACAATTGACATACCCGTGTCCGAGTGTCAACAGTCAGACTCGGGTAAACGCCAGGTAATTAGAAGAGTTGGAATAACATAGTGCACGAATCATTACCTGAGTCTGGGAATCGTCTCCAGTGACAATATTCCCGACTGTTCGTAGAGCTGGAATGAGAACCGTAGGTGATGGATGTCTGGTCCAAAACAAATTACAAGTTAATGTCCAGAATAAGGCACGTGCTAGAAATATAAACTACTGTTCCCCGAAATGATCACAGCATTGTTCATGAACATGGTGAATAGTACAAGAACATACACTAGGAGTGCAATGAGCCGTGGGCATACTCCAGCTTCAATAACAGCCTGAATTTTGTCATTAGGACCGTCCGATAGATATGAGAGGGCCCAGCAGGCATCTGTTAAGACTTCTTCGTCGTTTAGATGGATAAGGTGTCGTAGCACTGGCAATGCTGGTTTAACCTGATAAAGTAGAGGCAAAACAAATTTAGCATCCTAACATCCAACAAGACAAATTCTTGTTTGTGACGACATTATCCGTCGTACATCTTAAGACGGGTCAAATACACAACAAATCACGTGACAAGTTGGCTAAGATGGTGCTAATATTTGACCCGTTTAAAGATTTAAGACGGATAATCCGTCCTAAGCAAGACTAGCTCACTGGCTAGTGATCTTTTTAGTGCAACAGAAGTATTCCCGCAGGTGAACACCTGTTCAAATGGTGCTGGTGGCTTGCCACGACAAAAGTTGGACAGAGTCCAAGTAGCATTCCTTAGCATTGACAGTTTAGCATTTTCATTCAACTGGGACAACAATGGAACCAAAGCACCTTGACTCAGTACGAGGTCCCTACAGGTTGGAGAGTCACCAGCGACATTACCCAAAGCCCACACTGCCTACAGAAAACATAATAGATCCCGAGAGTTATGAATACAATTTTACCAGTATTGTGAAAATCCAATCAAACTAGTTTCATAAACGATCAACAAACTCACAAGTCAACAGACTCATAAGAATAATAAGTTATAGAGGTTGAAGGGCAAAAGTAAAACAGAAAGGAAGAGCAGATTGAAATAATCGAGTCCAAAATATGAGTGAATTTGAAAACTCGATAGATTGGATAAATATAACTGGATGTAGACACATTATTCAGCAACCACAAAGGGAGCTAAAACTTGAAAACGAAAGCCCCCGAGGGCAAACAGAGCTAAAAAAACACGGAAGAACTAAAGACGATTACCTGTTCTCTGACATCATCACTGGCAGATGCAAGGAGCTGGACAAACTTTGGGACAGCGCCATGGTCAATCACTACCCTCGTGTGCTCTGATGTCCCAGATGCCACATTGGTCAGCGCCCATGCAGCCTCAAACTGCATATCAACATAAAATGATATATCTTCTAACGGGGAACAAAAATGAATCGAGACATAATCCTATAATAGTAGTTAATGTGTGAGACGGTCGCTTTGTATAAAAAGACCACTCATTTATCAACAAATGAATGGTCTTGACCGTCTTACCCTATAATTTGTGATCCCATAAATGACTTCAAAAAAATAGCATACCTGAAGTTGTGGTAGATCATGTCTGTCCAAGAATTCTACAAACCTTGGGACGACGCCAGCCTTAATCACCTCGTCAATTGGAGGACAGCGTTCTAAACACAAAACCAATCAATTGTCAGAAATATGAGAGCTAAAGAGTTATAACAGCAGTACAAAAGAGTTGTCAGTTCGCATTGCATATACCAATAGACAAGAGCTTTCGAAACTGAGTTGTTGCCTCCAATTGAAGAGCTGGATCAGCAGATGCTACTCCTTGGACCATGACAGGAATGCTTTCCAACTGTTAAAGTAAGCGGAAAATAATACAGTATGAGTACACAAAATCAACTTATCCCCATAAACCACATCTTTTGAGTTTCTACCAACGCCCCGTTCTTTTAGACTGAAATCATGCGAACTGGGTTGAAATTAGGCTTACAGAACAGGGGTTAAGTATCATATCCTCATCTAGCATCAAACAACTCTAAATCTATGTTACTCAGACTCAGGACATTACTCGGTGTCCAAGTGTCAGATACATCCAATTTGTGTGTATTTTTCGATTTTTGGTCTAAAATGAAGCGTCATGTCGCACACAACACACAACCAAAGCAAAGCATCAGAGTAACAGCTCTCAGAAGAAGCAGCAGAAGCACCAAGAGGGCATTGAGTTAGGGTTTATGGTTTTTCGAGGAGATCACAGTCTAACTCCCTAATTGTATACAGAAAAATCAAACCCCATCACAGTTCTCAACTCAGTTCAAACCCCGTCAAATTGGATATCACTTACTCTCTCAAAATTCACACACAGTTCATCAAACCCAACAATTCCAATACACAACCAAAGTGAGGAATCGGAGTAACATAGCTCTCAGCAGAAGCAGCAAAAGCAACAAGAGAGCATTGAGTTAGGGTTAGCTAACACGAATCATCATTTGAATCCGTCACCATTTCTACTGATATAACGAAGTAAATTTTACGGTTTTTCGAGGAGATCACAGAATAACTCCCTAATTGTATACAGAAAAATCAAACCCCATGACAGTTCTCAACTCAATTCAAAGTTCAAACCGCATCGAATCTGGCATCGCTTACCCTCTCAAAATTCATACCAAATTCATCAAACCCAACATTTCCAACACACAATCAATCAAATCTACACATCAAACCTAAACCCTAGCTAACAAAAACACAATCAAATCAAAATATCAGAACTATTAAACTACAAGGCACAATCAAACGAACTAAACCCAACAAAATTCCCAAAAAATTATACCTTCTTATCAAGATTTTGAGGAACATCATTGAGAAGGGAAGATTGAGGTTGAGCTGAAAGCATCATATTCATACCCTCTCTACGTTTCTTAAGCAAATTATCTTCCCTCTTATTCTTCCTAATCTCAACCAAATTATTCTCCCTACGACGGCGAGCTTCATCCGCATCAACCCCAATTTTGTACGACTTCTTCCTCACCTCGGTCCTCGAATTGGGTCGAAGCGACATTGTTGATTTTGTGCTTCTTTGTATTGGAATTAGGGTTGCACACCAGGTGTTCGACGAATTGCCCCAAAGAGCAAAAAAATTGTACAGAAAGGAAGAAGAGTTGGAGAGGTGAGAGGAATGTGAAGGGGAGAATTACGTGATTTATTTTATTAATTTATATTTTGGATTTATAGGAATTAATTTGATTTTATATTTGGGAATTTTTTTGGTTAATGGGTTTGGGTCATGTATGAATTTTTGGGTTAATAGAGGTTTGAGTATAGCTGAGATTTGGGGGACTGTTTTTGGACTCTTTGTGTCTTTGAATGATATGGGTTTACGGCCTTATCTGACAAATAGCAGTAACAGATTCATAATAACGGTTAATAATAGTAGAATACGGTTAGCTGATTATATTAGCAGGTTTGACTATCAAATTAAATTAGCAGAATTAAGAAATAGTGTTTGGTAATTAGCAGATCATAGAAGATCGAGTTGTTTTCAGATATAAATTCAATATGTTGTTTCAATGTGCTTCTATTATGATCATATTCAAAAACAGTAGATTCCGACCAATATGCTATCGCAATATGTTATTTACCAAACACGGGAAATTAGTACTTTGATGGTCAATCTACTAATCTATTATTTAGACCAGAATCTGCTAATTTTTCCCCAATATGTCGTTTACCAAGCGGAGCCTATGATTTAGAATTGTTTGTGATCGACATATCTGTTGTAAATTTGTGGCAGATCAGATAGTATAAATAGGTACAAAAATATAATATCGCGCAATGTGGTCAATGCTTAGGATAGAGTATTATCAACAAGCGTCAAAACTAAAAATAGTTGTTTTGAGTGGTTATTGTTTAAGTTTTCCGTTTCATTAAATTACTCCTCATATATAGTGTCGATATGGAGCGATGTTTCTGTGGCGGGGGTAGTACAATCGAATTAGGTCAGTTGGCTTCCTATTGCTTAAATTTGGGCTAGAGGGGGATTCAACTGCGAAATATAAACGAGTATTGTGAATCCCAGTCCAAGCTCGATAGTTTAGAGGGACAAGATTTGTTGTGCGGTAATTTGCGGAACACTTTGATAATTGATGCCTAACGAGAGCACGTTTGATGAGCTTTTAGGCGATAGGTGCTTCGAGGGAACTTTATCACACTGCTTTATTGCTTTAGGTCGGTTCATGAAACCAAGTTTCAACCTTTAGATGATTGGCTCAATTGATTCGACGACGAACCTAACTAAACCGCCAGCGAACTTCATATCTATCTTCAAAAGATGGGCGACAGTCACTAGACAAGGCACGAAACCAATTCGACACGGTTTACCACGATACAACACACCATGGACCATACCAAGACTACAGTTCGAGAAACAAAATGTACCTAGGCTTAGGAGCGACATGAGCACATCAAAACACACTATAATACGTCCGTATAACTCACTATATCGAATTAGATTATAACTTCCATTGGGGACTACTTTTTACCTTCGGCGTTGATTACGTGAAATGACGACTTTGTCCTTGCTATTTATTTTCAAAATAATATTACTTTTACATTTTAATTATAGATTATCGATTTATTAAAACTCGATAACAAAACCGTCTTTTTCGATTATCGTAATAAATCAAAACCGACTCCCTATATAGTTAATTACGCAAAATGACAAGTTATCCTTTGCAATTAATTCTCGAAATATTATTACATTTACATTTTATAGAGTATCGGTTTATTAAAACTCGATAATAAAACCGTTTTTTCGATTATTGTTACGCCTCCGATTTTAAACAGTTAATTAGATTAATTAACGACTTAATACAATTTAATAAACGTAATTTAAGTATAATGTAAATCATCCAATGGTATGAGACATGAAGTATAAGGTGGTGAAATTGGTTACATTGATAACATTTCATACAAATGGCCCGGGTTCGAATCCTCTTGTTCGTATTTCAAGTGGCTGAAAACTATATTAAAAGAGAAAGACTCGTAGATGGGGCCCCATCCGCGAGTCGAAGAAATTCTTCGAACCCCCCACCCGCGAGTCGAAGAAATTCTTCGGTTTGTTGATGGTGGTCTAGTGGTTTGGTCATTTGCCTCTGTGCGAACAAGAGGATTCGAACCCGAGCCGTTTGTATGAAATATTATTAATGTAACCAATTTCACCACAGTATTATAGAGAAAATAATACGACCCTTAGGTGGGTCGAAAAACCCAATTGACCTGACCCATTTCCGGATTTTTTTTTTAAATTTTAATTTGCATTGATCTGTATAATAAATCTTGATTGTCGACTTGTCGTAGATTAATTAGGATTTAATTTGCATATTACTCGTATTTGTTAATTATGTTTATTAAATTGTATTAAGTCGTTAATTAATCTAATTAACTGTTTAAAATCGGAGGCGTAACAATAATTGAAAAAACGGTTTTATTATCGAGTTCTAATAAACCGATATTCTATAAAATGTAAATGTGATAATATTTCGAGAATTAATTGCAAAGGAGAATTCGTCATTTTGCGTAATTAACTATATAGGAAGTCGGTTTTGGTTTATTACGATAATCGAAAAAGACGGTTTTGTTATCGAGTTTAAAAAAAAAATTATAATCTATAAAATGTAAAAGTAATATTATTTTGAGAATAAATAGTAAGGACAAAGTCGTCATTTCACGTAATTAACGCCGACGGTAAGAAGTAAAGCGCCGACGGTAAAAAGTAGTTGCGCTTCCATTTCACTAACACGAGATTACGTGACATCAAACCCGCATCCCTATGTCCATGATTGTGTCGGTTCCACACACCGTACGGGCGTACATCTATGATCTATAGTGTATACGAACTAGAAACCGACCCGACCCGACCCGACCCAATTTCATCTTTGTTCAAAACCAACTAAAATAAACCAATAAACTTGGTTTCTTTCACTATTCCAACATTTGTGTTGCAAAATCACTCAAAATCACTCAAAGCTGGGCTTGATGTCAATATGGAGGAAAATCATAAGCACAAGTTTCTATAACTTCAACAACATTGCAATCTCCTTCATCTCTTCTCTTCCTACTTCTTCAAGATCCCTCCCCACTTCCTCTCCTCAATTAGGTATCCTTTTCAAATTTCTAACACTTTCCCATTAATTTACTGTGAATTTGATAATTTATTGATATTCTCATAGTTTTCTTAAACAAATGTGAGATTTTTATTGGTTAGAGTAATACCCAGAAGTTGAATTGCATTTTCTGATTAGGGCTCACACTCCACATGCTGTGAATTTGTTCATGTGTTCATGTTTTTTTTTTTATATAAAGTTGAGATTTTTATTTGTTAGAGTAATACCCAGAAATTGTACTGCATTTGATAATTAGGGTTTATATGCTGTGAATTTGTTCATGTGTTCATAATTTCTGTATATAATGTTGAGATTTTTATTAGTTAGAGTAATACCCAGAAATTGTACTGCATTTGATAATTAGGGTTTATATGCTGTGAATTTGTTCATGTGTTCATAATTTCTGTATATATAAGTTTGAGATTTTTGTTAGTTAGAGTAATACCCAGAAATTGTATTGCATTTGATAATTAGGGTTTATATGCTGTGAATTTGTTCACTTGTTCATGATTTTTGTATATAAAGTTGAGATTTTATTTGTTAGAGTAATACCCAGAAATTGTATTGCATTTGATAATTAGGGTTTATATGCTGTGAATTTGTTCATTTGTTCATGATTTTTGTATATAAAGTTGAGATTTTATTTGTTAGAGTAATACCCAGAAACTGTATTGCATTTATTTATTAGGGTTTATATGCTGTGAATTTGTGATTTTGTTGGTTGTTACATAAAATTTTGAGCTAAAGTTGAGATTTTTACTGGTTAGAGGAATTTCCAGAAATTGTATTACATTTGGATGATCAAAGTTTTCATGTTGTGAATTTGTTGATGGATTCATAGTTTACATTGTCTCCATTCGAATCCAAAGTGCACAATTACTTTTTTTTTTTCACATTTGTCGAGGTACATTTCCAACCATCCCAAAAGAATTGGACATATCACATATATGACCATGGAAAGTGATGTAGTTCGCGACGTCATTGAAGACAATGCTTAACATTAGTCGTATATATATATATATATATATATATATCGTGAAGTGAATAGGATGATCCGGTAAGTCACTTGACGTCATTCTACGTTTTTGCTTTAAGATTGTTTTTTCCCGCTTCAATTTTGCAAATATCGATTGAGCATTACTTACATTTCACCCAAAAAAAATATCGATTGAGCAACATGTGATCTTAATAATGCGCATGGTAGTCTTCAACATGTGAATTGTTTGCCTATTCCATATTGGGCGTCTCAATGAATTGTTTGCCTATTCCATATTGGGCGTCTCAATGAATTGTTTGCCTATTCCATATTTGGGCGTCTCAATGAATTATTTGCCTTTCTATTTTAGGAATGCTTTTTATGTGTAATTTGACTCTTGGCTCCACATGTCACCTTCTAATTGGATCTCTCGCCTTTGGTGCCAAAAGCAAAGGCAAACAATTCATTGGAACGGAGGGAGTATTATTTTTATATGATTTTTTTTGGAAACGACTTGACGATTTTAGATAATGATTCAGGTTAGCCGACCCCAAATCTTTGTTGGACTAAGGCGCTGATGTTTGTTGTTGTTATAAGTTTACTGAATACGAATCAATGTAACAGTTTTTTTGTTTTTTTTTATCATACACGATATTTACAAGTATACAATAATCATCAACATTAGAAATATGATCTTCCATTCGACTTTCTTCGACCTTCGACCTTCGTCCTATGTGACAACTCTTGTGCAGGCGACGACTTCCTGTACAACAATTTACAGAGGAAAATTTCCAGTCCCTTGAGCATCCTCAGTACATCTTTTTCGCCTCTTTTTCAGCCTGCAATAGTTTAATGCAGGAATCTTGTATCGTCATACAGAAAAATGCATGCATTTACGATTTACAGAGTAAAATTTACCATAACAAAAGTCTGATTCATTGTTTTTTTTTTGGTTTAGCAGAAGCAACTAATATGTTTTTGATGCCGAGAAGTTTCTTGGGATTGGAGAAGTTATGGTGTTGGATATGACGGCGTGGAGGGAGAGTATTCAGGCGACGGAGGATATTTGAGGACTATCCTCTTGTTCTTTTTACCTATTCTTAATTCTTTTATTTTTTTTTTCTACAATTATTTTCTTACCTATTTTTTTCACTGCTACCTTTCTACTTACTAATTTTTTTGTATTACTTACGGAGTATTATTTTATTTTTATGAAAAAAGGGTAATTATTACTCCGTATTACTCCTACTTATAACTTACTATTATTATCAAAAAAAAAATTTATTAAGATAATTTTTTTTATTTTTTATTTTTTTTTTGAACTTGGAGTTTGTAACCCTTTAAAAACTTGCTCGTATTATTAACGCTTTCAACTTAATTTTGCATTTGAAACTGTATACGGAGTATTTATTACATGATTTTATTGTATTATCCGCCTTCCTTTTGTTTTTAATTTTTTTGGATGATGATTTCAGATATTTATTCATGTTAGCCAACTCCAAATCATTATGGGACTAAGGCTCTGAAGTTGTTATTATGCTGAGAAGTTTCAATGAGTTAACCAGCAAAGCAAAGTTGGAGTCTTACAGCTCTAACAACACGCTCGAATGCATCTGGTCCATATTTCTCGATGTAACGCTCGACAGATTTCCTGGCATCCAGAGACATCATTTGCAGCACTTTTCGCTGGCCCTCTGGGTAGCCAGAAACAGGATCAACCAGCCACCCGATCTTGACATACTTTCTCACGACATTCTCGTAGATGTATGCTGCTCCATTGAAGATCGGCAACACCAACCACATGCAGAATAATAGCTTCACGTATGGCCAGAAAGGAAGCCTGAAACCCGACAGATTTCAGAAAACTGTAAGTCTTAATCCTCATTATCATTATTACATGAAGTGAAACGGTGTTTAGCCTGGTGTTTAAGACTATGTGCTCTGGGACAATAGGTTCCAGGTTCGAATCCCCCTCCCTTATATTGTAATGCGACTAAGTGCGTTCTTCGATGAACAAAAATAAAATAAAAAATGAAGTGAAACGGTTTCATATAATTTTATGTTTTTTTGAAAAATAATCCGATTCTAGCCTGTTCGGTTGAAAAAACAGTTTTAAAAAAAAACCACCACCGAGTTTTTAAAGATTTTGGAAGTTTTGACGGAGTATGTTCTATCAAAAAGTTGTGAAAAATGATCTCATTCTAGCCTGTTTGGTTTAAAAACCCGTTAAGTTTTTGAAGATATTGGAAGTGTTAGACCATTTTGCATTAAAGCGTGACATGTTCTATCAAAAATTTGTGAAAAATGATCCCATTCTAGCCTGTTTGGTTTTAAAAAAAAACCGATTTCTATGTTTTAAAGGTTTACCATTGAAGGATTCCCCAACATGAGAGCTCGAATAGAGTTGTCAATGAGTAAAGAACCCAATATGTTAGCCATTGTTGATCATCCAGTGTTGAAGGGCTCTCGATTGCTCGCATTGATGCGTACCTGTCGAATTCACGACATTTTTGTTAAGATTTCTTCTTAATCTTTTGTGATGTGATTTGATTATTTGTTCATGAAATATTAATGAAAGTTTTGTTACTTACAGTGGATACAGTAGCATCACCCCTGGCCTGTTTTTTTTGACAGTTTGAACAAAAGCATTGTTAGATTGTGCAAAACTGACCCGACCAGCATAGAAAACCCGAGTTTGGCTCCGAGTGTCCCAACCTGACCCAACATAACGCATTAAGAAAATGACCCGAACCCAAAAAAAAACCTGGCTTATATAGACTCGGTCTGACTCGATTTGACCTGGCAAAACTGACCCTACCATGCACCAGCAAAACCCGAGTTTGGCTCATAACCCAACCTAACCGAACACAACGCGTTATGAAAATGACTCGAACCCAAAAAAACCGGCTCATCTTGATTTGACTCGGTCTGACTCGATTTGACCTGAATTACTACAAACCTGACTCGACCTGACCTACACTTGGTTGGCTCATTTCTCATGTCTGTTTTTTACTGTAGTATATTACTGTATGCAGATTGGAAACAAGATGAAGGGACGCTAACCCGATGAGTGCATCGAAATGCTGAATAATTTTTAGAAGAGAACTCATGTCGATGATTTTTTCGTCTTGAAGAGTAAGTCGAATTGATTTTGCAAGATGAAGGAAATGAAGGGTTTTGAGTGAAATATGAAGGGTGTTTTTTCTTATAGGGAATGACTAATTAGAAGTGTTATAGGATGAATTTATGAAGAAGAAAAGGATAATTTGTTCTTGTGATTACCCAAGTCCAAGAAGAAAGGAGAATTTTGTAAAAGGAAGGAATAATTTCATATGATGATGAATATTGTTGATGCTCCAATACAAGTTTTTTTTGTTGTACTAGAATGCACAAATTGTATATTCTTTTGCAAATTATAATGTAAGACGGTCTCACTGTAAGAAGATTTATTTTTGTGAAAATTAGTACTAGGGGTGTTCAAAAAATGGTCCGGACTGGCAAACCGAACCGGACCGGGGCACATACCGGTTCGGTCTCCGGGTCGCCAAAAACTTGGTGACCTGTCCGGTCTGATCCACACTTGAAAAAATAAATCAAATTTAGTGTGTTTTTACGGTCCGGTCCGGGTTTCTTTGTTAACCGGTCCGGTCCGCGGATTTGGATTTTTCAGGTTGCCGGTCCGCGGGTCAATCTGGTCCGGTTCGTTCTGGTGCTAGGGGTGTTCACTGGTTCAAATTCGGACCGGACCGGCAACCAAAAAATCCAAACCCGCAGACCGGATCGGTTAACAAAGAAACCCGGTCCGGGTCCACTTAGACCAGACCGGTATGTGTCCAATCCGGACCGTCCGATCTGATTTACCGGTTCGGGTCACTTTTTTTTGGGCGGAGCCGCGGAGGTAGTAGTACAGTATTAGAATACCCAGCTTGCGCGGGATTTCTATAAAACACTCCCGCTTCCATTTTATCTCTCCAATTCCTATTTCAAAATCTCTTACACTCTCATTTAACTCAGATCATCGGTTACAGGACGACGTTCATCTTCAACAAACCCTAAATAATGCTACGAGTACATTGTTCTTCTTCCATGAATAATTACGGAGTTTAATTCGCCATTGATGAGTTTAATTCGCCATTGATGAGTTTAATTCATGCTCGTAGATTACATTCATACGATTTCGGAGTAATTTTGCTGAGGTAATTCTTCAATTGTGAGAATTCTTTCTACTTCCTTTTTCGTAATTTTGTTCGAATTAGTCGTCGATGATCCGCCATTGATGAGTTTGATTTATGCTCGTCGATGATCCGCCATATTGATGAGTTTGATTTATGCTCGTAGATTACATTCATATGATTTCGGAGTAATTTTGCTGAAGTAATTCTTCAATTGTGAGAATTCTTTCTACTTGTTTTTCGTAATTTCGTTCTGAATTACTCGTCGATGATTCGCCATTGATGACTATGATGAGTTTAATTTCAGCTCGTAGATTACATTCATACAATTTCGGAGTAATTTTGCTGGCGTAATTCTTCAATTGCGAATCCTTTCTACTTGTTTTTCGTAATTGTGTTCCGAATCACTCATCGATGATCCGCCATTGATGAGTTTGATTTATGCTCGTAAGTTACATTCATATGATTTCGGAGTAATTTTGCTGACATTAATTCTTCAATTGTGAATTCTTTCTACTTGTTTTTCGTGATTTTGTTCTGAATTACTCGTCGATAATTCGCCATTGATGAGTTTGTTTAATTTATGCTCGGATATTACATTTATACGATTTCGTTCGAAATTTCGAATTACGTTGCTTAGGCGAACTTCCCGTTTGTGTTTTGTTCTTCGGAAATCACGTTTCAACGTCATTTGTGTTGGATTTTTGTGGATTTGTTTCTATAACTGTTTAGATATTTCGTATTTTGCTTATGCGGAAATATTTGAGTTATTAAACTGCAATTACTCCTTGTTGATCGATCTTATGCTTCAAATTTGTCGAAGTTTTAGTAAAATCCGACATTGAAATGACGTGAATGCAGTTGATCTTATGCTTCGAATTTGTTGAAGTTTGAATGATTTGTGTATAAAATCGTCTTACATTCCAATTATTCATCCAATTATGCTGTCGATTTGTTGTGGAACAGTACTAGATTTGTTCGACGGTATGAGTGTCGATGAGGTTTCCGTGCTGTAGTAGTGTTGTTCATAGAAGTACTGAACTGAGCTCTTTAAGCACATAAAAAATTTCGTTGATAATCGTCTTACATTCATTAGTTGTTCGCTCATCAGTTACCTTCCTTTCCGAATGTGAAGTCGAGTCCTGGAATAGGTTTCCGAGATGTTATCGAATTCAATCACTCATTACTCAGGTAAATCAGGTGGAATTCTGTTTGAATCATGCTAGAACTGTACTGTACTGAACTGTTTCTAACAGAATGCTGTATATTTTGACGAACAGTGCGAAGATAAGGACCTAAAAGTCGGTTTTGGATCGAATATTGCTCATACTGAGGTGGATGCAGATCTGACTGCTGCTAGTTCGCTTATTGAAATGTGAGATTCTCGAATCTATGAACTACTGAGTAGAATGTTTCTCGCTTCTCGTTTCATATTTTTGTTCATTGTTTGAATTGTCTTGAATCTTGATGTGTGTTCTTTGTTTCTGCATTGTCAATAATGTAATGCTGCAATGCTGTTTACTGTGTTGATGAATGTTCTGGTACATGTTCTTAATGATCGGAGTATAATATACTCCCTTCCCAACTATGTGAAGCGAGATTAAAACTCTAATGTCATGATTACAGTACAGAACACTGTACAAACCTATGTTGCTTGGAGTCGTTTAATGGTGTGTAATGTGACTGAAAATGAATAGTCTAAATGTCATACTCATGTCCGAGTTTCAAGTGTCAGACACGCGTGTGCGAAGTAATTAGGAGGATCAGAGTAACATAGGTAGTACTGTACAAACTAAGAATAATGTCATCAAAGATACTGCTATCTTATATGGAGTATATATTTGTTTGTTTCTGCAATGTACTGTAATGCTGCAATGATGTCTGTGTTGATTAAAATTTTGGTACATGATCCTAATGATCGGAGTATGACATACTATGTGAAGCGAGATTAGAACTCTAATGCCATGATTACATTACAGAACTCTGGACAAACCTATGTTGCTCTGACTTGTTTAGAAGTGTCTGACACGACACGGCTAATTATATGAAAATTCTGCATAGCGTGACTTAAAATGAAGAGTCCAAAGTGTCATGCCCATGTCTGAGTGTCAAGTATTAGACAGGTAGACGAGGTAATTAGAAGAGTCGGAGTTACATAGGTAGTACAAACTAAGAATAATGTCCAACAGAAATACTGCTATCTGATAAATATAGTGGAATGTAGAATGCAAATATACTGCCACTGTTGAAATGCTGTCCTCTTCACACGAGAAGTTCGTGACATAGATAAATTTTGCTATATGTTTGAAACTTCTGATTCCTCAGCTCAATCTTCCATCGTACTTTTCAGATTTAGCGAATGGTGTTTCAGTCCTGTCAGCTGGTACATTTGAAAGTTTAATCCAGCCGCTGCTATTCTGTGTCAAAAATCGGACGTGTCAGACAGTGAGGTATGCCATATTTTTAGCTGTTGAATTCATTATACTGTCTCCAATTCAATCAAGAAAAGATTGCTATAAAATTATGGGATTGCATCTCCGTGCTTATTCTTTTATAGCCCACTCTGCGCAAGTATACGGAGTATATTTTTGCAGTGTTACCCCAATTGTGCTATACTGCTATGTGACATCCCTTCCTTGTTTATACTTCTTCATATAAACTATAAAGTGTCTATTTCTCAAACAGTCTCGTATTAGTTTAGGCCCCGTGCAATGAAGATGCACTTGTTGGGTTGCAACCAAATGAATGAAATTAACTGTAATTATTCATATGTTAACGGCCTGAAACGAACTCTAGTCTCTCGTTAACAATTAGATACTTCTGTGTTTCAAGTTTCAACCCCAGAATTAGCGAGGTCTTGCTGAAATTCTCGATGTAATTTGCTCAAAAAAATCCGTTCTGCCATGAGCTCATGGTTTCAAACTAAAGAATCTTCTTTCTATTTCATTGTTTATATCCTTTTGCACATTTTTGAGAGTCCGAATGAAGTAGGTGAGGATCACTATTCAACATATACAATTACATAGTACTTGTATATATACCCCTTGCATAACTCTCATTTCCTTGATCTTACCATACACTCATGTCGTCCCTCAACCGTGCCTTGTCCAGTGTCCTATTCCCGACCATTTACCAGCCATAGACAATCTTGTGATCCATTTAGTCTGTTTTGCCCTGGTCCATAGCGGGCAGATATGGGCCATTGAATGAGGATTACTACTTACTAGTGGTTGTATGAGCGGTTTGTGCTGTGGTTTACAGCAGTTTTCTGTGATATATTGATGGGAAATGGTGGAGATGGTTGTTCCGGGTATGAATAATGGTGAAGATGGAAGTTGGTGGGCAGTTGTTCTCATGGCTGTTTCTTGTTGTTGTAATGGAAGTGAGGACTTAAGGTGTCGGCTTGGTGGTCGACTGGTGGGTGTGAACTGTGAATGTGTGATCCGCGGCTTTTTAGACGACTTGAAATCATGATTTTTTGTTTTCTTTTCACTTCCGTTCGTCTGCAATCCCTACATCCTATGCAGTTATATGGATCTTCCGAGAAGTATGAGTAGTTTTTTTCCAGACTACCGTGATTAATTAGCTTTACATTGTCGGTGTAATTGCCCGATTTGTGTTCTGACCCAACCCGCTTTAGGCTACCAAACCCCCTCATGTAGACATGTAGTGCTAGGTTATGAAACTCACCTCCTTTCTTTTCGACCTAAGTGAGCTGAATTGAACTGAATTAACCGAGAGAGAATGAACATGATGAAGCTAAACTAAACCGGGCTTAAATAAGTTGAAAAGAACACATCCTCATGTCACGACGACACTAACAAGATGACCACGCTGCAAGTAAAATGGGTCTTCACCATTGTTGGAGAGCAAGGTTTGAACAAAAAATATCTACGTTACTCTGACCCGTTTACTTGTTTGCAAGTATAGGATACAATACGGTGTCAGAGTATCGGATACAACTGTTTTGGTCACGGTTTTCAGTTTTTCTATCTATCTGAAGTAATGGAGTAGCATTAGGTGAGAACTGAGAATAGGTCTAAGTCAAAAGAAATTTTTCATGTCGTGGAAAAGGAAGCTGTAGATCATCTTGTCTGCTATACAATGCACAACTTAAATCATAATTATAACCAATCATTTGCTTTATCAAGTATCAACCCTTATTTTTTCCTATTTTTTTAGTGCTTGATTACTGATTTTAAGTTGTTGTGAGCCCTCTGCCGTACTATTATTAAACTTAAAACTTCTCTTTAAACGCGTGATTTTTGTCTGTATCTATCCTTTTTTCTCATTATTCTTTGATAGTCTCCATAGTCTTTCATACATGCATGAACCATATATACTTTTTCCCCGTGTGTAAGTTTTCCTTGTGACAGATATATCGATTATAAATTGATAACGAGTCAGTCAAATAACGTCACATAGTTAGATAATACAAATTTAGAGAGCAACAAGTTATTTGTCTTTATCTACCCAAGTGATTATTATTTGATCCGTCACAAATTTCTGACGAATATGCTCGTCAGATATAAGAATTTGCCTTCCTTAATTGATGAACTTAATTTTCTCATTATTTGGGTACTTAGCTAGTTATGTATATATATCTTCAATTTTTTTTGTTATCGATATTTTTTGATATATAATGAGCTCCCAAAACCGATATAGCCAGCATTTGACCGGTACTATTGATGCTTGGATTCTATGTGGCTACCATGGTTACTGGATTCAATATGAATACGCCCTTACCGTGATTTGCTCTTATTGTACGTGCTTTGTGTGTATTTTTAGTAAACAACATGATAGAATTCGCTCTTAACGATTCACGATTCACAACTAGTTAAGCATAGAGGGAATCCGGTAACCGTGGTAGCTGGAGTACTAAGTTGCTGCTAGACTATATCTCCGGTGGTAGAACACGATATACATCGTAAAGTTTATGAGTTTTGATGTAAAATTTTCGGAATTATTCACATAAACATTAAGGTATAAAAAATTTAGATTACAACTCAGAAACAACACACGTCAGCTCAATTTGATAGAAGCTTGCTTTAACCTCAAAAAAACGCTATGCAACATTAACTCAGATACATTTGATATAGTTGTACAATGCCATGCTCTGTCGTATCATATTACCATTATTATTGTTGCCATTTAACAACTGTCTTCTTTTCTATTAGCTAATTTGCTACCCATCCCTTGTATACTAACCTTGAATTATTGATGATTAGGTTTACTAAGGAAAGGATTGATTAGTTGCAAAGGCACGTACTCGTGTGCACATGTCTATCATAATTTAAGCCTTCATTAAATCAATAATGTCGTCGGGGCCGTTATAATGGAATCATTCTGGTCAGGTCGGGTCGTGTTCATTGATCCAGGTTAGTCTCCTTCATATGAATTATATAAATTCTTGTTTAAGACGAGCATGTATATTGTTAGATGAACTATCTCAACTTAAACCTTAAGTCGAATGTCCATCGGACTCGTATCATGTGTTGAGTTTCCACTTGAGAGTTCGAGATATTGAGACTGTCAGGGTTTGAACTTGTGATCTCTTGTTATGATAATATGTTAGATGAATCATCTCAATAAAAACCTTAAGATAATATACTCTATTACATAGTATAACAAAAGCAACATGCATAAGAAATTCAACAACATACTCGTCCTGTCTAACCATATACTCGTAAGATGTTATTTCGCCCGTTATAATCCTAATACGTACCACGCACCTTTATGATAGACGAACGATCCCAACCAAAATCTTAAGATGATGGTTAAAACCCAACTATTATACAAGTATTAATATAATATTCTCATTACGCTTCTTCACTCGAATGTCATTGAGTTAGCAATAAGTCTTGCTTGTGACGGAACTATCCGTCACATTAGTATAACGGGTCAAATAATGACCGTTTAGACAAATAAGGACAAAGCATGGGTACCACCCATGTGCTTTACTTTTGTCTTCTTCCTTCTAAATGAACATTATTTGACCCGTCACATTAAAATGACGGATATGTCCGTCGCAAACAAGAATTTGTGTTGAGCTAGAAGAGTGACTAATGCACAAGATCACCTACTATATGTTGAAATTCACTAGTTACATTTTTTGAGGCTGTTAGGATTTGAACATGAGACGTTTAGTCGCTCTAATACTGGTAGCATGATAGATGAACATCTCAAAATTTTGATAGAATCTCAACTATTACTGATATTCCTATTAGTACGCGTCTCAAAAAGAGACGAACCAAAACCGAAGAATTATTAAGCACTATAATAAAACATTAAATCAAAAACAATTCTTATCAAACCATAAAAATCAAATGATTGAACTTGTTTCGACTGTGGATACAATGAATTAGCATTGATATTGATTTATATAGGAAAAGACAGCATAAAGTGTGGTTGCTCCACCATATTCTCATGTTTCCCTCCGTTGAAAACTCAATTTATTAGGAGCACTTCAAAGACAATTGAAACTGTATCCTTGATAAGTACTCACAAAATTCCTATCAACTAGGCATGTTACTAGTTTTTAGGCGAGATTAGACATTTGCGACCCTAATTTTGTGTGAATTGCCTAACCATCTGTGATACCTGCATGTTAGATTGTCTCAGTTTTCGTATGCACTATTTCATACTCTCTCCGTCCCAAAAAGAATGTCCCATTTACATTATGATCTCTCTTTGCGACGGATAATCCGTCGCAAGCTTAAAACGGATCAAATAAGTGTCATTTGAAGAGATAATGACAAATGTTTACCTAAGTCCCATCAACCTAATTTTTGTCTTATCCCACCTATTAGGTATCTATTTGACTCGTCATATATTTGTGATGGATATCTCTGTCACAAACAAGAATTTGGGTTTACTTTAACACCATTTCATATTGGTACAATATGATATTTCCGAGAAAAAAAGGTAGCCTCAAGTGGTAAAAACTCCCTTACTTTGACGAAAAGGTTGAAGATTTGATTCTCATCTGCGACGTAGTGCGCACTCTTTTAACAAAAAAATACCCCTCCCATCCAAACAATTCTTTATAGTTATTGTAAATGGACAATCCAATCAATTCTTTACAATCTCCTTTTGACAAAAGACTCTACCTTATAATCTTTATATCCTTATCTATTTGTACAAAATGTCACTATTTTTTTCTTAGATTCATAACACCAAATAATACCCTAACTTTTACAATTTTCTTGGTAAAAAATGGTATCTAAAGGATTGAATGGATGAGAGAGAGTATGATATATAGAGTATTCTTTTTTCAATTCATCCCTAAGAGACTCATTTTGTCTCGTTACTTCAGACCATTTCAGTTTAGTTCAGTCTATTTCAATCCAAAAAAACAGTAACTAGTACTCCTTTTCTTAAACTTCATACTTCTAAAATGCCGGTGTCTTGTAAATAAGGTAAAATTTCATCTTCAGTTCACGTGAAATGTTTATTTGTATCCCAAGATTATTGGCTTACCAAACAATTTTTTTTCTTTCCCTTTAACTCCAAATCCCAACTAGTTGCTTTAAGGCCAGGGATGGTGGATGAAGTGTTGGATGCAGCATCTTAGCTGTTGCATGCTTGATCAGTTGATCAGTAAAATCTGAGAGTTGTCAAGATTGGAAGAAGATAAGAGAGTGGTTGTGAAAAGGCTTTTAAAATTGTTCACCCAGAATTTTTTTCAGGGATTCTTAAGCTATTATTACTCCCAACCCGTGACAGTACAATGAAAAATTTAAATACCATATTACTACTGTTTTTGTTGACCAGTTCTGAATGAAAGAAAGATGATAAGTATGATCAACAAAAGATAAATTTAAATTGTGAAAAACTTTCAAAGTTTTCACAATTTTTTGGATGATGAGGGAGTCGCAACTGTTATTTAGGTGTGTATCGAATATCACAAAATCTTGGAAGAGACGGTCTCTCAATAACTTATTAAGAGACGACTCTTCAGTACCACTCTATGTCCTATTCGTACCCTTAAATGACAACTTTGTTTTGTACCTCTTTATATTTGTACACTCTTTATATTTGTACACTCTTTTATGTTAATCGTACTTACTTCTATTAGGTTTGGTACCACTGTTACTTTCATTTGTACTTAGTCTCTCGGTAAAGTTAATGAGAGACCGTCTCTTAGGAGAACTACTAAGTAAATCCAGATAGCGTAAATGTGTAATAGCTTGCAGAGGGCAAACCATGTATACTAAGTAAATCACCTTGGAGTAAGTTGTTGGTAGTTTTGACTTTTGAAGAAAATCTTGTGTCAGGACAATTTTTAGTCGAGTCTTTAAAATCCAAGACTTAATTTAAGACTACCTGAATCTTCGTTCATTTTGTTAAGTGTTTCATGTTTGACCCAATAGATAATTAATACTCCGTAGGTGTTTGTGTTTTTGTTTTCCATTTTTTTTGGAAGTTTGAAGAAAAATAAATTTAAAATGTAAAGTATGAGGTGAGTCTTATTATAATGTACTCCGTATGGAGTTTAAGATGAGTTTGAACAATAAATAAAAAAGATAATACAAAGTAAAAGTTAGTGGAAAGTTATGCGGCAGAGTCTTAGGACTGATGAGAGTTTGATCGATAATCTTACCCTTAGAGCCGATTCTTTCCAACTTATTTTCAACTACTTCAATTCAATCTTGTTTGATCCTATCAAATTCATTTTGTTTCAGCTAATTTAACCTAGATCAATTCACATAAGTTAAGTTCACTTCAGCCAAAAAAAACATAATCTTATTTTATAATTTGTGTTTCTACAAGGATGACAAGCAAGAAGTCTAGACTCTAGAAGACATTGATCATAGAAGTCCTACAAAATTGGTCATGAAGATTAATCTTAATTCGGTTTTTCTAACGTGTGTCCATTAGACACATGTTAATAACTAATTAAAGTAAATACTCCGTATCACATTGATATTATCTCGAGAAATTAAAATATTAACTCATATTTACCATACTTGGACAATATCAAGGTAATTCTTATTCTAATTAACTTATTAACGTGTACCCAATGGACACATACTAGAAAAATCGATATTAATTCCATTGCTTTCCCTAATCATTTAATAATCAAAGCTTAAGTAAGTGAAAGAACATCTTTTTGATCTAATATTAGTATTATTTTAAGTAAAGGGAAAATCTAAAGATAAGGTCCCTGGTATCTGGGGGTAGATAAGGATGGGTAAGAATCTAAATTTGTTTCCTGACACATAACTTGTTGTTGCATGCAAAGCCAACATTACATTTACTACTAACAGCTACTGTACTTTAAAACAAAACAATCACAAGATTTATTAATTTGTTAAAACAAAAGGCTTTACCTTTAATCTCGTGTTCTTTTTGCACACTTTGAGGTAATTAAAAGTTAAAACCAATCATTTAACCACACATGCCCTCTAACTATTAGTTTAACCACTTTATTAGAATACAACTAGTACTCTCTCTTGCGAAGAAGTTTCCCGTCACTTATGGGTCAAATACTATCATTTGCATAGAAAAAGACAAAATACTACACCAATGTTTTGTCTTTTTTATGTAAATGAGTAGTATTTGACCTGTATTATAACAAGTGACGGATAACTTCGTCACAAACCAGAATTTGTGATTAGAATACTACTCGTATTATTACACCATGAATTTAGGAACATCGTGATATTCTCTGCGATCCAATCCAATGGTTATATTTGATTTTTTACAGTTTTCAAGATGTTACTCTTAACTCATTTTTCTCTACCTATACATCACAATACTTTGTATAACAAATCTAAATATGTTAATGTTATATACTTGGTATACTTTTTTTTTTTTTTACAATTTGATTATGTGTAATTGATGTTAATATTTTGTAAAGTTGACTTCAAAAGTTCAAATAATCATTGTAAAAATTGGATTGGATCAAAGAGAGTAATATCTCTGATACACATGAATGCATAAACAAACGGTCTAACAATAATTATGAACTCTTTATTTAAAAATTTTACAATTTTTTTCTTTCTAAATTCCTCAATAGTATTAAGTAACTATTTTGTCATCTTAAAAAAAAATTATTTTATATTTAAACTCTAGTTTTTCCCAATTATATGAATATGCTCTGGTAAAGGAGGGATACTGTCTTTGCAATAAAGTAAGAACATGGAGATTGTGTTTTGACAGGGCATGAACTTGTAATTTGTAGGCATGATGTGCCTCCAATGAATCATGTGCAAAACTATTATACTTGGACCTACTTTTCAATGACACTTTAGACTTCTTTTCCTACTGTTTCATTAGGTATATTTACATTGATAAAATACTTAATGTTAGCACTAAATTTACCACTTGTATTAGAGTTATTAGAGATACATTTGGTGGGTGTCCTCACATAGGTGACCAATATTGGAATATTGGAGTATAATCAGTACTATAAATACAGTGATATATTTCATATCAATGAATTAAATCGATATTTTATCTTACCCTAATTCAGAATTATTTCATCTCTTTTTAAATAAGTACGGAGTAGTAATTTCAGTAAGTCATTTACCAATGTAGGTGTAAAAACTAGTGAAAATATGAAGTATACAATTCATCATCAAAGCTATTGGTGCATCAAAAATCATAGGAAAAACAACAATGACTCCAAACTTTAAAACACATTGATCAAAT
The DNA here is from genome assembly GCA_958450325.1 of Agrostemma githago. Lineage (NCBI taxonomy): Eukaryota > Viridiplantae > Streptophyta > Magnoliopsida > Caryophyllales > Caryophyllaceae > Agrostemma > Agrostemma githago. The sequence continues at coordinate 81,851,921 of OY288240.1, forward strand.
TCTTTTAATACTACCAATTATGGGGTACAAATAAGTAGTTTTACGATTAATTATAGTGAAAAGAATAGATCCAAATAGGTATCATATGATAATGGTAGCTACCTAAATACTAAAAAAACGATTGTCTGATTAATTGTAAGGAGTAATAATGACAATGTAGAAAACTAGAAATAGTGCAGTAGTAGAATGTATCCAAATACGTATAAGATGATAATGGTAGCTGTCTAAATACTAACAAGAGTACAAAACAGTTGTCTGATTATCTGAATAACAAATATTACTGTTTCAAATAAGATTAACCATTCTAAATAATACGGAGTAATCCATAATACTTGTATCAAACCCTTAATAACACCAATTAGGGAGTAGAGAAGCAAGTAATTTTGCAATGAATGATAATGACAATGTAGAAAATGTTTCAAGTTGGTATGATTCAAATAATATATGGAGGGAAGAGAGTGTAAACTTTAAAGGCAAAGAAGAGTGTGGTTGGTCTCACTGAAGGAGGCAACCCTTCCTGGCATGTCCCTTATCAAAAAATAACTCACATGATCCCCTCCACCAGTCCACCAGTACTCACAAATTCTTTTGCTATAATCGTCATATCTGTCATAAACTTATAATGGATCAGATAAATAAGATAAACGATAAAAATCATGATGTTTGGGGATAGTATAGGGGTTGCCTTTACGGTTTACCCACCTATATGGTCATATTTGACTTGTTATAAACTTGTAACGGATATATCCATCACAAGGGAGACTTGCTGATCCACCAGTCCACTAGTCCTCACAAATTCTTCTATTTGATCGTCATATCTGTCATAAACTTGTAATAGGTCAGATAAATAAGATAAGACAAAAATCATGATGTTTGAGGATAGTATAGGGGTTGCCTTTACGGTTTACCCACCTATATGGCTATATGATTATATTTGATCTGTTATAAACTTGTAACGGATATATCCATCACAGGGAAAACTTATTGATCCACCGGTCCTCCACCACTCCCTTCCATTTCTTCTTTTCTTTACTCTCTCTTTTCCAGCCTTTAACCTCCATTGTGGGCTCTCCTATAACATGTGCTCATTTTTGGGGATTGCCTATACATGATAATATGCCATCACAAACCTCTCAATTTGCCTTGTTTATTCTTTCCTTGTGTTACTTCCTTGACTTTGACAACTCTTATGAGATTTATCACCCTCTTCCCTACCTTCATCGATAGTTATTGTAAGAGACAATTTCATATTATGACACTATTTTAAAAGAAAGAGGAGTCCTTGTGTGAGATGGTTTTACATGAGAATTTTTGTAAAAAAATTCATGGGTTATTTGTATAACTTTGTGGTAAAATCTTTCTCTATAAAACAATTTATCGAAGCACGTGGTGTAACATACTAACATGACAAGTGAACACCGTGAACATGCAATCTATCTTGAAAAGAAATATTTTTATGAGAAGTTTTTACACTATGACACGTTTCTTTCCTTCAAAAATCACGGGTAATTTCATAGTTTGTGTAACTTCATGGTAAAATCTTTCTCATTGAACAATTTATCAAAGCACATGGTGTAACATGAGAAGTGAACACCATGAACATGCAATGTATCATGAAAAGAAATATTTTTATGAGAAGATTTTACACAAACACGTTTCTTTCCTTAGTTTGTGTAACTTCATGGTAAAATCTTTCTCCATGGAACAATTTATCAAAGCACATGGTGTAACATGAGAAGTGAACACCATGAACATGCAATGCATCTTGAAAAGAATATTGTATGAGAAGATTTTTACGCTATGACACGTTTCTTTCACAAAAAAAATCATGGGTAATTTCATAATTTGTGTGACTTCGTGGTAAAATCTTTCTCCATGGCACAATTTATCAAAGCACATGGTGCAACATGACAAGTGAACACCATGAACATGCAATGTATCTTGAAAATCATAAAAAAGAGTACTCGTATTTCTTTTGGATGGTCATTTACAGATGTCGTGTTAAACAAGTACAATGACAAACTTATAATGTCTTAAGATTAGTGTCATGTAGCTTTAGCATCCCATTTAGATAGATAAAACTAGGTTTTTTTTTCCCGAGTCCTAGACACATGACTTGACGATTTCAGATACTGATTCATTGTTAGCCGATCTTTTGACACTAAGGCTCTCATGTTGCCGTTGTCGTCCTCCTAGACACATGACTTGTGTCATCTACATAGTACTATATGCACATGGTTTTTGTCCCATCTACCGTATGTAACCTGTTTTAAATTTAAGATAGATGCATTTCAAACGAGAATTTATGAAACAAAAAAACATATTCTTGACCCTTCCTGCCAAACATGAGTGCATAAATAGGGTGAAACATTCTACTGAGATTGAGTAACAAAGCTTAGAAGTTTTATACTTTGGTAACATAAATAGGGTGAAAAAGTAGATTAACCCTTAATGTTTTTAGTATGTATCTTCTGCATTTGCTTATGTGTAATTACACAAAAATACTTTAGACTGAGTAAATCTGAAGGGAGGCACAAGGTTTAGAAGAAGTAACAGAAAACAGAACACCAGTGATTAATTTGCCAAAATTATGCCTGAGTGCCTGGCCCCTATCACAAACTTCCAACTGAGCATATTTGTGTGGGTGCCTACAATCTTAAACAAACCTCTTCTCTTTGTAAAATTGTAAATTCTTGTTTTTGACAAAAACATCAGTCTTAAGCTTATAACAGATTCACTTTTTTTTTTTGCCTCTTCATTTTTTCTGTAAACTAAGAATGATTTTTTAATAAATAAATATCATGTTCATAAATTTTAAACGGTTTTAACTACTCATTCTAATCTATTCCATTCTTCTCATTTATTTTTTGAGTATAAGATTTACGAAATTCTAACCGTAATCATGTTCAAAATTGGTATAATCATGTTTTGAGTATAAACTTTTTAGTGACAAAATTGATGTTCTAAGATTTGTTTCCGTTGTCGTTTCTCTTTTCACTGTCTAACAATTAAATTTATTTCTAGAACTCTTAATAGACATACTCACTCCCTTGCAGCAATGACACTAGGTCGCTTGCAAGGGAAACTTGTTTGTTTCGGTGGCAAAAAAAAAAATCGGAAAATTTCTCTTAAAAAATTATTTTTTTAAACAAAAAGTAGTGAATAAACGGAGAAAAAGATGATTAAAAGCATATCTCGAACCCCATCAAAAACAAATGAAAAAAATAGATTGAATTAAAGCGATATATATATTTTTTTTTTCGAGATTTTGAGGACGAGTGTTATCATTTGTTAGTAAGTACCTCTTCCTCCTCTACCACCAACAAGTCACCAACAATAATATTTAGTGCACCCCTACTGGTCCTTTACTGCAATCCATGTGCTTGCATGTTTTTTAAGTGCCTTTTTCCCCCTCAGGCTCATATGCATTCTTTTGATATTTACTTTACACAAGTAATATTATTCTAGGAAATATACAGAATGATGCATCAGATATCTCAAGAGAGAAATATGTCAAGACAGCCTTAGTAAAAACTTAAATTCTTGTTTGTCACGGATATATCGGTTTTTGTCATATTGTTAGAATAAATTATACTCGTAACAGATAAGTATATACCCATTTGGATAGAAAAAATTAAATGATTGTTATTCTTGAGGAATTATAATTTATCCTCATCTAAGTTAATGAATACTATTTGATCCGTTGTAATAAGATGACAGATAATCTACCACAAAGAAGACAAACGACACGAAATTCTTGTTTGTGATAGAAATATCCGTCATATTATAACAATAAATACATACTCCCTTCGGTTCTTGGAATTGTAACATTTGTTTTTGTTTTGGTAAAAACATTTGCTTTTTATGCATGTAATAAGGTTGTGAGTGTAGATGATGAGTCTCACCAATGAAGTAAAACATCCCCACTAACAAAAGCATGTCAATTATATAAATATGATAATTCTAGTGAAACTACCCTAAAAGAAATACTCCCTCCGATTTTTTATTATCTTTCCCCTTGGTTTGGGGAAGAAAATAAGAGTGTAGGAATGTGTGGTTCAAAATAAAAGAAAGAGGAAAGAGAAATTAAGGGTGATTCAAGACCACATGTAGATGACCCAAAATAGAAATAGAGAAGAAAGGTGTTTCAGCCAAATAAAGAAACATGAAAGATATATAAAAATCGGAGGGAGTACAATATGTTGCAATTCCAAAGAATCGGAGGGGTAGTATATACCATTTAGATAGAAACGACAAAAAGATTGTTATTTTCGAGGAACAATAATTTGTCCTTACCTAAGTAAAACGGAGTAAGACCTCTCTTTTGGACTGAAGTAAACTGAACTGAACTGAACTGAACTAAACTAAACTGAAGAACAAGACCTAAATGTGTACTCGTAATATTTGAACTGTTGTAACAATACGATGAATAATCCGTTATAAGGAATACTAGTTGTGGGAAGGAAAAAGGTTGTATATTGGTGGAGTAGTAGTTTTCTTACTGAGAATGAGTGACAGAGATAGTAAAAGATGGAAATGTGGATCAACTCTGTCCAACACACTGCATCAAAGAACCGGCCAACCATATTTTGGCCCCCTTTGGAATTATCCTTATCCTACCTTTTCATTTTAAAGATGCATTATATCATCCTCATAAACATCCTCCAAAATATTTTTGGCGTGGCTTCAAACTTTCTTTTTTTCAAAAAATAAATAAATAATTTATTTAATTTTTCATGTTTTTTCCTCTCGTCAATATATGTATATCGATGAATAAGAATATTAATTAACAAATTTAGAGATATTAGAATTCAAATTTGAAGGTCTACTCCTCGTCTTTATGTCATCTAAAATTCAGACATAAATCAAAGCACTTGTGTGACGATTATTGAATTCCGTGGGTGATAAACTGATAACTGATAAGTGTAGTTTCAAATTTTTTTCCACTTATGATTCATTTGAAATAAAAAACTTGAAAGGTTTCGTTGTCATTTTGTTATAGATAAATAATCGTTACTCGACTTTAAATGTAACTCAAAGACACAAATTAAAATGCTTGTATCACAGTGATTGATTTGTGTGGATGAGAGTTATAGATTCTAATTATGAGTTGTGACTTTTGTTGATTTGTTATGCAAACTTTTTGAGGAGAAAAAAATGGGTACACCATGCTCGGCTTGACTCGTTAAGTTATCGAGTCGAGTTTAAGCTTGAATTGATCTTTGGGCGCGCTTTGATCGAGTCGAGTTCGAGCTGCTCGCGAGCTATCTCGTCTCATTGACACCCTTACGGAGAACACAAATTCTTGTTTGTGATGGTAAAACCCGCCACAAGCTTGTAACAGGTCAAGTAGTTTAGATAAGACAAAAAGTATGGTGCCAAGTGGGTAGCAAATGCTTTGTCATTATTCATCAAGTGGGTAATACTTGACCTGTTATAACCCTATGATGGATAATACCGTCACAAGGGAGACTTGCTGTGGGTAGAATCCTATAAATTGGTGAAAATTAACATGAAGAAAAAAAACTGAAGTATGGAAAATGTCAATTCCAAGTTACATTATTTTGGACCATCACATGGAGTATATGACAAACACAAAACATTAGTAGTCCATTAATTAATTATAATAAGGTGATTAATTAAATATCTAAGTATTTTAAATAAGTAAAGATAATTACATTACACCAATTAATGGTTTAGGTCTACCTAATTGCACTTCTAGCTAGTCTTTAACTGGTACGTTGTTTTCCTATCTTTTTAAGCAAAGTTTAAAGTGATTGGATTAAGGTTTTCATCATCAGTGACATAATTATATAAGGATTGTTCAGCGGCTCGTTTCATCATCAGATTTGATAGCTTCATGTTAGGATTAGGATAGCTCTCTCCTTATTTTTTTGTAGGGACTTCTAATGCCACACTGAAATGTACTCTGCCACTCAAATATATACACTAGAAGAGTTAAATTATTAAAGTAATGCTCTAGGTTGCACGGACACTCCTCCAAACCGTCGTGTCGTGTCGGACACCCGTGTCGGACACCAACACACGACAATACGTCTCGGACACCTGAAAAACCGTGTCCGAATTTTTTTAGTTTATTTAGAGACGTGTCGGACACGTTTTATGTTAATTTGAGACGTGTCGGCCACGATTCATACTATTTGGAGACTCATCGGACACACTTATTGTTGTTTATGAATTTGTGGACTTTAATAAAACAACAATATTATATGTTTATGGGGTTACTTGATACTATAAACGTTTTACTTAAGACTAAATAATTAATTAATTATTATATTACAGTAGTATAATTGTTTGAGTTTTCTAAGATTTGATTTTAACTTTGAGTTTATACGATTTTAATTTTTGTTTTGTTATTTTACGATAATTGCTATAGTTTAAGTAACCAAACCTATAATTTAGGTGTAAAAATCTTTAAATTTCCTTTGTTTAAATATGTATATTGATTTATTTTTTCTGCCGTGTCCGTGTTCTATAAATTTTCGAACGCCGTGTCCCGTGTCCGATACGTCTCCGTGTCCGTGTCCGTGCAACCTAGGTAATGCTCTCATAAGATGAGTGGAAGAGTAGATTTATAGTGTGGCATTATCAATCTCCTAATTACAGGTAGGTATGTGTACGTTTAAGGAACATGATTAAAACCTAAAATTATAGGGCTAGTATTGCTGAAGTCGAAGTATTTGTCTTAAACTTTAAAATAGATTAAGTCAACTTGCCGTATGACTAGATACGTTTTCTACCCATCTTTAAGGTTGATGACAATAGTGTCGTCACAAAGTAGAATTTGTCATACTACTTTGGTGACCGGTTGCGGATCTATGTGATAGAAAAAATTGAATTTGTAAGCGGGATATGTATAAATAATTTCTAAATTTTCTTGATCGTCACTGTTGTTGACGATGAGCCCAGTGAAAGGTTAGTCATTATTTAGTCTTCGATTCATTTCATTTCACTACATTTAAAAAATTAGGTCAAATGAATAATTAGTATACATATAAATGAAGAATGCCTAGGGAATCGCCAAAAAAACTTGTTTCGTCTTTCTATATAGGTGTATAGGGGTAAGCTCAAGTGATAATAGCTTCCTTACTCTAACCGGGAGGTTGAGGTTCAATTCTCACCTCTTAGTATAGATTATCGGTCTGTTTTACCATTAAGATGGATTGACCGTCTTAAGGGATCCCAACTAGTAAATTATACCATAGGTCAATATTGTTGTTTTCTTGTATGTGTGACATGGTTTCACGATCGTTTGGACTGCCACTTCCACCAAGAGAATAAGATACATTGCAATTTTTGGTTTGGTTGCACAAAACCTATTTCCCTTAAATAGAGCATGATTTAGAGAGCATTGGAATAAGTCTTTTTTGTTTATTCTTCTTATTAGGAACTTTGTATACCAAACATGTCCTTACCTTAAGATTTTGTTAAAAAATTGATGATGAATTGACCAATTTTAGATATGTATGTTGGGGACAGTAGGTCGTAATTTTGGGCTTCAATCTCTTTCCTTATATTTTGTTGTTTCGGCACCACATTTTGAAGAAAAATAAGAAGGTTGAATTAGTTAGGTCAGTTGATCTTGCTTAAGACAGAATATTCGTCTTAAATCTTAAAATGAGCCAAATACTAGCGTATTTTGCTTGCAAAATATGAAAATATTCATTTTCTAGACAACTGTCCGTGATTTGGTATGTATTTGACTCATCTTAAGTTTTACGACATATAATTTAATATCGTCACAAACAAGAATTTACGTAGCTTGACAAATAGTAGTTGAGTAGTTGAAGTCTTAGAAGGATTGCCTTAGCCATTAGATTGTTTTGACTTAAGGCTCGAGGATGAAGGGTCGGAGGGGTACCATTAGTTCGAACCTTGGTCTTTAAGGTTAAAGAGTGTGACTCTTAACCACCATCTATCGTATACTTGACGATTGTTTTGAAATGTTTTATGAAAAGGTGAATGTAGTGCGTTACCGAAATGTAATTCTTGGAACTCGACTTATGGAGTACATTTTCCATTTATAGATCGATGACGATCCATAATCTAATTTTTTTGGCGTAAAGAAAGTCACAACAATCTCGTATTTGGACAATCCTTGATCCTAGCTTCCCAGGTATGTACTTTCTACCCGCTATGATAATTGATGATAATTCTCATGTTTTATTTTTGAGAAAACTCGACGTGTTATCAATGCATAAGCTTGTGATCTATCTCGACTAAATGTACAATGTCTGGTGGTAAGGATCTTAACTAGTCTCGCTGACCAATTTGCCACGAAAAAAAGAAAAAGAAAAAGAGTTAGCCCATGAGAACTTTCACAATTAATCAACAACCCTTACTTTTAAGAGGTAGTTTGGTTCAAAGTATTGTACGCAATGAATTGGAATGAAGTGTGATTCCATGAATTTATGTACAATACTACTTAGAACCCGTACTAGAAACTAGAAGTCGAAATGAGGATGGGATTTCAAGGGATTTGGCGAAATTAGAATCCAAAATACTCCAACCAAACTCTGGATTCCATTCTATTCCAAAAGCTTCATCCTATATTACATGATGATCCTACACCAAAACTCTAGTCTAATCATCGAAAATGTCTTAACCTAGTTGTTAAGACTAAGACTGTGGACAATATGTCGCAGATTCGAATCAATCCTCTCGTAGGTCCGATTCTTTTCAATTTTTTTTCAACTCAGTTCAGCCCAGTAACCTCATTTTGTCTCAACACTTCAACCAAATTCAGATCAGCTTCATTCAGTCCAAAAGAACATGCCTTAGTTTCCTATTCTAATGTGACCAAGTGCTCTAATTTGCTCGAGAAAACGACGATTCCAAAAAAAAAGAAAAAGGAAAAAAAAGAGGCCATGGCGCACGAAAACGGGACAAGAACAAATAAGAGAAGAGTGAGGCAATAAATGTGGATGTATACATAGCCGCGTGTATCTCTTCCTTTCTCCCTCTATCTCCCTCTATCTCCCTCCCTCGTATTTAAATCTCTTCCCCCCTTCTCCCCTTCTCCTCCCATCCCATCCCCCTTCACTTCCTCCTCTCCTCTCCTCCCTCCTCAAAACCCGAAACTCAAAAAAAAAAAAAAACTCGGATTTTAGAACCCGTAAGATTATTACACTATTACTCTTCAATCAAATCCGTCTTGTGAATGTCAAACTTTTTTACTACAAGGTCGAGTTTATACAATCGTACCTTGTAAGGTTACACTCTTCAATCAAATCCGTCTTCTTCATTTCCCGTCAAAAGTAGATATCATACTCGATATTCTAACTTTTAGACGGGTTTTAGTTTACGACCAATAACCCGTCTACAAATCAAATCCATCTTCTTCTTCTTCATTTCCCTCGTAGGTGGATAATCTTCTATCAAATCCGTCTTCTTCATTTTCCCTCATAGTTGGATATCCTTTGATATATAGTCGGATTAAAAGTCGTCTAATTATCAATGTCGACGATGTCAATCCCGAACCACGAAGAACAATCGAACGAGGAATCGCCCCGAATAAAGCGTCGAAAAATCGACGTTAATACGTCGACATCGACGCAAAACCGTCGAAAACCCTTCACCACGGAACAACTCCGATGGCGAACACCAGCCGAACAACATTCCTACTCAACAAAACTCATCGACGCACTCCGCCAAGTCCGCCGCCGTGCAACGGCACCACCACCACCGTCATCTCCGCCGCTCTCCGGCAGCCGCGCCGTCCGAGACGCCGCAGATAACGCGCTCGCAATCGCCGCCAAAGGGCGCACACATTGGAGCCGCGCAATTCTATCCAACCGCCGCAAACTCCGCCTTCGCAACCACAAGAAATCCAAAATTCGATCGAAATTTCAACCTCCGCCGCCGTTGACCGCCGTGAAAACCGGTCTATCCGGTCAACCCGGTAAAACTCCGCCATTAGAGAAGCGTGTGAAGGTATTAGGCCGGTTAGTTCCCGGTTGCCGTAAATTGTCCTTCCCGAACCTTCTAGAAGAAACTACAGATTATATCGCGGCGTTGCAAATGCAAGTTCGAGCCATGGCGGCTCTTGCTGAGCTTCTCTCCGGTTCGGTACCGATTTCCGGTTCGACCGGTGGTGAACCGGCTAATAATGTTAGTAATGATAGGCTCGATAGCGACCGTGATAATCCGGTTCACTAATAAAAACTACTCGTAGATTATTTGTCGCTACATTTTTTTTTAATTAATTTTTTTTGGTTGTTATTTTTATTATTAAATTAAATATTTAATTCAGTGTATTTCATTATGTACAACTGGCTCTTTGGCGTTTTTTCCTTTTTTTTTTTTTTTTTTTTTTTTTTTTTAATTCTTTTTTGTTAGTTATGGGTTCATTGGTTCGGCTTTTCTTAGCTGCAACCATGTGAGGTGATAGCCTGATAGGGTCCTCATTATTGGCCTTTTTATTTTAAAATTTCGGTTGGTCGGTTTTATGATGGACATATCCGACTCATGACAAAAATAGTTAAAAAAGAATACTGAATACGAAGTACTCGTACCATTTAAATAGATACTCCGTAAGAACCAAGAAGATAAGAAAAGGGTAGTTTTAGTGGTAAAAACTCTCTTATTCCAAATAAGAGGTCAGAGTTCGATCCTTACTTGCGACATACGGAGTAGTAGTATAAAGTTAGAGTAAGTATTTTGTTGATGTCTACATTTTGTCTTATCTAGAATAATACTCGTATGTAGTACTCTATTAAAATTTAGAAAAATTATTACAGGACCTTACAATATAATGGGATGGGATGAAAAAGCGAAGATTTAACTTAAAAACTGAGAAAATTGACGATCTATTAATTCTGAGTTATTGTTGTCGTTCTTACGCGTATCATTTAGGCATGTTTTCGTCTATTAGTAACTCTTTTTTGACGATAACCTCCACTTTTGATTTAAGATAATGATTGTAAACGAGAATTACTCTTCTATACTCCCTCCGTCCCAATGAATTCTTTACTTTTGCTTTTTCACATTTGTCGAGGTACATTTCATTTCGTTCATATCTTTATTTACGTGTTATTAAAAATTCTAAAAATTTGATAATCTTAATGTACTTATTATACCATTAAAAAAAGATCTCACACGACAATGTTTTACGTTATATATTAGAAATTATATTCGAGATCATTTCACTTCATGAATAGTGTCAAAAAGCAAACGTAAAGAATTCACTGGGAGGGAGTATTATATACTCTTTTCGACAATGTATGCATCCTACAATTTTAGTGAAGACTCTTTAAATCAAATCCAAATCTAAAAACTCAGTCATTTTCGAACTTTATATGATAAATCGATTTTTAGAAGATTAACTTATAAGGTAGTCGTATAATGTTTGTCAAATTTATTGTGAGAGGTAATAACCCCAACCATCAAAGCAAAAAAAAAAAATTAAAATAATTGATAATTGGATCCAGTGTTGTTTGCACTAGTGTGGATTATTCGTGGTCAGGAAATATTTATTCAATGCAGAACATGCCAAATAATAATGGATCAATGTACGGAAATTTGGAGTGTGGTTGGCTTCCTTCTTTACTCGGGCACCAAAGTCTTTCACCCGTCTCGATTATTTGTTGTCTTTTTATATTCTTTGTGAGAAATATTTTACTCCCTCCATTCCAATGAATTGTTTGCCTGTTCCATACTGAGGCATCTCAATGAATTGTTTGCCTTTATATTTTAGGAATGTTTTTTATATGCAATTTGATAATTCTCACGAGTTTTGCTCTACATGTCTATAATCGAGATGAAAAGATTTTTTTTTTTTTAAAATTCAATGTGAAAAGTAAACAATTGTGTTTTATATGAGATGATTTGATCACTATAATAAGGACATTTACTTCGTACATACGATATGGTTACTAATTGTCATAAGCACAAAAATTATGAAGAAACGGTCTCTTAATAAATTAGTGAGAGATTTACTATAAACCAATTCAGATTTTAACAAAAATTTATAAGAGACGATTTTTCAATAACATTAATTAAGTCTTCTTCTAGACAATCCAATCTCCGAATTTGGTTTTCGATTTGTCTAATTTGATCTTTGATTGGTTAATACTCCTAAGCAAAAGCACTATAAGGTCATTGCATTTTTTTTTGGGGTAAGTGGTACTCAGATTTAGTTACGGCAATCGGATTCCCTTCATCCAAACAGTTCCTTACAATTACTATAAATGGACAATTTAATCAATTCTTTACATTTCCTTTCTGCAAAAGATTTTACCTTATAATCCTCATATCCTTCATCTTTTTACACAAAATGTCACTATTTTTTTTCCTTATTTTAAGTTTATTGCACCCATAACATCATTTGATTTACCAATAATACCCTTACTTTTACCATTTTTTTAAATATTGATGAAAAATCTTATGTCAAAGATTGTTGGGATGGGAGGGAGTCAAATGTAACATAAGGAAAAGTCTAGAAAATCAACACATCTAAAATCGTAAGGGTTATTTCATGGGAATAATACCAACTATGCGTGTGCTTCTTAAATTAATACAAACTATACGTAATCTCATTTTAATACGAACTACGCCTTCATTAATCTTGTTTTGTTATGGGTGACCGGCTACCTGTTGAACCTTACTTTTTCAACTCTTTCTCTAACTTTTCTTCTTCTAATTTAAATTTCGTGTTCATTTTTGGGCATTGATAAAAAAAAAAAAAAAATCTGAAAATTCAATCTTCCATTTGTTTTTCAATTAGCCTTATAAGAGCTGTGAAAAAAAAAATGTTTTTATTGTAATTTTGGCTTTCACGATAACTGTAACGGACCTAATAAAACCATAGAAAGTTACAACAAGTCACTATGACCGGTAATAGCAAGTCATAATTTCATACATAGAAAAGCGAGATTAATGAATGCGTAGTTCATATTAAAATGAGATTACGTATAGTTTGTATTAATTTAAGAAGTACACATAATTGATATTATTCCCATGAAATAACCCAAATCGTAAAAGAAACCCTCCAACAAATTTAAAGATTGAAAACGAATAACTGGACACGAGCGTTTGAACTAGCATTATCATCCTCGTCTACTAGAGGTCATTACATCTCTAGATGGAGGGAGCATTAATAGGGTAGCAAAGTAGGGTGGCATTCAAGCACATGGGGGAAATAGAGGAGATGGAACTTGCCTTGAAAGCCTGAATTTTGTCCTTTTAAACCTTCACACAACATACATCTTCATCTATTAATAGAAAATTGCATAACTAGAAGTAGATTCTTAGAAGCCAAGCTGCGGCTAAGCCTCATAGGCTTTTTTAGTTAAAGTATACACAAACAAGTCTTCTGTATAACAGATATTCTCATCACAAATGAGAATCTGCTTCACAGATTTCACAATAATATTACTCCATATTAAGACTTTTACATGATGAGGGAAGAGAGTTACGGAGTACGTATCATTTTTACATGTTATATCTCCCATTAAATGGTCTCTCTAAAAACGTAATGAGGAGATTATACAACCCGTTGTACATAGTTATATGTACGTTTGGTTTTATTATTCAGAGCTTTATCATAAAGTTTTCGAGTTTTAAAGTTGTTGAGTCAAAACACGTACTCCCTCCGTTCCAATGAATTGTTTGTCTTTCCTTTTGACACAAAGGGCAAGGGATCCAATGAGGAAATGACATGTGGAGCAAAACTCATGAGAGGATCAAATTGCATATAAAAAATATTCCTAAAATAGAAAGGCAAACAATTCATTGAGACGTCCCAATATGGAATAGGCAAACAATTCATTGGAACGGAGGGAGTAAATGTTTAAACTTGAAAACTTAAAACTCAGTTCATAAACTTGTATAAGCTCAGTAAGTATATACAAAAGTTCAACAATATTATTGTACAACAGGTGTATAATTTAATTTTCCTTACCAAATTCTTGTTTAATGCTATTTATAAAAGTATATACAAGGATGTTTTAATTCAAGGGTCAAATATGAAGTATAAACAAACTTACTTGTGTAAGAGTCGATAACATATTTGTCTTATCTATCTAAATAATGGTGTATTTTATTAGAGTTATATTCATAAAACTGAATATATGTGTCTCTTAATTGAGAGATTTGGAGTCTAGCGATTAGTTTGGCACAACTAAGGAGACTTAGACAAGTATATCCATTTACTTCGTAATTTTGAAAGGTCAAATTTAATGGATAAGAAAACTCATTTCCCTAAGAATAAACAAAACTAAGGGTATGGTTGACATGTTAAATTCTTAAAAGGAATATATTAGCTCGTAAAGAGAATGTTGTAGCGCGTATGTCAATTAATTTAGTCGGTAAAGTCATGAGATATGATATTCATGATTTGAAATCCAAATCCTGTCAATATAATAATTTATAATCATCGTCAATATTACTCCCTCCGTTCCAATGAATTGTTTGCCTATTCCATATTTAGACGTCTCAATGAATTGTTTGCCTTTCTATTTTAGGAAAACGTTTTATATGTAATTTGACCCTTGGCTCCACATGTCACTTTCCCATTGGTTCTCTTTCCCTTGGTGCCAAAAACAAAAGCAAACAATTCATTGGTTCTCTTTTCCTTGGTGTCAAAAACAAAGGCAAACAATTCATTGGAACGGAGAGAGTATAATTTTATAATCGTTTATGTGATTCTCCGAAAAAAAAAAAAAGAAGTGAGAGATGTGGAGTCTAGTGATTGCTTTGGCACAACTAATATAAGGTGGTGATATGAATCACATGCATCCTATGATACCATGTTACTCCACTATGTTAGCAACCCATGTCTCTTAAAAGCACCACATAAAACATGAAACATGTATTCATGTAAGTAGGTAACCAATGTATAGTACAATCCAAAAATAAGGCTAAAATTTGATTCTAATGTCTTAAAATAATTAGGTTGAATAGTATTGTAATATTACTGAATAAAGATGATTTAATGTGGATTTGGTTTCACATGCTAACGGGTTTTATATCACTTTATATGAACAAGTTTATCGATTTAGAATTATCCTCGTATTACAAAACCAAACCAGTTAGAAAGAAACACAGACTGAATCAGAAACCAATAGGTTTAGTTTTTCTTATTTGAACTGATCATATTACTTTATAAGTCAGTTTTGAGTATTTTTTTACTCCGTAGTTTGGGCCGATCAAACGGTAGATTTTGATGGATAATAATATTGTCCATCTAAAATTCGAGTATATATGTACTCCTTCCCTACTTTCAAGTCAAAGTACACATTTTCTCTTTTACACATTATTTGCAACAAAAAAAAATCTTTAATATTTTCGACAATTTATAAGAGAAAATATAGTCAGATTTTTTTGAAGTGAAGATCAATATCATTCATAATAAGTCATCCGGCATCTACAAACGATGTCAAATTGAACTGAATACAGATTTGTAAAAAATAAATAAAGAACACCTTTGAGACAAAGATCACTATTAGAATAAAGCGCTTCTACATAGCTTTCTATATATCGCTGTTTATTCACACAGTTTTTCGCGAAGGAATCTTTAGATCTAATGAAGTACTCTCCAAAATGATGAACTTTCTCTAAAATATAGTCAGATGAATCTTACTTGATTCGTTTTTATGAATAAATTAAAATTTCAATTTTTTATAATTTTTACTCCGTATTACTTATATAAAATACATTTTCACAAAAAAACACAAAAAATGCTCGTATAGTCGTATAGACTTTGTATTTGAATATGAGTGGTAACAATATAGAGGTAAAAATCAAAGTCTATCTTCACTCACTTTTTAGTGAACTTCTCAGTCCACGGCTTTCATAATTCCGTACAAAAAATATGCATTGAATGTACAAAGGTATCCCGATATTTTAGAGGTACAAATCACGAATAAAAAATGAAAATGGTAGGGTCTTTTAAATCGAGGTTATACTCGTAATTTTCTTATAAGATTATCCTATATCATCAAACAAGTCGAAATAAACTTAAATCAGAGTTACTCTATAAAATAAAAAAAGGTCTCCTGAGAGATGACTCATTAACTTTACTGAGAGACTAGTACAAATGAAAGTAATAGTGGTACCAAACCTAATAGAAGTAAGTACGATTAACATAAAAGAGTATACAAATATAAAGAGGGTACGCTTCTTATAAAAACAGGTACAAAACAAAGTTGTCATTTAAAGGTACGAATAGAACATAGAGTGGTAATGAAGAGTGGTCTCTCAATGAGTTATTGAGAGACCGTCTCTCCCAAGAATTTGTGAAGGAGAAAAGTAAGTTTGAGGGGTAAGAGTTTCCTTACTCCGACCGAAATGTTAGGAGTTCGATTCCCACCTCTCTAAACCAAAAAAAAAAGATTTAAAAAAATTGGTTTTTTAATCGTAGATGTCATAATAAAATTCTTTTCTATTGTAATGCAACTAAGTGTACGTTTGGTTAAAAGAAATCGTCTCTCTTTATTATTCGCGAAAGTGGTAATTGGGCCCTTAAATTTGTTCGATTGTGAAGTTTTATTATTGTGTCAAATGCTTAGTTCAGTTGATTTTATGGTATAGGCCGATCTAATAGGATAATTTGTGGGGTATATTTACAAAAGTCTCCCAAATAATATCCGTCACAAGGGAATAACGAGTCAAATAATACCATTGGATTAGAAAAGACAAGGCTAGTGGCGTAGTGGGTAGCACATGACTTTGTTTTATTCACCCAAATGAATATTATCTGACCCGTCACACATTTCTGATGGATAATTTCGTCACAAATAAAAATTTGTTTATTCAGGCCCTGTTCTTTTGGACTGAAACTGACTGAACTTAACTTAATTTAACTGAAACTGACTGAAATATAGAGACAAATATGTCTCTTAGGGCTGAAATAAACTGAAACTGACGGAATACAAGTCCAAAAGAACATGACATTATAATTGATCTTTGTCCTTTGAAAGGGGATTATTGAGGGTGAAGGCAATAAAAAAATATTAAAAAAAAAAAAAAATTGGGTCCTAGTAAAATAAATAAACATAAAACCAATGAATAAAAATTTTCATGTCATGTGCTTTGATGGACCTACAAAATTAAGGGCACTTACCTCTATTTAGGGCTACCCACATTGGATTGCATGTGGAAATTTGAAAGCATTGGCCGCATTTGGGGTGTTCTTCACATGCTATGGTGTACATTTTGATTCCACCTTTCCATTTGGGCCTATTTTTGTCAACTTAAAGGTGGCAACTTTGGATACCATTCATTTTAGACATTTCTCCATGTATTTTCTACCCCACTAATTTTCACTTTTATACGGTTTCACAATACGATTACTATCAAAAATGTCTTAGCTTAGTGGTTAGGACTAGGTGTTCTGAACAGTAGATCTCAGGTTCGAATCCCTCTCTTTCTATATTGTAATGCGACTAAGTGCGCTCTTTGTGGAACCAAAAAAAAAATATGATTACTGTGTCACATTTTACATAAAAAGTAAATTCTTGTTTGTGACAGGAATATTCGTCATAAACATGTGACGAATCAAATAATACTCACTTGGTGAATAAAACAATGTCATGTGCTACCCACTAGTCTTGTCTTTTCTAATGCAATGGTATTATTTGACCCGTTATTCTCTTGTGACGGATATATTCGTCACAAGGGAGACTTACTCTATACATAGAAAGAGCCTACTAAACAATTTTTCATGTAATTTATGTCCCCACAAATTTTCACGTGAAATGGTTTCACAATACGATGATAGTGAGACATTTAACATAGAAAGAGCCGACTAAACAATTTTTCATGTAATTTATGTCTCACAAATTTTCACTTTTATACGGTTTCACAATACGATTACTGTATGACATTTTGGAAAATAGGACAAAGTTGTTGAACTTTTGTAGGACAAATTTTCACTTTTATTTACTGAGTATTGTACAACATTTATGTGATTTAATTTGACAAATTTACACTAAAGTTCAGAAAGTTTACAGCAAAACTCGAAACCTTTGTGATAAAGCTCAAAATCTTAAAACCAGTTATACATCGAGCTATGTACAATTGGTTGTATTATCCTCTAATTGGTGACATTTTACATAGAAAGAACCTACCAAACAATTTTTCATGTAATTTGCCCCACAAATTTTCACGTAAGACGGTTTCACAATACGATTGTTGTGAGACATTTTACATAGAAAGAGCCTACTAAATAGTTTCTCCGAGTCTGAGTGTTCAGAGGTTTCGAGGTAGTACATTGATTGAGTTTTGTCAGGTGTATACTCGTAGTTTTGAGTGTACCTACTAAAATAGTTTTCTCCGAGTACAAGTTCCATAAAAATTACTCGTAATTCGTAATTTGATAAAAAAAAAAAGACTTTTTATTAATTCTAATTATGTGAAAAACATGCTAATTGAGTCTGTTTTTTTTTATTATTGTATTGATGGTCAAAGTTTAAATTAAGACCTATTGTTTCTCAAAATAACAAAAATCGGAATTTTAATGATTATTCTTTTAAGAAATGAGTTAAAACAAAAATCGAGTCTTTTTCAAGATTAGTTTAGATTGCAAGGTACATAGACATAGTTATATATAGGCTCGAACCCAACTTGTCATGACCCGATCAACCTTTCAAGAAAATGAAATGAATCAAATGATATATAATCGATAGAATAATTGATAGAATAAAATATCAATATACTCGGTATATCTTAAATGTTACTGTACGTAATCCTTTTTTTACTCTGATTTTATCAATCTCGAGTTTACCAGAACTTAAAAAAGAAGTTTAAGGGCTCGTTTTGTTCACCATGGGAAGATGGAGTTACCGGAAACTTAAATTCACATGATTTCTATTTGATGTGAATTACAAAAATATTGTTTGGTTGCTATGTGGGAAATAATTTCATGCGGGAAGTTCTACCCACCAAGGGGAGCTTGGTGAGTAATTTCCCCCATTATGGAGGAAGTTACAATTCCTTGGAAATGCTAATTCTCGGGAAGTGGGCAACCAAACAGCATCCCAATTTATCAATTCATGGGAAGTTCTACTCCCTATGATTTAAGAGAGTAACCAAACGACCCCTAAGACATGGTTGTACACCTGAACCCTAACACCATTATATTTGGATTACTTGTAGGCTGATTAGGCAACTCTTAAGTACTCCCATTGCACGAATGTTTAAATTTATAGCACCTAAAAATACTATGTTTCGAAAATGATGTGTGAACTGTGGACGATATACTTTCTCCATTCAAATTCAATAGACATATTTATTTTTCAAACATTATTCATAATTAAAGAAAATATACTTCAGAATAGTTCAATAGGAAATTTAAAAATATATTGTACAAAGTGTATATATTTTAGGAACAAAAACAACCACGGATCCGAAAACTCGACACGAAAATAACGATGTAAGTGTATAGACACTCGACATGAACGGTGCACCAGATTTAATTGGGTCTGGTTCGAGTAGAGGTCCCAAAACATGAACCCGATAATAACTTATTTATTAAATTAGTCCAAAAAAATTAAATTATTTGTCATATAAATGTGTTTATACTTTCCAAATATTAACCTGACACAAAATCCCGACACAAAATTAATAAATTTGGATTGGGACTTAAATAAATCATTTATGTAACGCAAAATCTTGGGAGAGACGGTCTTTCAATAACTTATTGAGAGATCATTCTTCAGTACCACTCTATGTACTATTCGTACCTTTAAATGACAACTTTGTTTTGTACCTGTTTTTGTAATAAGCGTACCATCTTTATATTTGTATACTCTTTTATGTTAATCGTACCTACTTCTATTAGGTTTGGTACCATTGTTACTTTCATTTGTACTTGGTCTCTCAATAAAGTTAATGAGAGACTGTCTCTCAAGAGACTTTCAACACAAAATTTAATTGAGTCGAATTTTGATTGAGAGATTCATGATCTATTCAAAACAAACACGACACGACATTATCTGTTTGACATATACAATCCAAGACACTAGATCATGCCAATATTATCACGTGCAATCACGTGCGTTTGTTCAAGTATTTCTCCTACCTCCTTCCTCTTTTACAGTTTTGGACTTTAGTTTCATTTTTCCTCCTTTTTTTCTGGGTATGTTTTTTTGTCTTTGCGCTTTGGGCTTTGTTTATGTAGTCACCTTCTAGTTATAATAAAAATGGGGTTGATATTAGGTCGGCTCTAGTCATTTTCAGGTTTGTTATTTTCAACCTTTTTGAGAATAAACTCATTTTCGGTATAAAATTTGGGTTAGGTCGGGTCAATTCAAGGTACAGGTTAAACTTGGGTCTACAGTTTGGGTTCGGGTCGTGTCAGTTTTGTCAAGTCTATTTTTGTGTATACATCATTTGTAAATATGTTGTTAACTTAGATGATAAAGTTACAAGAATGACATAGACATTGTGGATTTGAATCTATCAACCACCTATAAAATCTTAACCCATTTTACACAAAATGAATAAATAAATAATTTTGTGGAAAATGATTTTTTTTTTTTTAAAATGGCAAATCATATTTGAATGAATAATTTTGGTTAGGAAATATCTCAATTCTTTCTTTTATTGGTTGGTCTTTCTTGTGATAGATATATCGTCACAAAGTTATAACGGTTCAAATATCACTTATAGGGCTAGATAAAACCAAATCACAATGCATCGGGAATAGGAAAGACTTTATCTATCTATATGATTATTAATATTTAATCCGTCACAAATTTATAACAGATATATTCGTGAATCACAAACAACAATTTTTTTATCTATCACTTTAAGACAATTTACACAAACGCAAAAATATCGCACACATTTTTTTAACGCAATAGTAGTGAGATTTACTCATACATGCATGTTGACGAAATCAATATTATTCGACTTTGAAATTTATTGTTTGTACTACGTAGTAACTTTGAGATTTTAACTAAATTTGTAATATTTGGAGTCACTTCTAGAGACAAAATTTTACATGAACGTGTGTATTTGTCACATTTTTTTGACACAATAGTACTCATAGTACATAAGATTTATAGATACATGCATGTTGACTACATAAGTTATTGAGTAATTTGTACAACTTCACAATCCATTCATTTCTCTCGACAATATCTTGAGTTAAGATCTCGCTTTTAACTGTTTTATTTTGTTATAGAACGAGACAAATTAGAAGAAGAAAAAAAAAAGTCGATTATAAAATACTTAGAACATGATTTCAAGACTTATGGTAAACCTTTTTATAGGGTCGTCATACATTATTGACAGAACGAACCTGAATTAGAAGTCCATTATAAAATTAAACACAAGTTTTTAACTGGGAAAAAGGTCTAGTATAGAACCGCCATACACTATAGGACGTGCCCAAATTAGAAGAAAATAAACTCGACTTCTGGTCCTCAGGATAAATCATATACTGTTAAGAATTTGTGTCAACTAAAATTATTCAGTTTAGATAACTTTTGTTTGTGACATTTTGGGTCAGTCGTCTACTAAAGATGTCTGTCTAGTGGTCAAGACGTGATATACTGGACAATAGGTTCCAGATTTGAATTCCTAAGTGCGCGCTTCATCGAACCAAAAAAAACATTTCACGTCAGTCTTACAAGACGGTCTTTCAAAACAAATTTCGTCTTGAAAATCGTGCAGTCTACCCTCCTAACCGTACATTAAAAAAAAGGACAAATGGGCCTTAGCCCAAATAGTACTATGTAAAAAGCCCAAATGATGGACGTGGAACCACATTGTCCATATAGTACAAGCTCTGGAAGATAACTGTAGTCTGTAGATAAGAATGTGAGAAATCATGTGAGAATAGTTGATGCACTTAATAATATCATGGACAATTTGTGGTACTGCTCATTTATACTCGGATCATACAAATTTTTATTTGTGACGAGTATATATCAGTTACAGATTTGGGATGGTATCACTTTAAAATTAATTGACAATAGAGGAAGTAACCCTGCACAGAGTTTAATTCAAGAAACCCAGTTCATTTAACCGTGGGATCTAGGGGTGTAAACGAGCCGAGTTGAGCTTGAGCCTGGGGCTGCTTGGCTCGAGCTCGAAAAGAAAAAGGGGAGTCTCGGCTCGAGCTCAAGCTCGTCGAGCTTCAAAAACAAAGGCTCGAGCTCGAGCTCGTTAGCTCGACTCGTGGCTCGGGAAAAGGCTTGACTCCGAGCTCGAGTTGAACTCGACTCGCGGGCTCGAGTTGAGCTCGACTCGCATGATGGGTTGGGCTGGACCTTAAGTGCTCAACTTATTTGAGTTTTTGACTAATGAAATTATGAGTAAATTATGGTAATTTGGGGTTAATTTGGTTTAGTAATATGAGTAAATTATGGTAACAACTATACGGGCAAATATTTAAGGTAATATGATTTCTTTTTTATGAACAATATATGATTTAATTTTTTTTTAAGGTATGTTTGATTTAGGCAGCGGAAAGGAAAGTGTAGTTTTAAAATAATATCGAGCCGCTCGCGAGCTATTCGAGCCGAGCCAGGTCTTGCTCGGCTCGACTTGACTCATAAATGATCCGAGCTGAGCTCGAGCTGCTCGCGAGCCGTCTCGGCTCATTTACACCCCTAGTGGGATCTGATACCATGTGAAATTACCTAACGGGCCTGGGCCACACCCGAGAGCTGGAAAGAATCTACTCCACAAGACAAGAGGGTTCAACTCTAAAACCAATTGACAATAGAGGGAGTAACCCCTTGCTTTATGAGTTGGAACATTTTCTCTCATCTTTCAATGTGGGACACATGTGATTATATGGGCTTAGGAGCCAATTCTCAACACCTAGGCGCGACCATGGTGTCTGTCACGCCGTGCTTGGGCTCAGCCCCGCTTCCAACGTGACTCCTATGTCGAGGCACGGCCCGTGGCATAGGGACCATCGTGCTGTGTCCAGTCGACTCACATGTCGCATGTTGTGTCTTGCTTTATTTCGGTTTTTTTGGCCATTTTTCTACTCGTATCATTTTGCATATTTTTATCGGGTTGAGGCACAAATTTTTCTAAAAAAATGTCGTGTTTCCTCGCCTTTCTCGTCGGGCCGGAGACATGAATCTGTGAGTGTCGACTATAATCACAGATTTATGACAAACATACTCGTCGTAACGAAACACATAGGTGTGAGTAGTTCACGGAGTATATTAGACTTATTTTAATAGTACTAGAAGACAGGCTATAACTGCAGATCCTGAAGACAATAGATCGATCACACGTGGTCTGTTGAATGTGATACTAGTACATATAGGGCTATAGCCATATAATGGTGCTGTATGCCTATATGTACCTTGATCCATAAAACGGGTCGGGTTACGGTTCAGTTAGAATATGGGTCACCGTAATATAAAAATCCTTATAAGACAATTTTACATTAATTTTATGGTAACACAAAAACCACTCGTATCTTTTATATAAGCGGTCTGGTAGAGAAAATTATATTGAAATCGTGTCACGGTAATTAAAGTCTGTCTTATGAAATATGAATAAACGAGTCAAATAAACTCTTGTTTGGTTAGATAACACAAATATTTTTGTTACGGCGGTAATAATTAAGCACATGGGTTTTTGTCTTTTCCTCTGTATTTGATACTTATGTTATAATTTTACGATGAATATATCCGTCTTAAAGAAGAATTTGGGCGATAATTATATTACAGCACTGAGTTTTAACTGCAGATCTTAAAGACTGTAAGTCGCACGTGGTCTGTTGAATGTGATAGTACATATAGGCATATGGGACTATGGGTGCTATGCTATGTATATGTAGGCAAGTGGGCATGATGCCAAGACCCATGAACAATTTGATTCACCTTGGACCACGTGTACCCGATCCCATAATTTAGTTTCGACTCTATTATCGATGGAGATGGGAGGGGGTTGTGTCGGATAATTTCTCCTGTTTTTGGACTAGAAAATATATGGTATAGTCCGAACACAGGCAGGTGAGTTTCGTGATGTGCAAGGTAAAACGGAAATAACGGTCTAAGAATTACTCCGTATTTGATTTGGTTTTGACCATGTGTACCCGATCTCATAATTTAGTTTTGACTCTATTATCGATTGAGATGGAAGGGGGTTGTGTCAGACAATTTCTCGTGCTTTTGGACGAGAAAATATATGGCACAGTCCGAACATAGGTAAAATGGAGATAACGGTTTAACGGTTTAGGCATCTAAGAATTATTTGATTTGGTTTGGACCATGTGTACCCGATCCCATAATTTAGTTTCGACTCTATTATCGATAGATATGGCGGATGGGAGATGGTTCTGTCGAGCTGTGTCTCGTTTGTTTGGAGGTGAGAATGGCGTGGTCCAAATAGAGGGAGGTGAGTTTCGTGACGTGCAGTGGTGAAATGGAAATAACGGTCTAGACATGGCCCATGACATATTATGTCGTGGAAGATAAGTTTTGTGTTATGCCATGACGAAATAAATTAATCGTCCAACATTGCTCATTCCGTATTGTGTCCATATGTGTCGTATCGTTCATGGGTTTGCCATGGCTTTGTTTTTTCTCAAACTTCAACCCAAGCACAACCTATTGTGTTCACTCTGTCGTGCAATGTTGGGCCATGTCATAGTGAACCCCTTAGTAGATCATGGGCACATACCGGGGCGAATGCAGCTCTTTATATAGTTACTATGAATAGTTTTACTATTGCAAAAGACGTCAAACCGAAGATTTCTTAGCCTAGTAGTTAAGATTAGGTACTGTGGACGATAAGTCTCAGGTTCAAATTCCCCCTCCCCTATTATGAGTAGGTCTCCTGAGAGACGGTCTCTCATTAAATTTACTGAGAGACTAAGTACAAATGGAAGTAACAGTGGTACCAAACCTAATAGAAGTAGGTATGATTAACATAAAAGAGTATACAAATATAAAGAAGGTAGGTTTGTTATAAAAATAGGTACAAAACAAAATTGTCATTTAAGGGTACGAATAGGACATAAAGTGGTACTGAAGAGTCGTCTCTCAATAAGTTATTGAGTGACCGTCTTTTCCAAGATTTTGTGATTATGATGCGACTAAATGCGCGCTTTATTGCACTAAAAAAAATGGTCACCCAGATAGTATTTCGGTTGTCCACTAAATTCATGTAATTATTCCGCACTTTATACAATTTGGGTTTTCATAAAAATAAAAATAATATGCGGATAATTATTCAAACGTCAATTTCCGACAACGACGATTTTAGGAAAAATTCTCGGTACCTTGCTAATATGGACGATCAACTTTATAGTGAGGCTAACCCAACATGGGTGTGTCGGGCTTAGCCCACTACTGTCCAACTTGGGTCAGGTTCAATTGACCCGTAGTTGTTTGTTACTATTCTCCTCTCCTCTCCTCTGCTTTACACTTCGAGTTATTCTTGTCGCCTATATTTGAACCCTCCAAAACTCCCAAATCTAGCAACAAATTTGTCTTAATATAGAGGGTTAGTACTTAGTCCTATGGTACTATGGTATGGTACTTAGGATGAGGCACGTGGCTATTGTCCACAAAATGACAAAACAAAGAACGCTTGGTTGTCCACAAGGGTGTTGCCTAGTGGTTAAAATTTGTGATCATCAATCCAAGTGTCTCAGGTTCAAGCCTCTGTAAGCGTGAGTTTGTGGGAGTTGTATGACTTGAGATTATGTCTTCTAGGTTTCAAGTCTTTCGCCCTCTGGCGGTGTACCTGGTGTTCGTGGTTTGCAGGCTATCCATACACCCGATGATTTACCCAGAGCGCGCCAAAGGTAGCGACTACGGGTTAAAAAAAATGGTCGTATCGAAGATGTCTTAGCCTCTTAGTTTACCCAGAGCGCGTCAAAGGTAGCGACTACGGGTTAAAAAAAATGGTCGTATCGAAAATGTTTTAGCCTGGTAGTATTACAATATATGAGGAAGGAGATTCAAACCTAAGACCTATTGTATGTCCAAGAGTACCTAGTCTTTACCACTAGGTTAAGACATCTTCGGTTCTTAATCTATAGGTTAAGACTATGTATCTTAGTATCGTGGACAATAGGTCACAGGTTCGAATCCATTATATTGTAATGTGACTAAATACACGCCTCGTTAAATAAAAGAAAAGTAAAGAATGGGTGTTGTTTCTTGAAATGGTTATATCTGTCTTAAAACTAAAACATGTTAAATAACATCTAATTTGGCTGGATAGGATAGTTGTTTTGTTGGTCCCCAAGAGTTATCCTTTTATTTGACTCGTTGTCAGTTTGTGAAAGATATCTCCGTCACAAACAAGAATTTTTGCGATCAAAGAATACTTTGTAGTTAGAAGTAGGGGCGTTCCCCGGTTCGAAATCGGATTGGATCGGATAAGATAATTCCGAAGATCAGTTAAATCCAAATTCGGAGAACGAAAGGGAACTCCTCGGGTCCGATTTTCTTGTATTAGGACCAGACTTGATCGGTCGTGCAATATATAGTGATTTTGATTTTTTTTAGAGTGTGGGTTGGATCAGACGGGAGATCAATCATCATTTGTTTGGGGATCTGAGATCGGATTAGCGGTCTAATTTACGAGTACGAACCACTTTTTGAACACCTCTAGAGGCACCAAAACTCCTAAACTAGGGACAAATTTGTCGAGCAGAGGCTAATCGTATGGTATGGTGGTTGACGAGGCATGTGGCTACCGTCCACAAAATGGCGAACCGAAAAAAAAAAGTACGGAGTACTACGTATTTAGAAGTAGGGGTGTTCCCGATACAAAAAGGATTGGACCGGATAAATTTCGAGATTGTTCAAACCAAGTAACCAACCTAAAATCCAAGCTTGGATATTGGAGTGGAATACTTGGGCTCGGTTTTCTTTACTTTGGATCGGACCGGGCCTGTAAAATAAAGTAATTTTGGATTTTTTGAAGTGTGGGCTGGATCAAACCAAAAGATCCATCCACATTTGTTTTGGGATCCGAGATCAGACCGATGGTCTGATTTATCCGTGTGGACTACTTTTTGAACACCCATCGAAGTAGATCATATAGCATTGATACTTCTCCCAAGTTTTTTTAGTGATATCTCTAATTAGAAAAACCAGGAAAAAATAATTACGTCACAATTTATATTTCAATTAGATTTAATCTAGTAAAATTTCACGAGGTTACATATTTCAGCGATTGTGTGTAATACATTCATACTAAATGACAAAATTATTTTAGCAATTATGAGTATTTTTTTAATTATGATTTTTTCAACGTGTATCCACTGAATCTACTTTAATATGTTAATTAAAACAAAAATAAATTAATTTTTATATTTAAGAAGTTTTCAATTCATATGACATAACATATTTTCTAGAGTTTTCCATTTTCTTTTTGAATATTCCACATGGAGTATTTTTTTAATAATTTTTTAGAATAGGAAATTTGTAATTATTAGTTTCCATAATTGTTTTATTTTCATCTTATGTTGATTTTATTTCATTGATTGCCATATCAATTTTTGATGGAAAATTGTGATGACACATACCCCCTCCGTCCCACTAAGATTGTCCCGTATTCTTTTTTGGATAGGTTCTTAAAAATTGTCTCATTTCTCAACTTTTCTTTTTAGTCTATCCTTTTTTACAACTTTGTCCCTACTAAGTTAAGTATTTACCATTTTGCCATTCCATTAATTCACACCACCTCACACAACATTATCATTGCCTATATACTCAATCATCACACAATTTTCTTAGTTATTGTGCAAAAGTAAATTGGACAAACATTTTGGGACGGAGGGAGTAACTTATTTGTCTATTATATTAGGGAAATAAATGATAGTGATGATTTTGGTCAGGTTTGGTAAATGATAGGATTAACAGGTTTGATTAACAAATATAGAGTATTTTTCTGTTAGAAAACCCGATTAACTAATTATTTGTCTGTGTTCTTATCTAATCTACAATTGTCAATTTCGAACACCTCTAAAACAATTCTGAACCAAACCTACTAGTCAAGTACTCAAGTCTGTAAATTCTATCTGCTAAGTGCTACTCCCTCCGTTCCAATGAATTGTTTGCCTTTCCTTTTGTCACAAAGGGTAAGGGATCCAATGAGAAAGTGACATGTGAAGCAAAATTCATGAAAATTGTCAAATTGCATATAAAAAACATTCCTAAAATAGAAAGGGAAACAATTCATTGAGACGTCCCAATATGGAATAGACAAACAATTCATTGGGACGGAGGGAGTAATTAAATCTGTTTTATACCGATATTAATTTGTTGTTTACCAAACAAACAAGGTTTTACTCTTATTATTTTTGTACGATATTTTTTTTTTCTGCCTCAAATGAGGGCATTATGGATATGGTAAGAATCGAACCCAAAATACATAGACGTGATAAAAGAGCTCTAACCATCTGAATTAACTCTTTTGTTTTTCAAACGAAATGCAACTAAAAATAAAATAAAATAAAATCTTACTCAAAGTACTTAATATCCCTCAATTTATTGATGTTTTCACTCAAATAAAAAAATCATAGAAGAATATCATAATTGTTCTAAAAACATGATCACATACATCCATTGAATTGCTTGAGAAAAATTTCATATGAAGAAACAAAAATATTTACCTAACCCATGACACTTAATTACATAGTTAGAAGATTCTTTTAAAAAAATATAATAAAGTGAAACTAGATAATAATTGCAACAATCTATAATTTCCATAAAATGATCTTATACACTAATAAAATTACTAATAAATAGGCATAATTCAACGAGTTTAATTTCATCGAAAAAACACACTTAAAGTCAAAATCATTTCAAATTAAGACAATGCAAGGCGTTCGACTAATTATACTGTTCTACTGTCTAACTATTCAAATTCTATGCGTTCTTTCGGCCTCGACCACATTGACATGTCTAAATAATTTGAATACGATCACAGTCTCTCAATACGGTCGGGGAAATTTTGTCAAAATCCAAGATGCGATTAATACTATCCCAAGTGGTAATAACCGGTGGATACGTATTCACGTCTCTCCCGGTTCATATCGGTAATTAGTTTTATTCACCTTTGTATATTTACCGTGCATTTACCGATTGTGTTGCTCATATAGTCATATAATCATTTACTAGTAATAAGTACATAACCAAAGTAAAAAGTGACAATTTTGTCGTAAAAAAATACTCCCTCCAACCCACTATGATTTACTCACTTATTATTTTAATCTCACCCATTTTGAATAAAAGTGGGTAAATCATTGTGGGGCGGAGGAAGTACATAGTAAGATTTTAGGTTGATAAGTGACTACTTTTTACTATAAAACTTCGTCACATTTTACTGTAAAATCATCATTTTGTTACTGTATTATACAACGATCTTACAAAATAACTACCACAAAGTACGGTATTATAAAAATTATACTCTACATTTTTATAAAATTTTAAATATTTCTTACATTTTCATAAATTTGAAAATGAATTGTCTATATGATTAATTGGGTTATAAGATAAGTACAGAGTAATTAGGAAAAGACGAAAACTTTCTAAAGCCATTTTCTGTGAAATGTTCATAAGAATTAAACAACGAGATTCAATCTCACTTTCGATTAAAGTTAAAAGTGTTGATTGTTACAACTGTATAGAGAAAAGTCAAGGGAGTCAACAACCACTTTCACCAAATAAAAAAAATCTTAAATTAACCCAGGTTCTTAAAACTTATAGCCAGACTTGTGGGAGTTGTATGACTTGTGTTTATGTCATCTAGAGTTTGAGCATGTCGTCCAAAGGGCGGTTTACATGGTGTGCGTGGTTTGCAGCCTATTGCGTACACCCGGGGTTTACCCAGAGGGTACCAAAGGTAGCGACTGCGGATTCCCTCGTCACAAAAAAAAACATATCGATAATATATAATACTGTATATCACGATGCATTTTGATTTTGTCTAATCTAACCATGTGAGTGATATTTAACCCGTTATAATTTTCTAACTGATATATACCCATCACAAGGTAAACAACTGTAATATAAATGGTTTTTGAAAATATGTACATTACGTAGGGAGCAAGTGCGTGTACCATATGATAGGCAATGCGTAATCCTAGAAGGACAAGGCTATAAAAACACCAGGATTGTGTTCGATCGTCACGATAATACTGATACAAGTGCTACTTTTGTTTCTGAAGCCGATAATTTTGTTGCCAAAAGCATCGCTTTCGTGGTAATTTTACTACTTTAATGCTCTTTCCGTCTCATTAGATAGTTTACATTTTTTTTGTGCTTTTGATTCAACGAGAAGCGTATGTCGTAGTCACATATAGAGCTGGGAAAATTGACCCAATTTGACCCACTTGAAACCCGACTCAAGGGAATATGAAAATTTAGCGCGAAACTGACCCAACTTGACTCGCTTATAACCCGTTATCCGATATATATAGTCAGATGACTAACAATCACCTGGCCGGTTAAGGATTTCACTCGAACCAGACTCGATCGAGAAAGTATGTTGACCCAATATGATCTGAACTGCCTTGACTCGACCCAAACCCGACTACCTCTAGTCGCATTGCAGTATAGATTCGAACCTGCGATCTATTATTAACGGAGTAGAAGTATAATTTAAATTAATATTTGGGTCCTTAACATTTGTTGATATATTTTTCTGTTCATTTTCTATAACTAATACTCCCTCCGTTCAAACCATTTGTATACGTTTGCTTTTGTTTATACACCTACGTCGATACTCCTTTTCTTTTGTCTATATCTTTAGTTACGTGTCTATATCTTTTGACAATTAGTATTTATTATTTTATGATATTATTTTTTTCTAAAAATGAAAAATATATATGACAGAATGATTACAATAACCCTGGGCAAGGCCCAGTGCCAAGAGGTCCAGTGAAACAAGCATTAGCAGCAAGGGTATATGGAGATAAATCTGCATTTTATAACTGTGGGTTTTATGGATATCAAGATACTTTGTGGACCGCTTCTGGACGTCATTTCTACAAGAATTGCTTTCTGGAAGGTGCCATTGACTTTATTTGGGGCAATGCAGCTTCTTTTTTCGAGGTAATTACTACTCCCTCCGTTCAAATTCAGAGGTTATATTTCTCATAGTTGAAGTTGTAGAGACGTAGATGATAATCAAACGCTGACCTTATAGTTGAAGTAACGGGATCTTACTGTTAACGAACCAACTCAACCAAAATCTTAAGGCAATGGTTGAGGTCCGTTTATATTCTATTACGCTCCTCCACTTGAATGTCCTTTGTGCTTGAAGAGTGGTTAGTGCGCACCGGCTCCCCCGTACCGTGTGCTGAGATTCCAATTGGGGGCTGTCAGGGTTCGAACTCGTGACCTCTGACTCTGATACCATGTTAACGAACCAACTCAACCAAAACCGTTGAGACCCGTTTATATTCTATTACTTACCACTTTTTTTTTTGACGGGTAAACCCGCAGCCGCTACCTTTGGTGCGCTCTGGGTAAACCTCGGATGTACGCAATAGCCTGCAAACCACGCACACCATGTAAGCCACCCTTTGGGCGGCGACAGGTTCGAAGTCTAGAAAACATAGCCCCAAGCCATACAATAATTGTTATGAATCAAACTTTTCTTTGATGATGTTGCAGGATTGTAGGATAAATGTTATTGGACCGGGGTATATCACCGGACAATTTCGAGATAGACCCGATCAGCCAACCGGATACGTATTCTATGGAGGGTGGGTTAATGGGAATGCACAAACCTTCTTAGGAAGAGCATTAAGTCCATACGCTCGAGTCATATTTCAAAACACCAAATTCGCTAATATTATTTATCCGCTTGGTTGGGAAGCACGTGGCCAAAACCCGTAAGTATCCTACTTCTAACTTCTTATGAATGAGAAAGAAGTTGAAAAGTCCTAACTAATAATAACCGACTTTATGCATTCATCTCCCGTCTTTCCAATTCCTACCCAATCGCATCACGCCAAGTGTCCTACCTTAGAATTGAGCATTTGTTGAATAGAGCATGGAGAGTGCTTTGATTTCTATTTAATATATTATAAGATATTATTGACCCGCTTACTGGCTGTGATGCATGGGACCGTGTTGGACACTTATACACGTATTTTTTTTTAACTTCTTACTATTTGATTATCTAATTTCACTGTGACGTTATGGAATCTCTTACGTATATATATTAAGAAATAAGCTTTAAAAAAAGGTTTACTATTGTTGAGTCAAATCAATTCCAGCCCGTGAAATATTTCCTCCGATTAAATCCAATAAGGGCTCGTTTGGTTCACCATGGGAGGATGGAGTTACCGAGAACTTAAATTCATGTAAATTTGTATTTCATGGGAATTACAAAAATATTGTTTAGTTGTCCTGTGGTAAATAACTTCATGCGGGAAGTTCTACACACCAAGGGGAGCTTGGTGAGTAACTTTCCCCATTATGAAGGAAGTGACAATTCCTGGAAAGTGGACAACCAAACAACATCTCAATTTATCAATTCATGGGAAGTTCTACTTCCCATGATTTGAGAGGGCAGTCAAACGATTCCTAAGCATTGTCTTTTTCACATATGACGTGGCGGTTTACACACTCAATATATTTCAATTTACATCAGTAAAAGTTATATAAAGCTAAAAAAATGATAGGCTTAATCTAACACATACGGAGTAGTAAATAAGAATCAAACAAGGTTCCACGCAACTATTTCTGCTCTTATAAATTGTCGATAATATTGAAGATTTTTTTTATTATGAATAGTGTCAAAAAAAATAAATGTGTCTATTTGATTTGGACGGAGAAACTACTATTTATCTTTTTTATTATTATGAATTTTTTATATACGCTTATTCTACTAAGAGAATAAGCGTATGAGATAAAGTTGTTATACATATTGTCCACTAGCTCAGTTGCATATATGTCGATATCGTATTTTATTGGTTGTTATTATGTTGACGATTTGTAGGAACGGCCTCACATTTGCTGAGTCACAATGCTCCGGAGAAGGTTCTAATAAGTCTGGGCGTGTTCCATGGGAGAAGAACGTCGACTCACAGTTGTCGTTGTATTCAAGAAAAGCGTTTATTGATCAAGATAATTGGATCGGCCAACAACCATAATAAAAAAAGATAAACTTTTATAATTTACAACCGTTCTTTAGTGTGATAAAGAAGAAATTGATTTTATGGTTTGATTAGTATTCGTCTTGACACTAGAGGTTTGAGGTTCAACCCTTGTCAAACACATACTTTGTGATCTCAAAAAAAAACAAAGTCATTTTATGTATTACACTTAAAACGATCGCTTTTTATTTATTCATATAAAGATCATTTTTCATTTTTTCTTTTGGTTCAACGAAGAGCGCACTCAGTCGCATTACAATATAGGGAAGGGAGATTTGAACCTGAGACCTTCTGTCCCAGAACACCTAGTCTTAACCACTGAGCCAAGACATCTTCGGTTCATTTTTCTTTTGTTACTCTATAATATAACTTTGTTTTTAATTCACGAGATTGTGCTCGAGCTATATCTAGCAATAATTAAGAAATACGATAATTAATAAGAACACACTTCAAAGTTCAAACTTTTAAAACGTACTTCGTAGTTAAACCACTTAAAAATTGATGGTGCCACTGGTTCGGTTCGGTCCGGTCTTAATCAACTTTTTTTAATTCCGGCCCTTGAATATTTGGGAACTCCAGTTCCGATCCTAGACCGATGCACAGTCATAGTTTCCCCGACCCGACCCAAAATAAACGATAAATTCAAATTGACCGGACCCTACTCAAACTCGATCGGAGCAAGCCATTTACCACCACGAACCTCTTTCACTTCTACCAAAAATGTCCAAAATTCCGAGTAAAATTAACCGTGATCAACCTCCGGTGCGTTCAATTTACTCCTTTTTTTTAAGCTAACCCCAAACCGGTATTATATCATTGCATTAAAATCATCAAAAATAACAACTTCCACGTCTGTCGGACCATTGTTCTCCCACATTCAATTTACTCCTTTTTTTTAAGCTAACCCCAAACCGGTATTATATCATTGCATTAAAATCATCAAAAATATCAACTTCCACGTCTGTCGGACCATGGTTCTCCCACATTCAATTTACTCCTTTTTTTTGTTTTAATGTTCATCTGATTTTTTCCATTAAGACAATGTGAGGCGTAGTTTAGTATGCAAAAACATAGCTTCACATTATTGTAATTTATGGGCAGGACTGTCTAATGAATTTAAGATGCCCCGTTCTAGATGTCAAATTGGGCCATAAAGTAAATACGAGATTTTTTTTCCTCCTAATTTCTAATAAAATAACCATAGTTTCTTCTAAAAGAGGAGTAAATATCTTTGAATATCAATGTTAATGCCAAAAACTAACTAATTTTAAAAAATATATAAAGAATATTGAGGCCCACGCAGATCGAACCTGCCTCTATCAAGGCATCAATACCACTACCTACCACTGCATCTAACCTATCTTCCCTTTAATAAATTAAAGGGTTATATCATGGGAATAATATCAATTATACGTGTACTTCTTAAATTAATCCAAACTATACGTAATCTCATTTTAATACGAACTACGCCTTCATTAACCTGTTGAACCTCCATTATTCAACTCTTCCTCTAACTCTTCTTCAACTGATTCACATTTCGTGTTCATTTTCGGTTATTGATAAGAAAAATTAAATTTTCCGAAAATTCATCTTCCATTTCATTTTCAATTAGTCTTATAGAAGCTATGAATTGAAAAAAAATATTTTTATTGTAATTTTGGCTTTCACGATAACTGCAACGGACCTAATAAAACCCTAGAAAGTTATAACAAGTCATTGTGACCGGTAATAGCAAGTCATAATTTCATACATAGCAAAGTGAGATTAATGAATGCGTAGTTCATATTAAAATGAAATTACGTATAATTTGAATTATTTTAAGAAGCACACACAGTTGGTATTATTCCTATGAAATAACCCTAAATTAAATCTAAATCATTATAACCATAAGTCTAGTAAGAGTTTGGCCCCAAAAACTTTGGGCCCCTGTTCTCATAACAGTCTGAACACCTTGTTAGACAGGCCTGTTTATAGGACGGTTTCATAGTAGAATTAACTTAGTGTCGGGAATGAGTACTAGATAGTCGAGGGGTTAAGAAAGTTTTGAGTGCTAAACTTGTAGATTTTCAAATGTGAATAAGTAAGCTTTTAAGGCAACTGATTTTTTTTTTTTGACAAAACTATTCGTGATTAATACTTACCTATCTAGTAATTACTCGAAATACTTAATATCTCTTGGAAATTATCCTGAAATTGTTGATGTTGTTACTCAAATAAAATATCTATAGAAGAATATCATAATCATATAAGTGTTCTAAAATATCAAATATTTATAAATAAATACCTATTGAATTGTCAATTGCTTAAGAAAACTTTCAAATGAAGAAACAAATATATATTCCATAACATTTAATTCCATAGTTAGAAGATTATTACAAAATTACGGAGTATAATAAAGTGAACTTAGAAAATAATTACAATAATCTATAATTTCCATAAAACGGTATTATACAACAATAAATTTACTACTAATAAATAGCCATGATTAATCGAGTTTAGTTTCATAGAAATAAAAAAAACACATCAAAGTCAAAACCGTCTCAAATTAAGACAATGCAAGGCGTTCGACTAATTGTATTGTACTACTGTCTAACTATTCAAATTCTATGCGGTCTTTCGGCCACATTGACATGTCTAAATAATTTGAATATGATCACGGTCTCTCAAGACGGTCAGGGAAATTTTGCCAAAATACAAGACGCAATTAATTCTATTCCAAGTGGTAATAACCGGTGGATACGTATTCACATCAATCCTGGTTCATATAGGTAATTAATTTTATTTACCTTTGTATATTTACCGTGTATTTACTAATTGCATTGCTCATATAGTCATATACTCGTATACATAACCCAAGTAAAAAGTGACAATTTTACGGTGAAAAAGTAAGATTTTAGGTCAAAAAGTGACAATTTTTTACTAAAATTTTGTCACGTTTTAATGTAAAATCATCATTTTTCTACTCTATTATACAACGATCTTAATTACAAAATAACTATCACAGAGTACAATATTTTTTTAGGGTTTGACGCGAGATTAGAGATTGTTTACTCCATATAGTAATCTTGTATACAACCGTTGGATGGTACAGTATGATTTAAGGATAACAGATTAATTTAAGGCAAAAAGTAACGATTTTATGGTGAAAAGGGAAAAAACTTTACGTTGAAAGTGGTGATAATATCGCTTGAATTAACTCGTGTTTTTAAAACTGTCGGGATATCGATAATAATTACTTAATACTTTAGACTTCTATATCACAAATTATTGTTTGCGACGAACCAAGTTAATAAATAATATACACCGATACATTTTGATTTTGTCTTATCCATGGATGATATTTAACCCGTTATAACTTTCTAACTGATATATACCCATCACAACAGAGACTAACCGTGAAATTAATTGTACAGGGAGCAAGTGCGGGTACCGTATGATAAACCATGCGTAATTCTAGAAGGACAAGACTATAAAACCACCAGGATTGTGTTCGATGGTCACGAGGCTACTGATTCAAGTGCTACTTTTATTTCTGGAGCAGATAATTTCGTTGCCAGAAACATCGGTTTTGTGGTAATTTTACTAAATTCCCGTTAATTATCATGTAATTAATATCATTCATTCGTTCTATCTACTTTAATACTCTCTCCATGTCATTAGATAGTTTACGTTTGTTTTTTTTCTACTTTTGCTTCAACAAGAAGCGCACGTCATAGTCACAAATTGGATTGCAAAATAGAGGATTTGAACCTGCAACCTATTATCAACAGAGTAGTATTAGTAGTAGTAATACTCCCTCCGTTCCAACCATTTGTTTACATTTGCTTTATGCACGTATGTCGATACTCGTTTTCTTTCTTTTGTCTATATCTTTAGTTACGTATTACTAACAGTTATAAAAATTTGATATTCATAATGTATTCGATTAAATTAGATGATTTAAACAAGATCTCACGTGAATATATATTTTATCTTATATACGGAGTATATTAGAAGTTATATCGAAAATTCATCATACTTATAAACAGTGTCAACCGAATATGTCTTAGCCCAGTGGTTAGGACTAGGTGTTTTGGGACAGTAGATCTCAGGTGCGACCAAGTGCGCTCTTCGTTGAACAAAAAAATAAAAAAAATAGCTTTAAAAAAGCAAATGTATACAATTCGTTGAAACGGAGGGTGTATTTAAATTAATATTTGATGAATTTTTTTGTTCATTTTCTATAATTAAAATTAATTATTTTAAGATATTTTTTATTTCTCAAAAATAAATAAATAAATATGTGACAGAATGATTACAATAACCCTGGACAAGGAGCAGTGCCAAATGGTCCAGTGAAACAAGCAGTAGCAGCAACTGTAATTGGAGATCACTCTGCATTTTATAACTGTGGGTTTTATGGATATCAAGATACTTTGTGGACTGCTTCTGGACGTCATTTCTACAAGAATTGTTTTGTGGAAGGTGCCATTGATTTTATTTGGGGCAATGCTACTGCTTTTTTCGAGGTAAATTACCGATCGCTAGACCTGTCAAAAACTGACCCGAAATACACTTGATCTGTATTTTACCCGAACCCGTATCGACAGAACCCAAAACCCAATCGTCCGACCCGTTTGACAGGTCTACTGATCGCCGATACATTTCTATTTTGGACAAGGATTAATAATAAGTTATTGAAATAATACTATATTAAAAGTACAATAATTTGGGACAGATTACCACTTAATTGTCCTAAAATGTACTTAATGATGGTATTACAATGATATCTGGTGTAAATAGGTTGTAGAAGAAAAAAAAAAATTTGGTCTAAAAAATGGATTAATTAAAAAAGGGTTTTTCTACGGGGTGCCCCTCAACTATTGTCTTTTTGAAGTGTTACTTCGTCTTTTTCGAATTACAAGGTGTACCCCTAAACTTTACTTATCACTCCATATCATAATCAAAGTGATAAAATGTATTATAGTTATTTTTTTAAAAATAAATAATTAACATATTAATCAATCCAATTTGATGCTTTAAACCACCTCTTTTTCTTTACCATTCACCAAACCACCAAATGCTCATCACAACGCACTTCTGTTGTCGGCCGACGTCTACCTATCTCCCTTACTCTTTTAAATCCTTCACCCTCAATCTCTTTGTCATCCCTATTTCGTAGTGGGGTTGAATGAAGTTTTTCGAGTAAACGATGCAAATTGAAGAAATATATCATGGTTGATGAAAATAAAATAGGGAATCATCACTATTTATATCATCAATTGAGAAATTTTCGTTGAAATATTTTAACTTTGGTTACAATATAGAGTAATTTAGAAAGTTTAGACCTTGTAATTTGAAAAAGGCGGGGTACCATTTGCAAAAGCCAATAGTTGAGGGGTAGCCCATAGGAAAACTCATTAAAAAATAAAGGGTTCAATTGGATTTGAATTAACCAAAAAGAAATGTGTAAAACTTTGTGGAGACTGGAGACTACTACAAGTCTATAAATAGAATCTGAAGAAACGCGCAAAAATCACATAGATGTACGTAGATGATAATCAAACCCCTGACCTCATAGTTGAAGTAACGAGATCTTACTACTTGATCTAACCCTTGTTCTGAATCAAACTTTTCTTTGATGTGATGTTGCAGGATTGTACCATAAATGTTATTGGATCGGGGTGTATCACTGGAAACAATCGAGGAAAACCAGAAGACCCAACCGGATTCGTATTCTATGGAGGGTCGGTTATTGGGAATACACGTACCATCTTAGGAAGAGCATTAAATCCTCACTCTCGAGTCATATTTCAAAACACCAAATTCGCTAATATTATCGATCCGCTTGGTTGGGATGCAAACGGCCATAAACCGTAAGTATCCTTGCTTCTAACTTCTTATTTGATTATCTTAACGTTATCAATCCGCTTGGTTGTGATGCATGGGACCGTGTTGGACACGTGTACACATATCTTTTAACTTCTTATTTGATTATCTAATTTCACAGTGACGTTATGGAATCTCTTACCATATGTACTCCACTAAGCAAATATGAGTAAACATGGTCTTTTATACATATGATAGTGACGCGTTTACACCATCAATATGTTTCAACTTACATCAGTAAAAAATATATTAAAAAATGATATTCTTATTTAACTCGGAACTATTTTTGCTCTTATAAATTATCAAGAATATTGATGATTTTTTTTGAATTGTGAATAGTGTCAAAAAAAAATGTGTCCAATTGATTTGGACAGAGAGAGTACTATTTATCTTTTGTATTATCCATGTTTGCGATAACGATATTATGAATTTGTTATATACGAGTATTCTACTGAATAAATTGTTATACTTATTGTCAACCAGCTTAGTTGACATGTGTTGATATCGTATTTTACTGGTTGTTATATTTACGATTTGTAGGAGCGGCCTCATATTTGCTGAGTCACAATGCTCCGGAGAAGGTTCTAATAGGTCTGGGCGTGTTCCATGGGTGAAGAACGTCGACTCACATCTCTTGAAGTATTCAAGAAAAGTGTTTGTTGATCAAGATAATTGGATCGGCCAACAACCATCATAAAAAATGATAAACTTTCATCGCAAATTATAATTTACAACCGATGTTGAGTGTGACAAATGAGAAATTGACTTTATTGTTTGATTAACTAGCATTGTATTTGTATGTCTTGACAAAAGAGGTTTGAGGTTTTACTCTTGTCAAACACATATTTTGGTATCTCCAAAAAAGAATCATTTTATGGTATTACACATAAAATGATTGTTTTTACTCATATATGATCATTTTCCTTTTGTTACTCTATACAACCGTTGTAGAATATAACTTTGTTTTTTTAAATTTACACTCATATGAAATGAATTATTGTGAGGATTATTGTAGTAATTTGTTTGGAAATAAGAGGATATTTCGATTACTGAGGTTGCTAAATCAACGACTTTCTCTTTATCTTCTATATCGAAGACTGTGGTGAATCTCGTAATTGATTTTTCATTTATTTATATTTTTGAGATTTTTTTTTAAAAAAAAATGCATCTCGTTGTACGCTTTCAAGGTCTTTTTCTTCGTGTCATTGACTTTTTCAGAGATTCTGCATCAAAATTTAGAACACCCTCTTTGCAAAAGATTCAAAGAAGAGAGTCGATGTAGTAGGCGTACTTAGTTTTACATGGTCGATGAGCTTGTGCTCGAGCCAATAATTAAGAAATACGATAATTAATAAGAAGATAATGCACTTCAAACCTTTAAAATATAGTTAAATCGGAAAATAGGATTATACACCTGGTTGTACGATAGCATTGTACCACCAATGCAAAGTTGTTGGGCTTTTGTATAAATATTTGCTGAGCTTCTACAAGTTTTTGAGCTAAGTTGTACTTCGTAAGTTTTTTAGCTTAAACATTTCTATGATTTAACTTAACAACTTTATACTAAAGCTCAGAAAGTTTAAAGCAAAACTCGAAACCTTTCTGATAAAACTCAAAATCATAAAGTCAGTTGTACATAGAGCTATGTACAAATAGTTGTGTATAATCTTGTTAAATCACTTAAAAATCGCTCACCGTTTGTTATCCCTCTTTTTCCAATAAGAAGATTATACAACCAGCAGTTGTACATAGCTCTATGTACAACTGGTTTTATGATTTTGAGCTTTATCACAGAGGGTTCTAGTTTTACTGTAAACCTTCTGAGCTTTAGTGTAAAGTTGTCAAGTTAAATGTTAAGCACAAAAACTTATAATTCAGCTCAGAATCTTATACAAGCTCAGTAAATATATGCAAATTAAAAGCTCAACTACTTTGTCATTGTACAATATTACTCCCTCCGTCTCAATGAATTGTTTGCCTATTCCATATTGGGGCGTCTCAATGAATTGTTTGCCTTTCTATTTTAAGAATGCTTTTTATATGCAATTTGATCATTTTCATGAGTTTTGCTCTACATGTCACTCCCTCATTGGTTCCCTTAACCTTGGTGCCAAAATAAAAGGCAAACAATTCATTGGAACGGAGGGAGTATTGTATAACCAGGTGTATAATCCTATTTTTCCTCTTTTTCGCACTTCTCATCTTTATAGTCTACTCAACTTGATGTTCAATTTCAAACTCCACTTTTTACCCATTTTTAAATTTCTTTTGTAA
Source organism: Agrostemma githago (assembly GCA_958450325.1). Taxonomy (NCBI): domain Eukaryota; kingdom Viridiplantae; phylum Streptophyta; class Magnoliopsida; order Caryophyllales; family Caryophyllaceae; genus Agrostemma; species Agrostemma githago. The sequence continues at coordinate 81,893,130 of OY288240.1, forward strand.
GCAAATAGTAGAAAATCGAACTACTTTTACCAAATGAATTGAACTCGATTCATGAGAAATAGCGAAGTACTTAATATCCCTCAGAAATTGTTGATGTTGTTACTCAAATAAAACATCTATAGAAGAATATCATAATCAAATCAATGTTCTAAAATCATGATCACATAGACACATACCAATTGAATTGTCAATTGCTTAAGAAAACTTTCAAATGAAGAAACAAAATTTCCATAATTAGAAGATTATTATAAAAAAATGACATAATAAAGTTAAACTAGAAAATAATTACAATAATCTATAATTTCTATAAAACGGTCTTATACAACAATAAAGTTACTAATAAATAGACATAATTCAACGAGTTTAGTTTCATAGAAAAAAAACACACTCATCGAAGTCAAAGCTATCTCAAATTAAGACAATGCAAGGCGTTCGACTAATTGTATTGTACTACTGCCTAACTATTCAAATTCTATGCGGTCTTTCGGCCACATTGACATGTCTAAATAATTTGAATACGATCACAGTCTCTCAAGACGGTCAGGGAAATTTCGCCAAAATCCAAGACGCGATTAATTCTATCCCGAGTGGTAATAACCGGTGGACACGTATTCATATCAGTCCCGGTTCATATAGGTAATTAATTTTATTTACCTTCGTATATTGACCGTTCATTTAATAATTGCGTTGCTCATATAGTCATATACTCATACTCATATATCACACATTCTTGTTTGTGACGAACCAAGTTAAATATTCCCCAATGCATTTAGGGGTCGTTTGGTTACTCATCCAATTACCGGGAAGTGCAAGTTCCCAGGAAGTGCATTTTCAGGGAGTTGTTTGGTTACCCACTTCCCGGGAATTGCTACTTCCCGGGAATTGCCACTTCCTTGGTGTGTAGAATTTCCCGCATGAAGTTATTTCCCACATGGCAACCAAACAATATTTTTTAATTCCCATGAAATACAAATTCACTTGAATTTAAAGTTCCCGGTAACTTCATCTTCCCATGGTGAACCAAACGAGCCCTTAGATTTTGTCTTATCTGTGGGTAGTATTTAACCCGTTATAACTTTCTAACTGATATAGTGATATACTCATCACAAAGAGAGACTAACTGAAAATATAATCGGTCTCCGAAAATATATATACATTGTACAGGGAGCAAGTGCAGGTACCGTATGATAAACAATGCGTAATACTAGAAGGACAAGACTATAAAACCACCAGGATTGTGTTCGATGGTCAATCTACTTTTATTTCTGGAGCAGATAATTTCGTCGCCAGAAACATCGGTTTTGTGGTAATTTTACTAAATTCCCGTTAATTATCATGTAATTAATATCGTTCTACTTTAATACTCTCTCCGTCTCATTAGATAGTTTACATTTTTTTTTTCTTTTGGTTCAACGAGAAGCACATGACGTATATTATAGACAAAAGTTGACCCAATTTGATCCACCCGAAACTGACCCAACTTGACTCGCTTATAACCCGTTACCCGATATAACCAGATGACCAGATATAACCAGATGACCAGCAAACTGAAATGATCCGACCCGTTAAGGATTTAATTAAACTGAACCGGACTCGACCGAGCGAGAGATTATGTTGACCCGATATGATCTGAACCGCCTTGACTCGACCCAAACCCGACTCGAGTGACCCAATTGCCACCACTAGTCGGATTGCAATATAGGGGATTCGAACCTGCAACCTATTATTAACGGAACAGTAGTATAATTTAAATTAATATTTGGGTCCTTAATATTTGATGATATATATTTTTTTTTTTCATTTTCTATAATTAAAATTTATTATTATTTTTTTCTAAAAATAAAAAATCAATAATTATATGACAGAATGATTACAATAACCCTGGGCAAGGACCAGTGCCAAGAGGCCAAGTGAAACAAGCAGAAGCCGCAAGTGTATATGGAGATAAATCTGCATTTTATAACTGTGGGTTTTATGGATATCAAGATACTTTGTGGGCAGTTGGTGAACGTCATTTCTACAAGAATTGTTTTGTGGAAGGTGCCATTGATTTTATTTGGGGCAATGCTACTGCTTTTTTCGAGGTAAATTACTGATCGCTAGACCTGTCAAAAACTGATCCGAAATATAACTGATCTGTATTTTACCCGAATCCGTATTGACAGAACCCGAAACCCGATCGCCCGACCCGTTTGACAGGTCTACTGAATACTGATCGCTGATACGTTTCTATTTTGGACAAGTATTAATAATAAGTTATTGAAATAATATTAAAAGTACAATAATTTGGGACAGATTATCACTTAATTGAGTCCAAAAATATAATGTACCGCCTCCGATTCATTCAATTGTTTGCCTTTTATATTCACCGTGAGAAATATTTTATTCAAATTCAAACAATTGAATGGAATGGAGGGAGTACTTGCAATGATATAGTGTAAATGGACTAAAAAATAAAGGGATCAATTGGATTTGATTTACCCAAAAAGGAATGCAATGCAAGTCTACAAACTATGACCGAAAATGTTAGTCGCGGTAGCTCGCCAGACTTAGTACTGGTCCCACAGACCAACACGAGTCATTTCCAGCGCATTTTGTCCTCCTCACTCATTCGCATCCCAGAAACCTTCCCAGGAGGTCACCCAATCCTTAGACTACTCTCAGCCAAGTACGCTTAACTGCGGAGTTCTTTTGCGATCAGAAAAGAAAGTGCACTTTGTTGATATGAGTAGTACTTCAAATCCTTTTAAGCAAAGCTCATAAATAGAACATCTTCAATAAATAGAACATCTTCAATCAATGTGGGGTGTTTCATAATCAAACCCCCAACCTAATAATTGAAGTCGTAGAGACGTACGGAGTAGATGATAATCAAACCCTCGACCTCATACTTGAAGTAACGAGATCTAACTACTTGATCCAACCTTTGTTCTGAATCAAACTTTTCTTTGATGATGTTGCAGGATTGTACGATAAATGTTATTGGATCTGGGTTTATCACCGCACAAAATCGAGGAAAACCAGAAGACCCAACTGGATTCGTATTCTATGGAGGGTCGGTTATTGGGAATACACGTACCTTGTTAGGAAGAGCATTAAATCCATACGCTCGAGTCATATTTCAAAACACCAAATTCGCTAATATTATCGATCCGCGTGGTTGGGAATTACGGGGCCAAAGCCCGTAAGTATACTTCTAACTTATTTGATTATCTAACGTTATCAATCTGCTTGGCTGTGATGCGTTGGACCGTGTTGGACACGTGTACACATCTAACTTCTTATTTGATTATCTAATTTCACATGGAATCTCTTAAGTATATACTCCACTAAGCAAACAAGCATAAAAAAAGGGTGTACTATTGTTGAGTCAAATCCATTCCAACCATCAATATATTTCAATTTACATAAGTAAAAATTATATTAAAAAAATGATATAAATTGTTGGAAATATTGATTTTTTTTAGTTGTGAATAGTGTCAAAAATCAAATGTGTCTATTTGATTTGAACAGAGAGAGTACTACGTACTATTTATCTTTTGATGAATTGTTATAATATTTTACTAAGAGAATAAGCGTATTTGATGAATTGTTATAATATTGTTAAGTAGCTTAGTTGACATATGCTGATATCGTATTTTATTGGTTGTTATGTTACGATTTGTAGGGACGGCGTCACATTTGCCGAGTCGCAATGCTCCGGAGAAGGTGCTAATAGGTCTGGACGTGTTCCATGGATGAAGAACGTCGACTCACAATTGTCGATGTATTCAAGAAAAGCGTTTGTTGATCAAGATAATTGGATCGGCCAACAACCATCATAAAAAAGACCATGTTTGGTGTTATAATTTACAACCGATGTTTAGTGTGACAAACGAGAAATTGCCTTTATTGTTTGACTAGCTAGTACGGAGTATTTGTTTTGAGGTTCGACCCTTGTCAAACACATATTTTGGGATCTCCAAAAAAGAGTTATTTTATGATATTACACATAATATGATCACTTTTACCCATATATGATCATTTTTCTTTTGTTACTTTATACAACAGTTGTAGAATATAACTTTGTTTTTAATTCACATCAATTTAGGTAGCTCAAAAAAACAACAAATTTTACACTCATAGATTATTGTGAGGATTGACGTACTGCCCGATCGGCCTGTCCTGTTCGTCCCGAATTTTTAGCGGGCTTAGACACAACATTTGTCAAAAATATACAAAGGCCCGTCCCGTGAACCCGTCCCAAACCCGCTAACCCGCTTGTCCGTGGGCCAAAATTTCACACTTAGCCCGGCCCGCACCCGCAAATTATCACCTCCACTTCAAATCTTTAAAATGTAGTTAAACTGTAAAATAAGATTATACATTTGGTTGTACGATAGCATTGTACCACCAATGCAAATTAAAGTTGTTGAGCTTTTGTATAAATATTTACTGAGCTTGTACAAGTTTTGAACTTAAACATTTATGTGATTTAACTCAACAATTTTAACTAAAGCTCTGAAAGTTTACAGCAAAACTCGAAACTTTTGTGATAAAACTCAAAATCATAAAACCAGTTGTATATAGAGTTAGGTACAAATAGTTGTATAATCTTCTCATTGAGTTGAATCACTTAAAAATTGCTCACCGTTTGTTATCCCTATTTTTCTAATAAGAAGATTATACAACCAGTTGTACATATGTACAATTGGTTTTACGATTTTGAGTTTTATCAAAGGTTTCGAGTTTTATTGTAAGCTTTCTAAGCTTTAGTGTAAAGTTGTCGAGTTAAATCACATACATGTTTAAGCACAAAAAAAAACTTACAACTCAGCTCAGAATTTTATATAAGGTTATTTCATAGAAATAATACTAACTATGCGTGTGCTTCTTAAAATAATCTCAAGTATATGTAATCTCATTTTAATATGTAATACGCATTTATTAATCTCGCTTTGCTATGTATGAAATTATGACTTGCTATTACCGGTCACAATGACTTGTTGTAATTTTCCAGGGTTTTATTAGGTTTGTTGCAGTCATCGTGAAAGTCAAAATTACAATAAAAATATTTTTTTTTCATGACTTTTATAAGACTAATTGAAAATGAAATGGAAGATGAATTTTTGAAAAATTTAATTTTTTTTATCAATGACCGAAAATTAGCACGAAATGTGAATCGGATGAAGAAGAGTTGAATAAGGGAGTTCAACAGGTAGTCGGTTACCTATAGCAAAATGAGGTTAATGAAGGCGTAGTTCGTATTAAAATGAGATTACGTATAGTTTGAATTAATTTAAGAAGTACACGCATAGTTGATATTAGTCCAATGAAATAAACCTTTTATATAAGTTCAGTAAATATATACAAAAGTTCAACTACTTTACCTTCGTGTATAATCTTATTTTCACTCTTTTTTGCACTTCTCATTTTTATAGTCCACTCAACTTGATGTTCAATTTCAAACCTCACTTTTTATGCATTTCTTAATTTCTTTTGTAAGCGAATAGTAGAAAATCGAACTACTTTTACCAAATGAATTGAACCCGATTCATGAGAAATAGTGAAGTGATTAGCATTAGCAAGAATTTGCGATACTTACTCGAAGTACTTAATATCCCTCACAAATTGTTGACATTGCTACTCAAATAAAATATCTATAGAAGAATATCATAATCAAATCAATGTTCTAAAATCATGATCACATAGACACATACCAATTGAATAGTCAATTGCTTAAGAAAACTTTCAAATGAAGAAACAAAATTTACATAATTAATTAGAAGATTATTAAAAAAATGACATAATAAAGTTAAACTAGAAAATAATTACAATAATCTATAATTTCTATAAAACGGTCTTATACAAAATTAAAGTTACTAATAAATAGACATAATTCAACGAGTTTAGTTTCATAGAAAAAAACACACTCGAAGTCAAAACTATCTCAAATTAAGACAATGCAAGGCGTTCGACTAATTGTATTGTACTACTGCCTAACTATTCAAATTCTATGCGGTCTTTCGGCCACATTGACATGTCTAAATAATTTGAATACGATCACAGTCTCTCAAGACGGTCAGGGAAATTTTGTCAAAATCCAAGACGCGATTAATTCTATCCCGAGTGGTAATAACCGCTGGACACGTATTCACATCAATCCCGGTTCATATAGGTAATTAGTTTTATTCACCTTCATCCGTATATTTACCGTGTATTTAATAATTGCGTTGCTCATATAGTCATATACTCATATACATAATCGAAGTAAAAAGTGACAATTTTATGGCGAAAAAGTAAGATTTTAGGTTAAAAAAAAAAGTGGCTACTTTTTACTAAAACTTTGTCACTTTTTACTGTAAAATTGCCATTTTTTTACTCTATTATACAACGATCTTACAAAATAACTACCACAGAGTACGGTATTTATTTTTAGGGTTTGATGCGAGATTAGAAATTGTTTACTTCGTATAGTCATTAGTATACAACCGTTGGATGATACAGTATGATTTAAGGATAACATACTAATTAAGGTAAAAAATGACCATTTTATGGTGAAAAGTAAAAACCTTTATGTTGAAAGTGACGATTTTTAGTACTCGTACTAAAAAGGTCACTTTTCACTATAAAATCATCATTTTTATACTCTATTACACAATAAAGTACGAATTACTAGAGAATTTCAACCTCTTTTTTTTTTTTTTTTTTAAATCATTTTATTTTGATATTATAGAACTTATTTTAAACACCAAAAAAATTATTTCAATTTTGTTGATTTCTATATATTTTACTTGTTTACCTAAGATTTTTTTTACATCCATCTATAATTATCTATAATGAACTAACTAAACTCAAATAAATTTCATGTAATATTCTTATATGTATAATGAACTGTCTAACAATTAAAAATGATTAAATATTTCTTACATTTTAACTTACTTTATATATTTTATAAAATTATAAAAATTATACTCTTTATATTTCAATTTTTTTTAAAATATTTCTTATATTTTCATAAATTTGAAAATGGTTTGCTTATATGATTAATTGGGTTATTAGATAAGTACGGAGTATTTTTTTTTGTGAAATATTCATAAGAATTAAACAACGAGATTCAATCTGACTTTCGATTAAAGTTACAAGTCTTTATTGCTATAACTATGTAGAAAAAAGTCAAGGGGGTCAAAAAAATAACTGGTACCTTCGACCAAAAAAAAAAATTACTGCGCTTTTTAAAAAAAAATCGCATGTAAAAATTGTACTCTCAACCTCACAATTAAAATGAGAGAACTTTTATCACTTGAATTAACTCATGTCCTTTAAGCTATTGGGATATCGATAATAATTAATATATCACAAATTCTTGTTTGCCACGAACCTATCCATCAGACCATCACAAACTTCTCACAGATTAAGTATGTCCGATGCATTTTGATTTTGTCTTATCTAACCATTTGAATGATATTTAACCCGTTATAACTTCCTGAGTGAAATACTCATCAAAAGAGAGACTAACTGTGAAATTAATTGGCCTCTGAAAATATGTACTCTCTTTGTTTCAACACAAAATCTTGAAAGAGACGGTCTCTCAATAATTTATTGAGAGACCACTCTTCAGTACCACTTTATGTTCTATTCGTATCCTTAAATGACAACTTTGTTTTGTACCTGTTTTTATAAGAAGCGTACCTCTTTATGTTTGTATACTCTTTTATGTTAATCGTACGTTTGGTACCACTGCTACTTCCATTTGTACTTAGTCTCTCATTAAAGTTAATGAGAGACCGTCTCTCAGGAGACCTACTCCTGTTTCAATGAAAGCTTCCATTTTTCCTTTTTCGTAAATTTCTTTGAAAACTTTCACTTTCTTTTTTGATATCACTCTTCTCTCTTACATAAATGGCCCACCAACTTTACCCTCTCTCTACTTTTGAATATTTTATTATTGTCCTTAAAAAAATGTGCCTTTTTTTAAGTGGAATCTTTCATTATCTAACCATTTGAATGATATTTAACCCGTTATAACTTCCTGAGTGAAATACTCATCAAAAGAGAGACTAACTGTGAAATTAATTGGCCTCTGAAAATATGTACTCTCTTTGTTTCAACACAAAATCTTGAAAGAGACGGTCTCTCAATAATTTATTGAGAGACCACTCTTCAGTACCACTTTATGTTCTATTCGTATCCTTAAATGACAACTTTGTTTTGTACCTGTTTTTATAAGAAGCGTACCTCTTTATGTTTGTATACTCTTTTATGTTAATCGTACGTTTGGTACCACTGCTACTTCCATTTGTACTTAGTCTCTCATTAAAGTTAATGAGAGACCGTCTCTCAGGAGACCTACTCCTGTTTCAATGAAAGCTTCCATTTTTCCTTTTTCGTAAATTTCTTTGAAAACTTTCACTTTCTTTTTTGATATCACTCTTCTCTCTTACATAAATGGCCCACCAACTTTACCCTCTCTCTACTTTTGAATATTTTATTATTGTCCTTAAAAAAATGTGCCTTTTTTTAAGTGGAATCTTTCATTATCTAACCATTTGAATGATATTTAACCCGTTATAACTTCCTGAGTGAAATACTCATCAAAAGAGAGACTAACTGTGAAATTAATTGGCCTCTGAAAATATGTACTCTCTTTGTTTCAACACAAAATCTTGAAAGAGACGGTCTCTCAATAATTTATTGAGAGACCACTCTTCAGTACCACTTTATGTTCTATTCGTATCCTTAAATGACAACTTTGTTTTGTACCTGTTTTTATAAGAAGCGTACCTCTTTATGTTTGTATACTCTTTTATGTTAATCGTACGTTTGGTACCACTGCTACTTCCATTTGTACTTAGTCTCTCATTAAAGTTAATGAGAGACCGTCTCTCAGGAGACCTACTCCTGTTTCAATGAAAGCTTCCATTTTTCCTTTTTCGTAAATTTCTTTGAAAACTTTCACTTTCTTTTTTGATATCACTCTTCTCTCTTACATAAATGGCCCACCAACTTTACCCTCTCTCTACTTTTGAATATTTTATTATTGTCCTTAAAAAAATGTGCCTTTTTTTAAGTGGAATCTTTCATTATTGTACAGGGAGCAAGTGCGGGTACCGTATGATAAACAATGCGTAATCCTAGAAGGACAAGACTATAAAACCACCAGGATTGTGTTCGATCGTCACGATAATACTGATACAAGTGCTACTTTTGATTCTGAAGCGGATAATTTCGTCGCCAGAAACATCGGTTTCGTGGTAATTTTACTAAATTATCGCTAATTATCATGTAATATCGTTCTACTTTATTTAATACTCCCTCCGTTCCAATGAATTGTTTGCCTTTCCTTTTGGCACAAAAGGTAAAGGATCCAATGAGGAAGTGACACGGGGAGCAAAACCCATGAGAATGGTGAAATTTAGCGCGAAACAAAACCCAACTTGACACGCTTATAACCCGTTATTAGCCGATATAATCTGATAACCAACAAACCGAAATGACCCGACCCGTTAGGATTTAACCCGAACCAGACTCAATCGAGAAAGTATGTTGACCCGATATGATCTGAATCGCCCTCACTCGACCCAAACGCGACTCGAGTGACCCGATTGGGACCTCTAGCCGCATTGCACTATAGGGGATTCGAACATGCAACCTATTATTAACGGAGTAGTAGTATAATTTAATTAATATTTGGGTCCTTAATATTTGATGACATATTTTTTTTTGTTCATTTTCTATAATTAAAATTTATAAATTCTAATTATTCTAATTAAATTTTATAATAATCGTAAAAATTGAAAAATACAAAAAAAAACTATGCAAGTATTTAAATATTTTGACTTTATTTTAAATAAAATTGTAATTTAAGCAACTCTTTAACCGAATAAAAGAGTAAATTTTTCCCTTTATTATCAACCCCTTTATTTAATACACTGCTCAATATTTATAATATTTTCATGTTCAACACAAAATTGGAATAAATTATTAATACTTTTTTATAGTAATATCAACCCTCCGGTCACTATTTTTCGCCCCACTTTTCTTATTTGGAAAGTTTTTATTTTTTGTCTCACTTCTCCACTTTCCTTTTATATCTTACACTTTTACGGTATTATCCTTCTTTCTATCCTTTATTTACAAAAAATGTCATTGAATTTTACACCTTGCCCACCATTCATTTCTTTACCATTTTATATTCATTTTTCACTACTCCACCCTCATTTCTTTACCATTTTATATTTATTCCTTATTTTACGTGCAAAAGTAAGCGGGACGATAAATAATGACCGAACGGACTATTTTTTTGTTCATTTTCTATAATTAAAATTTATTATTTTATGATTTTTTTTTTCTAAAAATAAAAAATCAATAATTAAATGACAGAATGATTACAATAACCCTCGACAAGGACCAGTGCCAAGAGGTCAAGTGGTACCTGCATTAGCAGCAAGAGTATATGGAGATCACTCTGCATTTTATAACTGTGGATTTTATGGATATCAAGATACTTTGTGGACTGCTCTTGGACGTCAGTTCTACAAGAATTGCTTTCTGGAAGGTGCCATTGACTTTATTTGAGGCAATGCCGCTTCTTTTTTCGAGGTAATTACTACTCGTCAGGGGTGTGCAAAATCTGGTTCGGATCAGAAAAATGGATCAGACTGGACCCGGAATAAAAAATTTTGGTTCGGTCTCCGGTTCATCATTTTGGGCGATTCCGGGTTCCGATCTGGTCCAGTCCGGACCGGTTTGGATCGGAAAGACCGGAATTATGCTTATTTCTTAAAAATTCCGGTCTAACCAAGCCAACCGGTCCGGAATTTTGGACCGGAATTTCAAAAAAAAATTGAAAATTCCGGGCCAACCGGTCCGGTCCGGGTTACTACTCCTTCTGTTCCAATGAATTGTTTGTCTTTCCTTTTGACAACCAAGGTTAAGGAAACCAATGAGGGAGAGTGACATGTAGAGCAAAACTAATGAGAATGATCAAATTGCATTTTTTAAAAAAAACATTCCTAAAATAGAAAGACAAACAATTAATTGAGACGTCCCAATATGGAATAGGCAAACAATTCATTGGGACGGAGGGAGTACTCGGCTACTCGCTCCGTTCATATCCAAAGATAGGTTTCTATTTTGCACAAAGATTAATAAGGTATCGAAATAATATTAAAACTACAATAATTTGGGACAAGTATGTGCTTAATGATGGTGTATTACAATGATATTTGGGGCTCGTTTGGTTCACCATGAGAAGATGGAGTTACCGGGAACTTTTTTTTTTGAGATAGTTACTGGGAACTTAAATTCACGTGAATTTGTATTTCATGGTAATTACAAAATTATTATTTGGTTGCCATGTGGGAAATAACTTCATGCGAGAAGTTCTACGCCCCTTTCCTGGGAAGTGGGCAACCAAACAGCATCCCTATTTATCAATTCATGGAAAATTCTACTTCTCATGATTTAAGAGGACAACCAAACGAGCCCGTTAGTGTAAATAGTATAGGTTAGAAGAAAGAGGATAGTTTGATCCTAAAAAAAGACAAAAAAATAAAGGGTCAATTGAATTTAAATTACCCAAAAAGGAATACGTAATACTCTGTGGAGAGTACTGCAAGTCTACAAGTAGATACGGAGTAACTTTTTAGTGAGATAAAATAAAATGATTAAATGAATAGAATCTGAAGAAACGTGCAAAAATCACATAGATGTACGTAAATGATAATCAAACCCCCGACCTCATAGTTGAAGTAACGAGATCTTACTACCTGATCTAACCCTTGTTCTGAATCAAACTTTTCTTTGATGATGTTGCAGGATTGTACGATAAATGTTATTGGATCGGGGTTTATCACTGGACAAAAACGAGATAAACCAAATGACCCAACCGGAATCGTATTCTATGGAGGGTCGGTTATCGGGAATACACCTACCTTGTTAGGAAGAGCGTTAAATCCATATGCTCGAGTCATATATCAAAAAACCAACTTCGCTAATATTATCGATCCGCGTGGTTGGGAATTACGCGGCCAAAACCCGTAAGGATCCTTCTAACTTATTTGATTATCTAACTTTATGAATTTGCTTGGCTGTGATGCGTGGGACCGTGTTGGACACGTGTACACATCAAACTTCTTATTTGATTATCTTTTTTTATTTAAATTTCACATGGAATCTATTAAATATATACTCCATTAAGCAAATAAGCATAAAAAAAAAGTGTAATATTGTTGAGTTAAATCCACTCCAACCTGTGAAATACGTAATTCCTCCGTTTAAATATAATAAACATTGTCTTTTGTACATATGATGTGGCACGTTTGCGCCATCAATATATTTCAATTTACATCAGTAAAAATTATATTAAAAAAATGATATAAATTGTCGAGCATATAGATTTTTTTAAATTGTGAATAGTTTCAAAAATCAAATGTGTATATTTGATTTGGACGGAGATCAGAGAGTACTATTTATCTTTTGTATTATCCATGTTTACGATAACAACATCAGGATTTGTTATACAGGAGTAGTATTCTACTAAGAGAGTAAGCGTATTTGATAAATTGTTATAATATTGTCAAGTAGCTTAGTTGACATATGCTGATATCGTATTTTATTGGTTGTTATGTTACAATTTGTAGGGACGGCGTCACATTTGCTGAGTCACAATGTTCCGGAGAAGGTGCTAATAGGTCTGGGCGTGTTCCATGGGAGAAGAACGTCGACTCACAATTGTCGATGTATTCAAGAAAAGCGTTTGTTGATCAAGATAATTGGATCGGCCAACAACCATCATAAAAAAAGATAAACTTTCATTTGTTTAGTGCGACAAAAGAGAAATTGATTTTACGATTATAAAGGGTCATTTTATGGTAGTATTACACCTAAAATGGTCACTTTTACTCGTATCATATTCATTTGTAGCTAGAAAAACAACAAATTTTACACACATATATTTACAAAAGTTGAGATGTAACATGTGTATGTTGTACTAATTTGTTTGCGAATAAGAGGATATTTCGATTATTGAGGTTGCTAGATTAATGACTATTTCATGGGAATAATATCAACTATGCGTGTGCTTCTTGAATTAATACAAATTATACGTAATCTCATTTTAATATGAACTACGCATTCATTGATCTTGCTTTGGTATGTATGAAATTATTACTTGCTATTACCGGTCATAGTGACTTGTTGTAACTTTCTAGGATTTTATTAGGTCCGTTGCAGTTATCGTGAAAGTCAAAATTACAATAAAAATATTTTTTTCATAGCTTCTATAAGGCTAATTGAAAAACAAATGGAAGATGAATTTTCGGATTTTTATTTTATTTTATCAATGACCGAAAATGAACACGAAATGTAAATTAGAATAAGAAAAGTTAGAGAAAGAGTTGAAAAAGGAAGGTTCAACAGGTAGCCGGTCACCCATAACAAGGCGAGATTAATGAAGGCGTAGTTCGTATTAAAATGAGATTACGTATAGTTTATAGTAATTTAAGAAGCACACGCATAATTGGTATTATTCCCATGAAATAACCCTTTTCTCTTATTCTTCTATATCAGAAATTATGGTGAATCTCGTAATTGATTTTTCATTTTTTTTAAATGCATCTCGTTGTACATTTTCAAAATCTTTTTCTACGTGTCAGTGACTTTTTCAAAAATTCTGCACTAAAATTCAAACTTCTTTAGCGAAATTAATTAATGTCGAAATTTGAGCGGTAACCTAATTGTACTATTTTTCGAGGTCTGATACCATCAATTTATTCGTGCTCTTAGTTTAATGTTCGTCGTATTTCTTCATAGTAAAATTAATGGCGAAATTTCTATACTTCACAATATTCATGCCATTACAACGTTCGTTGGGTTAGACTGTTAGATCTTACACTGGCCCGTAAATCGTGCACAAAATGTAAACGTTCGCGGTATTTCTTTGCTTTTGTGTAATTTTAAGCTTCTTCGCATCCTGGAAACCTTAAACTACTCCCAGCCAAGCACGCTCCAAGCACGCTTAACTACGGATTTCTTTTGCATGGACAACCAGAAAAGAAAGTACACTTTGTTGATATAAATAGTACTCCATTTGTTCCAATGAATTGTTTGCATTTGGTTTTGGCACCAAGGTTAAAGGATCCAATGAGGAAGGGACACGTGAAACAAAATTCATGAGAATAGTCAAAATTACATATAAAAACATTCCTAAAATAGAAAGGCAAACAATTCATTGAGACGCCCCAATATGGAATAGACAAACAATTCATTGGGACGGATGGAGTAATATCAATCTCTTTAAGCAGTCATCTGAACCTCTTAAACCATATCCAATATACTCTCATCTGAGCACCATAACTATATCAAATCTCTTTAAAGTTGTAAGAATCCAATGATATTGTTCAAACTTCAAAGATGTTATATGTCGAGATTGAGCTTCAGTAGAATGTCGATGAAGTGGAATGAAAATCGAACGCTTGCTTTTATGCCTTTATAGAATCTGTTTTTAATGACAACTTTGTTTTGTACCTGTTTTTATAAGAAGCGTACCATCTTTGTATTTGTATACTCTTTTATGTTAATCGTACCTACTTCTATTAGGTTTTGTACCACTATTACTTTCATTTGTACTTAGTCTCTTAGTAAAGTTAATGAGAGACCGTCTCTCGGGAGACCTACTCAGAATTTGTTTTACGTTATTGTGATTTATGAGACGTCTCATAGTAGAATTAGTGTCGGGAATGAGTACTGGATATTCGAGGGGATAAGAAAGTTTTGAGTGTTAAACTGGTTAACTGTAGATTTTCAAATGTGAATAAGCAAGCTAGTGGAGTAATTTTTAAGGCAACTGATTTTTTTTTTATTTTTTTCTGAAAAAACTAATAATACATTCGAAGTACTTAATATCCCTCAGAAATTATCCCAAAATTGTTTATATTGTTACTCAAATAAATATTTATAGAATAATATCATAACCAAAACAGTGTTCTAAAATCATGATCACATAGACACATACCCATTGAATTGTCAATTGCTTAACAAAACTTTCAAATGAAGAAACAAAAAAGATTATCCATAACATTTAATTGCATAGTTAGAAGATTATTAAAAAAAAAGACATAATAAAGTGAAATTAGAAAATAATTACAAAAATCTATAATTTCCATAAAACGATCTTATACAACATAAAATTAAAATAATAAATAGACATAATTCAACGAGTTTAGTTTCATTGAAAAAAAAACACTCACTGCATCAAAGTCAAAACTGTCTCATATTAAGACAATGCAAGGCCTTCGACTGATTGTATTGTACTACTGCCTAGTTATTCAAATTCTATTTAATCTTTCGGATGCATTGAAATGTCTAAATAATTTGAAAATGATTACGGTCTCTCCAGACGGTCGGGGTAATTTTGTCAAAGTCCAAGACGCGATTAATTCTATCCCGAATAATAATAACCGGTGGATACGTATTCACCTCAATCCTGGTTCATATTGGTAATTAATTTTATTTCACCTCCCTATATTTACTGTGCATTTACACTATTGTCTTGCTCAAATAGTCATATAGAGTGAACACATGACTCAAGGTAAAAAAGTGAAAATTTTATGGTAAAATGTACTCATAAAACTTTATACTGAAAAGTGACTAGTGTATTTTTTTTTTACTAAAACTTGGTCACTTTTTACTATAAATTCATCATTTTTTTTATTAGAAGTGATATGAGTAATTTATAGTGAAAAGAAAAACTTCAGGTTCAAAAGTGACGATTTTTTTTAGTGATAAAAATGTCACTTTTGGCTTTAAAATCATCATTTTTTACTTTATTATTCATTACAACGAACTTACACAATAATTACTGCACGGTACGACAGTAGTATTTTTTAGGGCTTCATACAAGATTATTAAATTGTAGAGGGTACCATTTTTGATAAAATTGACAATATATTGCCAAAAATCCTTTAATTATATACTCCCTCCATTTTTTTAATATTCAAATTCCTGCGAGTAAGAATCGAACACTTGAGCTCACTCTGGTTCTTAAAAAAACTGTCTGGATATGGCGAAATATCGATAATAATTACCGTATGTAATACTTTACAACACAAATTCTTGTTTACAACGGATATAAATATCCATCACAAACCTGTAACGGTTCGAATATTTCTCAAATGGGTATGTAGAGAAAGACAAAATTTGTTATTTTCGAGGCAATCTGATTTTGTTTTATCCAGTTATATGGGTGATATTTAACCCATTATATAACTTTGTAACTGATATATCTGTCACAAATGTAGGGGGCAAGTGTCGATACCGACCGATAAACAATGCATAATCCTAGAAGGACAAGACCACAGAACCACCAGGATTATGTTCGATCGTCACGATGCTACTAATACAAGTTCAACTTTTATTTCTGGAGCTGATAATTTCGTCGCCAGAAACATCGGTTTCATGGTACATTTTACTAAACTCCCACTAATTAATTATCGTCTAATACCGTTCTACTTAAATATTCCCTCCGTCCCACCAGATAGTTTACGTTCACTATTTTTTTTGGTCATTTTCTATAATTAAATTTTATTATTGGATTATTTCATGACAATAATATCAACTATAAGGGGCCTTCTTAAATTAATCCCAACTATACGTAATTTCGTTTTGATATGAACTATGCATTCGTTAATCTCTCATTGATATAGGTGACCGGTTACCTAGAAAACCGGTTGAACCTTTCTCTTCATTTTCGGCTATTGGTTAATTTTTTTTTTTGAATCTTCCAAAATTCATATTCCATTTTTTATTTCCGATTAGTATTATAGAAACCATGAGAAAAATGCTTTAATTTTCTTGTTGTTTTGCCTTTCATGAACGACGACGGAACATTCAAGGACCCTAGAAAGTCACAACCGGTCACTATTACCTGTAATAGCAGGTCATAATTTTGTCCATAGTGAAACGGGATTAATGAAGGCATAATTCATATTAAAATGATACTCCGTATAGTTGAGATTATTCTAATAAGTCCCTTTATAGTTGGGGTATTATTGTCATGAAATAACCCTATTTTTTTTTGTCATTTTCTATAATTAAATTTTATTATTTTATGATATAGAGTATATTTTTTTAATAAAATAAAATATGTATATGACAGAATACATACAATAACCCTGGTCATGGACCACTGCCAGTAGGTCAAGTGACACAAGCATTAGCAATAACTGTAATTGGAGATTACTCTGCATTTTATAACTGTGGGTTTTATGGATATCAAGATACTTTGTGGGCCTATTATGGACACCATTTCTTCAAGAATTGCTATATTGAAGGTGCCATTGACTTTATTTGGGGCAATGGTGTATCTTTTTTTGAGGTATAATTACCGTTTCCTCTGTTCTATTTGATTCTTTACATTTATTTTTTGGACATTATTCATAAGTGAGTAAGGGTGTGCAAAATCCAGTCCGGACCGGACCCGGAATAAAAGAATTCTGGTCCGGTCTTAGGTCCATCATTTGGGCGATTCCGAGTTCCGGTTCAGCCGGTCCTGACCCGGTTTTTTCCGGTTCGGTCCGGTTTAGACCGAAAAGACCGGAATTTTATTTACTTGATATAAATTCCAGTCCGAAATTTTGGACCTGAATTTAAAAAAAAAAATTGAAAATTCTGGTCCGGTCACGGTTCAAAGTTTTTAGATTTCGGTCTGGGTTTTTTTTTTAAGATTTCGGTCCGGTCTGGTCTGGTTCTGGACCGGTGCACAACCCTATAAGTGAGTAGATGATAATCAAACTCCCTGACCTCATAGTTGAAGTCAGTCGCAGAGACGTTGATGAAAATCAAACCCCCAACTTCATAGTTTTTTTTGTTCAACGAAGAGCGCACTTAGTCGCATTACAATATAAGGGAGGGAGGATTCGAACATGTGTCTCAGAGCACCTAGTCCTAACCACTAGGCTAAGACATCTTAGGTACCCCCAACCTCATAGTTGAAGTAAGTCGCAAAGATGTTGATGAAAATCAAACCTCAGCCTCATAGTTGAAGTAATAAACGAGATTTTACCACCTGACCTAACCCTTGTTTTGAATCAAACTTTTTCTTTGATGTTGCAGGATTGTATGATAAATGTTGTTGGACAGGGGTTTATCACGGCACAAACTCGAGGATCTCCATATGAGCCGAGTGGGTTCGTATTCTTACGAGGGACGGTTTACGGGAATGCACCTACCTTCTTAGGAAGAGCATTAGGACCGTACTCTCGAGTCATATTTCACGACACCAAATTCGCTAATATTATCAATCCGCTTGGTTGGGATGCAAACGGCCGAAACCCGTAAGTATCCTTCTACCCGTATCTTTTAATTTTTTTTATTTTTTTTTATGAATGAGGGAACCCGCAGCCGCTACCTTTTTGATGCGCTCTGGGTATTTGATCATCTAATTTCACCGTGGCTAAGCAAATACTCCCTCCGTTCTAATGAATTGTTTGCCTTTGCTTGGCACCAAGGGAAAGAGAACCAATGGAGAAGTGACATGTGGAGCCAATGGTCAAATTACATACAAAAACATTCTTAAAATAGAAAGGCAAACAATTCATTGAGACGCCCCAATATGGAATAGGCAAACAATTCATTGGACGGAGGGAGTAAGAATTAAAAAAAGTGTACTATTGTTGAGTCAAATCCACTCCAACGTGTGAAATATTCCCGTTTCAATTTATATCGGCAAAAATTATTAAAATAAATAAATTGATATTTTCTTAATCTAACTCAAAGACGAATCAAACAGGATTCCACATAACTATTTTCTTTTATAAATTGTCGATAATATTGAAAAAAAAAAATAGTTGTGAATAATGTCAAAACAAACAAATGTGTCAATTGGATTTGGATAGAATCTATCTTTTGTATTATCTATGTTTGTGTTAACGAAACATATAAAATAAATTGTTATATACATATTGTCAACTTGTTTTATACTCAGTATTTCATTTTTTGAAAGTGAAGATCAATATCATTAATAATAAGTCATTCGGCATCTACAAACGATGTCAAATTGAACTGAATACAAATTTGTTAAAAATAAATAAAGAACATCATTGAGACAAAGATCACTATTAGAATAATGCGCTTCTGCATAGCCTTCTATATATCGCTGTTTATTGACACAGCTTTTCGCGAAAGAATCTATAGATCTGATGAAATAGCCTCCAAGATGATGAACTTTCTCTATATACTCATTATTTCATTGGTGGTTATGTTTACGATTTGTAGGAACGACCTCACATATGCAGAGTCACAATGTAGCGGGCAAGGTGCTGATAGGTCTAGGCGTGTTCCATGGGAGAAGAATGTCGACTCACAATTGTCGATGTATTCAAGAAAAGCGTTTATTGATCAAGATAATTGGATCAGCCAACTACCATCAATAATTGGATCGACCAATTATTGATCAAGTAATTTACGATGGTTGATTTTATGATTAAAAGGAATCATTTTATACTGTTACCATGGGTATGTGTACGGTGAAATGAATTATTATTATTATTATTATTATTATTTGCCAACGAGTCAACAGAAAATACATTATTCTCTTAGCGCGATGGAAGCTAGTCTACGCGACGGTGAAATGAATTATATGCGATTGTTTTTACTATTTTATTTGGAAATAAGACGATATTTCAATTATTATTAGTGATGATTACCTATATCTAAGGGTGTTTTTTTGCCAGCCAAGACACGAAATTAGATTAATTACTTTAAAATGTTAAAACGTTCATAGTTTTATCCAACCCGAAATCACTCAAACACCTTCGAAATTGATTTGGCAATTGGCACTCGAAATGAGACTCGACGACTTAAAATATAGGATAGAAAGCGACATAGCTCGATCGGATAGGAAACTCAAAACAAGCCCACACAACCGAACCCAACCCAAAACGAACGATAAATCCGAAATGATCCGACCCAAACCTGAACTCGATTCAACGTCGTCTATAATCAAATGACCCGACAACAACTAACCCATCTAAATCCAACCCGAAAACTCAAAACAATAATCCCACATAACCCAACCCAAAATAAACGATAATCCTAAATAATCCGACCCTAACCCGATCCGAGCAGCCCATTTGCTCGATAAATCCGAAATGATCCAACCCAAACCCGGTACGGACGACCCGTTTGCCCAAAACAACTCAACCCAAAATAAACAATAATCCAAAATGATCTGACCCAAACCCGATCCGAGAGACCCATTTACCACCTCAACTAACCTAACCTAACCCGACCCAACCCGACCCAGAATGCACGATAAATTCGAAATGATCCAACCCAGACCCGATACGAGCGACCCATTTGCCCAAAACAACCCAACTTGAAAACCATCAAAATAACCAACCCAACCCAAAATAAACGATAAATCCAAAATGATCTGACCCAGACCCGATCAGGAAGACCCGTTTACCACCTCAACTAACCTAACTTGACCCAACCCGACCCATAATGCACGATAAAATCCAAAATGATCCAACCCAGACCCGATACGAGCGACCCATTTGCCCGAAACAACCCAACTTGAAAACCATCAAAATAATTCCACCTAACACGGCCCAACCCAACCCAACCCAAAATAAACGATAAATCCAAAATGATCCGACCCAAACCCGATACGAGCGACCCATTTGCCCGAAACAACCCAACTTGAAAACCGTCAAAATAATTCCACCTAACACGACCCAACCCAACCCAAAATAAACGATAAATCCAAAATAATCCAACCCAAACCCGATCCGAGAGACCCATTTACCACATCAGCTAACCTAACCTAACCTGACCCAACCCGACCCGACCCATAATGCACGATAAATCCGAAATGATCCAACCCAAACCCGATACGAGCGACCCGTTTGCCCGAAACAACCCAACTTGAAAACCGTCAAAAATAATTCCACCCAACAAGACCCAACCCAACCCAAAATGATCCGACCCAAACCCGATTCAATAGACCCATTTACCTCTTTTGACCCGGATTCGATTTTTTTTCAACTTATTTTTTTTCCCTCTTTCTCCTTGAAATTCCAGAACCATCGAAGAACCCCGAGTTCTTCACTTCGTCTTCGTCTTCGTCTTCTACTATTCTCAGTACTTCTTCAAGCACCAAAAATGGCGAAAGTTCCCAATAAAACTAACCGCGGGGATCAAGCTCTGGTATCTTCTTCATACTCCATTTTCATGTATTTTAAGTGAGCTGTTTTGCTTAATTTCTGGATTCTTCTGTGAAAATTTGACGGAATTTGAGTATGTTTTGGTTTGTTTGATGTAATTTTTGTTTAATTCGTTTTTTTTAAAATTTTTTTAATGTTCGTCGAATTTCTGTGATTTTGTGTGATGTTTAGCTTCTTTGGTGGAATAATGACGAAATTGAGCATGTTTGTAAACCTAATTTTACTGTTAATTCACTTTTTTTGGGTACTTAAATTGAATGTTCGTTGCATTTCTTCATTTTTGGGTACTTAATTGGCGAATTTTGAGCATGTAAACCCTAATTTTGATTTTCGGTTTCTATGCTTCACTTTTTCAATAATTCAATTTAGTGGTTCTATGATTTGTATTTTGTATGATTTGTTTGGTTTATTATGCTGCTTACTCTATGTAATGTATGCAGGATTTCGAAGGGTTCTTAAGTGGTTTGCAGAATTGGGAAAGTTCTCTCAAGGACAAGGGTAATGTTTCGAAATCACAGGTTTTTGGCAAGGGCAAGTCGGTAATTTCACTTTTCGCCATTTGTGGTTTCAGTTTCTGCTTGATTTCGAACTTTTGATATAACGGTGTCAAAATTGAGCTTTCATAGAATGTCGGAATGATTTGTTAGATGTAAGCAAATAGTAGAGGATCGAACTACTTTAGCAAATGCCCCACATGCGTATTGAACTCGATTTATATGAAATAGCAAAGTGGTTTGCTAGTTTTCAGTAGACTAAATTGGGACATGGGTTTTAGGGATTAATCTTGGAAACCTATTAAAATATGGAATACATGGGATTTCGATGAAGTGGAATGGAAATCAAAACCGTTTTGAAATGGAATGGGGTAACTCTTTTGGAAAACCGTTTCACATTAAGACAATGAGAGTTCGTATTTTAGTACACTAATTTTTTTTCACATTATTGTGATTTGTGAGGTCTCATATGACTATATGAGAATTAATGGTTGGAATGAGTACTGGATAATCGAGGGGAAGTATGGTAAATGCACATCTAATGGAACAGCAGAAGTCCCTTGTAGTTGAGTTGTCCTTTAAGCTCGGTTTTTCCCCAATTACCAGCCGGTTTCATGACAGTCATGTACCTGAGATGGGCTAATTCTCCTTACACTGTGAACGTGGACAACTTGATTAGTTTTCTAGTAGTTCAGTCGGGGTGCGTTCCAAGTGTCCGTCTCGGATTTCTTAATGTACAATCTTCATGTTTTGCCTTCGAATGTAACGTCTGTCATACCACGTCTGAGTGTTGGATACCCTGAGGCATATAGCCATTGAGTTATATACATTCGTACCATGTTTTAGATGGTCTAAAAGGTGATGCCGTGGTATGCACCTAAGTGTTGACTTTTGAGTCTTAATCAAAGAGTATTAAATCAGTGATTTTTTGAGTTGTGTCTTAGTTATGAGTATCGAGGTAATGCTACGATCGGAAAGTGATGCTGAATGAGAATGATTCGAAAGTTATGTTCGCTAAACCCTGCCAAAAATTAAATAAGCTTACTAAGTACTAATCTGTAAGGAAATATCGCCAATTCTTCGAATGATATCACTAGGTATTGATCTCTTATTGATTATGATCTGTTGGTCCAGATGTCTAGTACCTTGATTACTGAAGATAGTACTGTGGATGCTGTTTCAGAGAAGGATCTGGTAATAAATTACTCGTATTCGTTCATGTATCTTTTCATTTGTTCCAGTATACAATATACTTCATTATCAGACATATGCTTCATTTCATAGGGCAACGAGTACTATAAGCAGAAGAAGTTTAATGATGCTATCGACTGCTATTCTAGAAGCATTGCTTTGTCACCGACTGCTGTGGCCTACGCAAATAGGGCCATGGCTTATCTTAAAATTAAAAGGCAAGTCAAACTGTCTGTCCCTCGTTCATTTTCCCTCTACGATCAGATATGTTTAGCTTTTAAGTTTTGACGTGGTTTGTTAGTAGTTAAGGCACAGAGTGTCGAGAAAGTGGTTCCGAAAGCTATTCTGCCTTAATTCCATCATAAGTGTTTTGTAACCTCTAAATAGCATTCTATGGGTTTTTCAGATTCCAAGAGGCTGAGGATGACTGTTCTGAGGCCTTAAACTTAGACGACCGCTACATTAAAGCATATTCTCGTCGAGCTACTGCCAGAAAAGAGCTTAGGAAACTCAGAGATTCCTTGGAAGGTATGATAAGTTTCTAACACCTGCCTTACACTGACTCTGCGACAAGGTGTCGCGCCCGACATATGTCGGATTGTTGAATACGGCTATTTTGGGAGACATTTTCAGTAGTTTTTCAGTTCTAAAGTAAGGCGTTGTCTCATGTTAGACACGATATGTTCTGGGCATGTGACGGGGCACCTAAGTGAAGTGTTTGTGTAACATAGACTAAATCTATATCATTCTGCGTGTGTGGTATTTAACAATAAATTGCTGTAGATATTGAGTTCGCGCTGAGGTTAGAGCCACAAAATGAAGATCTCAAGAAACAACGTGCAGAAGTGAAGTCCTTGTTAGAGAAGGTAAAATCGCTACTATTATATTTGATATCGTTGCTTTTGTAGAAATTCTTGAAGATTAAATTTGGAACCCTTTACCTTTCCACTCACTTTTTGAGCTAGCATCGATTGAGTTTACCTGGTCAAAATGATTATAGATCTATCAATTAGAAGTGAGAAAATTTGACACAGAGGTATGTTATAAAGCATGTGTAATTAGAAGTGAGAAAATCGGGCTGGTGTCTTGCTGACATGGATACTTGATCAACATGCTGAAATTTAGAGCCTATGTCTAATGCGTGTTTTCTGTATCAGTATTATTCTTTTTATGGATGTTTGTTTAAAAATTATACTCTTAAGGTGCACCGTAATTCCTTTGTTAGGCAATTCTTGCAAGAGCAGCTGGAAGTCCTAAAAAGCCACCGCAAGTTGTAAAAGAAGTTGAAACTATAGGTGATACTCAAGAAAAAGGCAATCGTATATCAACTGTACCTGCTGGAACTAAGAAATCTGGAGTAGATGTAGTTCAAAATAGTAAACAGGTACGTGGTGATGCAACTTGAACTTAGATATGCGCTACCTTGATTGAGAGTTTGCTATCATGAAATGGAATTTGCTTTAAGCAGTGTGTAGAGAAAATATTCTACGTTTTTTGATTTACTACTGCGTACAAGATGATTGTCATTTAGCTTCTTTTTTTCCTGCACATTTTTCTTATTGGTGGATGGGCCTTGAACAGGTACCGCCAAAGGAATCTTCTATGTTCAAGGACTCAATATTGAAAAACAAGACACCGGAAATCAAAGTGGGGCAACAAGTTAATGGCGTGGATGTGGTGAGTTTTGTTTATCAAGTACAAGGGCATAGGTTGCATTAAATCTCAGTTTCAGACATTGGTGTCACGATTAGTCGTGATTGGCTGATCGCAGTTTCTTAGCTGTTAATGCTGCCGATATTACATTTTAATGCAGTTGCAGTGACTTCCAAATCTCCAATACTGTGCTAACTTAGTCTTGATTTAGTATTGACCATACTTGCCATTCACTTCCGTATGAGCTGGAACTATCGATTACCTATCTGATTACACTAGATATTAATTTTTCTGTGCTTATGTGGCGAAATTATACCGATTCCTTGTCCTCTGCTATTAGTTGTTCCTGTAATCCTGTGTATATGGGCTGATAAGCTTTTGCTTTTGGTGAAATAGCAGAAAAGCAATAAGGCCTACAAGGAATTGGATACGTCTGTACAAGAGCTTGCTTCTCGAGCAGCATCTCGAGCTAAGGAAGAAGCTGCAAAAAATATAATCACCCCTAAAACAGCTTATCAGTTTGAGGTCTCTTGGAGGGGATTTTCTGGAGATAGTTCTTTACAGTCCCGTCTTTTAAAGGTTTGCTGTTGATTAAACTTCACTTATACGAGCTTGCTTGGATTTGAAGGAAATATTACAAAGGCAATGGAGGTCAACACGTGGGTTAAATCGAGGAAAGTGGTGGCTAGTGCCTAGTATGACAGGAATCCATTACCCACCATTACCGCCATCCCCACTTGCGACCACTTTTACACTTTGTTGACGTCCATTACCCGTGTAATAGTCACCTTCCATTAGTAACTTTCTCTCTTCAGCGAAGATGTTATCGTAATCCTCTTTTGTATTTCTAGGTGACCCCACCTGATGCGCTACCGGGCATTTTTAAAAATGCATTGACTTCTCCTCTATTGGTTGATATGATCAAGTGTCTTGCTACAATTTTTACGTAAGTAGCGTCCCCTTTTTTTTTTCTGGTATGAACGGTGAACCATAATTGCTAATTAGTTGACGTACTTTGCTTTATGTTTGCTATAGGGATGAGACGGAGCTTGTCGTGAAGTATCTCGAAAACTTAACCAAAGTACCAAGATTCAACATGATCATCATGTGTCTTCCTTCGGCAGACAAGGCTGGTATGTGGCTCTTCCTGATATAGATTAATGATACTTGCCTACTGCTGTCAAAGAAATCGTGTCATATCGTGTAGGGTTCATGTTCGTGTCACATGTAAATGGTTCACAAACCCTTCAATCCAAACCCAACTCAAATAAACCTTATGTCGTGTTCACATTCGTGTTATGCTAACAACATAAACGGGTCATCATATCTCAACCCAAACCCATTAATTTCGTGCTAGGCTGGTATCATGTCATTATTCTCCAATGCTATCCTTGATCCACGATTGTTTTCCGTATTCATGATTTTTCTCCTTTCTAGGTATTCCGTATAATGTAACTCCGTAGAATGCTGACTAGTTCTCTTTGTTTCTTCAACAGATGTTCACAGGATATGGAACGACGTATTCCTAAGCAAAGCTACTCCAATCGAATTTGCTGAATCGCTAAGTGAACTCCACCCCAGGTATTGCCCTAAATGATGATGAATAGTTAGTTAGTGATGATGCCGCTTGTATAGTTGGGCTGATTACACCTGTTTTTAAAAACCCGTTACTATATTTTTGTACCTCATACTTTCAAAAACCGATTAAGGGTTCATCTTTGTCACCTCTTATCCCAACTCCATTTCCAACTTACCGATTTATACCCTGTTCCGACTGAAGTGGGTTGAATTGGGCTGAATAAGACCTTACTCCCCATTCCTGCATTCCTCAATCAAGTTTCTGCCTTGCAGCTGTTCCATATACTTTCTACTACATTTATAGCATTAATTTTTACGGATGGGAGTATTGGACATTGCTGAGTAAACTTTTTTTTAACGGGTACTAGCGTACTACACACTTACTTAACTTGAGTTTCTAATGGTAAGATTATTGGTAGTTTTAACTTTTAAGATGACTCGTCTCAGGAGTCAGGACTACCAATAATGTACTAATGTCGTGGGAAAGTCTCGAAGTTGAGTCTTTAAAATTCAAGACCCAACTTCAAACTCGGTGGGGTCGTGGTACACATTTCTAAACTCTCATTTGTACACATTTTTTTTTGTTATGTGGGAAAAAAGTAGAGTCTGAACTAAATCTTATTGATAATGTATAACGTCTGAAAAATAGAAAAACCATAGTAGTACGAGTAATAGTTAGGGGAAGCTGAGATGACACAGTTTGATCGATAATCTTACCCTTAAGTCTATGGCAAGGACATAAGGGTGCAATTTTCTGACTTGTCGTATATGCACCTAATAAAAAAGTAGCGGCTGAGGATTTTCCCGTTATAAAAAGCCTAACTTTATCATCCTCCGTATTACTCCGTATTAATTGCATATCCTCTTCTGTGCTTGGCTGCTTGCATTACCTTTACGGCAAGTACTCGTTTTTTTGTATTTCTGTGCTATTAAACATCATTTCTTGCTTTTAATGTGACCGTGATTCATGAATGTAGATATCTTATCCCGATCTGAATTTTGATCATTTGCATCATAAATGAAGCGATATCATCGTGTTACACACATGATGGGCACTGGTAAGTCTCGAAATCTTTAGACGTGGTCACGACTCATGATGGAGTGTGTTGTGCACATTGTGGTCCTAGTATGAGTATTTTTTGCTTCACAATGTGGGCAAACTCCATGCCTTGTACTCGTGCTCATGCTTCGTGTTGGGATCATATAGGTCAATTTTTGACGGTATTTCTCGATGGATGAGATAATTTTCGAGTTAAGATCATTGTGAAAATGACCTTACTCTATCCACTCCATCGATGACTGTTCTTTCTGGTTATATTTTCAGTTCACTTCCGTCTAGTTCTCCTCAGTTTCATCACATTAAGTTCATTTTGTCCCTTGTACAATTGTCCTTCAATCGTTCTTCCAAATAAGTACGATTATTCTCTCAATAATCGTCACTTAAAATTCGTTTGGGTTAGATGTGAAATGTCTCACCGGTAGAGGTGATCATTTGCTGGTTAGGGCCGGGTTAAGTGTGAATTTTTGGCCCACGGACAAGCGGGTTAGTGGGTTTTGAACGGGTTCGTGGGCCAGGCCTTTGTATATTGTTCAAAATGTTCGTGTCCAAGCCCGCTTAAAATTCGGGTCGGGCAGTACGTCCCATGAATAGCTAGCTATACTCACCGGTGTCGAGACACACATATGAATATACATCCCGTCTTTCTCGATAGGTACTTACAGAATTTCGATAAACATAACTATTGAGAAAGACGGAGAGATGACGATGTTTGGATATATATATATATATACTTGGGATGTGGTGGTTGGCCTACTAAGGTAGATATGGAAAAACTTAATGAACACAAAGTTGACTATTGACATGTGTAGTGTGGAGTAGTTGTGAGCTTATCACCTGATATTCCATGTGCATTGCTTCTTAGAAGTCAAACTATCTGTTCGAGACGGTTTTACACTGTGAAATGATTGGTTTTACACTGGGAAACCGTCATTTTTTCGGAAGAATTATCACTAATTTATCAATAGTAAAATGGTTTTATAACTTTTATAACCGGGAAATGTGGATTGGATCGTATTTTTACGAAATTGGACGGGGTGTTTGAAATCGTGTTACTCTATGATCTGTTTGAGACGGTTTTACACTGTGAAATGATTGGTTTTACACTGTGAAACGGTCATTTTTTTCGAAAAAATTATCACTAATTATCAATAGTAAACGGTTTTATAACTTTTATAACCAGGAAATGTGGATTGGATCGTATTTTTACGAAATTGGACGGGGTGTTTGAAATCGTGTTACTCTATGATCTGTTTGAGACGGTTTTACACTGTGAAATGATTGGTAACACTGTGAAACGGTCATTTTTTTCGAAAAAATTATCACTAATTTATCAATAGTAAAATGATTTTATAACTTTTATAACCGGGAAATGTGGATTGGATCGTATTTTTATGAAATTGGACGGGGTGTTTGAAATCGTGTTACTCTGATTTGTGATTCGTCGATAATACTCGTAAAAAAGAATTGTTTTTTTTTTTTTTTATGGATTTGGACCGCCGTCTTAATTCACACCATGCATGGTCCCTTTCATACAAGACTATGACTCTACGAGTAGTACGTACGTACTTCATGCAGTTGTCATGGGATTCTGTTGGTGATCTTCTTTTTGATAATTCTGGTATCAGACGGTTTTATAATCGACATTATCGTTATCATATGATTGATTTCGGCTTTCATTGATCCGAGAATTCGTCGAGCCGACAACTGCGGTATATTAACGTGTATATAATGCCTCATGGATAAACCTGATAAAACTGACTCGGCAAGATAAGCCAACCCAAATTCGACCCGACATCCGAATTTACCTAATTCGTAACTAACCCGAATGTTATTATAGAAAACGAATCGATATCCCTAGAAAGCAGCAAATCCAAAAAGGATCCGAACCCAAAATAATTTGATCCAAATTTAATCAATTTCTTATAACTTAAAAGTAGACTTGGCAAAATGGGTCAACGGGTCGGGTTCGGGTTGGGTCATTTTTGAGTTTTCTATTTTCATTTTTCAACTTTTTTTTTCAGGGATATTGACTCGTTTTCTATAATAATAGTCGTGGCAGTTTCAGGTTAGCTCGGGTCAATTCAGGTTACGGGTCAACTTCAGGTCTTCTGTTCGGATCATTCGTGTCGGGTCAGTTTTGTCAGGTCTACTTAAAAGTAGGGCTGTGCACCGGGCCCTACTCGGACCGGCCCCGGTTAGACCCGGAACCGGAATTTAAAAAAAAAATCCAGACCGGACCCGGACCGGACCGGTTGACCCGGAATTTTTATTTTTTTTTGAAATTCCGGTCCAAAATTCCGGACCGGTTAGACTGAAATTTTTAAGGAATAAGCATAATTCTGGTCTTTCCGGTCCAAACCGGTCCGGACCGGAAAAAAATCGGGTCAGGATCGGACCGGACCGGAACCCGGAATCGCCCAAAATGATAGGACCGGAACCCGGACCAAATTTTTTTATTCCGGGTCCGGTCCGATAGATTCCGGTCCGGTCCGGTCCATTTTTCCGGTCCGACCCGGATTTTGCACACCCCTACCTAAAAGTAACCAGATTCTAAATCGTTCAAACTCGATCCAACCCAAATCCGACCCAATTGACCCGTTATCATGTCTACTTTTTTGTCTACACACGTTCCAACAAAGTTACTTACAAAACCGAATGAAATTTCGTACCTTTGGATTCTTCCTAGATTCTAGCACCACAGTGAAGTAAACTGTACACACTATCACGTGACACCATCACTGTTTTCTCCTTTAATTTGCGTCAAACCACGCGCGCTCTCTCTCTCTTTCTCTCTCTTCATTCTGAATTTTTTCCCTTTTTCTTCATTTTTTTTGTTTGCTTTCAATTCAAACCCAAATTTATTTCAAATTAATTTTCCCCCAAAAAATATCTTTCAAATTAATTAAAATAATTAATTAATAAATTTCCTACTAAACTGAGGTTTTCTTACTTTTTTTTTTTCACTTCCTCAGATCATTTTCCATACTGGGTGAGTTAATTTCTTACCAAATTCTGCATTTTTTTTAATTAATTTATTATTTATTTACGTTATGTTTATGAATTATGATCAAATTTGTAATTAATGGTGATAAATTTATCATTAATGATGTGGGTTTATTAAAAAAGAAGAAAAAAAGTTAATTTTTGGGTGTAGAATGTTTAAAGTTTCTTCCTTTTTTTTTTTTTGATCTTTATTCTCTGTTCTTTTTAATGTGTTTTTTCTGGGATTTTTTTTACATTTATGGTAGGAAAAAAATGTGTAGCTTTTTTTTAGCTTGAAAGATGGTAACTTTTTTAGTTTTTACCAGATGAATTTTATTTTTTAGGATCTTTTTTTACCATCTGGGTATGTTGTATGTAGCTGCATTGTGTGAAAAAGCTAATTTTTTGTAATTTTTTTTTGAGTTTATACTTATGATGTTATGTTCAGTTTAATTTGCTTCAGTGAAGAGTTAATTTTTTTGATATAAATTTGTGGGAAATGAAGGAAATGGGGGTGTTATGATTAAAGGGTTTTGAATTAATTTGTTGAATTTTTGGAAAATGGGGGTTAAATTTATGATTAAGAAAATAAGAAGTCGGATGTACACATTCTTGCCCTTGTGCTAGTTTTTTTTTAATATAAATTTGTTAAATTTGTGGGAAATGCAGGAAATAGGGATTATGATTAAGGGGTTGTGTTATTTTTATTATTTTTGATAAATTTGTTAAATTTGTGGGAAATGCAGGAAACGGGGGTTATGATCAAAGGGTCGTGTAAAATTATTTTAATTTTATTTTGGATAAATTTGTTGAATTTGTGGGAAATAAGGGTTATGAATAATTTTTTTTTTAATTTGTGGGAAATAAGGGTTATGAATTTATGATTAACTGATTAGATAGATGTACATATTCTTACCCTTCTGTTAATTTTTTTTACTGTATACTGTATAAATTTGTGGGAAATGCAGGAAATTGGGGTTATGATTAAGGGCTTGTGTTAATTTTATTTTCGATAAATTTGTTGAATTTGGGGAAAATGGAGGTTATGAATTTATGATTAAGAAGTCGGATGTACACATTCTGACCCTTGTGTTAGTTTTTAGAGTAATTTTTTGTTGATAAATTTGGTAATTTTGTGGGAAATGCAGGAAATGGGGTTATGAATTTTATGATTAACCCTTGTGTTAATTTATTTTTTTGATAAATTTGTGGGAAATGCAGGAATTTGGGGTTATGATTAAGGGGTTGTGTGTAATTTTTTTTTGGGGGGATAAATTTGTTGAACTTGTGGAAAATGGGAGTTATGAATTGATGATTAAGAGTCCGAATGTACACATTCTTACCCTTGTGTTAATTTTTACGAGTAATTTGTGTTCTTTTGATAAATTTTGTAATTTTGTGAGAAACTCAGGAAATCGAGGTTATGATCAAGGAGTCGAATGCACACATTCTTACCCTTGTGCTAATCCTTCAACCTTTTCCTTTGATAAATTTGTTAAATTTGTGGGAAATGCACGAATTAGCACTAATTCTCGTATGAGAGTATGAGACGCTCCCTCACATGGTGGTAGTTATTTTTACGGGTTTGTAATCACGTATTACATCATCATAATGTGAGACAGTCGTACACCGGAGATCTACTCAGGAAATAAGGATTATGTTGATTTTTTTGTTCTTTTGATAAAAAAATTGTTAAATTTGTGGGAAATGCAGGAAATGGGGGTTATTTCAAGGACAATATTCCCAGCTTGTGAGAGCATGTGTGTATGTTGTCCTGCTCTAAGGTCACGATCCAAGCAACCCGTGAAGCGGTACAAGAAGTTAATCGCCGACATTTTCCCTAAATCTCCTGTGAGTTTGAGCAAAATCATCCTTTCTTCAGTTTGATGCAGTTTTTGTTACTGATTTCGTGAATTTATGAAACAAATGTTAACTTTTGTTTTCTGAATTTGTATGCTTCGTGTATCCATGTCTTGAATTTGACAATTGAAGATGTTTAAGACACTTTGCCCTTCGTTTTAAACCGAAAATATGAGTTTTTTTTGCTTATGATATGTGTTACTCATACCCATCTACGAGGTGTCATGTCTGACATGGTGTCGGACTCTGTTATTTTGGCAAAATGTTCAAATTTTTTTGGTCATTGAAGTGTAGAAGTGTTGTGTGGGTGTCGGACATGTGACATGACACCCAAGTTTTTGCATGTTCAGGACGGGCAGGCAAATGACCGGAAAATTGTGAAGTTATGTGAATACGCCGCAAAGAATCCCATTCGTATTCCCAAGGTAACTTTTATGGATTGTACTTAGCATTTACCTCAAAAAATTACATTTATGGAATTTATTTTGGATTTTTACTGTGTTGGGTAATTGGGAATTTGATATCGTTGCAGATCACGAAATATCTTGAAGAGAGACTTCACAAAGAGTTGCGGTATGGTCATGTTAAGATCATCGGGATTATTATGGAAGCTTACAACAAGCTAATAATCACGTGCGGAAAACAAATGTATGCATCCTCGGATATTAGTTGCTTTTGTTATTGCGAATATTGAGATGTAACTGCATTTATTCTATTTTGGTAGGGCGTACTTCGCTATCAGCTTGTTGACTATCAGTGACGAGCTTTTGGAATCCTCGAAGCAGGTTCCTCTGCAGCATGCTGGATGTCAAACATTAACTCAGTTTATCTACTGTCAGGTAACTCAGTTTATCTACTGTCAGTTTATCTACTGTCAGGTAATAATCTGGATGTCAACTGCGGTTCTGTAACTTGATATGTGTGATACACGTGCAGACGGATGCAACTTATGCCCACAATATCGAAATTTTCATCAGAAAGTTAAGCGTGCTAGCTCGTGAGACTGGTGAAGAGCATGATAAACGTTCCTTAAGAGCATCGTCCCTGCAGTGCCTTTCGGCCATGGTAAGTTTTGCATCTTGGTATTCTTGAAAATGCTGATTTATGAAACGAACTACGGAAAATGTTTCTTCCTATCCTTTTTTTTTGTTCGTGTTTTTGGGCTGAGATTTCTGTTGTTGCAGGTATGGTACATGGCCGAGTTCTCCCATATCTTCAGTGATATCGATGAGGTCAGTTTCCATGGAACTTTATTGTAAAACATCGATCGCTATACTAGGTTTTGAATACAAAACTAACATTCGAGTATTTAATATTTACTCGTTTTACAAAGCACAAATTCTTGGGAGAGACGGTCTCTCAATAACTTATTGAGAGACAACTCTTCAGTACCACTTTATGTTCTATTCGTACCCTTAAATGACAACTTTGTTTTGTACCTGTTTTTATAAGAAGCGTACCCTCTTTATATTTGTATACTCTTTTATGTTAATCGTACTTACTTCTATTAGGTTTGGTACCACTGTTACTTTCATTTGTACTTAGTCTCTCAGGAGACCTACACTTTACAAAGAGGCTTTGTAAAATTATAATTTCAAGCAAAAAGTAATCCTCCTTGTGCAGATTGTGAAAGCTACACTAGACAATTACGAAGAAAATTTGCCGGGTGAGGAACAGGTGGAACAGCGTCATCTCTGGTTGAACGAGGTTGTTCGGTGTGCAGGAGGAACGGGTGTACCAAGTGTATGCTCAACTCCTGTTAGGCCTCCTCCGGAAAGGAAAAACGCTTCTTCATTAACACGGTAAGTCATTCCCCAAGTCAAACATGTTAATTTTAGGCGATAATTTGATGTACTCCCTCCTAGTTGTTTATATCTTCCCTCTTTTTTTTGGCACAAATATTAAGAAGGGAATAAAGAATTGATTAAAGTAAGAAAATGTGGGGTATAAAGTAGAAATATGGTGGGGTTCGTGGGTAAAGGAAAGAATAAAGAATTGAAGGAAGAATAAAGAATTGATTAAAGTACAACCCAAAAATGGAAAGAAGGAAGATAATCCAACTAGTGCAA
Source organism: Agrostemma githago (assembly GCA_958450325.1). Taxonomy (NCBI): domain Eukaryota; kingdom Viridiplantae; phylum Streptophyta; class Magnoliopsida; order Caryophyllales; family Caryophyllaceae; genus Agrostemma; species Agrostemma githago. The sequence continues at coordinate 81,927,223 of OY288240.1, forward strand.
AAAATGGAAAGAGGGAAGATAAAAAAAAACTAGGAGGGAGTATATTGTTTCGTTCTTCCCTTCTTGGGATTGGAGAAGTTATGAGTCTTATGACGTTGGATTGGGCGGCGTGGAGGGAGAGGATTCGGGTGGCTGAGTGTATTTGAGGACTATTCTTTTTTATTTATTCTTAATTCTTTTTATTTTATTTTTAAAAAAAAAACCATAATTTTTTTTTACTTACTAAATATTTCTTCTTAAACTTGGAGTTTCTAACCTTTTACAAACTTTTTATTAACGCTTTCAACTTAATTTTGATTTTGAAATTGTATTTTATTATTATTATTATTATTATTATTATTATTATTATTATTATTTTATTATTATTATTATTATTATTATTTTATTGCGTTGTTTGCCTTCCATTTAATTTAATTTTTTATTTTTTATTTTTTGGGTGACTACGTGACGATTTCAGATAATGATTCGTGTTAGCCAACCCCAAATCTTTTCTGGACTAAGGCTTTGATGTTGTTTTTTTTTTCAGGGAGGAGATTGAGAATCCGAGAATATGGGCTCAAATCTGTCTACAAAGGATGTCGGAACTTGCAAAAGAGAGGACCCCAGCACGACGTGTTCTCGAACCAATGTTTGTCTATTTTGACCAAAATCGACATTGGCTATCTCAGCAAGGTTTGGCCGTGATCGTGCTGTGTGATATGTGCCATTTCATGGAATTTCCAGGTAAATATATTTCTACCAACTGTAATGGTACAATAGCATTGTACACCTGGTTGTACAATAGTATAGGGCAAAGTTATTGAACTTTTGTATATATTTATTGAGTTTATAAAAGTTTCTGAGCTGAGTTGTAAGTTTTTGAGCTTAAACATTTATGTGATTTAACTCGACAACTTTACACTAAAGCTCAGAAAGTTTACAACAAAACTCGAAATCTTTCTGATAAAGCTCAAAATCTTAAAACCAGTTGTACATAGAGCTATGTACAACTGGTTGTATAATCCTTTAATTGCTGTAATGACTCGTAATATAGTCATCTTGGTCATTTCGTGATCGTCTTGTTCTCTTTTTTTTCTCGATCAGAAAAACAGCTGATAATATTGAACTGTATCGTACGACATTTGGACCACAAAAATGCGGCGCATGACCCTACACTTAAGTCTTGCATTGTTCAAGTGGCTGCAACGTTGACACGGCAGATGAGGTCAAGAACGACTCTCGCTGATGTTGGATGCGTCGTTGATTTACTATGCCACTTGAGAAAAAGTCTCCAGGCTACGGCTGGCTCGATTGGGGACGAAGACAGCAACGTGAACGTTCATCTTCAAACTTCAATCGAATCTTGTTTACTCGAAATCGCGAAAGGAGTAAGACTCAACGAGAATTTATTAAAATAAATATAAAAAAATTATATTGTGCTCCGTATTTGGATTTATAGTTAAGAAATTAATACTTCTAATATTTTTAATTAAAAATATTCAATTTAATACTCCCCTAGTTGTTTATATCCTCCCTCTTTTTTTTGCACAAATATTAAGAAGAGAATAAAGAATTGATTAAAGTAAGAAAATGTGGGTATAAAGTGGAAATATGGTGGGGTTTGTGAGTGAAGGAAAGAATAAAGAATTGAAGGAAGAATAAAAAATTGATTAAAGTACAACCCCAAAATGGAAAGAGTGAAGATAATCCAACTAGTGCAAAAAAGGAAAGAGGGAAGATAAAAAAACTAAGGGGAGTAGAACTTTTTTTTTACCATTTAATAATAAAGTAGTTATTAAAATAATTCTAAATATTGATTTTAATTTTTTTAAAAATATAAAAGTTATAATTAAAGAGTATAATAATAATACTATTAAAATAAATCAAAATTTAATATTTAAAATATTTTTTTTAACTTGTAAAAAAAGCGGTAAAAAAAAGGGGTTCGAAACTATTTCTCACTCGTATTCTTACTCTAACCCTATCCATATTGGACCCGACCCATGAGTCATGACCCTACCCGTTTGACCGGTCTAGGTAAGAGTGTTGTTCTATCTATTTGTTCAATAGGTGTTCTCCCGTCATCTTGCAGATTAATGACCCAAGTCCGTTATTCGATTTGATGGTGATTGCATTGGAGAAGTTGGCCCCGGCCGGACTTGTTGCTCGTGCATCGTTGAGATCAGTGTTGATTCTTGCTCATGTAATTGCTGCCGTCTTTTCCCATTTGCAGCAGGTAATACTACCGAAACTCTCATATCGAACCTCTTGTTAGAAAACATATTTTTTTTCATTTAACTTTGAGCCAAAGTGGGCAAAAGGCGTCTTTTTCATTTTACAAAGAACTTTTCGGAAATTATAATTTCAACACAAAAAAATATATATGGAGAAAAACCATATTTTTTCTCAAAAATTATTCACCTTTTTTTAGTAATTTTTACTTATATTTTTTTAAACTTGGAGTTTGTAACCCTTTAAAAAATAAAAACTTATTATTAACGGTTTCAACTTAATTTGCTTTAGAAACTGTCTTTTTATTACGAGTATTATTTTATTCTATTGTCCACCTTCCATTTTTTTGGATGACGACTACAGATAATGATTCAAGTTATCTGACCCCAAATTTTTTCGGGACTAAGGCTCTGATGTTATTGTGGAGAAAAACGTTGTCAAACTGTCTTCACGACGTCGCGCAGACTGTGAAAATTCAAATGCATAGTAGTATCGTCTAAATCCTGGTTATATATAATCTGTACAGGCCTTCCCGGAAGCGCTGCTCCTGCAACTTTTAAAGGCAATGCTGCACCAGGACACCGAATCACGCCTCCTCGCTCATCAGATATTTGCTGTTCTACTATTCCCGAGTTCTTGGAAATCTCATGAAACAACTCGATGGAAATCTAACAGTAGATCGACATCTGATTCAGTGACGGCTTTACTTGAGAAATTGCAGAAGGAAAAAGTTTCGAAAGGGAGAGGGATGAGCAGCATGGATGATTTCAAGAGTAAAGATTTGTTAGAGGATGAGAGTAAACAAGGGTGGATTCGTAGAAGTTCACCCACGTTCTACAAGTTGACGTCTATCATCGACAGGACTTGTGGAACGAACATCGGGTCTGAGGTAGACTCCGACTTCTTCCAATTACCTCACGTACCCGTTTTTTATTTTTAGGGATTTTCTACGCGGTACCCCTATATTTTTCACTTTTTTACATGGTACCCTAACTTTTCTATGTCTATACGTGGTACCCTTGAATTTTATCATTAATTTAACTAGCGCCCAAAAAAAATTCCATCAAGTTTTGTCATTAGATTATGTTTTTAGCTTAGCATTAAGACTTCAATATCATTTAACTTAGATAACTAACAAGTAATTGAGCTTAATTTAAGTATTATCATTTGATTTGACAATATAACGTCAAAAATATAATTCGTTTAAATTTGGAGTAAAAACTGCTAACACGTACAAAATTGTTAGTTTAAGTTCAATTATCGGTTAATTAGGTATGTTAAATGTCGTTTAACTTTTAATCTTGAACAGGTAATTTGTTGCCAAAACTTGACGGTAAAAAAAGTTCAGGGGCACCAATAAAGATAATAATAAAGTTTAGGGGTACCAAAGAAACTTCTTGTAAAGTACAAGGTTACCTTGTATACATGTAAAAAGTGTAGGGTTACAAGGTAGAAAAGTAAAAATCTTTATTTTATTTTATTTTTACGATGACTTATTTTTACTTTATTTTTATGATGACTTCAGATATTGATTCATGTTAGTCGACCCCAAATCTTTTTTTGAGGCTAACGCGGTGATTGTTGTAATGTTGTTGTACTCGTGTCCGACACTTTGACAGTTTGACATGGGTGAGAGTTTGTGTGACGAGTTTCTTGTTGTATTTCTAATGGGTCGTTGAATTTTTCGCAGGATCCTTGTGTGATGAAGCTGTCTGAAGATCAGATATTGCAATTGCTTTCCGGGTTTTGGATTCAGGCCAATCTTTCAGATAACTCGCCATCAAATTTCGAAGCAATCTGTCATTCTTACTGCCTGACACTCATTTCTTCACACATGAAGGTAAACCTGTCAAACAGGTCGGACAGGTCGTGTCATACGGGTCGGGTTATACGGGTCGCGGGTTGGGTTGGAGGTCAGAATATGGGTTAGAAATTGTTTCGAACAACTAATTTTTTACCGCTTTTTAAGTAAAAGAAATCTTTTTAATATTCAATTTATATTAAAAATATTTTTGAAAAAAACACTAAAATAAATTTTTTAAATTAATTTAATATGTTGGGTTTGTATTAAAAATATGTTGGGTTTATATTTTTGAAAAAAACACTAAAATCAATTTTTTAAATTAATTTAATAATTATTGAATTATCATGAATCGAATTCTCGGGCCAAAATGAATCGAATTAAAAATTTCTGAATGCAATTTTGCGTTTGAAACTGTATTTTTACCGCTTTTTAAGTAAAAGAAATATTTTTAATATTCAATTTTTATTTAATAGTATAACTCTTTGATTATAATGTTGGGTTTATATTTTTGAAAAAAACACTAAAATCAATTTTTTAAATTAATTTAATAATTATTAAATGATAAAAAAAAGTTGTATTAAATGTAATTTAAAATATTAAAAGTATTGGAGTATGTAATTTTTTAATTATAAATCCAAATATACCAAAACATTAAAAGTATAAATATTAATTTTTAGTAAATTCTCATCGACCCAATGGGTCGTGTTTCAACCCTAAATTAACCGGTCATTTCGCGTCCGGGTCAAACGGGTCACGGGTCAAAACCCTAAAAATCCGGGTTGGTTGAGTTTTCATACATTTACGCGTCTCTGATAATGTTTAGGAAATCTAGTGTTTTGTATGTATTGCTATTTTGGTTTTTGACATACAAAATCGGGTTTTTCTGCAGACAACAAATCAGAACCTTATCGTGCGATTCTTCCAGCTTCCCTTATCGCTGAGGAATGTTTCAGTATACACCAGTTTCGGTATGGAAGAATTCCGACTCTTCACAATTTAAACTTACACGAGTAAAACATCTTGAAGGGTCGACTCGACCTCAGTAAATGTTGTTTTTTGCATTCCAGGAAAGCTGCCACCGACTTGCAGGAAATCGGTTTTTATCACATCAAGTGCGATGCTTATGTTCGCTGCTAGAATGTATCACATACTTGAGCTGAACGATATTCTCAAGTCTCAATCGTCATGTGATGTAAACATTCATTCTTACTCTTTACTAAACGATGATATTATTACACCTGTCAAAGCCCGTCGACTCGACCTGCCCGACCCGTTTTTTTATTGGCCCGTTAATTTAGGGTCGAAACACGACCTGACCCGTTCGATTTATGATTAAAAAATTATTACTTTTCATATTTTAAATATATTAATAAATACTCCGTATTCAATTTAATAATTATTAAATTATTTTTTTCATTTAATAATAAAAATGATTTGAAAATTGATTTTAATAATTTTTTTATGATTAAAAAATTATTACTTTTCATATTTTAAATTACAAATATTAACAGATACTCCGTGTTCAATTTAATAAATATTTTTTTCATTTAATAATAAAAATGATTTGAAAATTGATTTTAATAATTTTTTTAAATATAGAGTAAACATTGTAATTAAAGAGTACCATAATAATACTATTAAAATAAATAAAAAAATAATATTAAGAATATATATATATTTTTTAGCATGAAAATTCGGAATTTTTTATTTTCTTTTTTATCTTATTTCTATCGGAAATCATGCAGGTTGATCCGTACTTAGGCATCAACGACGATCTTCAAGTATATGTCAAGCCTCAAGCCGATCTGAGTCAGTATGGTTCAGCACTAGACAACCAAACCGCGTGTTCTTTCTTCGCCGACTTACAAGAGAAGAATGCTGAATCTGAGAAGATTCTGCTGGATATCATCGTTCGCTATCTTTGCTGCATTGTTAAGGTTTGCTTAGCTCGTGAGACTGAAAATCCTCACCTTTTCTGCTTGTCTTTTTATGTTTCCGACATTTTTCATGGGTCTGAATGTGTGATGTTTTGTTGTAGATAGATGAAGAAGAACTGAACAGTCAGCTGTCGGCTATATTCTCCCCTGACGAGGCGTTCATGTTTGCCCCGAAAGAATTAAGAGAACTCGATCACTTTCAAATCGTTGGCCAATTGAAGGATTCTCCTTCTCTTGATGGAGTAAGTTTTCACCTCACATGTTCAATATGCGAAGTCATCATCCAAAAAAATTGAAATAAACTAAAATGGACGGCGGACAATACAAAAAAAAAAAAAAGGATATTCTACATGGTGCCCTCGTGTTTTTCGATATTCTACGTGGTACCCCTCATTTTGCTCAAAATATCTTTTGACTTACTATAGCTCTTTGCTATGAATTCCAAAAGAGACGATTTTAACTTTAAACTGAAGATCTCTTAAAAACTATCCGTTTGGAAAAAAAATCATCACTTTCGGAACTCGGGAAAGAGAGTTACGGTCGGTCAAAGTTTATTCGTTTGAAAGTATTTGACTGAGCATAACTCGTAGTACAAGTTTTAAAATTGCAAAAAATCAAATCTCAAATCAAGGATCTTCTAAAGACAATGATTTTAGCGAAAATATCGTCATTTTTGGAACTTGTGTCCATAAGTTATCGCGAGTCGAAGTTATTTTGACTAAAAGGAGGGGTACCGCGTAGAAAAAGAAAAAACACAAGGGTACCATGTAGAATATCCCTAAAAAAAAACTACAGTTTCAAACGCAAATTACATTCAGAATTTTTTTTCACGATACAAAATCTCCTACTATATACAGAGTACTCCGTACTTTTTATGGGGCTAGGGTATTTTTTTGTGTTTACATTGAGAAATTTTTGTTCTCATGTTACTTGGACTCGTTTAAAGGTATCTGACAGTCACGTGTCCAACTGTCAGACTCGGCTATGTTATGAAAAATGTGCATGTTTTTGCTTAAAATGAGGTGTCGAAGTGTAATAAGTGTTGGACACGGGTACGTGATGGAATAACAACAATTGTATTTACATGGCAGAACTTATCTGGAAGCTCAGTGGCCGAAGATGACGTGACAAGTCTGTTTTCCGCTGTGAATATCTCAGGCCAAAAAGAATCGAATTCTCCTTCTCATATCATGAGCATCGGCCAGCTTTTAGAATCAGTGAGTTTTTTTTCCCGAGATTTTATCTGTCTGTCTACACCCTACTGTCATTGTTGTGATTATTTTCCGAGTTTTTTTTAGTTTTTTACTGCCTTTGTATGAATTTACTGTGATGTTGTGTTTAGGCACTTGAGGTAGCCGGTCAAGTAGTTGCGACATCAGTGTCGAACTCACCCCTCCCCTACAGCGACATGGCTAGCAACTGTGAGGCTTTGGAGACGAGCACTAGGAAGAAGCTTTCGAATTGGTTGTCTCAAGAAAACGTCTCTACTGGAAATGGTTTCGAGATACATGGAGACCGACATGCATTCCTCAACAAGGTATAGTCCTTGAATTATGCTCCAAGTAGGCGGAGTCTAAACCTGAGAAACGGGTCAACCGGGTCGGGTCAGGTCGGGTATAAAATTGATATCTTCACTGTGATTCAACCGGGTCTGGATCCGGTCGGGTCAGCTTTTGGGGCGGGCCACTTTCAGTTTTTTGACAGTTTCGGGTTAGGCCGGGTCAAACTCAGGTCTTCAGTCGGGTGTCGGGTCGGGTCGGGTCGGGTCAGATTTTCCAGCTTTACCCTTGACCCACTTCAGACTTAAAACGGGGCCTTAAGCTACCATATCACATGTCCGACACCCCAAAAAAATTCATTTCAGGTGACAGGATGTTCGCTAATCGTTACATCAGTTGGTTAATCTTGTTTAAACTATGGTTTAATCTTGTTATACCGTCTTCTGTAGGGATCATCAATACATGCAAATTCGATGCTTGGAATATCGGGATCCCAAAACCAACAACCAAGTACTACCCTAAGGTTGCCTCCTGCCAGCCCATTCGACAACTTCATCCACGCAGTTTCAGGTCCGCAACCTCTGCTCTTGGGACTCTCTGCCTGAACTGCTGGCATCAGTTGCGTGCGCAGGCCAACCCCAACCCCAACCCGAGCCCCATGTGTAATTGCATCAACTGCATCAGTTAGATTTTTAACTGTAGTCTGTGTGTTTAATGAATGCTGCTAATCAGGTGTGTAGTAGGGACTGTAGGCTCTTCTGTTAAACCAGGATACATTGATTCAGGTTCTTCTGTTATTCGTCTCGACTCCTCTTGTCTAATCTATGAATGGTCGACCCGGTTCACCGAGTTGAGTTCAGATCAAGTCAGTTCTGGTCGGGTTGTCGGATTTTGAAGTTTTGGGTCGAGATGGGTTTTGACTGGGTCGGGTCGGGTCGTTTTTTGGTGTGATATGGTAACTTACAATCAACTTATTTACAGATCGACTCATATGTGGCAATAAATAAGCCAGCCGGGTGGGTTAGCCATAGACTTGCCAAACGGGTCAATCAGGTTGGCTCTGGGCCGGGTCAGGAAATCTGGCTCTGGGTCGATAATAATGTTCGAGTCTGTTTCGGGTTAGGTTGGGTTAATTTGGGTTATGCTTCAAACTTGGGTTATCAGTTCAGGTGTCGGTCGGGTTTGGGTTTGGATTTGGGTTGGGTTATTTGGGTTAGGTTAGTTATAGTTATGGGTGAATCCCGAGTTTTTTGTGTTGGTGTCGGGTCGGGTTGGGTCGTTTTGCCCGGTTTGGTCCTCTCTTGTGTAAGTTAACTATCCATACAAAATCAGTGGCATTGGTTTCAAGTTAACTTACACAAGTAATCAAATTTGAACCAATCAAATTTATAATTTCGTATTTTAATAAAACTCTTATGAATAACGGTGATTCGACCTGACCTGACCCGACCCAAAAATAAATCGAAACTAACCCGATCAACCTAGTAGTTCGGACGATTTTCACTAATTTTCTAAAACCGTTTTTAATATCCGTTTAAATTTATTATAATACTTATGTAAAATCGTCACTTAATAATATCCATTAAAAAAATCTACAATAATATCATGTGCTTGCGTAAAACCGTCTTTAACATCCGTTTAAAATTTACTCTCTTCATTTACCTATTTTCTTTCTATTTGCTTTTTGATGATCAAAGTTATCAAACTTTGACCATAAATATATTGAAAAATAAAAAATGATTTATACGTAAAATTCGAAAATTCACATTTATTATCAAATAAAATATAAATTTTGTCAAAAAAAAATTTCATTTACATGTCGAAAAATACAATCAAAGTACCGTTTTGGAGACTGAAAAAACAAATGGGAAAAAAATGAAGGGAGTATCATATTAGCGTAAAAGCGTCTTTCATATCCACTTAACCGTCTTTCATATCAGTTTAAAGTTTACAATAATATTTACATAAAACCATCTTTAATGCTCGTTTAAAATTTACGATAATAATATATTTGCGTAAAACCGTCTTTTAATTCCGTTTAAAATCTACAATAATATTATGTAAAACCGTCTTTAATATTCGTTTAAAGTTTACAATAATAATAATAATAATAATAATAATAATAATAATAACAATAACAATAACAATAACAATAACAATAATAATAATAATAATAATAATAATAATTAAAAAAATATATAATAATAATAATAATAATAATAATAATAATAATAATAATAATAATAATTTTTGTAAACTATTTTTTGAGTTATCAATAAAATTGTCCCATTTTATAAAATAATACTAATAATAATAATAATAATAATAATAATAATAATAAATAATAAATAATACGAGTTATAATAATAATAATTTTTGTAAACAGTTTTTTGAGTTATCAATAAAATTGTCCCATTTTATAAAATAATACTAATAATAATGATAATAATAATAATAGTTTTTGTAAACTGTTTTTTGAGTTATCAATAAAATTGTCCAATTTTATAAAATAATAATAATGATAATAATAATAATAAATAAATAATATTTACGTAAACCTGTCTTTAAATCCGTTTAAATTTACGATAATAAAATATATTTGCGTAAAACCGTCTTTTAATTCCAGATTTCGTGTTTAAAACGACTTCGTATTTAAAACGACTTCGTATTGTTTCCCTTCAATCTCCTCGAAACATAATCCAAAAGGAGAAGAAACTCGAGCGATAAACACAACAATGGCGCACTCATATCTAGCTACCACACAATCTTCAATTACACTCAAAACCGCCATTGTTGACCACCGTCACACCTTCAGTTCACTCTCTCTTCCTCCACGGTATGTACCACTGTACGAGTTTCAGTTACGGAGTAATTTTTTTGGTTTTTTAATTGATTTTTCGATTCGCGTTTTGAGTTCGTGTTGTGACCTGATTTTCTAGGGTTTTGAGAGTGAGTGATTCGAGGAAGAAGATTCGGCGAAGTTTGAAAGCGAATGCGGTGGTTTCTGATGGGTTTAGTACTCGTAGAGATGAACGCACTGAAGTTTGGTCGATTAGGTATGAGTTGATTGTTTGATTTTGATTGTAGAATTTGTGCTTCTAATTTCGATATTATCTCTGAATTGGGGAAAGTTTAATTGAATTTATTTGGACTAATTATTGCAATTAGGTAGGGGTAGGGTTTGTATTTGATGTTAATAATTCAAGGTTAATGGTTTGATTGTTCAATTTAATTGTATAATGTGTGCTTCTAATTTCGATATTATCTCTAAATTGGGGAAAGTATAATCTAGAGTTTATTTCGACTGATTATTGCAATTTGGTAGGTTTGTATTGTTGTTAATAATTCTATGTTAAATGGTTTGATTGTTTGATTTTGATTGTATAATGTGTGCTTCTAATTTCAATCTTAGCTCTGAATTGGCGAAAGTATAATCGAGTTTATTTTGACTAATTATTGCAATTTTGTAGGTTTGTGTTGTTGTTGATAATTCACAAAGTTAATGGTTTGATTGGCCAATTTAATTGTTTGATTTGATTGTATAATGTGTGCTTCTAATTTCAATCTTAGCTCGAAATTGGGGAAAGTTTAATCGAGTTTATTTCGACTAATTGTTGCAATTTGGTAGGTTTGTATTGCTGTTAATAATTCAATGTTAATGGTTTGATTGTTCAATCTAATAGTTTGATTTTGATTGTAGAATTTGTGCTTCTAATTTCGATCGTAGCTCTAAATTGGCGATAGTATAATCGAATTTATTTCGACTAATTATTGCAATTTGGTAGGTTTGTATTGTTGTTAATAATTCAAGGTTAATTGTTTGATTTTGATTGTATATTGTGTGCTTCTAATTTATTTGAAACGACATGACAATTTCGAATAGTTATTCATGTTAGTCGACGATGGTGGTTTAATCATCCAAGTCTAGATACGCTTCTATCTGAATCCCATGAGTATCGTACTTCGAATTGAACCGGACTAATTGTTCAATTTAATTGTTGAATTTTGATTGTATAATATATGCTTCTAACCTTCGAATTGAATTGGATTATATAGGGAGGATTTGATACCTCCATCATCGCCTTATTTTCCGGCTTATGCACAAGGTCAAGGACCTCCTCCCATGGTGGCTGAGAGATTCCAAAGTGTCATCACACAGTTGTTTCAATACGTATGCTTTTTTATTTCACCATTTTTTGTTGGTGTATCCGTTATTTGATTTATTTTTGTTTGTTGTCGTCAATGGGGATCTGTGATTAACTTTTTGTTGATGAACTATAGAGAATAATTCGGTGTGGAGGAGCAGTTGATGATGATATGGCGAACATAATTGTTGCGCAGCTTCTCTATCTTGATGCCGTTGATCCAACAAAGGTCGTTTTTTGTTATGTACTTCCATGTATTACGTCGTTTCTAACTACATCGCTCCATCATGAATGTATTAATGCAGTTGATTATATCATATGCCGAATAATGTTCTGTTTGGTGTTTGTGAAGACCAATTGTTTGTACTAATACTTGAAGTCCTTTTGTTGGAAATTATGCAATGTTCTTTAGAACGTATTCATTCCGTCACTTTATGTTAGGTGTACAACCGTCATTTTTAAGCACCACCGTTCTTCTTTTCGTGTATATGTTATCCATTAAGTGGGATTGTGAAGGCTGAAATGATTTCTGGGGTTTCGAACGATTTCATATTTCAGCTAGTTTTGAGTTTTTGACACACCTTAAAAACACTTACTACAATCGTCTTTCCTGCATATGAATTGAGATATCTATATATCTTTTATATATAAGCTGTCATATTGATATGCCTTAAAACAGCCATACTGCACTTAAGTTTCTTAATACTAGCGAAATTCTACACTTAATTTTACTGGTTTTAGGATTCGGTCTGGCTTATGTTGCATGATTTGATTGTTGGTTTATTGAAATTACTTGCTTGATCTGATCATTGATTTGGTTCGACTGCATTGTTTGTTTGAGCAGGATATTGTCATGTATGTTAATTCGCCAGGAGGATCTGTTACAGCAGGTAAATCTGTTTATTGAAATGGCAAATTATTGCATGTAACTTTCTGCCTGTTATATAGTGGTTGATTACATCTGTTGTTTTTCTAGGTATGGCAATATTTGACACGATGAGGCACATTCGACCCGACGTCTCCACTGTCTGTGTTGGCCTTGCAGCAAGGTAACTCCATTTTTCGTTCATGATGATGCCTATTCCTTCATCATCAGTTCGTAGTTGTGAATATTGTGTTTGTTATGTTATATTACTCCGTACATAGTCGATCTGAAGTCCCATGCCGTTCCAAAAAATTAAATTTGAAGTCCCGGCTCAGTGAATTTTCAGATAATCGGCTTTTAGCTAGACTGTAAATTTCAGATAATAATCGTGATAAATCCAAGTTGATACCATGATAAAACCTTACACCGACACGACACTTTGATACTTCAATTTATACCAAAAAATGAAATTTTGACCCAAAATAGCCGTGTTCAGACACCTCGTAGAAGAGTCTGAGTAACACAAGTTCTAATTTTCAAACTTTTGCAGTATGGGAGCTTTTCTTCTTAGTGCTGGAACCAAAGGTAAAAGATACAGCTTACCAAATTCAAGGATTATGATCCATCAGCCTCTTGGTGGTGCTCAGGGTGGTCAAACTGACATAGACATCCAGGTAAACGTCTCGTCCTCTGCTACCGATTTCTTCCAGTAGACAAACCTGATTCCTGAACCATTAAATCCAGCTCTCAAATAAAGTAACTTCATTCTCGAGTTAAGTATAAAAGCATGTAATGAGTTCTGAGACAAAAGGTCACAGGTTCAACGCGATGTACATTCAGTCGCTTGAAACCTATGTTTCTCGGACTCGTTTAGAAGTATCTGACACGGGTGCGTATCCAAGTGTCGGACTCAGATATTTTTATGGAAATTCGGCATATTTTGGATTAAACTGAAGATTCCAAGTGTCACACCCATGTCTGAGTGTCAACGGTCAAGTGTCAGAAATGGGTGTACGAGGTAATTAGAAAAGTGAGTAATATATACTCGTATATTTTTTAAAATAAGAACATAATGGGCTTTGGGATGTTTGATGCATCTTATTAGACCTAAAAACGAGTCAACTGGGTTGGGTCGGCCTGGGTCATTTCGGGTTCGGGTCACTCAGGTGCATTATTAGAATACTTGTTCGTTTGTATGCGGTAATTAACATTCAGGTCAAATCGGGTTTGATGAACCGACATGTAATTTTCTTGACCAAATTTCAAACTATATGCGGAACTCAGATTTTTTTCCGGGATAGTATTTTACCATTCGTATCTAATTGCTCGTATTTTTTCTGGTTAGGCGAATGAGATGCTTCACCACAAGGCAAATCTCAACGGATACCTGGCATACCACACCGGTCAGAGCTTGCAAAGGATCAATCAGGACACTGACCGTGATTTTTTCATGAGTGCTAAGGAAGCGAAAGAGTATGGTCTCATTGACGGTGTCATCCTGAACCCATTAAAAGCTCTGCAACCACTTGCTGCTGCTACTGCTACTGCTGATCAGACAGCGTGATCAGAACCGTGTTCAGCTCCGATCACTCCATTCCTGGAGTACACTAATACTTATGTAAGTTTTATTAACATTTTTATTGCATTTTTGTTAAAACCACGTGTTATTTGACCTAAATCCCTTTGTCTCGATCATCTGTTTACCTTTATTTTTGGCACAAATACCTAAATGGATAATCAATATATTTTAATTAATAAAAAAAATGAAGTAGAGAATCTTTTAATTATAATAATAATATATCTAATCTATTACGTATATTAATGTGATGTTTTATAATTTTCATCTTAAAACCTTTAAATTTCGTTCTACAAAAAATTATCGTAAAAAAATTATAAAAATGAAATAATTAGATTATTGATAGAAAATGTTTAGTAATACTTAATATGAAATACTTAATTGTTTAGTAATCTTGATATATATAAAACTATTGCAGGAGACGTCTCGAATCATTCCTTGTTTTTCCGAGCTTCAAAATTGTAGGCAGTGATGTTCATGCCATTGAGGATATTTCGAGATGAATGGTTACACCAACATTAGACCGTCTTAACCACCATGCTAAGACCGACCTCTTCGGTGTGTCATTCTTAGTTCATAAAACTGTGATATATGTTTCGTCGACTTCCTCCTACCTATCAATGGAATTAGAATACGAAGATTGTTATTGTTTTCATGCATTGTTTCGATAGCTTGTAGCATTAAATACGAAGTTTTTTTCATCGTCTTGTGTCAATTCTTGTAACGGTTTTTCTTTTCTTGAAAATTAGCCCAATATGCTAGTAGTCCATGCCACGGAGTAGGTCTCCTGAGAGACGGTCTCTCATTAACTTTATTGAGAGACTAATACAAATGGAAATAACAGTGGTACCAAACCTAATAGAAGTAGGTACGATTAACATAGAAGAGTATACAGATACAAAACAAAACTGTCATTTAAGAGTACGAATAAGACATAGAGTGGTACTGAAGAGTGGTCTCTCAATAAGTTATTGAGAGACCGTCTCTTCCAAGAATTTCTGCATGTGAAATTCATCAAAATTGAATAATTTCGGCTGAGAACTCGTGGGTTATAATGGATTTCTTCTGATTTGAACTCGTCTTGTATGACGACCTTATATGTCCTTTATATAAAGGTGATAAATAAGTTGTGCCGAACACAACCTTATACTCGTACTCAATAAGGAAACCTCGAGCGTGAATTTACGAGCTCAAGTCGAATTCGAACCTTTGTATAGAAGTGTATCGAATTTCCGTTTTTCTCCTTCAATATTTCTTGTTAATTTAGCATCCGAAAGACGTATAAAAAAAAACTAGGCAAATCAATGAGAACATTTCAAATTATAAACAGTTTTTCCAGTGTGTGTCCACTGGGCACATGATAAAACGGTAGAAAAATCAAATAACGAAATTACACCGAGTCCCAACACAAGTCCAATTCACACAAACCGATATCAAACTGTTCATGATGAACTGTCTCGTCTCATTATTTCCCGAATCTCAATATCCACCCAAATCGACTCATAAATTATCAAAATCAAACCGAGTCCAAACACAATTCGAATTCACACAAACCGATTTCAAATTACTCACAAACCGTCCTCTTAGGCCCTGTTCTTTTGGACTGAAACTGACTGAACTTAACTGAAACTGACTGAAATATAGAGACAAAATATGTCTCCTGAAGCTGAACTGAACTGAACTGAACTGAAACTGACTAAATATAAGTCTAAAAGAACAAGGCCGAGTTGGTCGGCCCAAGAACCCTAAAACGGCCGGCCCAATAGCTGCTATCCGTTGCTTACAAATCCCCTCAATCAATAAACTCACAATCGTCTTCTCCCAATTCCCAAATTCCCAATTCCCTAATCAAAATTCACGCGATTTTCCAGGTAATTTCTCTCTCGCTCTTCTCCTTGTTCTCTCTGTTAATCTCATCATTTTTCTTTCGATTCGTAGATCTGAATCGTGTCTTTTGTGATATTCAATTTGTTTCTTTGATCGATTTGAATTGAATTGATTTAATTTTGTGTAATTAGATCTACGTTGTTGTTTCCGATGATTTTTGTTAGGGGTTTGTATGATTGTGGTTTTCATACTCCATCGATCTCGGTTATATTGTCTTTGTTTAGGTTTTGATTGTTCGTGTTCCTTTGATTATTGGTTTGTATTGAGTATGATTTTTCATATTAATTTCTCATGCCCAAATTCTGATTTGACAGAGTATAAAAATTTCATTTTCTTAGGGTTTTGTATGATTGTTTTGATTGTGGTTATCATGCTCCATCGATCTTGGTTATATCGTCTTTGTTTAGGTTTTGGTTTTGATTGTTCCTGTTCATTTGATTATTGGTTTGTATTGAGGATGAATTTTCGTATTAATTTCTCATGCCCAAATTCTTGGTTGACAGAGTAAAAATTTCATTTTCTTAGGGTTTTGTATGATTGTTTTGATTGTGGTTTTCATACTCCATCGATCTCTGTTATATCATCTTCGTTTAGGTTTCGGTTTCGGTTGTTCGTGTTCTTTTGATCATTGGTTTGTATTGAGTATGATTTTATGTATTAATTTCTCATGCCCAAATTCTTGTTTAACGGATATATTAAAACGGGTCGAGTATTATTGACGAGACAGAATTTTTTTCCGTTTTTATGTTGTGAGAAACGAGACCCGACCCGAATTAGGTTGTGAGAAACGGGTCGAATTAGGTTCTCACCGTTATTAGGTTGTCAATCAACATGCTATATGGCTAGGGATTGACAGAAATTTGATGCTATCTATCTTAGTGCCTTAGTGGGGTGATATTTGACCCGTTTAATCCTAAGATGATGGTATTTGACCTGTTGTGCCTAGGGTTTGGCAGAGATTTGATGTGATCTGTCTTAATGGGGTGATATTTGAACCGTTAAATCCTAAGACGATAGTATCTTCTGTGATGTTTAATTTGTTTCTCTGATGTTTTTTTTAACGCAGTCTTATCTTTTTTGGTTTTTGAGTGATTGAATTTGGTTGTTTAACTTGTATTACTACTATGTGTTTCTTAGAGTGTTGCGAGATTGTCAATCAACATTTATCTCATTTATGTATACAAAGCTTAAACCTATTTGGATTCATAGCTGAAGAAACTACTCCTTTACGAAACTTAAGTATTATAAGTAAACCCACATCTTTCTTTATTGGACACATGGTTTCCGGATTCACTATGAATAGTCCCTTGCAGATTCACGGTTTGCTTTTATAGAATTTTATAGAATGAGTTATGTGTATATTTATAGTAAGCAACATATTGAGTTCGCCTTTAATAACCCGCTATTTGCTAGATAGATACTAGAGCGAATCCGATAGTTGGACAGCTATGTCCAGTAGGTGCTATTGGCAAATAATTAGTTCATGGCACAACTGCACAATTCAAAGATGTCGTGTTTTCTAATCAGATCATGTAGTCAAGGTGAAATGTGTTACAGAACTTTCTGATTAAAAGAAAAATAATTCCTGTGCACTTTGGCAGTTTTATCTACAATTTGTTCGGGTTGTTGGTGGAATCTGGATTGTAAATTGATCTTGCTTTGAACTTTTTTCATTTTTACTTGTCATTTTATTTAAAATTTTTTTACTAATGCTTCTCAACTTATTATTGTCCTTGAAAATATGTTTTTTTTTTAATTATTATTATTCTACTGTACTTATTACTACTACACTACGATTACTGTTATGCCTTTTTATGTGAGTGTTCTATTGGAGACAATTTGACGGTTTCAGAGTGATTCATGTTAGCCGTTCCCAAATCATTTTGGACTAAGACTCCGAAGTTATTGTACTTTTCAGTGCTGTCATTGTGTGTCGTACTGATGATTTGAAGCTTGACAATTCTTTTCACTGGACACATCTTTTCATGTTTAAACTTCGAATCCTAAACACACTTGTTTTTTCAAAAAAAAACCAAAAAAATGTATTGAATGTGCTATGTTCATATAGTCATAATCTTGGTTACAATAGTTGTAGACATTGTCTTTCGTAAGATATGTTGCTATAGTTTTCCGTTCATGGTACGGCGATTTACTCGCTTCTTTAAATGATGGACAATTGTAATAATTCTAATTTTAGGTTAAACAAATCATAATCATACCTTCCGTCACCCCTAAGAAATAATGTCATAATCTGTGAAGTTGTGTTCTTACTTTCAGGCGAGAAGTATGGCAGGTGGCAGAGTTGCGCACGTAGTTCTGACCGGTCCGAGTGTAGTGAAGGAGATAGTTATCGCGACCGGACTTGGTTTGGCTGCTGGAACTTTGTGGAAGATGCATCACTGGAACGAGCAGAGGAAAGTTCGAGCGTTCTATGACATGCTCGAAAAAGACCAGATTAGCGTGGTTGTCGATGAATAGATCAGATCGACCCTTCAAATTCAAAACCGTTTTGTTTTATTCGTGTCACGTTTTGGAATTTTTCTGTGGCTGTTTATAATAATTTCGTGTTATAAAACCCTGAAAAAGATGTATTTCTGGGGAAATTTGATGATTTTTGGACTTTCATGTGTTCTCTTTTTAACACAAATTATCTTGTATTGAGACTCGATTTGTAACCCGTTTTCGCAGTTCTATCTCGACATTTTATTCCATTTTCGTGGTTCCATTGTGTCGTGTGAAACATGTTTTATGGAATGAAATTTAGAAGGACACGGCATTTCATGATATTTTCACGATTTCTTTCTAAACCCGTGATTGCTAAATAAGTTTCATCCGACACCATCACACAAGCTATATATAGCTCATCTTTAAACACCTTGTTTTCTGTCTTTTACACCGTGTTTCCGTCTTTTCATCGTTTATACTTGTTTTATAAAGTTGTTTCTTTGCGGAAAAAAAGAGGGAAATTCATCAAAAATAAAATAAAATTTTTTAGTGGAATTACAATAATATACGTGTATAATATACGTGTATATATATTAACCGTATATTTGTATCGAAATTTACAAGAAAACAAATCATGATATTCAAAGATAAACAATCCAAGCAAATGGATTTAAGCTGGTTTTTCTACAATTCTTGAGATTCATACACATCCGGAGTCGATTCATATACTTGCTCGGGTTCATAAAAGACGGTATTTTCACCCTTGGCAAAGTGAATCAAATAGTGGACGCCGTTCACCACATCATAAACCATCAACCCGATCCGTCCTCCAACCCAACTACCCAACTGACTACCAATGAGGTAACCGAACCTACCAAGCCGTTCTTCACCTAAAAAACCTCCTGCATAGGTACCGAACAAAGTCCCACTTCCTCTAAGAAAACCTTCGGTCACGGTTCCCCCGAAGTAAATCGCTTCGAAAAAATCCCAACCCGAGGAAATAATGGGGCCCGTGATTCGCCTCATTTGTCGAGACGCGAGTTTTGCTGCTTTTTTCCCGTCTTTGGCTGCTAGTTTTGCTGCGTGTTTGGCGTCCATCCCGTGTGAGACGGCGTCGGACAATGTAGCTTCCATTGCTTTGCTACGTGCCAGCTCGACGTGGGAGGATTGGAGACTGTTGATGTAGAGCTTTACACCTTCCTTCACTGAGCATGCTAGGGATCCCGAACCCATGTCGAAGCAGTTTAGGAATGTGAATTGCCCGCTCTTTGACGATGCCTCTTCTCCTACTAGATGCCGGCATTTTTCAGCTGTAAAGTGCAAGATAAAATGTGAGTACCCTATGAATTGTGTATCGTTAAGAGAATTCTACCATGTCGTTTACAGAAAATATGAATCGTGAATTGCTAAAGGTATATTCATATAGAATCTGGTAACGATAGAACTTTTATCAGCATGGTCACCCAACAAACCACATAAAGTTCACAAACAAATGCATCCTAGGCAGGGTGTTCTAACCATCAATTGGGAGGAATCGAAAATACGAGATTCTTAATCCGAATTTTCTCTCCTCGCGACAAATCCAGATTCCCACTGACATAGCTGAAACATCACCCAACAAATTGCATGCAAATAAAAAATCAACACATCTAAAGCAGCATGGTTATAAGTTATAACCTAGCAACATATCATTAAGGCTGAAATACGAAATTTGAGGCTGAAATAGAAAGGGAAACATCATTGAGGGACCATGATGACGTGGGAGGAAGACCGGAAGAAAATGTGAGGTGTCCCGGTAAGACCTCCCGGATGACCAAAATCGTAGTGTATAATACACGATTTTTGGTGATCCGGGACTCCGAAAAAAATATCGCCTGAAATTGGGTGGTGGGTTCGTGAGGTATTATAAAGCCTTCTCCCAAATTTCTAGGCCGAACGGAGTAGATAAGAGTGTATCGCAAGGCGATCAACACGATTCAATTGAAAATCAGAAACACGTCGAAAGCGGAGTTGTACTTGACATATAAGGCTGAAATTGAAAGGAAGACATCATTGAGGGACCATGATGACGTGGGAGAAAGACCTGAAGAAAACGTGAGATGTCCCGGTACGACCTTCCGGATGACCAAAACTGTAGTGTATAACACACGATTTTTGGTGATCCGGGACCCCGAAAAAAATAATGCCTGAAATTGGGAGGTGGGTTCGTGAGGTATTATAAAGCCTTCTCCCAAATTCCTAGGCCGAACGGAGTAGATAAGAGTGTATCGCAAGGCGATCAACACGATTCAATTGAAAATCAGAAACACGCCGAAAGCGGAGTTGTACTTGACATTTAAGGCTGAAATTGAAAGGGCGACATCATTGATGACGTGGGAGAAAGACCTGAAGAAAACGTGAGATGTCCCGGTACGACCTTCCGGATGACCAAAATCGTAGTGTATAATACACGATTTTTGGTGATCCGGGACTCCGAAAAAAATATCGCCTGAAATCAAGCGGTGGGTTCGTGAGGTAATATAAAGCCTTCTCCCAAACTTCTAGGCCGAACAGGGTAGATATGAGTGTATCGTAAGGCGATTAACACGCTTATATTGAAAATCAAAAACACGTGGAAAGCGTAGTACTACTTGATATTTGAGGATGAAACGGATAAAGAGACATCATTTAGGAACCATGATGACGTGGGAGAAAGACCGGATGAAAACGAGGTGTCCCGGTATTACCTTCCGGATGGCCAAAATCGTAGTGTATAATACACGATTTTTGGTGATCCGGGACTCCGAAAAAAATATCGCCTGAAATTAAGCGGTGGGTTCGTGAGGTAATATAAAGCCTTCTCCCAAACTTCTAAGCCGAACGGAGTAGATATGAGTGTATCGCAAGGCGATCAACATGCTTAAATTGAAAATCAAAAACACGTGGAAAGCGGAGTTGTACTTGATATTTGAGGCTGAAATTGATAGGGAGACATCATTTAGGAACCATGATGACGTGGGAGAAATACCGGAACAAAACGAGAGGTGTCCTGGTATGACCTCCCGGATGACCAAAATTGTAGTGTATAATACACGGTTTTTGAAGATCCGGAACCCCGAAAAAAATGTAGCCACAAATTGGGTGGTGGGTTCGTGAGGTATTATAAAGCCTTCTCCCAAATTTCTAGGCCGAACGGAGTAGATATGAGTGTATCGCAAGGCGATCAACAAGCTTAAATTGAAAATCTAAAACACGTGGAAAGCGGATTTGTACTTATATTTGAGGCTAAAATTGATAGGGAGGCATCATTTAGGAACCATGATGACGTGGGAGAAAGACCGGAACAAAACGAGAGGTGTCCCGGTATGACATCCCGGATGGCCAAAACCGTAGTGTATAATACACGATTTTTGGTGATCCGAGACCCCAAAAAAAATATTGCCTGAAATTGGGTGGTGGGTTCGTGAGGTATTATAAAGCCTTCTCCCAAATTTCTAGGCCGAACGGAGTAGATATGAGTGTATCGCAAGGCGATCAACACGCTTTAATTGAAAATCAGAAACACGTCGAAAGCGGGGTCGTACTTGACATCGGAGCCTGAAATTGAAAGGGAGACATCATTGAGGGACCATGATGACGTGGGAGGAAGACCAGAAGAATACATGAGATGTCCCGGTACGACCTCCCGCATGACCAAAATCGTAGTGTATAATACACGATTTTTGGTGATCCAGGACCCCGAAAAAAATATTGCCTGAAATTGGGAGGTGGGTTCGTGTGGTATTATAAAGCCCTCTACCAAATTTCTAGGCCGAACGGTGTAGATAAGAGATGATTGCAAGGCGATCAACACGCTTAAATTGAAAATTCGAAGCACGTGGAAAGCGGAGTTGTACTTGATATTTGAGGCTGAAATTGATAGGGAGACATCATTTAGGAACCATGATGACATGGAAGAAAGACCGGAAGAAAAAGTGAGGTGTCCCGGTATGACCTCCCGGATGGACAAAATCGTAGTTTATAATACACGATTTTTGAAGACCCGGGACCCCGAAAAAAATGATGCCGCAAATTGGGCGCTGGGTTCGTGAGGTATTATAAAGCCTTCTCCCAAGTTTCTAGGCCGAACGAAGTAGATATGAGTGTATCGCAAGGCGATCAACAAGCTTAAATTGAAAATCAGGAAAACGTCGAAAGCGGAGATGTGCTTGACATTTGAGGCTGAAATTGAAAGGGAGACATCATTGAGGGACCATGATGACGTGGGAGGAAGACCGGAAGAAAACGTGAGATGTCCCGGTACGACCTCCCGGATGACCAAAATCGTAGTGTAAATACACGATTTTTAAAGACCCGGGACCCCGAAAAAAAAGTTGCCGCAAATTGGGTGGTGGGTTCGTGAGGTATTATAAAGCCTTCTCGCAAAATTCTAGGCCGAACGGTGTAGATATGAGTGTATCGCAAAGCGATCAACACGCTTAAATTGAAAATCAGAAACACGTGGAAAGCGGAGTTGTACTTGATATTTGAGGCTGAAACTGATAAGGAGACATCATTTAGGAACCATGATGACGTGGGAGGAAGACCGGAAGAAAACGAGAGGTGTCCCGGTATGACCTCCCGGATGACCAAAATTGTAGTGTATAATATACGATTTTTGGAGATCCAGAACCATGGAAAAAATGTTGCCGCAAATTGGGTGGTGGGTTAGTGAGGTATTATAAAGCCTTCTCCCAAATTTCTAGGCCGAACGGAGTAGAGATGAGTGTATCGCAAGGCGATCAACACGCTTAAATTGAAAATCAGAAGCTCGTGGAAAGCGGAATTGTACTTGATATTTGAGGCTGAAATTGATAGGGAGACATCATTTAGGAACCATGATGACGTGGGAGAAAGAGCGGAACAAAACGAGAGATGTCCCGATATGACCTCCCGGATGGCCAAAATCGTAGCGTATAATACACGATTTTTAGAGATCCGGGAACCCGAAAACAATGTTACCTGAAATTGGGTGTTGGGTTCGTGAGGTAATATAAAGCCTTCTCCCAAATTTCTAGGCCGAACGGTGTAGATATGAGTGTATCGCAAGGCAATCAACACGCTTAAATTGAAAATCTGAAACACGTGGAAAGCGGAGTTCTACTTGATATTCGAGGCTGAAATTGATAGAGAGACATCACTTAGGAACCATGATGACGCGGGAGAAAGACCGGAACAAAACTAGAGGTGTCCTCGTATGACCTCCTGGATGGCCAAAATCGTAGTGTATAATACACGATTTTTGAAGATCCGGGACCCAAAAAACAAAGTTACCTGAAATTGGGTGTTGGGTTTGTAAGGTATTACAAAGCCTTCTCCCAAACTTCTAGGCCGAACGGAATAGATACGAGTGTATCGCAAGGCGATCAACACACTTAAATTGAAAATCAGAACACGTGGAAAGCGTAGTTGTACTTGATATTTGAGGCTAAAACTGATAAGGAGACATCATTTAGGAACCATGATGCGTGGGAGAAAGACTGGAAGAAAACGAGAGGTGTCCCGGTATGACCTCCTGGATGGCCAAAATCATAGTGTATAATACACGATTTTTGAAGATCCGAGACCCCGAAAAAAAAAATGTTGCCACAAATTGTGTGGTGGGTTCGTGAGATATTATAAAGCCTTCTCCCAAATTTCTAGGCCGAACGGAGTAGATATGAGTGTATCGCAAGGCGATCAACACGATTAAATTGAAAATCATAAAACATGGAAAGCGGAGTTGTACTTGATATTTGAGGCTGAAATTGATAGGGAGACATCATTTAGAAACCATGATGACGTGGGAGAAAGACCGGAAGAAAACAAGAGGTGTCCCGGTATGACCTCCCGGATGGCCAAAATCGTAGTGTATAATACACGATTTTTGAAGATCCGAGACCCCGAAAAAAATGTTGCTGCAAATTGGGTGGTGGGTTCGTGAGGTATTTTAAAGCCTTCTCCCAAATTTCTAGGCCGAACGGAGTAGATATGAGTGTATCGCAAGGCGATCAACACGCTTAAATTGAAAATCAGAAACACGTGGAAAGCGGAGTTGTACTTGATATTTGAGAATGAAACTGATAAAGAGACATCATTTAGGAACCATGATGACGTGGGAGAAAGACCGGAAGAAAACGAGATGTCCCGGTATGACCTCCCGGATGACCAAAATCGTAGTGTATAATACACGATTTTTGGAGATCCGGGACCCCGAAAAAAAAATGTCGCAAATTGGGTGGTGGGTTCGTGAGGTATTATAAAGCCTTCTCCCAAATTTCTAGGCCGAACGGAGTAGATATGAGTGTATCGCAAGGCGATCAATACGTTTAAATTGAAAATTAGGAACATGTGGAAAGCGGAGTTGTACTTGATATTTGAGGCTGAAATTGATAGGGAGACAACATTTAGGAACCATGATGACGTGGGCGAAAGACCGGAAGAAAATGAGAGGTGTCCCGGTATGACCTCCCGGATGGACAAAATTGTAGTGTATAATACACGATTTTTAGAGATCCCGGACCCCGAATACAATGTTACCTGAAATTGGGTGTTGGGTTTGTGAGGTAATATAAAGCCTTCTCCCAAGCTTCTAGGCCGAACGGAGTAGATATGAGTGTATAGCAAGGCGATCAACACGTTTAAATTGAAAATTAGGAACAAGTGGAAAGCGGAGTTGTACTTGATATTTGAGGATGTAGCTGATAAGGAGACACCATCTAGAAATCATGATGACGTGGGAGAAAAACCGGAAGAAAACGAGAGGTGTCCCGGTATCACCTCCCGGATGAAGCGTATAATACACGATTTTTGGAGATCCGGGACCCCGAAAAAAATGTTGTCGCAAATTGGGTGGTGGGTTCGTGAGGTATTATAAAGCCTTCTCCCAAATTTCTAGGCCGAACGGATTAGATATGAGTGTATCGCGAGGCGATCAACACGTTTAAATTGAAAATTAGGAACATGTGGAAAGCGGAGTTGTACTTGATATTTGAGGCTGAAATCGATAGGGAGACATCATTTAGGAACCATGATGACGTGGGCAAAAGACCGGAAGAAAACGAGAGGTGTCCCGATATGACCTCCCGGATGGCCAAAATCGTAGTGTATAATACACGATTTTTAGAGATCCGGGACCCCGAAAACAATGTTACTTGAAATTGGGTGTTGGGTTCGTGAGGTAATATAAAGCCTTCTCCCAAACTTCTAGGCCGAACGGAGTAGATATGAGTGTATCGCAAGGCGATCAACACGCATAAATTGAAAATCAGAAACACGTGGAAAGTGGAGTTGTACTTGATATTTAGGGCTGAAACTGATAAGGAGGCATCATTTAGGAACCATAATGACGTGGAAGAAAGACCGGAAGAAAACAAGAGGTGTCCCGGTATGACCTCCCGGATGGCCAAAATCGTAGTGTATAATACACGATTTTTGAAGATCTGAGACCCAAAAAAAATGTTGCCGCAAATTGGGTTGTTGGTTCGTGAGGTCTTATAAAGACTTCTCCCAAATTACTAGGCCGAACGGAGTAGATATGAGTGTATCGCAAGGCGATCAACACTCTTATATTGAAAATCAGAAACACGTGGAAAGTGGAGTTGTACTTGATATTTGAGGCTGAAATTGAGCGGGAGACATCATTTAGGAACCATGATGACGTGGGAGAAAGACCAGAACAAAACGAGAGATGTCCCGGTATGACCTCCCGAAAGGCCAAAATCGTAATGTATAATACACGATTTTTGAAGATCCGAGACCCCGAAAAAAATGTTGCCGCAAATTGGGTGGTGGGTTCATGAGGTATTATAAAGCCTTCTCCCAAATTTCTAGGCCGAACGGAGTAGATATGGGTGTATCGCAAGGCGATCAACACGCTTAAATTGAAAATCGGAAACACGTGGAAAACGGAGTTGTACTTATATTTGAGGCTGAAATTGATAGGGAGACATCATTTACGAACCATGATGACGTGGGAGAAAGACCGGAAGAAAACGAGAGGTGTCCCCGTATGACCTCCCGGATGGCCAAAATCGTAGTGTATAATACACGATTTTTGAAGATCCGGGACCCCGAAAAAAATGTTGCCGCAAATTGGGTGGTGGGTTCGTGAGGTATTATAAAGCCTTCTCCCAAATTTCTAGGCTGGACGGAGTAGATATGAGTGTATCGCAAGGCGATCAACACGTTTAAATTGAAAATCATAAACATGTGGAAAGTGGAGTTGTACTTGATATTTGAGGTGGAAATTGAATGGGAGACATCATTAAGGGACCACGATGACGTGGGAGGAAGGCCCGAAGAAAACAAGAGGGGGCCGGTGCGATCTCCCGGATGACCAAAATCGTAGTGTATATAATACATGATTTTTGGAGATCCATGATCCCGAAACAAAAGTGGTTGGAAATTGTGTCGTGGATTCGTCAAGTATGATGACGCGTTCTCCAAATTTTGAGGCCCAACAGAGCAGATACGATGGTTTCGCAATGCCATAAACAGAAACAACCCCTATTATGTAAGAGTGAATCGTGAATTGCTAAAGGTATATTCATATGGAATCCGGTAACCATTTAACTTTTTCTAGCATGATCACCCGACAAATTTCCCCAAGTTCACAAACGAACACGTCCTAGGCAGAATGCTCTAACCTATCAATTGGGTGGAATCGAAAATCCAAGATTCTTGATCCAAATTTTCAAAAAAAAAAACATTTTACCTCTACTCTATTAGTAATAGACTCTGCCAATAACTTATCCGTAACATCACCCAACAAATTGCACCAAATTCAAAATCAACACATCTAAAGCAGCATGGTCATAACCTAGCAATTGGGTATAGTCGAAAATCCATTTTTCATTCAAAATTTTCGAATCCCCCTCCCCATTTACCATATTCTATTAGGAATTCAACCTTAGATAATTCCCCTGATGACAAATCCAGACTCCATCATTGACCCTACATTAACCGAGATTTTTACTCCAAAATTACATTTTCTTTTTCTCCATTTTACCTTATTCTACCAGTAATTCAACCCTTCTGAATTCCCCTAATGACAAATCCCTACTCCGCCACTAACCCTCCATTAACCGAGATTTTTACTCTCTCCATTTCTTTCCCTCCGTTTTATCTTACTCTATCAGTAGCTCAACCCTTCTGAATTCCCCTAACGACAAATCCCGACTCATCCACTGACCCTCCAACCCTCCATTAACAGAGATTTTACTCCGAATTTTCGATTTCTTTCCCTCCACTTTACCTTATTCTATCAGTAACTCAACCCTTCTGAATTCCCCTAACGACAAATCCCGACTCAGTCACTGACCCTCCAACCCTCCATTAACAGAGATTTTTACTCCAAATTCTCGATTTCTTTCCCTCCATTTTACCTTTCTATTACTGATTCAACCCTTCTCAATTCCCCTAACGACAAATCCCGATTCAGCCACTGACCCTCCAACCCTCCATTAACAGAGATTTCTACTCCAATTTCTCGATTCTTTCCCTCCATTTTACCTTACACCATCACTAATTCAACCCTTCTGAATTCCCCTAACGACAGATCCCGACTCCGTCACCAACCCTCCCATTAACCGAGATTTTTACTCTCTCCATTTCTTTCCCTCCGTTTTACCTTATTCTACCAGTAAGTCAACCCTTTTGAATTGCCCTAACGACAAATCCCGACTCTGCCACTGACCCTCCAACTCTCCAGAGTTTTTTAGTCCAATTTTTCGATTTCTTTCCCTCCATTTTACCTTACTCCATCAGTAATTCAACCCTTCTGAATTCCCCTAACGACAAATCCTGACTCAGTCACTGACCCTCCAATCCCCCATTAACAGAGATTTTTACTCCAAATTCTCGATTTCTTACCCTACATTTTACCTTACTCCATCACTAATTCAACCCTTCTGAATTCCCCTAACGACAAATCCCGACTCCGTCACCAACCCTCCTCCATTAACCGAGATTTTTACTCTCTCCATTTCTTTCCCTCCGTTTTACCTTATTCTACCAGTAAGTCAACCCTTTTGAATTGCCCTAACGACAAATCCCGACTCAGCCACTGACCCTCCAACTCTCCAGAGTTTTTTAGTCCAATTTTTTGATTTCTTTCCCTCCATTTTACCTTACTCCATCACTAATCCAACCCTTCTCAATTCCCCTAACGACAAATCCTGACTCCGCCACTGACCCTCCAACCCTCCATTAACAGAGATTTCTACTCCAAATTCTCGATTTCTTTCCCTCCATTTTACCTTACTCCATCACTAATTCAATCCTTCTGAATTCCCTTAACGACAAATCCAAACTCCGTCACTGACCCTCCAACGCTCCATTAATTAGTCCGAATTCTCAATTTCTTTCCCTCCATTAATTAGTCCGAATTCTCGATTTCTTTCCCTCCATTTTACCCTATTCTATCACTAATTCAACCCTAATTCAACCCTTCTGAATTCCCCCTAACTACAATTCCCGACTCCGTCACTGATCCCCTAAACCAAGTTTTCGAAGCTAAACACAAACCCCAACAAATTCATCACATATTCAACATAACTAAACATACACTCACAATCAACCATTTCCAAGATCAACAACATATTCATCACATAATCACAATAATTAAACAGGGAATTAAATCGAACAAAATTGAATTAAATTGATTACGAGAATTAAAAACTTACCAACGATGCTAAGAGTAATAATCCCAATAATAAAGACGAAAAGCTGAATCCTCCTCTTCTGCGAGTAGAGATCCATCGAAATCCAAAACCCTAATTTATTTTTGATTAATTATCTCAACAATAACCCATCAATCTTAGACCCACCCTTGATTCACTGGAAAGTGTTTGATTGATTGATTGATTGATTGATTGATCGATCAATTGATTAATTTGGGGGTAATTTTGAATTGACTTGATTATAATTTCGGGGGAAATGAGAGGTTTGAGTTTGACCTTTGACTTTTTATCGATCATGGAAAATCGACGATTTTGTCTCATTGGTGTGCGCGCCGAAGCAAAGTATCTAAACAATGTTTCTAACCAATAGACACGAGTTTATTATGTAAGACGGTTTTATACAATTTTTATTCGGTTTTATACAATTTTTATTCGGTTTTACATAAAATCTCGTCAATTCTTATACAGTCGTACTCAAATTTTCTCTGTTGCTGCTCTAATGTCGTAAGTAGGGGTGTTCAAAAAGTGACCCGGACCGTACGGTCTGTTCCGGTCCGCGGGTCTCCAAAAACTTGGTTGTCGGTCCGCGGTTCAGTCCGATCCGGTCCACACTTAAAAAAATTAATCAAATTTAGTGTATTTTATCGGTCCGGTCTGGTCCGGGTTTCTTTGTATCCGGTCCGGTCCGCGGGTTTGGATTTTTTTGATTGCCGGTCCGGTCCGGTCCGAGTTTGGATCGGTGAACACCCCTAGTCGTAGGGTCGTTTTATCTGACACGAGGAACAACTTGTTATATTTTCGGTTATCATTGTTGCGTACCTTCGATTCTCCCAAAAAAAAGTGTATTATAATAATAGTTGGATCAGTTTCGGGTTTGTCCGAGTCAACTTCTCGCAATGAGA
This sequence comes from Agrostemma githago, assembly GCA_958450325.1. Classification (NCBI taxonomy): domain Eukaryota; kingdom Viridiplantae; phylum Streptophyta; class Magnoliopsida; order Caryophyllales; family Caryophyllaceae; genus Agrostemma; species Agrostemma githago. The sequence continues at coordinate 81,957,173 of OY288240.1, forward strand.
GGATTATACAACCAGTTGTACATAACTCTATGTACACCTGATTTTAAGATTCTGAGCTTTATCACAAAGGTTTCGAGTTTTGTTGTAAACTTTCTGAGCTTTAATGTAAAGTTGTCGAGTCAAATCACATAAATGTTTAAGCTCAAAAACTTACAACTCAGCTTAGAAATAAATATACACAAAAAGTTCAACAACTTTGTCTTGTTGTACAATGCTATCATTGTACAACTAGGTGTATAAACCTATTTTCCTCAACTTCGGGTCTCCATATCGGGTATTGGATCGAGTTCGTGTTGGTTTATTCGGGTCGGGTCATTCGGGGCGGCGGATCAGTTTTGCCAAGTCTACCCGAAATTATCCAAAATTATAGAAAACGAGTCGATATTCTTACAAAAGTTGAAAATAGAAAACCCGAGAATGATCTGACCCAAAATCAACCCGTTTTGATGACCCGAAACCGGTCTGACCCAAAGTTGATCCACCCAAATCTGACCCGATTGACCCGTTTGACCCGTTTGCGAAAGGCTGGTTTTGGTAGAGGAAGAGAGAAGAGCCGCTGTTGAAGTATCGACTCACTATCCGTACAAATCGCCATTGCAGGAGCTCCAATTCAATTCAATCAAATTCAATTCGAATTTGACAGATTCAATCAACTTTCTGGTAATCAATCAATCATGTCTTCTTCTTTAACTCGATTTCGATTTCCATTTCAATTTCGATTGCAACATCTTTCCCGATTCGATTCGCGTTATTCCTGCAATTCTGCGAATTTAAACCATATTGATGATTGTATTGATGAGCGGCAATTGTTCTTGAATTACGTTCGTGAACAATGTGATTTAGGGTTTACAAATCTCTATTTCCCCTCTTCTTTATTCCACCGTATGATGTCTTACATCCATCGACCTTCAATCATCGATTTCACTCGATTATTTTCCGCCATGCTCAAACTCAAACGTAAACGCTTCCAACCTCACCCCACCATCATTTCATTCTACAAAGAACTCGAGTTTTCCGGTACCCGACCCGATTTATACTCCATCAGCATCCTAGCTAATTGTTACTGTCAATTAGGTCGGGTCGGGTACGGGTTTTCTCTGCTTGGAAAATCACTGAAACTTGGGTATCCATTCGAGTCGGATTTGGTTTTGTTCAATACTTTGATCAATGGTCTTGTCCGAACCAAACGGATTCCTCAAGCTTTCAAGTTGCTTGATGTTGTTGTCTTTAACCTTGGGATTGAACCGGATTTGAATACGTATGGAACCATGGTTAAGGGTCTTTGTAGGGTCGGAGACATTGATGGCGCTTTCAAATTGCTTCACAGGATGAACTGTGGAGTGTCGGGGTTGAAGCCGAATAGAGTGATTTACACCATTCTTATCCATAGTCTTTGTAAAGAGGAGTCATGGGTCGACGCCCTAAAACTGTTTTACTTCATGAAAACCGAGGGTGTCAAGCCTGATGCGTTCACCTACACCTCATTGATACGGGGTTTGTTTGATTTGGGGTGTAAGGACGAGGCTAAGAGATTGTTGGCTGAGATGCTTGAAAGCGATGTTTCACCCGATGTTATTGCTTATAATGTTTTGGTTGAGATGCACGTGAAGAACGGGGTGGTTGACGAAGCTGAATCGATCCTAAAGAAGATGGTTGAACGTGGTGTGAGTCCGAATTTGGTTACTTACAGTGCTTTAATGGATGGGTATTGTTGTTGTGGTGAAATGGATAGGGCACGAGATCTCATGGATTTGATAATCAAAACCACGGGTCACCCGAATGTTGCGATTTATAATACTTTGATCAATGGGTATGTTAAGCATAGAATCATCGACAAAGCCCTCGACACATTCCATGAATTGCTTGAGAACGGGGTTTCCCCTGATGTCGTGACATACAACACGCTGATAGACGGGTTGTGTAAGTCTGGTAAACTCAAAATGGCACGTCAATTGTTTAACGACATGGAAGAATCTAGAGTAAAGCCGGATGTTTGGACATACGGTGTGTTACTAACCGGGTTATGTAAAGATGGACAGCTCGATGAGGCAGTAGCATTGCTAACACAGATGGAGTCGAACGGAGTTACTCCGAATATATTCATCTACAATATCCTGATTCACAGCTTCTGTGAGACTGGCAAAGTTAAAGTTGTCGTGAACCTCGTCTCTGATCTTCGGTCAAGGGGTTTAGAACCTGATGACGTGACATTTAACACGATGATCAATGGGTTCTGCAAAAAGGGTCTTATGACTAAAGCGATAGAACTCCTAGACGAAGTGGAGCGAATTGGATGTCCTCCTAACCGTGCCGCCTATAATACACTCATCAGATGGTTCATTACCAACGACGATCTGGTGAGTGCATTGCGTTATCGTGATATAATGGTTAATATGGGATTTCAAGCTGACCCTAACACTATGTCCATGTTCCGTAAGCATTTAGCTCGTGACAGTCCCGAGTTGCTTAAACAAATTTGTAAGTGGACGCAACATCGATTACTTCTTGGGTAATAATTCGGATGTATTTCAGGTATTACACCTTCTTGTGTGTTATGATTTCATCGCTTCTTGATTCCTTGATGGGTTATTACATTATCATATAGTTTGCTTTGATACACTCTGTCATGATTGATTCAGGTTCCATACTTCCATGGTAGTGATAAGATGCTCCATTACGAGTTTGGGAGGCGAGCTTCAGACAATGCTATTTTCTGGACTGGTGGCTTCTTACGCAGTCGTGTATCGCTGTCCAGGTATCTATAATATACACAATGTGTAGTTTTGATGCTGTCTGGCTTTCGACTAGGTCGTGAAAATGAACACATAACGACTTACACCGGCTGAAATAGTGAAATCTGTTCATGATAATTGCTCCCTCGTCCCTTCTATCCATTCCAAACTACCCATTTGACGTTTTACAGTCTATGAGACACTAAGACCACTTTCTTATTTCCTGTATAACGACTTAACGAGGGTAAAAATGTTGGTTTTATATTTTAAAATTTTATAAATCGACTATATACTCAGCTTTTTGCCAATTTCTGAACCGATTCAGTTTTTCTTCATCTCTCTTGTTCTTATTCAGTTCCATTCCCGATTCCCTTAGGCTTTCAAAGGTGTAGTAGTCGTAAAGTGTCGATGACTTCAGTTTTCATTACCGGTCTGTCTCTGTGTTTTTATTATACTTTCCTGTGTTCAATTGTTCATGGAGGTCCTGTTCATGGAGGTCCTGACTCCTGATGGTTATATTGGTTGCATCAGGGAAACCTATAACTGGAGGACAAGAACCAAAAAGCGAGCAACCGACTTAGAGAGCCAAGCGATGATCAATGATCGATGATCGAAGGTTGCCCTTGTCTCAGAATCTCAGGCACCTAATTTCCGATACATGGCCCACAATGTCGGTCTAAATTGGTGAAAATCGGTCTAATATACTCAAGAGTCAAGACGGACGGCCTAATCCCAGGAGCCGAGTTCAGAACCAAGTACTGTATAAAGCTACTAGGGGGCTGTTTGGTTCACTCAATTTAGGTATGAGGTATGGGTTTAGAATGAACCAAACTCATACCTCGTGTTTGGTTGACAAGTTTTTCATTTCGATTATGAGCAAAGCAAAAGGGAATGCAAGACCTCAGAATCTGAGATTAAGCTCGCAAGTGTATAACGTCTGTAACTCTGTATAATCATACTCGTAATATTCGTAATATTATTGTACATTTGAACACATATATAATCATACTCAGTAATATTTTTTCCTGTAAAAAATTATCTCAAAACTACGGTGTTTTTACGAGGGTGATTTTTGAATGTCGATATTACCTTTTGGCACAAATTTACACACGGAGAGAACGATCCGTTGTTATGTCAAATTGTCGAAATTCCATTCAAATTAAAAAAACCATAATGAAAATGGTAAAACGGAGAGAACGCAAACAAAATATACGCGTTATCACGCTAATACAATCCTTCTTTAACGTTTTTTTTTTCTTCGAAATACCATTTAAATTAAAACGATACAATTAATAAAAAAAAACACGAAAGTAAAACCAAAAAAGAGAGGAAAATCACCATCTCAATTTGGGAAGTACACAAATATTCAACAAAATTAACAAAATTCAACATTTTCCATTACACAAACAAAGTTACACACGATCTTTCACTTTATACCCCACGTTTTCTGACCTTTTAATCAATTTTTTTACTCTTTTCATAATTTTCGTGCCCAAAAGAACGGGAAAGAAAACTCATAATCGGAGAGAGTATAACAATTGACCTATACACACACCGAAGAACACTAGTCAAACAAGAAAATAAAATTCTACAATAAATCGTCAAAAGTCCGTGGCTACGACAAGGAAAATTCATATTCATATTCATATACGGCGTGATGCACATATTCAACCCAAAAGAATCGAGACCCTCGAAAAGCTTTAGTTTAGTTGTTCTTCCCACAATTAAAGCCGTGACATACCGAGAGGACTATGATGAGGATCAACGCGATGATGATGCCTAACACGATGAGCTTGATCTTCATGTTTTGAAGCCACATCTTCCTCCTCATCTGTGTTCCTTGTTGCCTGAAGTCTTGTGCCTATCGCCGGTGTAAACAAATTAATTAACTTTCTCGTAAATTCCGTCTAAAAAGATTTTGGGGGGTCGGTCCAATAATCTTTGAGTTATACTTCCCTCATACCGATTTTTATTGTCGTGATTGACGAAGTTCAAATTCAAAGAAATTGTAGGGAAGTAACATTGATGCCCGCCCGTTGACTCGAAAACATGAAGTGAAGGGTATAATGAGAAGTAGGAAGCATATTCAACTAGGGGCAAAATGGGGAGTTCGCTATTTTTTTTACTTACTATATTTGGAAAGAGCATGATTTAAAAAAAAAATACTCCCTCCGTTCCAATGAATTGTTTGCCTTTACTTTTTGGCATCAAGGGCAAGAGATCCAATGAGAAAGTGACATGTAGAACAAAACTTATAAAAATGGTCAAATTACACATAAAAAGCTTTCCTAAAATAGAAAGTCAAACAATTCATTGAGACGCCCCAATATGGAATAGGCAAACAATTCACTGGGACGAAGGGAGTAAAAAATAAAATTAGCTTTCGCATAGAGTCAGGAATTTCATTATAGTAAAAAAAATAGGTTTGAAAATTGTCATGCATTGTGTTCGAGTCATCTAATTTTTCACCAACGACCTTTCCGCCCCCAAAAGATTAATGGTGATGAGCATCATTATGATCACTATCATGTGTTCTATAGTACTCACGTACTCCGTATAATGTATAATGTATAATGTATAATGTATAATGTATAATGTATAATGTATAATGTATAATGTATAATGTATAATGTATAATGTATAATGTATAATGTATAATAATACAGCACGAATACGATGGAAATACGGACAGAAGACAAACCTGTGAGCGGAGATTTTCGGTTTTATCCACTAGGAGTTCAATCTTCTCACCACGGTCCAAAACCTAAGAAGAAAGTAAAAATATGTTCAGAACTCGAAAACCTCGTTCAAAAGTGTTCATTATTGCACGTGTAGGCCATGTTACTCCGACTCTTCACCTTTATGACTGTACCCAAGTCTACACCGGCCAACGGGGATATGGGTATTGATGATTTGATTCCACTCGTATCTCGAAAGTAGTGAAGAAAGAGTGTTTATAAAGCATTTTTAGTATTATATTTACCGACTTTTTTTCAAGTCTTATTTATCACAATTATTTCTGTTTTACTTGCAAAAGGTTGAAATGTTCTACAACGACGACAACATCAGAGCCTTAGTCCCATCGTCATCCAAAAAAATGGGGAAAAAAAGGCGAACAATACAATAAAATAATAATGAAAATAAAAATACAGTTTCTAAATATAGAAACTGTTCAAGATGGAAAAAACTCAAAAAGTATTTAGTAAAGGCTGAAATGTTCTAAATATAGAAATATATTTTTATATCAAAAACGTGTCCCAGACGCAGCTGTATGTATACTCACGATAGGGTTCCCATGTCAAAAAAAATAGTTAACCCGAGTCCAATATTTGGATATGTAGACACTTGGATCCAAGTCGGACTAGGGCCCTGTTCTTTTGGACTAAAATTGACTGAACTTAGCTTAATTGAACTTAATTTAACTGAAACTGACTGAAATATAGAGACAAAATATGCCTCCTGGAGCTGAACTGAAGTGAAACTGACTGAATATAAGTCCAAAAGAATAGGACCTAACACTCGGATCCATGATGGGATATCGGGGTCAGATGTATGCGGCCTAACCCTTCACGGCGTGGAAAAATCCACACAAGCGCAAAGCATAACAAAATTTCATACCTTCTCGATATTCTCCATCATGACTCCTTTGACCTCCGAAATCTGAGCTTGAACCTTGGCCAGCTTGTTCATCTCGTCAGGGTGATCCACACAGTATTGCATGTGTTCCTTTAGTTTGGGACTACAAAGATGTATCAAACGTCTCAATATTCATACATATATTACAAGAAATTCAGTGAAAGAAGCATTGTTTTGGAATCAAGAAAAATACCCGAATTCTTTGTTTAGACTCTTGGCAACGGCAGTAGCGGCTTTTCCACCGCCATATCTCTTGTTGAAGTCGTCCTTGACTCTTTCTAAATATGCCATCGGAATTTGTCTCCCGACTGATTCAACTGCAACAACACAATAGGCTGCAAAAGCAAAGACGAGATATGTGAATATGTCAGCGGAGAAGAACAAGGTCGAAGATAATACACAATGGTCCGTCTTTCTGTAAACCCGTCAAAATCTATCAAAATCGAAGAAGATCATGTTCCATATAAAGCTTTGATTAAAACACGGTAAGCAATTGCAATTCCAAAGAAGGAAATGTCGTGACTCGTGATACAATCTAAGGTCTCCTGAGAGACGGTCTCTCATTAACTTTAATGAGAGACTAAGTACAAATGGAAGTAATAGTGGTACCAAACCTAATAGAAGTAGGTACGATTAACATAAAAGAATATACAAATTTAAAGAGGGTACGCTTCTTAGAAAAAGAGGTACAAAAAAAAAGTTGTCATTTAAGGGTACGAATAAGACATAGAGTGGTACTGAAGAATGGTCTCTCAATAAGTTATTGAGAGACTGTCTCTTACAAGATTTTGTGCAATCTAAGAGCTTAAACCAAACAAACTAAGCGATTGCATTTCGAAATGGGGAAACGTCGTGATACAATCTAAGAGCTTCAAAGTTCAAACCCTCGGATTTGTGGCTAAAACACATCAAGCAATTGCATTTCCAAATGAGGAAACGTCGTGATACAATCTAAGAGATTCAAACCCTCGGATTTGTGGCTAAAACACATTGAGCAATTGCACTTCCAAACGAGGAAACGTCATAAAGTTCAAACACTCGGATTTGTGGATAAGACACATCAAGCAATTGCATTTCCAACGTCGTGATCCAATCAAAGAGATTCAAACCCTCGGATTTGTGGCTAAAACACATTAAGCAATTGCACTTCCAAATGAGGAAACTCTTGAATTTACCCAAATCTAACAAAAATTTAGGCATCTAAGATCCCGGATGTCGGAAAATCTAACAAAAATTGTTTGTTTTGACCAGATTTAAGCACAATTAATGCAAAATATATAACTAAAAATATACTTTTCATGTAAAAATAGATTTAATGTTTCTACATTTGTAATACAATATCATCATCTCCAATACTAGATCCATCACCATAAATCCCAATCTTAACAAAATAAGAACCCTAAACCAACAAACAAATCAATCAAGATTAAGTCGGAATTAAAAAACCCAAATCACAACGAGAAAAATCAATTACTGTGAGACCGTCTCATACAATAATTTGGGTAAAACATAAACCCTAGAAAAACAAAAAAAATACATCAATCAATCAATCAATCAAAACCATATGAACTAAATCAAAATCAAATAAACCCAAATCACAATTCCAAAAACCCATCAATAAAACACAATCTGAACAACAAAATCACACCAACCCAGAAAACATAAACCCTAAATCAACACAAAAATCAATCAAATTCCAAATACCCAAATCACAATTCCAAAAACCCATTAATAAAACACAAATCAACAACGAAATCAGACCAGCCCAGAAAATATAAACCCTAAAACAGCACAAAAATCAATCAAATTCCAAAGACCCAAATCACAATTCCAAAAAACCATTAATAAAACACAAATCAACAACAAAATCAGACCAACCCAGAAAATATAAACCCTAAAACAACACAAAAATCAATCAAATTACAAAAACCCAAATCACAATTTCAAAAACCCAGTAACAAAAACAATATAAATAAGAACCCTAAAACAACAAACAAATCAATCAAAACCATCTGGATTAAATCAAAATTAAACAAACCCAAATCACAACTACAAAAATCAATTAATTAAACAAAAATCACACAAATCAACAACAAAATCACACCAACCCAGAAACTATAAACCCTAAAACAACACAAAAATCAATCAAATTACAAAAACCCAAATCACAATTACAAAAACCCAATTGAATAGCAGAAATCGAACATACTGAATCCATCAGAGACAAGGAAGTTGAAGGTATGTTCATCACAATTATAAGTAAACTTATTATTAGTAGCAGGAAGTTTCTGAAGACATTGTGATGCAATACTGGTGAAATTCCCAGTAAATTCAGTATACTCTGCTAAAATCATTGTACCCCTTGCTACAAAACTATAGATCAAATTCTGCTGCCCCATTTTTTTTCAAATTAGGGTTGAATTGAGCTGAGATAGTAAGATCTGAAGGATTTGAGTTGATTATACTCTGATTAATTGAGAAATCTTAAGGTAGAAGAAGGGGGAGGAGATTGCTTGAAATTGCAATGAGAGTTGAGACTTTTTGGAGAGGTGGAATGGTGTGGTGGAGCAGTCCTGTCAAACGGATTGAGCGGGTCGGGTCTTGGATCGAGTCGGAATACGGGTTGGGGTTAGAATACGGATTAAAAATAATTTTGAATGTATAAATTTTCACCGTTTTTGAGGATTAAAATACAGATTAGAGTATTAAGGCTATGTTCTTTTGTACTAGACTGAACTGAATTTAATTGAAACTGATTGAAATATAGAGACAAAATATGCCTCCTGAAACTGACTGAATATAAATCCAAAAGAACATGACCTAATTTTAATAAATTTTCTTTGACCCAACAGGTTTAATGGGTTGGATCGGGTTTCGATCCTACATTAACGGGTCATTTCAGGTTCAAGTCAAAAAGGTACTACCCCTCCGTTCCAATGAATTGTTTGCCTATTCCATATTTGGGCGTGTCAATGAATTCACCTTCTAATACTATTTGGAGAGACGGTCTCTCGTTAACGTATATAAGCTCTGTATGTATGGACGTATGGTAATATTATTATTATTATTGTCGTCACGAACTCACGATAGACAGGGTGACCCGCAGGCCGTAATTACTTTTCCGTTGCATTTATTCTGTGACGACCCCGAGTCGGGCGCTCGTGCCCAATTTCTCATTTGTGAAGCACAAAATCTTGAAAGAGACGGTCTCTCTCAACAACTTATTGAGAGACCACTTTCAGTACCACTGACAACTTTGTTTTGTACCTATTTTTATAACAAGCGTACCCTCTTTGTATTTATATACTCTTTTAGTCTCTCAGTAAAGTTAATGAGAGACCGTTTCTCAGGAGACCTGCTGTGAATCACAAAATCATATGCGCTCTTGATGTGGAGCCACGTTTTGATGTTAATGAGTTTTGAAACTAGCTCAAGCATTCTTGTACATTTATCCTCACATTTAAATACTCGTGATATTAATTTTTTTTTTCCCTCGAAATTTTAATCTCGAAACTAAGATCTGTTTTATCACACGCTAATACAATCCTTTTTTGAACGAAAATTTCCGAATTTCCATTCGAATTAAAACCATAATAAAAAAAACACGTTATTTTTTTCGAAATTCCATTTAAATTAAAACAATACGACGACGAATAAAAAGGTCAAAATTGAGGCGTTATTATGCACCAAATAACTATAACATCAATAGAGCCTTAACCCCAAAAAAGATTCGGGATCAAGTGATCAACTAACATAAATCATTATCTGAAATCGTCAACTCGACTCCATAATAATAATAATAATAATAATAATAATAATAATAATAATAATAATAATAACAATAATAAATCACTCAAAATAAAGTTAAAAACGTTAATAATAAATAAATTATCGTGACAAATTATCAGAAAAGAAAGGAGAATCACCATCTCAATATTCAAAAGAAATTACAAAAATTCAACAAAATTAACATCACAATACAAAAAGGGATAGAAGAAAAATTCCTAATTTTTTTAAACAGAGTATATAATAATTGACCTATACACACATACAAGACTTTGAAACATTCATCCTCCTCTCAAAAAAACTAGTCAAACAAGAAAAAAAAAATTAAAAAAATTCTAGAATAAATTGTCAAAAGTCCGAGTCCGAGGCTACAACAAGGAAAATTCATATTCATATTCATATACGGAATACGTCGTGATGCACATATTCAACCCAAAAGAATCGAGACCCTCGAAAAGCTTAGTTTAGTTGTTCTTCCCACAATTAAAGCCGTGACATACCGAGAGGACTATAATGAGGATCAACGCGATGATGATGCCTAACACGATGAGCTTGATCTTCATGTTTTGAAGCCACATCTTCCTCCTCATCTGTGTTCCTTGTTGCCTGAAGTCTTGTGCCTATCGCCGGTGTAAACAAATTAATTAATTAATTAATTAATTTTCTCGTAAATTCTGTCTAAAAAGATTTTGGGGGGTCGGTCCAATAATCTTTGAGTTATTGTCGTAATTGACGAAATTCAAATTAAAATGAAGTAAAGGGTATAATGGGAATATGAAGTTTATTCGACTAGGGGCAAAATGGGGAGTTCACTATTTTTTTTACTTACTATATTTGGAAAGGGGAATTAATTAATTAATTAATTAATTTGGGATGTACGAACAAGGAAAAGAACGAGATTTTGGGGGGTCGGTCCAATAATCTTCGAGTTATTGTCGTAATTGACGAAGTTCAAATTTAAAGAAATTCATAGGGAAATTTAAAATGAAGTAAAGGGTATAATGGGAATATGAAGTTTATTCGACTAGGGGCAAAATGGGGAGTTCGCTATTTTTTTACTTACTATATTTGGAAAGGGGAATTAATTAATTAATTAATTAAATTGGGATGTACGAACAAGGAAAAGAACGAGATTTGGGGGGGTTGGTCCAATAATCTGAGTTATACTCCCCTCATACCGATTTTATTGTCGTAATTGACGAAGTTCAAATTTAAAGAAATTGTAGGGAAATAATATTGATACCCTTTGACTCGTAAATTTAAACATGAAGGGAAGGGTATACATACTAGGGGTAAAATGGGGAGTTCACTATTTTTTTTACTTACTATATTTGGAAAGGGTAATTAATTAATTAATTTGGGATGTATAAACAAGGAAAAGAACACGACAAAAAATATTTAAATTTAGCTTTTACATAGAGTCGGGAATTTCATTAAAAGTAAAATAAAAAATTGAAAATCGTTGTGTTCGAGTCATCAAATTTTTTTAATTATCGCAAATGGGTTTTAAAATACGATGGAAATAATGGGTATAGAAGACAATTCAAACCTGTGAGCGGAGATTTTCGGTTTTATCCACTAGGAGCTCGATCTTCTCACCACGGTCCAAAACCTAAGAAGAAAGTAAGTATGTTCAGAACTCGAAAACCTCGTTTAAAAGTGTTCACTGATGCAATGCCATGATTGATACGGAGTAATACTAACACTCTAAAGTCACAACAACAACGGTATCATTGTCCCACTGCCTCAACGGCTCTTGCAAATTGCACGTGTACCTTTAGGTCCATAGAGCTGACAAAATTTGACCCGACCCGACCCGACCCGTTAGAACCCAAAAATATAGTCATCGAACTGACCGTGACCCGTTGACCCGACCCCATTTGAACCCAAACCGAGTGACTCGATTGCCACCTATACTTTTAGGCCAATAGATTCCACTCGCATCTCAAAAATAGAGAAAACAAGGAGTATAAAGCATCTAGTATGATATTTACCGACTTTTTTAGTCTTCTTTTGTCAAAATTATTTCCATTTTACTTGCAAAAGGCCGAAATAATCTAAATATAGAAATATACACACTCAAGCTCCAAAAAAATTAGTTAAGCCCAGTTTGACATTTGAATATGTACACTCGGATCCAAGTCGCACGGCATGGAAAAGTTCACACAAGCTCAAAGCATATACTCCCTCCGTCCCAATGGATTGTTTGCCTATTCCATATTGGGGCGTCTCAATGAATTGTTTGCCTCCTTTCTATTTTAGGAATGTTTTTATATGCAATTTGACCCTTTTAATGAGTTTTGGTCCACATGTCACTTCCTCATTGGATCTCTTACCCTTGTGCCAAAAGGAAAAGCAAACAATTCATTGGAACGGAGGGAGTATATCGAAATATTGTACCTTCTCGATATTCTCCATCATGACTCCTTTGACCTCCGAAATCTGAGCTTGAACCTTGGCCAACTTGTTCATCTCGTCAGGGTGATCCACACAGTATTGCATGTGTTCCTTTAGTTTGGGACTACAAAGATGTATCAAACGTCTCAATATTCATACATATACTCCCTCCGTTCCAATGAATTGTTTGCCTTTCTATTTTAGGAATGTTTTTACATGCAATTTGACCCTTCTCATGAGTTTTGCTCCACATGTCACTTCCTCATTGGATCCCTTACCCTTGGTGCCAAAAGGAAAGGCAAACAATTCATTGGAACGGAGGGAGTATTACGTTTTATTACGAGAAATTCAGTGAAAGAAGCATTTTTGGAATCAAGAAAAATACCCGAATTCTTTGTTTAGACTCTTGGCAACGGCGGTAGCAGCTTTTCCACCGCCATATCTCTTGTTGAAGTCGTCCTTGACTCTTTCTAAATAGGCCATCGGAATTTGTCGGCCGACAGATTCAACGGCAACAACACAATAAGCTGCAAAAGCAGAGACGAGAAATGTCAGCGAAGAAGAACATGAATGATTGACAATCGTAATAAGCTAATTTGAGAGATAAAAGACGAAGCATCGAGGAGCATAGAAGAGCGGAATCAAACATTGGATCCACAAGACCGTGATCTAGAAGGCAGATTCAAACCTCAAATAGGATGGTTTGTGTTTCTGTAAACCCGTCAAAATCTAACGAAATCAAAGAAGATCACGTTCCATACAAAGCTTCGACTAAAACATGGTAACCAATTGCACTTCCATAGTTCCAAACGAAGAAATGTCGTGATACAATCTAAGAGCTTCAACCCCTCGGATTTGTACACTAAGCAATTGAACTTCCACCACGGATTTGTGCCTAAAACACATTAAGCAATTGCATTCCCAAACGAGGAAATGTCGTGATATAATCTAAGAGCTTCAAAGTTCAAACCCATCGATTTGTGGCTAAAACACACTAAGCAATTGCATTTCCAAGTGAGAAAATGTCGTGATACAATCTAAGAGCTTCACACACTCGGATTTGTGGCTAAAACACACTTTTAGCAATTGCATTTCCAAACAAGGAAACATCGTGATAGATTTGTGGCTAAAACACATTTTAAGCAATTGCATTTCCAAACGAGAAAACATCGTGATACAATCTAAGAGCTTCAAAGTTCAAACTCTTCGATTTGTGGCTAAAACACACTAAGTAATTGCACTTCCAGGGGAGTAAACGTCGTGATACAATCTAAGAGCTTCAAACCCTCGGATTCGTGGCTAAAACACACTTTTAGCAATTGCATTTCCAAACAAGTAGACGTCGTGATAGATTTGTGACTAAAACACACTAAGCAATTGCATTTCCAAACGAGGAAACGTCGTGATACTCCTACAACCTAAGAGCTTCAAACCCTCGGATTTGTGGCTAAAACACACTTTTAGCAATTGCATTTCCAAACAAGGAAACATCGTGATAGATTTGTGACTAAAACACATTAAGCAATTGCACTTCCAAGTGAGGAAACGTCGTGATACTCCTACAATCTAAGAGATTCAAACCCTTGGATTTGTGGCTTAAACACACTTTTAGCAATTGCATTTCCAAACAAGGAAACATCGTGATAGATTTGTGACTAAAACACATAAAGCAATTGCACTTCCAAGTGAGGAAATGTCGTGATACTCCTACAATCTAAGAGATTCAAACCCTTGGATTTGTGGCTAAAGCAGACTTTTAGCAATGCATTTCCAAACAAGTACACGTCGTGATAGATTTGTGACTAAAACACATTAAGCAATTGCATTTCCAAACGAGGAAACGTCGTGATACAATCTAGGAGCTTCAAACCCTCGGATTTGTGGCTAAAACACACTTAGCAATTGCATTTCCAAACAAAGAAACGCCGTGATAGATTTGTGGCTAAAAAATAGGTACGAATAACACATAGTGGTACTTATTGAGAAACCGTCTGTCCCTAGATTTTGTGTTAAGCAATTGCATTTCCAAACAAGGGAACGTCGTGATACAATCTAAGAGATTCAAACCCTCGGATTTGTGGTTGTTAAGACTCTTGAATTTACCCCAAATCTAGGGACTCAGCTCAATCTACACAGACGAGATCCCGGGACATCGGAAAATCCAACAAAAATTTGATTATTTTGACCAAATTTAACCACAATTAATGCAAAATATTTAAAATTACAGTCTCATCTAAAAATAGATTTAAAGTTTCTACATTTGTAACACAATCTCATCATCTCCTGTACTAGATCCATCAACATAAATCCCAATTCAAACAAAATAAGAACCCTAAAAATAGCAACAACAAAAATCAATCAATAAGAACCCTAAAATTGCAAAATCACACCAACCCAGAAAACATAAACCCTGGAACAACAATATCAACAAGTACACAAATCAATCAATTAATCAATCAAAACCATATGAACCAAATCAAAATTAAACAACCCCAAATCACAACTATAAAAAAATCAATTAATTAAACCAAAATCACACCAACCCAGAAAACATGAACCCTAGAAAAACAACAACAAATACACAAATCAATCAATCAATCAAAACCATCAAAATTAAACAAACCCAAATCAAAATTCCAAAAAACCCAATAATAAAAACAAAGTAATAAATTCAGAGCAAGAATGAAACATACTGAATCCATCAGAGACGAGGAAGTTGAAGGTATGTTCATCACAATTATAAGTAAACTTATTATTAGTAGCAGGAAGTTTCTGAAGACATTGTGATGCAATACTAGTAAAATTCCCAGTAAATTCAGTATACTCTGCTAAAATCATTGTACCCCTTGCTACAAAACTATAGATCAAATTCTGCTGCCCCATTTTTGAAAAATTGTTTCTAATTAGGGTTGAATTGAGTTGAGATAGTAAGATCTGAAGGTTTAGAGTTGATTGTAGTCTGATTAAACTGATTAAATTGATTGAATTTGATTGTGTGAGAAATCTTAAGGGAGAAGGTAGAGGTAGGTAAAGGTAGAAGAGGGGAAAGGGAGAAAGGGGGAAAAAGTGGGGAAAGGAGGAGAGGATTGCTTGCAATGAGAGTTGACACTTTTTGAAGAGGTTGAATGGTGTGGTGGGGTGGAGGTATCTTTAACTATCTGGAAAGAAAATAGGTCTGTTGAGAGACGGTCTCTCATTAATTTTACTGGGGGACTAAGTACAAATGGAAGTAACAGTGGTATCAAACCTAATCGTGGGTACGATTAACATAAAAGAGTATACAAATATAAAAAGGGTACGTTTCTTATAAAAACAGGTACAAAACAAAGTTGTCATTTAAGGGTACGAATAGAACATATGGTGGTACTAAAGAGTGGTCCCTCAATAAGTTATTGAGAGACCGTCTCTCTCAAGAATTTGTGCTGGACAGATGAGATGGTCTCTCGTTAACGTTGGTAAGGAATGTAAACTGTCTATTATGAGTTTTTGAACGATAGTTGATTATTAGACACGGTCTTCGTCTTCTGAGAGTTGAGAGATTGTCTCACGTTGATGTTGAGGTATGGGGTGGAGGTATCCGAGCTCTCTCGAAAGACAGTCTCTCGCTAATTTATGAGGTTTTATGGGGACCGAGGATATAAAGGAACAATAGTTGATCACTGGACACAGTCCCCGTCTCTTGAGAGTTGAGAGATCGTCTCACGTTGATTGTAGGAGATGTGTGGTGTGGTGTACTGTACTGTGGAACTAGAAGTATCTGAACTCCCTGAAAAGACGGTCTCTCACTAACGTTGGTGAGCATAAATTGTTTTTTTATGAGTTTTTGTGGGGTCGAGAGTATAAAGGAACAATAGTTGATTATTGGGCATGATTTTCGTCTATTGAGAATTGAGAGATCGTCTCACATTGATTGTACAAGAGGTGTGGTGTGGTGTGGTGGGGTTGAGGTATGTTGTGAGACGTCTGTCGTTAATGACGAGGCAGGCTAGACCATCTTTTATACTCGTAAGTTTTTGTGGAGTCGGGAATAGTAGAATAAACAAGGAAAAATAGTTGATTATTGAACTCAGTCTTCGTTTGTTGAGAGATCGCCTCACGCTGAAATGTACTCTATGAGAGGGGTGGGGTGGGGGTGGGTTGAGCTGTCGAGGTATCTTGTGTCATGTCTTTCGTACATCGTCTTTTATAAGTTTTTTTGTGGGGTCGAGAATAGTAAAGTAGTAAGAAAATATTATTGTTAATCTTTTTGTGACCAAAATTCGAACCACGAGAAGATTATTATACAACTAGTTGTACCTAGATTTATGTACAACTGATTTTATGATTTTGAGTTTTATCACAAAGATTTCGAGTTTGCTGTAAACTTTTAAGTTTTAGTATAAAGTTATCGAGTTAAATCACGTAAATGTTCAAAGCTCAAAAACTTGCAACTCAATTCAAAAACTTATATAAACGCAGTAAATATATATACAAAAGTTCAATAACTTTGTCTTGGTGTATGCTATTGTACAACCAAAAATTATTGGGAGAGACGGTTTTTCAATAACTTACTGAGAGACCACTTTTCGGTACCACTCTATGTTCTATTCGTACCCTTAAAATGACAACTTTGTTTTGTACCTGTTTTTATAAGAAGCGTACCTCTTTATATCCATATACTCTTTTAGGTTAATCGTACCTACCTCTATTAGGTTTGGTACCACTGTTACTTCTATTTGTACTTAGTATCTCAGTAAAGTTAATGAGAGTCCGTCTCTCAGGAGATCAACGTGTATGCTATTGTACAACCAGGTGTATAATTATTTCAAATTCAAACGTATGCGACCGTTGTAAACACGTTAGAAAAACCGTAATTTAAAATTTGGAAGATTTATTAGATTCCCTCCAAAAACGTGTCACCATATAAACACGTACCCCCACCTCCCTTCTCTCCTTTTTCTCCCTCTTTTTTTTTTGGTTCGCCAACTCAAAACAACCTCTCCACCATTATTTCCCCCTCCTTTTCAAAAT
Source organism: Agrostemma githago (assembly GCA_958450325.1). NCBI lineage: Eukaryota > Viridiplantae > Streptophyta > Magnoliopsida > Caryophyllales > Caryophyllaceae > Agrostemma > Agrostemma githago. The sequence continues at coordinate 81,974,734 of OY288240.1, forward strand.
TCCCCCATGTCTCTTTATTCCTCCCTTTCCCTCTCCCACTCCCAATTCCCCCAATTTCTAGGGTTTCGTATCATCACCACCATCTCATCATCATCAAATCTACCAGTTGTTCATCAATCCTAACAATTTTGTCGATTTGAAATAATTTTGTTCGATTTGAAATAATTATTTATTCATTCATTTGTTTGATTGTTGTTTGTTGGAATGGCGGACACCGGCAGCGGTGGTAAGTCAGGCGGAGGTGGAGGTGGAGGTGGAGGTGGAGGTGGAGGAGACGGTTGTGGAAGCTCCGGTGAGGTGCCTGTTGAAGTTGATGTCGTGATTCGTGATGATAAGGTTGATGACAATGGCGGTAATAATAATGGCGGTAATGGTGATGATAGTGATCGTGAGACTGACTTGACCGTTCATCATTCATCTTCTGAAACTAATTCTTCTGGTATTTGATTTCTTGATGATGAATTATGCTTGTTTTTATGATTATATCGTTGCGGTGATTCGATTTGGCGTGGAAATGTGTTCAAAGTTGCGATTGCATGTGTAAAATCGTACCGTATACAGGTGTTTGCGATTGTGTGATTGTTAGCTTGTGGTTTTATTGTTCTTTTATATGTTTGTAATGGCGGACACCGGCGGCGGTGGTAAGTACGGTGGAGGAGACGGTTGTGGAGGCTCCGGTGAGGTGCCTGTCGATGTCGATGTCGTGATTCGTGATGATAAGGTTGATGTCAATGGCGGTAATGGTGATGATAGTGATCGCGAGACTGACTTGACCTTCCATTGATCATCTTCTGGTATTTTGTGTTTTTGATGATGAATTATGTTGATTTCATGTTTTTGTCAGTTTATACGATTATATCGTTGCGGTGATTCGGTTTGTGATGAGTTTGGTGTGAAACTGTGTTGAAAGTTGCGAATTTGCTTGTGATTGTTTGTGTGAATCCGTCTTATACACGTGTTTTTACGATGTGTGATTGTTCACTGGTGAATTCAGTGTGTGTATTTTCGTGTTTTATCGCGGAATCTAGAGATATGTGATCTTGAATGGGGGAAGCCATGGTTGTGGAAGCTCCAACGAGGTACCTGTTAAAGCTGTTGTCGTGATTCGTGACGATTAGGTTAATGTTGACAGTAATTATGGTGATGACAGTGATCACGGGACTGACCTGACCGTTCAATTTTTGTCTTCTGCATTCTGCAACTAATTCTTCTGGTATTTTGTGTTTTGACGATGAATTATGTTGAATTTCATGTTTGTCTATATGATTATATCGTTGTGGTGATCTGGTTTTTGACGAGTTTGTGTGGAATTGTGTTGAAAGTTGCGATTGCATGTTTGTTTTTTTGTGTGTAAAATCATTGTATACAGGTGCTAGCGATTGTGTGATTGTTCGCTGGTGGTTTTATCGTGTGTATTTTTCGTGTTCGATTGCTGAACTTAGCGATTTGTGATTTTTCACGTGGAGAATGCAAATGTGATCGTGTTTGGAGTTAAACCTACTTACAGCATGATGTTCTAGTCTTTCGGTTTTCTGTCCAAGTTTACAGATTCACGCTATTTAGCTGCTTACTGAACTTTTGCAGGATCTACGGACATGGAGGGGTCTAATGAGAACAGTGTCGTCCCGGAGGAACCTTCAACTCCTAGTCACCTTGACAAATTGGTTGGATCCAGACTCCAGTCACTCCACAATCCGTTTAGTGCACTGGCAGCAAAACTTTTTGATGAAAAAGTTCCACTGAAGAAAAAGGTTTAGAGTTTTTTCTCCCCGTATGATTTTGGATTGAACTTTATTTGGCCTTACATCGAGCTTTGCTTTTCTTGTATTTCCAGCTGAAATGGATGAACCGGCTTGCAACTGTTAAAAAAGATGGAACCGTGCAATTTGAAGTACCTGCAGATATTAAAAACCCAAGCCTTCATTTGGGATCTGGAGCACATTATGATCCTAACTCAGAAATGGAAGAACGTGATCCTTCTGACTTTGAAGATCTGCCTCCTATGCAAATTGTGATGCTAATTGTCGGAACCAGAGGTGATGTACAACCCTTTGTTGCCATTGGAAAGCGTTTGCAGGTATTCCCGCCTCTCTTCTGTAGTCGTACAACCCTTTCTTCTGTGGAGTGTTGTCATGGATACCGATTCAATGTATGTTAATATGTTTTGTTGCAGGAATATGGACATAGGGTTCGGTTAGCAACTCACCAAAATTTCAAGGAGTTTGTTTTGTCTTCTGGCTTGGAGTTCTTTCCTTTAGGAGGAGATCCGAAAATTCTTGCCGGCTGTAAGTCAACTAAACGCCTCTTTTCCAGATTGCCGCATTATGGCAACTGGCTGAAGTATAGAATCTCGATGCTTAATGACACCGAATTTTTTAAAAAAAAGTTACTAGGGGCTAATTAAGTGTTTTTTTTAACGTGGGAGGGTCTGATGAGTTGACGACCTCGGATTCTGATTCATGTTAGCCGACCCCAAATATTTTGGGACTAAGGCTCTGTTGTTGTTGTTGTTGTTGTTGTTGTTGTGGGAGGGTGTCAAGTACATAACATCAAGGGTATAACACTCTTCTAGAAAAACACATTGAGGGCACGGGGTGTATTGTGTATATATGGAGAAGGAGAGGTATTCTTAAAAGGGTGTCAATGACTCGATGTTGTATCTTTGTTTATCAGTTCCACCAAGCTCAAGTGATCCTAAGTTTGGTAGTGGTGGCGGTGGTGTCTTAAGACTAGCATCGTTCACTTACTATTTCAAGATTTCGCTTGCAGTTTTCTCCCTATATATAGTCACGTTTTTTCTCCACCGCTTTGTGTTGACATGTGTGCAGATATGGTGAAAAACAAGGGTTTCTTGCCTTCAGAACCATCAGAGATACCTATTCAGAGGAATCAAATAAGAGAAATTATATTTTCCTTGCTACCTGCTTGCAAGGAGCCTGATCCTGAAACCGATGTTCCTTTTAATGCCGAAGCTATAATTGCGAATCCACCAGCCTATGGTTAGACTTAGATTTCTTACCTCTTTCGAGAAAATTTCTATATGTTTGTACATGCATATAGAAACATGGACATATCCCGAAACTCTTACTTGACAATCGATAGGTTTTGCTTGATCGGTCATATAAAACTTATTCTGTACTCTTTCGATTATTTATAATGCATGCTTCCTCGCTCTACTTGGTGAACCCTGTGATGCTTTGAATTGTTTCCTTGACCACTTGTTCATTCCGTTTCAGGACATACCCATGTTGCCGAGGCACTGAAAATACCAATTCACATATTCTTTACAATGCCTTGGACGTACGTATCTATCATATTAGATATCGTTTCCGTGATTATTCTTACATATATCAGCCGGAAACACATTGATTTCTCTGCTGTTTCCGTGCAGGCCCACTAACGAATTTCCACACCCTCTGTCCCGTGTGAGACAGCATGTTGCTTATAGAGTGAGTATCGATTTTGCTAGCATGTAACACTGATCCCAGATTATGTTGACCTCATTTCATCGCTTATAGAGTGAGTCTTGATTGTTTCAGCTTTCATACCAAGTTGTCGATGTAATGATATGGCTTGGAATACGGGACATGATAAATGAATTCCGGAAAAAAAAGCTGAAGCTGAGACCTATTACTTACTTGAGTCCTTCGTATAGTTCTCCACTCGACATTCCGTATGGATATATTTGGAGCCCACATCTTGTTCCTAAACCCAAAGGTCAGCGTGTCGTACTTTTGCCAGATGCACCATTGTTTATTATTATATGCTTACAACCTATGTTACTCAGACTCTTATAAGAGGTGTCGGTCCGACACAGTTATTTTGTGCAAAATTTCCAATTTTTTCTGTCGAAACTGAAGTATCAAAGTATCGTGTCGACACGGCACCCAAGTGAAGTATCGGAATAACATAGAGTTACAACTTAATTCGACATTCTCGCTGATATAATATAATTGCCATGCAGATTGGGGGCCCAAGATTGATGTAGTCGGTTTCTGTTTTCTTGACCTCGCTTCTAATTACAAACCCCCAGAAGATCTCACGGAGTGGCTCGGAAAAGGCCAAAAACCAATCTATATCGGATTTGGAAGTCTGGTGAGCATCTACTCCAAATTCTAAATCAGCTAAACTGTTTCGTAGACGGATTTATTAATGTACAATGTTCCTGAATTCGAGTTTCTGAATAACTCATTAAACTGATTTAAATAAAACAATATACCGTGTTCTTGATACAATTGTCTTTGTACAGGCTTCCTCTAGCTCTTTATTGATCATACCAAATATAATGACGATTGACGAATACTCTGTTTTTTTTTTTTTTTTTTTTTTTTTTTCCTGAATGCAATATATCGATGTGCATTTTTCTGAAATTATAACAGCCTGTCCAAGAACCAGAGAAAATGACCAAGACCATTGTACGAGCTCTAGAACTAACCGAACAGAGAGGAATCATCAACAAAGGCTGGGGTGGTCTTGGCAATTGTACGTCGTTTATTTTTTTTTTCCCATTATTCCTGCATTTCTGTTCAAATAAAAATATTTCTCACGTCTCCTACGCTTCCAAAGACTAGATGAATTTATGTACGGAGTAATTTTTTTAATTTTTAAAATTTATTTTTTTACGTTTTGTGCAAAGGAAACCGTGTACCCTTAATTAATGATGAAGTTAAAGAAGTAAAATGAAAATATTTACTGAGTGATCGGAATCTAAACTATTTTTTTTACCCGCTTTGATTTCCAGTGGCGGAACCTAAGGATTTTATTTACTTGTTGGACAATGTTCCTCACGACTGGCTCTTCTTGCAGTGTGCGGCCGTGGTAAGATTTCTTCAGTATACATTCAAACTCTGCATGTTTCTTTTGATAACTACGTCTCGATCATTTGTTTATTTTTGATTCAAATACTCATAAATATTATAAAAGGTAAATAAATGTCTGAGACGGAAATACTACATTACATCCTCTGCCCCGTTTAGAGATTTACATATGTGTCGGCTTTTGGCTACACCGACTTTCTATTCGTATATACTTCCACCCAATTTTAATTTCCTTCCTAAAGTAGACCATTTTTTTCACACTTTTTTTTTTAGTATTTTTATTTACTAATTTGTTTTTAATACAAAAAAAACCTATTATTATAAAAAAAACATACGAGTATTAGTATTATTTACTTATTATTTTTATTGACGAACTTGATATTATTGTCTCAATATTATTTTTAATTTGTTTTTATTTCCTTTAAAAACTTATTATTATTAACGCTTTCAACTAATTTTGTATTTAAAACTGTAATTTTTTTTTTTATTATTTTATTGTATTGTCCGGCTTCCTTTTTTTTTTGGATGACGACTTCAGATAATTGATAGATTCATGATAGCCGTCCCCAAATCTTTTTGGGACTAAGACTCTGTTGTTGTTGTTGTTGTTGTTGTTGTTGTATTCTCAGGTGCATCACGGTGGTGCTGGTACTACCGCTGCTGGTCTTAAAGCCGCGGTAATTATCTATCTACTTCGCATGATATACGTATCTTCTAGTCTATTATCACACACACACTTATTATCGAGAATTTCCAACCAGTGTCCAACTACAATCGTGCCCTTTTTTGGTGACCAACCCTTCTGGGGAGAACGCGTGAACGAAAAAGGCGTTGGTCCTCCACCACTCGCAATCGAGGATTTTTGTCTTGAGAAACTTATTTCTGCCATACGCTTCATGCAGGATCCCAAGGTAAATTATACCGTGTTTTTGAGTTGTGTTACTCAGATTCTTCTACGAGGTATCGTGTCGGGCATAGTGATTTTGGACAAAACTTTCAATTTTTTCGGTAATAATAATTAGAGCCGGTAAAAAATGACACGACACGTAATAAACGGGTTTGGGTTGAGGGTTGATGACCCATTTATGTAAGTGGGCCGACACGAACACGACACGAGATTTAATTGGGTCGGGTTTGGGTTGAGGTCCCAAAACACGAACCTGACACGAATAACCTGTTTATTAAATTAGTCTGAATATTTTTAACCATTTTAAACTTTAATACTCCCTCCGTTCCAATGAATTGTTTGCCTTTGATTTTGTCACCAAGGGCAAGGGAGCCAATGAGGGAGTGCCATGTGGAGCAAAACTCATGAGATTGGTCAAATTACATATAAAAAGCATTCCTAAAATAGAAAGGCAAACAATTCATTGAGACGTCCCAATATGGAATAGGCAAACAATTCATTGGGACGGAGGGAGTATGTTAATACTTTCCAAATATAGACATACATACACGAAAACACGACACGAAATAAATGGGTTTGGGTTGCGGCTTAATGACCAATTTATGTAAGTGGGTCTACAAGAACACGACACGAAACTTAAATGGGTCGGGTTTGGGTTGAGGGATTCGTGACCCGTTTACCAATGACACGAACACGAACATGACATGACACGACCCGATCTGTTTGTCAGGTCTAATAATAATAATGAAGAACTATCTGACGTCCCGATCCTCGATGTTACTTACTGTATAAAATGTAGGTGAAGCAACGAGCTGTCGAACTGGCAAAGGAACTAGAGAATGAAGACGGAGTCACAGGAGCCGTGAACGCATTCTACAAACAGTTTCCTCGAAAGAAAGACGAACCGGAGGAGGATCTCACCGAGTCAAATAGGCCACATAGACTGTCTATACGAGGCTGTTTTATGGGTTCACATGCCTCGCAATAATTCCGTTTACCCGTCTGATCGACCGTCTTCTCCTCCTACAACTAACCAACTGGCATGGTGAGTAGTACTCGACAACTCTATCGACATTTTCTCATAATATCATGCTGTTTTTATTTTATTTTTGGCTGACTGGAAATTGAGAATTAAAATAAATAAAATAAAATAAAAAATAAAATGTAGGTCTATATTAATTCGCTTCATGTATTTTGAGGAAATGGAAAAAATAAATAAATTGTTTGAACATAAAATTCATTTTAATATCCTTATATTCCAATTAGAGGATTATACAACCAGTTGTACATAGCTCTAGGTACAACTGGTTTTAAGATTTTGAGTTTTATCACAAAGATTTCGAGTTTTGCTGTAAACTTTATGTAAACTTTCTGAGCTTTAATGTAAAGTTGTCGATTTAAATCACATAAATGTTTAAGCTCAAAAACTTACAACTCAGCTCAGAAACTTTTATAAGCTCAATAAATATACACAAAAGCTCAAAAACTTTGCCCTTATAAAAGCTCAATGTTATTGTACAACTAGGTGTATAATTCTATTTTCCCTTATATTCAAACTTTATTAAAAAAAAGTAACTGATTAATAGTTTATATTTTAAATAATTTATAAAGTTAGTATTTTTGGCCGACTGGAAATAAAGAATTTTAAAAAAATAAAAATAAAATCAAATGTAGGTCTATATTAATTCTCTTCACGTATTTTGAGGAAATGGAAAAAATAAATTAAATTGTTTGAACATAAAATTCATTTTAATATATCCTTATATTCAAACTTTATTAAAAAAAAAGTAATTGATTAATAGTTCATATTTTAAATAATATATAAAGTTAGTACAACGATATTTTTCCCGATAATTTTTTAGTTTTAACATCGAAAAATTACATATAACCTAACTTTTTTTAAAAGCTCGGGAAAAATATACGTAAGCTCAATTGTGCGGATGTTTCCTTTAAAAGAATGTAGGTCTATATTAATTCTCTTCACGTATTATGAGGAAATGAAAAATGGGAAAAAAAATAAAAATTGTTTGAACATAAAATTTATTTTAATATTCTTATATTCAAACTTTATTAAAAAAAAAGTAACTGAATAATACTAGTTCATATTTTAAATATTTTGAATAATTTATAAAGTTTGTACAACGATATTTTTCTCAATAATTTTTTAGTTTTAACGTCAAAAAATTACATATAACCTAATTTTTTTTTAAAAGCTCGGGAAATATATACGTAAGCTCAATTAAATTGTTTGAACATAAAATTCATTTTAATATCCTTATATTCAAACTTTATTAAAAAAAGTAACTGATTAATAGTTTATATTTTAAATAATTTATAAAGTTAGTACAACGATATTTTTCCCAATAATTTTTTAGTTTTAACGTCAAAAAATTACATATAACCTAATTTTTTTTAAAAGCTCGGGAAAAATATACGTAAGCTCAATTAGATACAACTATTGGTATAATTTTATTTTATTTTTCTGGAAAAACACGAGAAATTATTCAGAATCCGAAAACTTTGTGGCGGATATATCTCGGTGATATTTTGATGGAGAATCGAGCGGTTAATATACATATATTTTGTTCTCTAATTTTATTTTTTCCGGTACAGATTGACGAGGTTGTATATTTACACCGATGCAAGGATAATGTACTTGTTCTTTAGTGAGTAGTAGTGACTAGTGACCGTAAACGAGACTATATATATATATATACACCGTCAACAAATCTTGTTTTTGACGGTATATGACGGTCACATACAAGTTTCCGATACAACGATGCTATTTTTTACGAGTATTTATGTAGAGTATATGATTAGTGTTTGTTTGTTAGTTTAAAGTCTTATAGTACCGAGTTTTGTTCTTAAGACGGTTGTAACTCGGTTTAATCTGATTATGTAATTTTTACCGGTTTGTAACTCTGGACTTTTTAAGGACCTTGTATGATTGTCTGAATGTGATGATTATTCTTAATTACTCGTATATTCCGTCTTATAGCGAATAATACTTTGCACATTTCCAAAAAATAAATAAAAAATCATTTAGAGAGAAATTTTGGGAAAAAATTACCAGAAACTGACGATTTTATTCTTAATTACTTGTATATCCCAGTAGTATAACGAATAGTAATACTTTGCAAATTTACGTTAAAAAAAAGACATTTTTCATTTAGAGATTAATCTCGAGAAAAAATTACCAGAAAGTGATGATTTTTCTTATTACTCGTGTATTCTGTCTTATAAAGAGTAAATTTACGTTAAAAAAAGGCATTTTTCATCTAGAGAGAAATCTCAGGAAAAAATTATCAGAAAGTGACGATTATTCTTAATTACTCGCATATTCCATCTTATAAAAGTGGTACGAGTAATAATTTGCACATTTACAGAAAAAAAAAAGGCATTTTTCATTTAGAGAGAATTCGGTGAACAGATTGTCATAATGTGACGATTATTCTTAATTTACTCGTATATTCCGTCTTATAATGAATAATTCTTTTGCACATTTACAAAAAAAAGAAGGCATTTTTTCAATTAGAGAGAATTCTCGGGTACAAATTGTCATAATGTGACGATTATTCTTAATTTACTCTTATATTCCGTCTTATAATGAATAATACTTTTGCACATTTACAAAAAAAAATCATTTAGAGAGAAATTTCGGGAAAAAATTACCAGAAAGTGACAATTATTCTTAATTACTCATATATTCCGTCTTATAACGAATAGTACTTTTTGCACATTTACAAAAAAAGAAGGCATTTTTTTCGATTAGAGAGAATTCTCGGGAACAAATTGCCAGAATGCGACAATTTTTCGTCATTACTCGGTATATATATATATATATATAGAAGTATAAAGAATTAAACATACCTTGCACATTTACAAAACAATGCAGTAGTTTTCCCCTTTTACAATTTTTCCTATACTTCTGAGGTTACTGCATCGACATCTGCAGATGAATTGGTCTCGACCACCGGGATTCCGATTGTTGGAACTTGATACGTTCTCCGTCTTGCCTTCATTACCAACCCATTTGTTGTATGTATCGTCGCCCCTGTCGTCATCTTTACCTGTAAATGTATGGATTGAAACCGAGTATTATTCAGTTGGCAACCATTTTAATTTTAACATCCAATTTTTCTTTTAAAAAAAAAAAAGTTATCCATCCCCTTTATACTAAAAGGATAACACTAGCTTATCTGTCATCCTAACATAGAAATTTTTTCCTCCAAGCTTTCAGTTCTCAATTATGGAAACAAATAATTAAGAGAATAAATCAACAATTAATTTATATTTAATTTATAAAATCTTAGTATACAAATTACTTTTTTAGTTTTTATGATAAATCACAAAAATTGAAAAATATAAATAAAAAAATACAAATATTTATTTAAATAATATTTGACGTGTTTAATTAAAAGAGGAAATAATTAAATATATCAACTAAAAGAGTAAGTCAATTTCCTCTTTATAAACCTATTCATTTTTTTTCACAAAAAAAACCTATTTATTTTATATTAATACTAATAAGTAATGTAACATATTTTCATGTTAAACACTAAGTGATACATTAACAATTTTAATTTTAATTATTGATTATTAATATTATAGCATTAATTTAAAACAATGCAATTGCATGGGATCTATTCTAGTATTTTTATTAATTCCTTAGTAAATCTATGATTTTCTTAACATTTCCCCATCTATTTTTCATGTTTTTTTTCCCATTATTAGTTCTCGTTCACAAATTGCTCTTATTAATGCTGTATATTACTCCCTCCCATCCATTCAATTTTTTACACTTACTAAAAATGGATAATCCAATCAATCTTTACCTTCCTCTTTTGGCAAAAGACTTTACCATATAACTCTCGTATCTTTCCTCTATTTACACAAAATACCACAACTTTTTCCTTACTTTAAATTTGGTGGACCCAAAAAACCATTTGATTTACCAATAATACCCTTACTTTTACCACATTTCAAGTTGTGAAACCCCCCATGTAAAGCATTGAATGGATGGGAGGGAGTATTCATCTACACCAAAAAACTAAAGTTTAAAACGGGTCAAGTACTGCCTAAGTGCCTAATATAGATACTTAGATAGGTAGGTAGGCGAAGTGCCATTATTTGACCTATTTCATGGTGTTTATGAGTTGGGACGAATGCCAAAGTCGTAAACAAGTTTTTGGTCTTGCTCTTAGGCAGTGGACTAATTTCGACCTAGGTATCAGATAAAGGCAGATGTCTTACAGGAGGTGCATCAGGCGCCAACTGAAAGTCGAATCGTCTGACAAGCATAGCCAATGCTACCACGTTCTGCATATATTTGATTGGATTACGGAAAAAAAAAAACGTATCTAATATCAAACATAATTCTGGAAAGTTAAATGTTGTATAAAGTTAGATGTTGTATATTACCTCATAGGAAGCAAACATGTCTCCTATACATTTCCGAGGACCGCCACCAAACGGCAAATATCTGTCACCGTAAAAAAAATAAAAAAAAAAAAGTAAAAAAAATAAATAAGTTTCAAACTCGAAATAAAGTGGAAAGCGTTAATAATACTCTCTCCGTTCCAATGAATTGTTTGCCTTTCCTTTTGACACCAAGGGTAAGAGATCCAATGAGGAGGTGACATGTGGAGCAAAACTAATGAGAAGGGTCAAATTGCATATAAAAAGCATTCTTAAAATAGAAAGGCAAACAATTCATTGAGACGCCCCAATATGGAATAGGCAAACAATTCATTGGAATGGAGGGAGTAAACATTTAAAGGATTTCCGAGTCATTGAAGATACAGAGTACTAATATATATGGAGTAGAAGCGTACCTAAATTCTTGGTTGGTTTCATTTGGTGACGGTCCGTCTAACGGCCATCTTTCGGGATTGAATTTATCAACATCGTCCCATAGACTTGGACTACGATGCAAGTTCCAAACCGATATGAAAATGTCTTCGTTTCTGCAACAAATTCACCTCAAAAAACTCAAAATATTACGTAGAAAAACAAAGAAATCAATCAACAAGATCACAGAAAAATACCGACTTTCTTATTGGATATGATCCGAGAACGTCTTCTTGAATAGAACGTCGGATTAGTACGGGGGGTTGCGGGTAAAGCCTCAACGACTGCATAAAAAAAAAAAAAATAATAATAATAATAATAATAATATATAATAATATTAATTTAAACTTCATTTTGATTCATCAATAAAATTCTCCTTATAATAATAATAATAATAATAATAATAATATTAATTTAAACTCCAGATAGTATCTCGGCTACCCACTAACTTCTTGTAATTTGTTTCGTTATTAATACAAGTTCCGGTTTTTATAATAATAATAATAATAATAATAATAATAATAATAATAATAATTAAATGTCAATAATTGGCCTTTAGAATATAAGATAGGCGGACGTGTAAAAAGCTCATACTTCGCTGATGACTCGACTTGAGTATTTAAGGTTCTTCAAGTCTGCAATTGTTGGAAACCGATCTCCCAAAACCATATCCACCTATGAATAATTACGTAGTTCAAGAATCAAGAGTAAGTTCGACATCTAAAAATGTAGAAAATCGAATACCCTTTTCATTAAAAAAAGAAGAAGAAGAAGAATTGAATTACCTCATTTTGAAGCTTCGACATAACTTCCGGGTTCTGTAGTCGGAAAAAAAAAAAGATAATGGTCATGCGATGCGATACAAAGTACAAACATATTGATAATTTTTGTACTGTATTATCGTTCAAAAGTCTTTCACCAAATTAAATTTTAAAAATTAAGTTAATTTATTTATTAAGTTGATTTATTTATTTATTAAATTAAATTTTAAAAATTAAGTTAATTTATTTATTAAGTTGATTTATTTATTTATTAAATTAAATTTTAAAAATCAAGTTAATTTATTTATTTATTAATTAAGTCTTTCACCAAATATTAAGTTAATTTATTTATTTTCTAACCCTCTAAAAAAATTATTAACGCTTTAACTTCATTTTCAGCTTGAAACTCTTTTATTTTTATTTTATTTATGTATTTATCATTTATTTATTATTTTTTAATAGAGACGATTTCAGATCATGATTCATGTTAGCCGATCCCAAATCTTTTTGGGACTAAGGCTCTGATGTTCTAGTTGAAGCCATATCGAAGACCGTGTAGTTAAACGAGGGAGAAAACGGGAAAATGGAGGGAGTACTAAGAGTCGAAATTGCATTACCTGCGAGAGAAGATAGAATGTCCACGTCAATACAGCTGCCGATGTTTCATGACCAGCAATTAGTAACGTCATCAAGTCGTCACGTAGCTGCTTACTGGTAACCTACATATAGAATTCAACGAAACTCTTTAAGATTTGGGGTCGGCTAACCTGAATCAATATCCAAAGTCGTCATCCAACAAAATAATAAATAAAAGGAAAATGATAAATACAGCTCTAAGAGGAAATAATTTTTCAATACATGCATTAATTGCATCGATGCATGTGTAATTTGTGCTTCAAATTCTATGTTTATACTAAATTTGGAAGCTTTTAATGCCTTACATACAACCCTATGGGTTGTATTTAACATAACCGTAAATAAAAATAATAAAATAATAAAATGGAAGGCAAACAATATGATAAAATAATAATAAAAATACAGTTTCAAATGCAAAATTACGTCGTCTCCTGATGCGAGAAGAAAATGGAGAATACTCGGGTCTTGTTCGTTCATATACTCCTCGTGAAATTGCAACTCTTCTTCATCTACCATTCTCTGCACATGTACATATATGTCGACATTTCAAGACCGATACTTCAATTTAGACCAAAAAAAATTGAAACTTTTTGCCCAAAATAGCCATGTCAGACACGACACCTGGTAGAAGAAAATTCCAAGATAAAACGTGTTTTCACGGACTTTACCTTGCAGATTGCGATCAAATCGTTAAGTACATCGTTTATCAGCTTGAGTGATGCATTGACTTTTTTGAGGCGAGGGGATATGTCCTTCCAAATAGGTATCTCCCATACCGGGATTGGTGCTGTACTTCGATCCTCAGCTTCCCTCAAAACTGTGTATACGGCCTGGTCTAGGAAAAGGTATGAAGCTAATTTAATATTAAAAAAGTAGAACGGGCAAAGGCGTTGACCAGGTCGGGTTCAGGTCAAGTCATTTCGGGCAGGTCAAGTCAGGTCGGGTTCAGGTCAAGTCATTTCGGGCAGGTCGAGTCAGGTCATTTCGGGTTCAGGTCGAGTCATTTCGAGCAGGTCGAGTCAGGTCATTTTGGATTCAGTTCACTTTTTTTTTTAGGGACATGAGTTTTTACGCGGCCGTAAACATTCGGTCTAGGCAGTAATTATTGTGTACAACCGTTTTGCACAATGCGACAATAGTAAAAATTTGTAATTTATGATAAAAAGTAACCCTTTTAAGTTACTCCCTTCGTTCCAATGAATTGTTTGCCTTTGGTTTTGGCACCAAGGGAAAGAGATCCAATTAGGATGTGACATGTGGAGCCAAGGATCAAATTACATGTAAAAAAACATTCCTAAAATAGAAAGGCAAACAATTCATCGAGACGTCCCAATATGGAATAGGCAAACAATTCATTGGGACGGAGGGAGTAGTTAGTTACCGTTTTCATATAAATAGTTACCACATTTTCATATCAAAAAGTAGTCACTATTTAACCTAACATGGTCACTAAATAACCTAAAGTGGTAACATTTTACCGTAAATTCCTAGTTTTAAGGCCCGTCGTACTGTACAACGCTTGTATACTATAATTTGTGGTTCAGGTTAGGTCGGTTCAATTCGGATTACGAGTCAATCGTGGGGTGTTATTCGGGTCGGGTCGGGTCATTTTTCCAGGTGTATATTGAAAGGCGGGGTGAAACAAAAAAGACAAGCAAGTAGAAGGAAAAAGTCGTCAACATACCTCGACAATGCCGGTATCATTAGTCAAAGAATCGAAATCATAGTTAAACACGGCTTTTCCGATAATGTCAAGGGTTAAACGTGAAAAAAGTGATTCCATTTCAACTGATTCTCCACTCGCTGCAGCGACGTCTAACTTCTTGCAAAGCCGATCAGTGGCTTGGCTAAAGAGGTTAATCATGGCTGTCACAAACTGAAAAACAATATCAGTGTCCTACACATAGGAGTACATCTTCCCAAAAAATTTGGGACGGTACTGATTATCAGTGTCCTACACAAAGGAGTACATCTTCCCGAGAATTTTGTATATACCCAACAAATTTGGGACGGTACTGATTATCAGTGTCCTACACAAAGGAGTGCATCTTCCCAAGAATTTGGTATATACCCAACAAATTTGGGATGGTACCCTACAAATTTGGGACGGTATTGATTATCGAAGTTTTAAGGACTACCTTCTGATGTAATGCAGGAACTATAACACGTCTAATCAGTGTCCTACACAAAGGAGTACATCTTCCCAAGAATTTGATATATACCCAACAAATTTGGGATGGTACCCTACAAATTTGGGACGGTATTGATTATCGAAGTTTTAAGGACTACCTTCTGATGTAATGCAGGAACTATAACACGTCTAATCAGTGTCCTACACAAAGGAGTACATCTTCCCAAGAATTTGATATATACCCAACAAATTTGGGATGGTACCCTACAAATTTGGGACGGTATTGATTATCGAAGTTTTAAGGACTACCTTCTGATGTAATGCAGGAACTATAACACGTCTAATCAGTGTCCTACACATAGGAGTACATCTTCCCAAGAATTTGGTATATACCCAACAAATTTGGGATGGTACCCTACAAATTTGGGACGGTATTGATTATCGAAGTTTTAAGGACTACCTTCTGATGTAATGCAGGAACTATAACACGTCTAATCAGTGTCCTACACATAGGAGTACATCTTCCCAAGAATTTGGTATATACCCAACAAATTTGGGATGGTACCCTACAAATTTGGGACGGTATTGATTATCGAAGTTTTAAGGACTACCTTCTGATGTAATGCAGGAACTATAACACATCTAATCAGTGTCCTACACATAGGAGTACATCTTCCCAAGAATTTGGTATATACCCAACAAATATGGGATGGTACCCTACAAATTTGGGACGGTATTGATTATCGAAGTTTTAAGGACTACCTTCTGATGTAATGCAGGAACTATAACACATCTAATCAGTGTCCTACACAAAGGAGTACATCTTCCCAAGAATTTGGTATATACCCAACAAATTTGGGATGGTACCCTACAAATTTGGGAAGGTATTGATTATCGAAGTTTTAAGGACTACCTTCTGATGTAATGCAGGAACTATAACACGTCTTCGCATGCGCCATACCTCCCCGTCAGCTGGAATGAGACCTTTCCCCATCACGAACTCCAAAATCTCGGCTAAGATACCCTGATCAAAGAATCGGGATTAAGAGTTAAGACACTGGCCTTCATGGTTGTAAGTTTGCTCAGAAAACTCGTTGACTATACCGCTTACCTTAGAGTATGACTTAGAGTTGTCCTTCAAGATGTGCTTTACGATCTTAGGATCAGAAACAATAAGAAACGACTGCAATAACGACAAAACCCGTTTTTTTTAGTCAGAATATGAAGTAATGAAGTGAGGGCAAAAAAAATGAAGTCAAAATCCGACCTTTGGGCCAAAGTTGAGTCGGAATATTCCACCGTAGGTGAGGTAGAGTTCATACAATGGCAAAAAGAAGGCTTCGCTTCGAATGGCACCGATGTCCCCTTTTGCCTCGGGAATCCTAGAGAACTTTTCGAATTCTTCGAAGGGCTTGAATATGAAATCCAAAACGGGTGGTGGTAGTCCGAGTTTTGATAGGTCATTTTTTAGGGCGAGAGGGGAACTGTATTCAAGGAAGAGCATAGAGAAAGACTTAATATCTGATCGAGAAGGTCTCTTGAGAGACGATCTCTCATTAACTTTACTGAAAGACCAAGTACAAATGGAAGTAACAACCTGATAGAAATAGGTACGATTAACATAAAAGAGTATACAAATATAAAGATGGTACGTTTGTTATAAAAACAGGTACAAAACAAAGTTATCATTTAAGGGTACAAATAGTACATAGAGTGGTATCGAAGAATGGTCTCTCAATAAGTTATTGAGAGACCGTCTCTTCCAAGATTTTGTTTATCTGATTTGGGGTCGGCTAACATGAATCAATATCTGAAGTCGTCATCCAACAAGATTCATAGCATTCAAATTCGGTAGGTAAAGAGGTAGGAGTAGTATTAATTACCTAGATTGTTTCACGGTGAATTTACCGGAGGCAATCTTGGCGGACAACTCGGCACGTCGCTTCTGCTCTTCATTAATTGGGTCGGGTCTAGACCCGTTTGAAGATGAGCAAGTAATCAAGCTCCATTTACATGTACCTGAAACCCCCATCAAAAACCCAATAAACAATGACAACCCACATCAAATTCAACACGAAAGATCGAAATTTGAGCAAAAAAACAAGTACTCCCTCCGTTCCAATAAATTGTTTGCCTATTCCATATTGGATTGACTCAATGAATTGTTTGCCTTTCTATTTTAGGAAAGCTTTTTATATGTAATTTGACCTTGACTCCACATGTCAGTTCTCCATTGGTTCTCTTTCCCTTGGTGCCAAAAGCAAAGTCAAACAATTCATGGAAACGGAGGGAGTAGTACTTAAATAAACTCATCATTTGATGATTTAAGAACAACACACAAAAATACTCGTATCTATGTTACTCCGACACTTCACTTGGGTGTTGTGTTATGTGTTTGACACTTCGATACTTCAGTTTAGACTAAAAAAATAGGAATTTTGCGGAAAATAGATATGTTGGACACGACACCTTGGAGAAGAGTTTGAGTATCAATGTATTATACTCCCTCCGTCCCAATGAATTGTTTGCCTATTCCATATTGGGGCGTCTCAATGAATTGTTTGCCTTTCTATTTTAGGAATGTTTTTTATATGTAATTTGATCATTCTCATGAGTTTTGCTCTACATGTCACTCACTCATTGGTTCCCTTAACCTTGGTGCTAAAAGAAAGGCAAACAATTCATTGGAACGGAGGGAGTAGAAAAATAGACAAACCCAACTCAAATTCAACCCAAATGATCAAAATTTAAGCAAAAAATAACTAAAATTAACTAACATTTGATGATTTATGAACAACCCAACAAAAATTAAACATAATTAGCATAAAACAATGACAACCCCACATCAAATTCAACACCAAAAAAAATCAAAATTTAAGCCCAAAAAAATAAAAATAAATTAAAATGAAACTCACCAATTGATGATTTAAGAGCAACCCACAAGAAATACACACATTTTGCAGCAAACAATGATCAAATGGGTCGTATTTGACCCGTTATAAGTTTATGATGGATAATTCCATCACAAACGAGAATTTGTTATGAACAATGATAAGTTGATAACCCCAACTCAGATTAAACCCAAATTACCAAAATTTAAGCAAAAAAAAAAACAAGTAAATTAATTCAATATTTGATGAATGAAGAACAACTACAAATCAATGACAACCCACATCAAATTCAACACAAAAAAAATAAAAAAAAATTAAAATCAAAATTTTACAATAAAAACAAGTAAAAAAAAAACTCACCATTTGATGAATTAAGAGGAAATGATCGAGAAAAAGAGGGAAATTTAATGGAATTAATTGATTTAAGCTGCTTAAATTGAAGATTATGAGATTGAGCTGATGAAGGAGAAGGGGAAAAGATAGCAGAAACGTGGGAAGCCATGAAACTACAGAAATCTAAACTATAGTAATGAAGAACATGGAATTAAATCAAGGGTTTTTGAATTTTTTTTGATTTTTTTGATTTTTTTTTTTGTGACATTGAAATTGTGTGTATGTGAATTGAGTACTTGGAAATGGTAGATAACGTGAAATTGATTTGTACGATTGTTTTTGCACCTGAGGATTTGGAACGGTCTGGATCGGACTGGACCGGGCACATACAGAATCGAGTTTCGTGTCTCTAAAATTTTTGGTGATCGGTTTTTGGTCTGGTCCACGTATTTTTTTTATTTTTTTTCCCAAATTTAGTCTATTTTTTCGATCTGGTCTGGTCAAAACCCAAAAAAACGGACCTAAGATGGTTCGGGTCTGGTCCGGGTCCGGGTCCGATTCTAATCGGTCTGGTCTTTGGGTTTGGGTTTGGGTTTTTGGAGTGACCGGTGCTCGGGCCAGTTAGATCCGAGTTTGCACCGATGAACCCCTCCTAACCCGAGCTTGTTAAATTTGAGCTCATAAACAACTCGCGAGAGATAAAACGTGAGTTCGAGCCGAATTTGAATCTAACTTAACCCCATATAAAACCGTAATTATTGTGTACAACCGTTGTACCATGCGACAGTAGTAAAAGTTTGCAACTTATGATAAAAAATGACCATTTTAAGTTAGTTAGTTACCACTTTCAGATAAATAGTTACCACTTTTTCATATTAAAATGTGATCACTATTTAACTTTGATCACTAAATAACGATGACTTTTTACCATAAATTAGATTCGTCGTACGGTACAACAGTTAATATGTAGTAGGGAGTATTAACTAACCGATAAATATAGTTAATATACCGAAAGTTTGTGAAAATTACATACCGAAAGTAATCAACATTACCAAAAAAAAAAAACTTAGAAAACACGGTCCCTCGACCCTGGACACCATTAACAATAGACTAATTTAGTGTAAGACGATTTCTCATAATACTGAATAATACTCCGTACCTACTCGATCGAGATTCGAGAACACCACAAAAATCTATATAACCTAAAAAAAAACATCAACATCTCATGTTTTTTTTTCGAATGTTCTAATAATCACCAGATTTCGATACTAATTTAGTGTAAGACGATTTCTTAGTTTCATTTCTTCCAGAGCTTCACCCACTCGACCATGGCATCTGCAGCCTGACCATAAACCGAGTTTTTCTCAACCCCGAACTTCTCGTTCACCATCTTCGCTATCTCCACCACACACGCCTCGGCATTCATGGCTTCTGCAGGCAGTTTAATGTTCTCGAAGAACGGAACGACGTCCTCCATCAACTTCACACCTTCCCACTCTTTCTTCAAGCTCTCGACTGCGTTCCCCCGTTCCTCCCTCCACACGTATGGCAACCCGGTTTTGACTCCGATCTTGAGGTGATCACATACCGCCTTTGCACACAACCCCGTGAACACGTCCTCCATCGTCTCCCACCTGAACTTCCCCTCGTTCGCGAGCTTCAACCCCGGGAACAATGCCGGGCCGATGAGTTCACGGTTGAACCCGATGTTGGCCCCACTTATGGCCACCATCGCCTTGGTGGGGACCGTCATGACCGCGTCAACATACTTGGTATTCCGCTGACTCGGTTTGAGCGCTTGAGTTGGTGCGTCCAAGTCCGCGAAATTCAACCATAGCCCACATGATACACCACACGGGACACCCTCTCGCATGCTAAACGGGTATCCACGGACAAAGTCCGCCCCCTTGCGATACGGGTCATATAGGGTGTTGAAAAAAAACGGGGTTGACGGAGTTGCAAGGTTGAACAAATGTTGAGCAACGGGATCGACTTGAACCCCGTTATTGTCCTTCGCCGGGACACAATCGTTGTCAATGGAGATAATGTACTTCCTTTTGGAGACGAGGTAGCCATAGTAGCGACACGAGTAACCCGAGAAGAGCTTGGTGGTTAGTGAAGATCCGACCATTTTGTCGATGTGGGCTTTGGTGATTATTTCGACGTTGGTGAGGTCGTTTGGGATCGTTAGGTCGTCTTTTAGGTCGGGGTCTTGGACGATGATCAAATGGTATCGGGAAAATATGGGTTTCCATGCGGTTAGGAAGGATGTGAGGTCGGATTGTAGTGCACCGATGACAATGTCGACTTCGTTGTCTTTGATGTGAGTTTGGGCCATTTTTGGTGTTCGAAATGAAATGATTCAATTTTCGAGGATTTGGTCAGCGAGTTTTGCCTGAAATCATCAATCAGGATTGCATTACATCGAGAATTATCACATTTCCAGAAATCAATCAATCAATCAATCAATCAATCGATCGATCAATCGATGAACAACATGGCAATTTAAGAAACGCGATTTAAATTAAATTAAATTGGATCGAATCAAATTCAATGACAAATGTATCAAACATCACGAAGAATCGCATTTCCAGAAATCGATCAATCAATCAATCGATGAACAGCATAACAATTTAGGAAACGTGTTTTGAATTGAATTGAATCGAATCGAATCAAATCAAATTCAACCAACACAACAAGAAGCAATTGATCAACACCATAACAAATGTATCAAACATCACGGAAGAATCACATTTTTCCAGAAATCAATCGATCGATCAATCAATCGATGAACAGCATAACAATTTAAGAAACGGGTTTAAAATTAAATTAAATCGAATCGAATTGAAACGAATTCAACGCACAACGAGCAATTAATCAACACCATAGCAAATGTATCAGACATCACCAACTATCGGATTTCCAGAAATCAGTTAATCGATTGATCAATCAACACCATAACAAACGAATTTTAAGTTAAATCGAATCGAATCGAATCAAATTCAACCCAACAAATGTATTTGAACAACTAGCTGCAATCAACAACAATAATTTAAATTCAAATTCGAATTCAAATACGAATTAATCACATAAACAAATTACATCAACAACTATCGCATTTCCAGAAATTAATCAATCGATCGATCAATCAATCAAAATCATAACAAACCCATTTTAAATTAATTCAAATCAAATTCAACCCAGCACAAAAAAATGCAAAATCAACAAACATACAAACCAATGAATTCAATCGGTGCGCATAAATGAGAAAACCCTAAATCAACAAAGAAATCAACAATCAAAATGAAGATAATTTCGAATTAAAACGAGAAAAAAGGGAAGAGAATCGTACGATATCAGGATTCAGGAGGAGATGAATGTGAAATTCGAAGAAGAATTATTGATTTATCGGCATTCAATTCGATTCAATTGAAGATATAATCACACATTTTTTTGTTTCGTCCTTTGCTTATTTTGCGCCCACCATTTTTCAATTTCTGCGTGAATTGCGGGGCTTTGGATAATTTGAGAGATCGTCATTTCCGTCTTCTGAGAGATCGTCTTTTTTTTCTTTTTCTTTTTCTTTTTTGAGATCGTCTCTCATTTTGATTTTGAAATAACGTGTTTTAGATCGTTAGAAGTGTTCAAAAAGTAACCCGGACCGGCAAATCGGACTGAAACAGACCGGGCACGTACTGGTCGGCCGGTCCGGTCTCTGGGTCGCAAAAAACTTGGTGACCGGTCCGCGGTCCGGTCTGGTCCGGTCCACATTTTTAAAAAATCAAATTTGTTGTATTTTTACGATCTGGCCTTAAGAGGGTCCGGTCCGAGTTTCTTTGTTAACCGGTCTAGTCCGCGGGTTTAGATTTTTGGGGTTGTCGGTCCGGTTCGGGTTTGGGCTGGTGAACACTCTTGTAGATCGTTGTGTATACACCGACTTTACTATTCGTACATATAATTTGGGACGTACCGATAAAACTAAAATAATACGGAGCACGGAGTAATAATATCGTGAAATCTCTCAGAGGACTTTACATCAGAATCAAGATATATCGTGAAATCAAAGGTAGGATCTCCTCATCAAAAGGTGGAAGAAATAACAATATGAGGTGGAGTTAGCCTAACTAAACCCTATTTTTCCTCCTCTTTCTCCTAAAAAAAAATCTACTTTCCTCAACAATCTGGGGCCTCCATCGATAATTAATCGATGGTAAGCCCCAAAAATTGTTTTAAATTAATCGATGGTAAGCCCCAAAAATTGTTTATTACTCGTATTAGTTAACAAATCTTATTCAATAAAACTCTCTCTTTTATGAGAGTTGTTTTCGTCCTTTATTTCAAGGTTTCTTCCTTTATTTCGAGGTTTCAGTCCTTTATATTAGTATAGGGCCTAGATTTCAAGAACTGTGCAAGATCATGAGAGCAATGGAGTCCCTACGTACGGCGATACAATTGAGGTCAGATCTCGGTCTACTATTTGTCAAAATAGAGAAAGTTCATCATCATGGAGGCTATTTCATCGGGTCTATAGATTCCTTTGCGAAAGGCTGTGTCAATAAACAACGATATATAGAAGACTATGCAGAAGCGCATTATTCTAATAGTGATCTTTGTCTCAATGATGTTATTTATTTATTTTTCACAAATCTGTATTTAGTTCAATTTGACATCGTTTGTAGATGTCGGATGACTTATTATTAATGATATTGATCTTCATTTCAAAAAAAAAAATTAACGATATGAGGTCATGTTGAATCGTCCGATCATGCTTTGAGATCCCTGATTTATAAGAGAAATTGTACTCTTTGAGATCCCTGATTTATAAGAGAAATTGTACTCTTTGGTTTTTATTAGATTTGATTGCAATTATTGACATTCATTGTGAGTGTACTGTCGAACGACGTTCTATTAATGAATTATTCTTCTCGTTCAAAAAAAATTATATCATCAAATCTCGACTTTTACTTATACATAGTTCTTCATGGTACATTCGGAATGGAGTTGGAACTCGTGTTTTCACCCTTTTGCATTTGCTCGAACTTTGCCTTCAAAACATTTACGTGATCGTCAGTAAACGGAAACGCATCGGCCCCAAACGCAGCGACGAGGTGTCGTGTTTCCGTTGATATAGTTTTACCGTTTGGTCCGATAGCTACAAGAAAAGGGATGCCCTTGACTTTAAATCTTCGGGACAAGGACGCCTTCCTTTCGTCGTCACCAAAAGGGACGGCTAACCACGGCATCATTGAGTAGTATTGGTCGAATAAAGATTGATCACGGTCTCTAGAGACGAAAATAATCTCGAAGGCGACATTCTCGTGCTTCGCCTTTATTTTGTGGTAGGTTTCGATGAGCTTTGGTGTAAAACTACGGCACGGAGGACACCAATGGGCCGAAAAATATAAAAGAACGTGTTTTCCGACAAGCTCGGATATTGGTACCTAATGACACCAAACCAATTTTGTTATTACGAAGAACACACTTAGTCGCATTACAAATTGCCAGGGTATAAAACTTAGCTACTGATATCAGTCGCTAAGTCTTTTCTTTAGCGACTGATATCAGTCGCTAAGTTATGTTCATTTTTTTCAAACTTACTCCTACTTGGTCTCTTCGCCTAGCGACTGATATCGGTCGCCCATGTTTTTGTTCGGTCGCTACTGGAGCGACTGACAGTTTTGGTCGCGCGTGTGAGGTCACCATGGGAGTGTTTTCGTGTAGTGTTAACCACTGGGCTAAGACATCTTCGGTGACATCTGAATGAAGTTTACATTATCGGACAAAAAGAATGATTTTTACCTCGGTGCCACGGCGGTCAATGACATAATTTTTATCACCGGAAACTAGAATATCCTCGAGTGCTTGCGACTCGAGCTTGATTTTCTCAATCTCGGAAAGCTCGACCAATCTGTCGGGGGTGAAAGGGTAGGCATGAATACCGTGCTCATCTACAATCTCGACCACACTAGGGTTCAAGGTCGTCCCGTTCGGTCCAATGATGACTAGCCTAGGAACGATCATGAGCTCGAAGTAGCGAGCAAGTTTTTCAATGCGCTCGTCTTTCAAAGGTAATGCAAACCACGGAATCAAATTTAATAATTCTTTTTCGTCGAGTGTGACTTCACTAGTGTTGTTGTGGTTGTCGTCGTCCATGAATATTGACACAATCTCGAAGTTTTCGTCTTTCGCTTTGAGTTTCTTATAGATTCGAGTTAGTTTATCGGTGAACGTGTTGCACGGAGTATACGAGCTTATACAAAAGTAAAGGCCAACCGTCTTTCCTTCGAGCTCCGATACAAGAACCTAGTCAATGTAATAATGTCATAGGTTAAAACAAAATTTCACTTGACAATCTTCAGATACTGAATATTTTTTATTACATCACAATTTAATTTAATTTACTGACGTTGTTTTCAAGCTTTACAATAAAATTATCTAACAATTTGTATTCATGTTTTTAGGCAATGAGAAGATTATACAACCAGCTGTACATACATACCTCTATGTACAACTGATTTTAACATTTTAGCTTTATAACAAAGGTTTCGAGTTTTGCTGTAAACTTTCTGAGCTTCAGTGTAAAGTTGTCGAGTTAAATCACATAAATGTTTATGTTCAAAAACTTATAACTCAGTTCAAAAACTTTTATAAGCTAAATAAATATATACAAAAACTCAAAAACTTTGCTTTGGCTGTACAATAGCGTTGTAAATGATAGTACTGTACAACCAGTGTATAATCCTATTTTTAGTGTTGAGGCGTGAAAAATTTTCACCACATTGTGACACGTGTCATTGATTTTTTTTAGTGGTTTCTCAGTTAGTACATACAGTAGTAGGCAGTAGATTACCTTCTTTCCATCGCTCGACAATACATAATCTCGAGTGCCAAAAACTAGAAGCGATTTCAAGCTTTGAGTTCTTCTCGCCTTTTCTTCTATTTCTTTCAATTCGACGATTCTTTTGGAATTAAACGGGTACGCTTCCACTCGATGTTCCATGACAATTTTCACACCTTTTTCAGTCGAGACTGTCCCGTCTCCGTTAAGAAACACAAGATGAGGGATCCCCAAGAAACCGAAATTACCCTTAATAGACTTGATTGATGTTGAATCGGAAAATGGAATCGCAAGCCATGGCATTTTCGAGAAATAACCTTTGAACGATTCTTCGTCTTTGTCCAAAGAAATGAAGATGATTTCGACATCTCCTTTGGACGAGAGTTGGTTGTAAATATTAATTAAAGTCGGAGTGAATTTACGACACGGTGGGCACCATGAGGCCGAGAAATATAAACCCACATTTTTCCCGATAATATCTTCGATCTTCACCTACAATCATCCCAAATCGATAGAAATCAATAATAAGTTCGAAAGCAAAACTAGAGCTGTTTGGTTGTCTCAAATTTACACAAACGGGGAAGTGAAACTTCTCATGGAATTGACTTTCTACACAGATGTAGGAAGTTGCTTGCCGACATCCCACGTGGTAACTTGCAATTTCCATGAATTAAGTTCAGACATGGCTAGATAACCAAACACTTTTTAAAATGTTCATGAATTAGGAAAGAAGTTTATTTCTCATAATTTGTCTATTTTCCGTGAATTTGCACTTTCCGCATCAACCAAACGAGCCCTAAATTCCCATGGAATTGACTTTCTACACAAATGTAGGAAGTTGCTTGCCGACATCCCAGATCGTAACTTGCAATTTCTATGAATTAAGTTCGCATATAGGTAATCAAACACTTTTTAGAACTTCCCATGAATTAGAAAAGAGAATATTTTCCATGATTTTTAATAATATCCATGAATTTACACTTATCGCATCAATCAAACGAGGTTAAATTTCCACTTTACATGTTAGATCTCCTACTTATTTAGTGGAAAACAGACTCTATTCAAACTCAAAATGCTGAAATAAAAAAAGCTTGTTACAAAAGTTTTTTCTCCAAAATTTTAATTTCATAATTATGAAAACAACTAGTTAAGTAAACAATCAACAATAAACCCATATTTAAAAAATGATAATTATATAAATTATTGTAGTTTTTATGATAAATCATAAGAGGGGGAAAAAGTTCATTTTCTTCATCTTATTTAAATATTTTTTTTACTTAGTTTAATCAAAATTAATTATTCACTTAAATTAATTAAAGTGTATTTTTTCTTCATTTTCAATCTTTTCATGTAATACTAAAACAACGTATTCATTTTCAACAAAAAAAGTTAACATGTTACAAATATTTAAATAGCTTAATTACTTGTTCGTTTAAATACTCACTTTCACATGCAGAAATTATGCAATTGCATGGAATTTATACTAATAAAATTATTACGAGATTGAGAAGAATACCTGATCACCATTGTTGCGGACAACAAAATCTCTCACATTCGAAGAAAGAAGAGAACGTAAATCATGCGAAACTGATTTCGCCATTTTTATCGTTTTTGGTTTTTTTTTAATCGAAATTTTGTTGGTTAGTGATCAAGTGATGTCTTAGAGTGCAAAACTGCACAAGCCTATATATAATTGTAAAAAAAAAAATACAAGAGGGTTTTAAGGATTGTGGTCTTATGAATATGTGGATTATTATAATAGTAAAATGACCCTTAAGTCAAATCTATCAACTAGGATCCTCTGTCCCATTTTTTATACCTCTTCATACATTCTTCGACATATAAGCGATTATCATATTTGTTGTTGTACTTTAAATGTATTCTATCTGTACAATCTGTTCATATGTCGAAAAATATATAAAATGACATATAAATGAGACACAAAAGTGAAACGGATGATCCTTACTGTACAGACTTATGAACTTATGATATAGGATTAGAGACAAGCCATACTAAGAAGGAATTTGCCTAGTGGATTTTGCCAAAGGTCAATAATGCATTTTCATTGGAACTAAAAAGTATCCCTTTTCATTTGATCAATGGATTAAGAGTTTTTTTCTCTTCTATGGCTTATGAGTGGACCAATAGACACTAACACTTATGTTCATGCATGTCTCATTTTTCAATTTTTTTTTTCTTTTAAAATTAGAAAAATGATAAATACAGTTCTAAAGACGGTATATAAGAAACTAAAATACGAAATAGATACTTAATATATGTATTGATTGTATTGATTTATGTGTAATTTAGGCATCAATTACTAAGTTAATACAGTATCATATTAAGAAGGTATTACATGGTTAAATCTAATCCTTAGGGTTATATTTAACATAACCGTTAAAATTAATGTCAATTTACAGGGTCGTCAAATGATTACGGTGAGTTGATTCTAAATATAAAAATGAGGACCCATTTTTATTGCTTCTAAAAAATTGTCCCTTGAAAAAAATAAGGGCTTGTCATAGACTGCAGTAGTTATCGAAGATGTCTTAGTCTAATGATTAAGATTAGGTATCTATTCTACCTCAATGAAAGACCAAATGACAAGCATATTTGGCCGATCGGAAAATGTGGATCGACTCGATTGCCGATTTGTATTGAAAAAACTGGTGGTTTTGGATTCGATTAGTTCAGTTTAACCTCGTTTTTCTTTTGTTCAACGAAGCGCGCACATAGCGTAGTCGTATTACAATATATAAGAGAAAATATTCGAACTCGGGTACCTAGTGCTAACCACTAGGCTAAAGCCCTGTTCTTTTGGACTGAAGTAGGCTGAGTTGGACTAGAGTGAGCTGAACTGAAGTTAGCCAAACCGAACTGATGATGTAGATTGAAATACTGATCAGACAAAATGAGGCTCATGAACCTGAACTAAACTGGAGTCGGTTGAATTGAACTGAACTGAGTCGAGAGAACTGACCCCAAGACATTTTCGGTGAAAACCCGCTTTTGGGACTTCAAAAAGAAAACGAATACATTGAATATTCATATAATTACCGTGAAAACGTCTGACCCGACCCACATTATGAACATGATTAGGGTCCACTATATAAGTGACTAAGTGAGACATAATTTTTGGCGGGCAATCCGATCAACTAACCGCAACGTCAACCTCGAGCATGCAAGCAGCAACAATGGCGATTTCAGATTTGATGAATCAAACTCAATCCATGTCTTCCTCACACTATATTCAACTATACACAAGGTCCGTCACCTTCTTCATCGTCTTTAATCGTTCTCACATCGTCGATTCCGGAATGTTAGCTTCTGAAAAATTCGACACTCAAGTGGTTCTTGATTGAATACTATTTTGTTGTTTTGTCTGATTCCAGTTTTGATTTGATTATTATGCTGATTTGATTGTGTTTTTTTTTGTGCTGGGTGAGATCGATTCTGGAAAAACGTTGTTTCAATCAATTTTAGGGTTTTGTTTTGTTTATATGAGATGATGATTTTGATTCCAGGTTAATTGATTTCTCTAATTCCAGGTTTGATTTGATTATTATGCTGATTTGATTGTGTTTTTTTTTTGTGTTGGATGAGATCGATTCTGGAAAAACGTTGTTTCAATCAATTTTAGGGTTTTGTTTTGTTTATATGAGATGATGATTTTCATTCCAGGTTAATTGCTTTCTCTAATTCCAGGATTTGATTCGGTTATTATGCTGATTTGATTGTACTTTTTTGTGCTGGATGAGATTGATTCTGGAAAAACGTTGTTTCAATCAATTTTTAGGGTTTTATTAGCTTACTCCGTATATGAGATGATGATTGTCATTCCAGGGGCTTGATCTAATTCCAGGTTTGATTAGATTATTATGCTGATTTGAGAGATTGATTCTGGAAAAACGTTGTTTCAATCAATTTTAGGGTTATGCTGATTGTCATTCCAGGGGCTTTATCTAATTCCAGGTTTGATTCGATTATTATGCTGATTTGATTCTGTTTTTTTTTTGTATTGAATGAGATTGATTTTGGAAAAAAACGTAGTTTCAATCAATTTTAGGGTTTTGTTTTGTTTATATGAGATGATATTGTTGTTTTAGGTTAAATGCAGCGTTTTCTATTTTGATTCAATTGATGTAATAACTACGGAGTAATTTGAAGGGTTGAATGAGATTGTTTATGGAAAATCGTCTTCGTAATCGATACTCCTATCAGGTTAATTGCAGAATTTGTCAATTGATTACCATATTCAATACTAGGGTTGTGAATTGTGATAATACACACTGATTCGATTATTGTTGATGGGATTGTGCTAGTAACATCGTAATCTTGAGAACACGCCATAAAAACCTAAATCAATACTCTTCAGTCTTCACGAATTCCTAGATACTATACTTTTCCGTAATATAATCAATTCGAGATGTTTTTTTTGGGTACAAATTAATTCGAGATGTTGAAGAAACCGACCTTAGCTCAGCTGGTAGAGCGAAGGACTGTAGTTGTTTCGACAGAAAAATCCTTAGGTCGCTGGTTCGAATCCGGCAGGTCGGATCTGTATATATTTTTCTTGGATTTTGTGTTATTTAGCCAGTAATTACTGAAGACTAGATGATGACGAAGCAGATTTGATTAATCAAAGTTATATATGTCTTGCTCGCACTATATACAAGTAAAGAGAAGGTCCGTTCTTCATCGTCTCTCTGTTTATTTGCTTCAATTACTCTCATAGTATCGATTCCCCATTTCCCAAAATTAACTCCTGAAAATTCAGTGCTTAAGTCATTTTTGATGGAATATTATGTTGTCATTTCTATAACTGCAGGATTGATTCAATTATTCGGTTGAATTGATTGCTATTTTTTTGAGTGGAATGAGATTGATTCTGGAAAAATGCAGTTTTAATCTGTTTTAGGGTTTTATTAGTTTTACGAGATGATGATTGTGAAAACTAAATGTATGCGTTGCATTATATTGATTCTGGAAAATCTCCTTCTTAATCAATACTATTAGGCTACTTTTAGGATTTGTCATTTTCTCCATTTGAAATTTTAGTTCAATTGAAGTGATCACTAGATAGACTGTTGAAAATAGTTATCCAGTTCAATATTAGGGTTGCAATAACCAGTAAATTAACGAGAACTTTGAATAATACTCCGTACATCCAAAGAGAAAACTCCATAAATCTTAATCTGTACTCTTCATGAATTCCTAAATACTATATTCCATTATATATAATTATTTCGAGAGATTGAAGGAACCGACCTTAGCTCAGTTGATAAAGTGAAGGACTGTAGTTGTTTTGACAGTAATTCCTTCGGTTGCTGGTTCAAATCCTGAAGGTCGGGTTTTTAAATCTTTTTCTTGGGGTTTGTGTAATTTAGCCAAGAATTACTGGAGATTAGGTGATGATGATGACGATGAATCAAGCATTGGCTCAATACTTCAATAGCTCAGTTGTCTATTATGTGTTTTTTAGAGGAAATTTGAACTGTATGGAACATATTCTGTCGAATCTAGCTTAAGGAAGAAATTCTAGGCTCGAACATGGATGTCAGATTGTCAGTTCACTCAGTCGTGTCAAGGTATGCTGGTACGGTGTGATACCTTGGACCACGGTTCAAGTGTTCAGCACCTCTTATCTATCATCTGATAGAGCTCTGGCTTGGACTCTTGTAACCAGGGCAAGTAGCTTGAATTGCTACCATATGTACAATCTTTGAACTTGTGACTCTTATTGTCTTAGATCTTATCATTCTACATGCTGATATATTCTCAGTGTTAAGTCCCACCTTTAATTTGGGCCACATTAAGACTAATAATCAGCACAATGATATAGTACGACAGTAATTGGTAGCTTGCTAAGTAGCTCCGTTACTGTTACTTTCATAGAGACCCTTGCCCAACCGGAAGAATAATATTCTGTGTAGATTTTTAGTAGAACGAAGGAGCGGCCGAGAATCATTTTAAGTCGAAATCATATTTTTGGTAGCTTGCTTCATAGCTTCATCACTGTTACTTTCATTGAGGTCCCTTGCTCTGCCAGACCAATCATCTCCAATACTAGGAGTCTAGGAGTACTAAAGAAGACTTGACCCGGTCAATGATAGCTGTTTAACAAGTAAAGAAGATGCGGACGGTCATTAAGATAATACCCTTGTGTTAACAATATATAAGTATAGTGTGTGGCATAGTTCTGTACTCTGTATCTGCTCTAAATTTTTTTAAAAAAATGGTGTCTTGGTTCTTGCTTATGGCTCAGCTGTTTCCAGTCCTAAGATTAGCTGTTGGCTTGGGGTTTTCGAAGCCTAATTGTGTAAATCATTGCGGTGATGTTAAGATTCCATATCCATTTGGCATTGGTGCTGATTGTTTTTATAATCAATCATATGAGATTACTTGCAATACGTCATATGGTTCCCCAAAGCCATTCTTACATCAGTTCAATCTTGAGGTGCTAAATATCGACTGGCCAGGAAGAGATTCACGATGGTCAGCACTAGATGGGGAGCAGTTCTCCAATTACAATGGGCAAATACTTACAGTAGGCCTGCCACGTCAAAATCTCTGTGAAATCACTGGTGATAGAAAAATCATTGGATATGACTTGAAAAGTACTCCATATAGGTTCTCGAAAAAGGATAATTCACTAAAGATTCAGGGTTGTGGAATCAGTGCTGAAATTAAGACACGGAATGGGACAATCTTGATTGGGTGTGCTTCGATATGTGTTGGTGATACTTTTAACAAGACTGGAATGACTTGCGATGGTATTGGATGCTGCACAGCCTCAGTTCCCAATGATTATGAGGACTTTGATCTTGATTTTTACGAAATAGATGTTGCTTTTGAACAGCTTACAGATTCTATCTCTTGCAATGCAACGGTAGCCTATATTGACACCAACTCAACGGAAAATTACACCGGGTCATTATCTAGTTTGGCAACCTTCCCTACAACATTACGATGGAAGTCTACAGTTTTGTATCAATATTGTGGTAAGAATCATTGCAGTTGTGGGTTTTGTGAAGGAAACCCCTACCTTCCCAACGGATGCCAAGGTAGTTACTTAACTTTGTATCAATTCCCATTTCCTTTTGTAATGTCTATTTTCAATGGAGCCAAAACACACTATTTTGTGTGTCTGGATGAATATGTGTTTTAGAGCAATACATCTGTTACAATATATAACATTCATGCGCCTCCAACTCCAACCATTGCCTCAAAGTTTTGGTTGAGTGGATTTCTCTAACATTATATTAGAGCCAACATGAGGTCACGAGTTGGCTGCCTCCAATATCTCACAATTGGAATTTGCTCTCCCTTGCACGAACCGCTCTTCAAACTCAATGGACATTCGAGTGAGAGGGCGTAATAGGATATAAATATATTATTTGACCTCAATCGTCACCTTAAGGTTTTGGCTGAGAATGTCATCTCACGGGTTTGAATCTTAACTCCCTCCTTTCTAAAGTGAAATGTTTGGCACTAGGTTCGGGTTGGATCCACATTTCAAGCCCAAAGGACATTCGTGTGAGGTGGTTTTGATTGGGATGGTTCCTTGATATTAACATTAGGATATTATCCTCGGCACAAGGTAGTGTTGTTGTTTGTAACATAATGCCATAACCACGCCTTAATCGATAAATTACATATTTGTTTTTTTCCAGGGGAAGAATGTCAGAACTGCCTATACAATTGCGGTAGCGGCGGCAACTCAGGTGAAGATTCTTACTACTATTATTAAAATTACAAGCAGCAGTTAGTTCTTGGTATGTACTTTGGAAATAATACTTTCAGTTAATCCTGGGATAAGAATTTAGAACTGACTATCAACTGCATAGGTTTCTAACCTGGAAGGGACCAATATTGCCTTGAATTTCTCGAGTTACTTAAAAAATCTCTCGCATATTACCAATTGTTGACTGCGTGCACTTCTTAATTGTGTTGATGCGTATGATATTTTCAGTGGTCTATGTTTGCTTGGGAGTTGTGCTGTTGATCCTAGGTTCCTATTCGCTTTATATATTTGTGAAGAGGAAAAGAGAGATTAGGCGAAAAGCCAAGCACTTCAAGAGAAACGGCGGCCTATTACTGGAGCAACAAATGTCTTCTAACGAGGGTGTTATCGAGACAACCAAAGTTTTTACTGTCACCGAACTGAAGAAAGCCACCGATAATTTCAATGACAACAGAATACTCGGCCAAGGAGGTCAGGGCTTGGTGCACAAAGGAATGTTAATTGATGGAAGGATCGTGGCCATTAAGACGGCTAAAAAGGTCGATGAAAGCCAGGTCGAACAATTTATCAACGAAGTGGTAATTCTTTCTCAGATCAACCATCGAAACGTGGTCAAGATACTAGGATGTTGTTTGGAGACAGAAGTCCCTATTCTTGTATATGAGTTCATCCCGAATGGAACTCTTTACGAACTTATACACAATCAGAGCGAAGAATTCCATCTGAACTGGAAAATGCGGTTACAAATTGCTGCCGAATCAGCTGGAGCTGTGGCTTATTTGCATTCATCTTCCTCTGCTCCTATTTATCACAGAGACATAAAGTCGACCAATATACTTCTCGATGAGAAATACCGAGCTAAAGTTTCTGATTTTGGGACCTCTAAGGCCATTAACATCGATCAAACTCACGTGACTACTGCCGTTCTTGGAACATATGGGTATTTAGATCCCGAGTACTTTCTGTCCAATCAATTCACCGAGAAAAGTGATGTTTACAGCTTTGGCGTCGTCCTAGTAGAGCTCATAACAGGCAGGAAACCGATATGCCCGACAGGAAATGGAGGATGGATAAATCTGGCCACCGAGTTTCTTGATGTGATGGAAGATGGTCGAGTGCTGGACATGCTGGATGCCCGAATCATAAACGAGGGTAAGGAAGACGAGTTTATGGCCATCGCTGAACTTGCTAGAAAATGCCTGAATATGAACGGGAAACGACGGCCTACTATGAAAGAGATTGCAGGCATGTTAGATGGGATTAGATCCTCACACGAAGAACTGGGATCTGTAAAGAGTATTCAAGATGTCACAGAAGTTGTGTACTCAGATAGCAACAATCCTTCTTGTAGTGGCGTGTTTTCCTCGGAAGATGATCCCCCGGCTTGCTCTATGGTTAACATATGACCGTGCCGGGTGGCTTGCTCTATTGAGCTCCAACCACTCATGGCTACCACATTTCCGTGCCAGGTTGTTTTCCTAAGAGCACAAGTCGAGTAGTTTGACAAAAAATGTATAAAACTCCTTCGATGGCCATTTGCTGTTGTGACTCTTCCATTGTACTCGCTCCATCCAAAATAGATGTTCTCATTTGATTATTATATTCCGTACATTGGAATAAAAGTGACATGTTAGTGGGATGGAGGGAGTATATAATATGAACAATTTAAAAGAGTTTGTATTATTGATAATGATTTGCATATTTCGTCTTGGTACAAGTATTGTCTCGTCATTATATATGTCGGAGTCATCATCTAAAGGTGTGTGCAACCGTGATCAGGTTCTTGGTGTGACAGCATAATTTTGCTATTGTAAATACTCAGCTGATGAGAGACCGAGAAGCTGTGTCGAGTCATCGAGACGAGATGTGCTGCATTATTATTTCAGGTTTATGATCCTCTGCTTTTTGTTTCTTCAAAATTATTGTTTTATCTATCTAAATAGGGGCTTATTTCCATCTCTACTTCAATGAGAATATGTGATTTCTCTCCACTTTTAAATTACTTTCTTTTATTTATTACAATAATTTTCTGGAGAGGTAATTTTCAGGTGAAACCATGAAGCAACAATGGAGATTGGGTTAATCAAAGTCATACATGTCTTGCTCGCACTGTAAAGTATAAACAAGTAAAGAGAAGGTCCGTCACTCTGTCACCTTCTTCATTGTCTCTCTGTTTATATCCTTCAATCACTATCATAGTATCGATTCCCCATTTCCCAAAAAAACATTTCCTGAAAATTCAATGCTGAAGTCATTCTTTATTGAATGTTGTCATTTCTATAATTGCAGGATTGATTCAATTATTCTGTTGAATTGATTGCTATTTTTTTCGCGTATAATGAGATCTATTATGGAAAAATGTAGTTTTAATCTGTGTTAGGGTTTTACTCATATTAGTTTATATGAGATGATGATTGTTGTTTTAGATTAAATGCAGTGTTTTCTAGCTTTGATTCAGTCGTATGCGTTGCATGAGATTCCTAAATACTATATTCCGTAATACTCCGTATATAATTAATTCGAGAGTTTGAAGGAACCGACCTTAGCTCAATTGGTAGAGTAATAGACTGTAGTTGTTTTGACAGTGAATCCTTAGGTTGCTGGTTCAAATCCAGCAGGTCGGGTTTTCAAATCTTTTTCTTGGGATTTGTGTAATTTACCCAAGAATTAATTGAGATTAGATGATGATGATGAAGCGAGCATTAACTTCATAACTAATGGCATAGTTGTCTAATATGTGAGGTTTAGAGGGCATTTGATCCTGTATGGAACATATTCTGTCGAATCTAGCTTAAGGAAGAAATTTTAGGCTCGAACATGGATGTCAGATTGTCAGTTCACTCAGTTGGGTCAAGGTACGCCTGTACGGTGTGATACCTAGGACCACGGTTCAAGTGTTCAGCACCTCTTATTATCTTTTAGAGCTCCATGGCTCCCCCTCAGGTTAAATCTCAAAATGTGAATGGGTTGACTCTTGTAACCAGGGCAAGTAGAATTGCTACCCTATATACGCTCGTTGAACTTGTGACTCTTATCGTCTTGGATCTTACTATTCTACGTGCTGATATATTCTTAGTGCTAAGGCCCTCCTTTCATTTGAACCATATTAAGACTAATAATCAGCACAATGATATAGTCAGTCAACTCAAATTATTGGTAGCTTGCTTAGCAGCTTCGTTACTGTTCCTTTCTTAGAGACCTTTGCCCAGCCAGAAGAATAGTATTCTGTGTAGAATTTTAGTAGATTGAAGGAGTGGCCTACAAACATTTAAGTCAAATCAAGTTATTTGCTAGCTTGCTTCACAGCTTATTTACTGGTACTTTCATGGAATAATCTTCAATACAGGAAGTACGTAACTTGGCCCGGTCAATGATGGCTGGCTAAACTTAATAACAGTAAACCAAGATGCGGATAGTCATTCAGATAATACCCTTGTGTTAACAATATAAAAGTAGAGTGTGTGGCTAAGTTCTGTACTCTGAATCTGATCTGATATTTTTTTTTCTAAAAACATGGTGTCTTGGTTTTTGCTTATGGTTCAGCTGTTTCTAGTCCTAAGATTAGCTGTTGGCTTGGAGTTTTCGAAGCCAAATTGTTTAAATCAGTGTGGCGATGTTAAGATTCCATACCCATTTGGCGTTGGAGCCGATTGTTTCTATGATCAATCATACGAGATTACTTGTAATAGGTCGTCTGGTTCCCCAAAGCCGTTCTTAAGGCAGTTCAATCTTGAGGTGCTAGATATCAACTGGCCAGGAAGACACTCAGTACGGTCACCAGAAACAGAAGATGAGATAATGAAGCATCACTTACTTACAGTAGGCTGGCCACGTCAAAATCTCTGTAACATTACTGGTGATAAGAGAATCATCAGGCATGACTGGAAAGGTAGTCCATATCGGTTTTCGATACGGGACAATTCTTTAATGGTGGAGGGTTGTGGAAGTAGTGCTGCAATAAAGAGACGGAATGGGGAAATCTTGACCGGGTGTGCTTCGATATGTTTTGGTGATAATACTTTTAACAAGACTGGAACAGCTTGCGTTGGTGTTGGATGCTGCACCACTTCAATTCCACCGCCGCCATTAGATTACGACGGCGAGCCGTTATGGAATGATGATCTTGATTTTTACGAGATAGATGTTGCTTTTGCACAACCAACAGATTCTAACACTTGCAATGCATCAGTAGCCTTTATTGACAGCGGCTCAATAGAGAATCTCACTGGATCATTATCTGGTTTGGAAATCTTTCCTACAGCTTTACGTTGGAAGTCTAAATATTCTCCATTGTGCCCTTATGAGAGTTTTTACGACGAATGTCGGTGTAGACTTCCTTATGAAGGAAACCCCTACCTTCCCAATGGATGCCAAGGTAATAATAATCTCGTATCCGTTCCCATTTCCTTCTGTCATGTCTATTTTCAATGGAGCCAAAACACACTAATTTTTGTCTTTAGGAAGCTTAACTGAATTGAATTGAACTCAATGAGATTGAACCGAAGTGGGCTGAAGTGACACTAACCAACTGCTAATGAACTTAGCGTAAGTTAACTTAACTGATCTAAATGAGGCTGCACTTAGGCAGTGGCGGACCTAGGGTTTTTGGCCTGGGGACACAATATTTTACTCTCTCCGTATCTATATGTTCGTCCACTTTCAATATAATACTCCACCCATATATTAAATAAAGTCGACGAACATATAGGTACGAAGGGAGTAGTATTTCTTGAATTGTTATATTTTCATTTACAATGCATTTTCTTTGTCCCCACGGTCCATATATATTGAAGCAACAATGGGTATAACTCCCGACGTAGTTTTCATTGTCTACGTATATCAAATTCTAACATTGGTATATTATCCCCCGACACCAGGTGTTTTTGTTGTTGTTGTCGTTGCTGCTGCTGCTGCTGCTGTATAATGCTATAACCGCATTTTAAATTGACAAATTAATTACTGTCTTTCTTTTTCCAGTGATGCCAGAATGTCAGAACTGCCAAACCGACTGTGAGCAAGGCTTCACAAATAATTCCACTGGTTTCTACTTTTATTGCAAGAAGCATCCACTGTTCAGGCGAGCTTCTTTTCTTGGTATGTACATCGGAATTAATACTTTTAGACTTTTAGTTAATCCTAGGATTATAATTTAGAGCTGACTACCAACTGCATAGGTTTCTAATCTTGCCTGGAGAGCCAATATTGCCTTGAATTTCTCAATTTACTTGAACAATCTCTCCTTAATTATATTGGTTTTCTTTGATCTATGCTCCTAGTCTTGTGTGTTTCCCCTACAACGTAACACCATTGCAGTTTTGATGCTTAGGATTACCGGGAAACTAGTATAGATGTAATGCAATTGCATCATTTCATTGGGCGTATGTTCTAAACGGAGTGTGCTTCTTAATTATTTTGATGTGTATGCTATGATATTTTCAGCGTTCTTCATTGGCGTGGGAGCTGTGCTGTTGATCCTAGGTTCCTATTGGATTTTTAGATTTGTAAAGAGGAAAAGAGAGATCAAGCGAAAAGCCCAACACTTCAAGAGAAATGGCGGCCTGCTACTCCAGCAACAAATGTCTTCTAATGAGGGTGTTATCGAAACGACCAAAGTTTTTACCGCCACTGAACTAGAGAAAGCTACCGATAATTTCAATGATAATAGAATACTCGGTCAAGGAGGCCAGGGCATGGTGCACAAAGGGATGTTAATGGATGGAAAGATTGTCGCCATTAAGACGGCTAAAAAAGTCGATGAAAGCCAGGTTGAACAATTTATCAACGAAGTGGTAATTCTTTCTCACATCAACCATCGAAATGTGGTCAAGTTACTAGGATGTTGTTTGGAGACAGAAGTCCCCATTCTTGTATATGAGTTCATCCCGAATGGAACTCTTTACGAGCTTATACATGATCAAAGTGAAGAATTCCATCTCAATTGGAAAATGCGGTTACAAATTGCTGCGGAATCAGCCGGAGCTGTGGCCTATTTGCATTCATCTTCCTCTGCTCCAATTTACCACAGAGACATAAAGTCCACCAATATACTTCTCGATGAGAAATACCGAGCTAAAGTTTCTGATTTTGGGACCTCTAAGGCCATCAACATCGATCAAACTCACGTGACTACTGTCGTTCTTGGAACATATGGGTATTTAGATCCCGAGTACTTTCAGTCCAATCAATTCACCGAGAAAAGTGATGTTTATAGTTTTGGTGTGGTCCTAGTGGAGCTCATAACAGGTAGAAAACCAATATGCCCGACAGGAAATGGAGGATGGATAAATCTGGCCACCGAGTTCCTTGATGCGATGGAAGATGATCGAGTGTTCAACATGTTGGATGCCAGAATAGTAAACGAGGGTAAGGAAGACGAATTTATGGTCATTGCTAAACTTGCTAGAAAATGCCTGAATATGAACGGGAAACGACGGCCTACTATGAAGGAAGTCGCAATCATGTTAGATGGGATTAGATCCTCACACATGCCTATATTGAAAGAACTTGAACCTGAACCTGTAAACAATATTGAAGACATTGCAGAGGTGATGTATTCATATAGCAATCCTTTCGGTGATGGGGTGTTTTCTTCAAAAGATGATCCACCGGCTTGCTCTATCGAGGTTAAACCGCTCATGACTACCATATGACCGTCCCAGGTTACTTTTCGGTACTCTCCACTTTGGTTCTAATGAGTCTTTCTGTTGTGGTCAGTCATGATGAATGGTGCGTGGTAGGTGTTCCCCCTACCCTCGCCCTTTCCCCACCTATCATTATCCATTGATGACGGTCTATGTTTTCATCCTTTGTGATTGGTTTTCTGTTGTCGTGCCTTCGTGTTTGGCTAGCTTAGTTGGTAAAGTTTGTTTTCTACTCCCTCCGTCCCGATCAATTGTTTGCCTTTGATTTTGGCACAAAGACCAAGTAGGGTGGAGAGATCCAATAAATGGGTGACATGTGGAGCAAAAGTGATGTGGAGATCATTTTACATATAAAAAACTTTCCTAAAATAGAAAGGCAAACAAATGACTGAGACGGCTTAAAATGGAATAGGCAAACAATTGACCGGAACGGAGGGAGTAGTTTTTTGTTGAGTCACCTTTGTGTCGGTCGACTGACTTTTTCGGAGTTTTTGGGACTCATGTAACTCTATGTTCTCAGTTGTGGTTTTGGTTGAGTTCTGGGTGATCCATCGGGTGTATGTAGGTGCTACTAGTCGACTGTCGTTGCATGTTCTTGCCATTTTAAGAAACTAATGGATCTTCTATGTCGGATGTGGGTCGGATTCGTCAGAGAATAATTGATTAATGGTAACTTTGAAGTTTGGATAGGAGTTTGTTCTCCATTGATGGCATGTTCGATTTCTCAATCTATCGGATTTATGATCAAAGGTTCGATCACCCAAATGCAGGAGATTTCACCCACAAATTGATTTATGTTCTTTCTACGCTCTTTTCGTCAGAGTTTAAGTACATTTATTTCTTGTCACTCTTGCATCTCGTAAGCATCGACAAATATTTGGAGTTTAGCAATGATGATGCGAGTACAAATGCTCGTGTCCAAGTTCGTTTACAATTTTAGATATGTTTTGTTGTATAAAGAGTTTTGTATCATCGATTATGAAATGCGTCATTTGTCACGGTACAACTGTTCAAGTATCCACTGAGAAATCACCAACTCTTTCAAAACCGTGAGACGATGATAACCACTACTAAATCTTAAATCAAATTTTGATTCGAAAGTTCACATCAAATTTTAACTTAACGAGTTCCAGGTAACAAAATTATATGCTTCCATTCTGATCACTACTAGAAATTTCCCGACCAATATTAAACACTCCGTACAGTATTAAATTCTACAAGTAAGACAAATACTATACTGTTATGACAATCTATAAGATAAAATATAGTCATGTGAAATCTCGTTTGATTCATATAAATAGCGAGTAAATTTTTTTTACTTAGATAAAATGAACAAGATTGATGATGTAAAACGAGTTTCGAGGAAGCACATGTACTACATATACATTGAGTTATTATCACCACTAGCCGACCTTAGCTCAGTTGGTAGAGCGGAGGACTGTAGTTGTTCAACAGATATCCTTAGGTCACTGGTTCGAATCCGGTAGGTCGGATTTTTTTTTATTTCAATAAAACACCCGACCCGACCCGATCCGACTTGTAATCTAACCCGACCTGTATTGTGGTAGAAACCGTCAAATCCGGATTTTAACTTTTTCCTCAAGTCACAAATCAATTACAGCCGGAAAAAATGGCGACGACGACGACGACGAGGCTCATCTCCGCCGTCATCCGCCGTCGAACACCTTTCTCTCTCCACCGCGCTCTCTCTTCTCCTTTAACCTCTGATGAATTCTACGGCAACACTTTCGCTTCGCCTTCCTCCTACACGACGTCGTCTAGATTCTTCTCCTCTGACTCGTCTGACTCGGTGTTCAATCACGAGTCGAACTCGGTTACTGAGTCGGAGCTTCGTAACCTAGGGTTTATCGATGGTTTTGACTCGGTATCTAGTAATGGTATTATTGAAGATTCGGTGTTTCCGATTCGCGCGGTTGCTTCTTCGCTCGATTTTATTCATGAATTTACTGGTCTTCCGTGGTAAATCTCTTGAACTTTCGAGATTTTTACTGTAATTTACTGTTTTACTGGCGGTAAATTCTTGATTTTATTGATGTTCAGTGAAATTAATTGATTGATTAACCTGTTTTCGTTGGATTATACTTGAATTATCGAGGTTTGTAGTTCAATTTACCGATTTCATTGTTTTCATTGATCAATTTATTGCGTGATTGATGATTCTATACAATTTAATGATTTACTGGTTTTTCATTGGATGATTTCTTGAAATATTGATGATTCGGTGTTTCCGATTCGTGAGGTTGTTTCTTCGCTCGATTGTGTTCACGAATTTACTGGTCTTCCGTGGTAAATCTCTTGAACTGTTGAGGATTTTGGTGTAGTTTACTGTTTTACTGGTTTTTATTGGTAATTTCTCGATGTTATTGATGATCATAGTGAAATTTATTGATTGAGTAACCTGTTTTCGTTGGATAATACTTGAATTATCGAGGTTTGTAGTTCAATTTACCGATTTAATTGTTTTCATTGATTAATCAATTGCACGATTGATGATTTTATGATGCTATACGATTTAATGATTCACTGGTTTCTAATGGGATAATTTTTTGAAACATTGACGCGGTTGTTTCTTTGCTCGATTGTTTTCATGAATTTGCTAAATCTCTTGACCTGTTGAGGATTTTAGTGGTAATTTACTGGGTTCTATCTGTAATTTCTGGTTATTATTGATGAATGATGATCATAGTGAAATTTATTGATTAGCCTGTTTTCGTTGAATAATGCTTGAATTATCGAGATTTGTAGTTCAATTTACCAATTTACTTGTGTTCATTGATTAGTTAATCCCATTATTGATGATTCTACATTACTGATTCCGTTGGATAGTTTCTCGAATTATTGATGATTCTATACAATGTAATGATTTACTGGTTTTTTATTGGATAATTTCTTCTCCCTTCTCTTCACGTCCTCCATTTTCACCCCCTTCCTTTCGTTTCTTCTCCCTCTCCTCGTTTTCTTCCCAAATTAATAACCAAACACACCCTTAGTTTTGTCGATGGTTTGTGATATGCAGAATACCAAATGTGAATGCTCTGATAGGCTTTGTGATATGTCAGATGATGACCTGATATTAGGGATACGTTTCGATTTTGATTGTATGTGTTGGCTAATATGTACAGGTGGATAGTAATTGCATCATCCACTGTGGCATTACGACTCACGCTATTGCCATTGGTTATATTGCAGCTTCAAAAGCTACAACGGATTGGCGAGTTGTTCCCAAAATGTACGCTCTTTTGTTTCTCTTTTGTTGTTCATGTTATGCACTGAATATCATCATACGAGTTAGCTTGCTCGCATTTGAAATGCCTTGTTGCTTGCCTTAACTACGTAGCTGCATGAACTTACAGCATTTCATTTTATTTTCATGTGGAAATTTTGAAGTACCTCCTCCATTGCCGCCACTTTTCTCAGGAAAAAGTTATTTGGACCACTTATCTCTTTTCCGGAGAGAAAGGAAAGCTCTTGGATGTCCTTCACTTTTATGGTTTATTGCATCTCATACAGTGCAGGTGTGCAGTAATCGTAATATTTTTGTTTTTATGCATAATATCTGACCACTCTTTGACATCTCGTGAGGTTTGATTTGTTCGCAGATCCCTTGCTTTATTTTGTGGATGATTAGTATCAGGAGAATGTCATTGGATAAATTTCCTGGATTTGACACTGTAAGGCGTTGCTGATGTGAGATTTTTTTTATATTTTTATTTTTACATTGCCTTAACTGCTCTCCTTTGCCTGCATTCTGTGATCTCATTATTTTTTTTTAAAAAAAAATATGAACTATGAGAATTTTGTGAAGCTCAATTTATCGAGTCTAGTACCTATGTTATTTCAACAATTCACTTGGACACTTCAATACTTTAATTTACATCAAAATATTGAAATTTTTGCCTAAAATAACCGTGCCCGTCACTCCGACACCGTGTCGGACACGAAACCTCGTTGAAGGGTCTGAGTAACACAAGGAGTACACCTCTGTATCTGCCCCTCCAATTTAAATTTTGGTTGGTTTGGCTCTAAAAAATTTAGATATCTCTCTTTTGGCAGTTTCTTTGAATTACATCGATTCTGCAGGTGTTCTTGTGCCGATTTTCCTAAATGTAAATCTGGCTTTCTTCAGGGTGGTATCTTATGGTTTCAAGATCTGACAGAATCATCTACTGGTGTTCTTGGCCCTGTTATTCCTCTTCTTGTTGCTGGTTTACATTTTTGTAATGTCCAGGTACCCAATAAATTCCCTCCTTGTGCGTCTGTGATCATTAGTGATGGGTAACTTGGTTCTTATTTGATGTTTCTTGTATCCGTTAATTGGTTTTCATTGTCAAGATATGGGTACCATGTCGAAGTTTTTGGACTTGTCCTCCTTAAATTAGAATATAGTCTCACCATCATCACATAGATGTGAACAGGCGCTTTTGTCTTACGTTCACAATTTCTCATCTTAGCTCTAGCTGATTTTCCAAGATGGGGTTATACATGCATGCACCAGCTAAGGATGATTTCATTTGATTTTTCCGTCCATGCACAACGTGTAAAATGGTCTTCAGCTAGTCACGAGCTATGTTACATTATTATGTCCATCAAAGTG
This sequence comes from Agrostemma githago, assembly GCA_958450325.1. Lineage (NCBI taxonomy): Eukaryota > Viridiplantae > Streptophyta > Magnoliopsida > Caryophyllales > Caryophyllaceae > Agrostemma > Agrostemma githago. Next base: position 82,018,898 of record OY288240.1, read on the forward strand.
TTTGGGGTAGGGTTGGCGATTGTGGGTGAGCCTGAATACAAATTTGATGTCTTGTGAACTTGTATTGAAAGCCCTTGAACTGTGGACCCTATTAGCATGTACCTTTTAAATGCCTATTTTTCTTTCATTGTGAATCGTAGAAAGTAATCAACTTCGGTTCTTGCTTGTTAACCTTTACCTTTTCATTGTATTGCGTAATGCTATGATTTTGCAGATTTAGGTTGATTGATTTTAGCAATTAATTTTTTTTTTTGGATAATGCCATTTGTTTCAATATACTCCGAATCTTTACCTCAAAGCTGCTTGTTCGCTATTGCAGCTTGCTTTCAGAGGCTCTTCAATGAAAAAAGAAGGGGGAGTGCTTCAGTTGCTAGGGGAAGTAAGTGAATGAAACTCGTTAAATCTGATTTCTTTTCAATGTTTTAGTTTGAGATGCTGGATAAGTAACTTTGAGTGCTCCGAGTTTTTGTTTTGTTAATTATGGATATAAGACCTGCCTGAAGATGTAGCTTCTTGTCAATTACGGTGTATCTAAATGAACAATTCTGTATGCTCATAATCGTTCGTGTGGTACAGTGGTACAGGAGGTATTTGCAACTACTTACACTTCCAATTTTGTTTGCTGGATTTCATGTACCCCAGGCAAGTGTTTCCTTAATCTTCGCTCTTGACTTTGTTATGTTTGTAATTAAGCGACCTAACACTAATTGAATTGTCTCCTTGACATGAACCCTCGACTCTCATACATTCAATTTGTGTATCGTGTTTCTCTGCTCCATGGACCCATTTATTCATACACGTCTAATTCTTCAAGTCAACGTGATGGTTCCAATATTATTGACATAGAGGGAGAGAAATACTGAGTAGTTACAGACTCGCATACGGAAGCCCAATAGCTATTTACCCACTATCACTATAGTTAGAAACATGGTTACTGGGTTCCGTCGCGAAGTGTGAATTCTTAAAAGCGAGTACTATCATGTCGCTTACCGAAAATACACATGACACATACTCTAAAGGAGCAAATCACGAATAGATAAAAGCGTATTTGTAGCAAATCCGGTAACCATGGTCAGAAACGTTATGTTCTTGTTTGATACGGAGTACTACTCACAGTGACTGGTGATGCGTGACGCTTTAAAGTAGCCTTTGGCTTGGTCTTCTCCATTGACTGCAGTAATAGTTGTCTAGATCTCGAAACCCTTTTTTTGTATTTAGTCTGAATTCTTGTATATATGGTATACCTGTTTTGCAGGGAAGTCTTGTCTATTGGGTGACAAATAGCACGTTCACTCTTGCTCAGGTGAGTTCATCAATGTTTTTCTCGACCTCTCTTCTTGATTCCCCAAACTTTGCCAACGATAAGCAACCACAATCATCTGCCAAAACACGATTTTTCCTATGTTGCTTGGACTCATTTATCTGACACGGGTGCATATCCAAGTGTCGGACATGGGCACGCGAGGTAACTGGAAGAGTCGGAGTAACATAGGAAACTTCCGAAATCCGAAGTCCAGTGCTCTGTAACTTTGGAATGAAATACTTGTGGAATTAGATTTACTTGCCCTTGCTTATACTTGCTTATGAATAATATGATAGTTGTGCCTGTTTCATGCAATAAAACCTGCAGCATGTCTTTCTCCATGATCCTGCTATCCGTCATAAATTGGGATTAGCGACCAAGGGAGCTTTACATCCGTCTGCCGTATCTGCAAACAATGGAAATGACATTGCAGATGCTCCAATCAAAAAAGGACCCGTGTCTGCTTTTGACCTATCTCCTCTCGAACTAGTCCATGTAAGTAGAAATTATTTCGAACCCGTTCCCCATTTGTAAGATGTTCTGTTATACGGGTAATTAACGGGTTTGGGTCGAGAGTTGATGACCCATTTAGGTAAGTAGGTCGACAGTCGACATGAACACGACACGAGTTTTATGGTCGGGTTTGGATTGAGGTCTCAAAACACGAACATGACACAAATAACCTATTTATTAAATTAGTCTATACTATTTTAATCATTTGTCATATAAATATGTTTATACTTTCCAATTATAGACATCACACAAAAATACGATACAAATCCGACACGAAATTAACTGATTTGGATTGAGGCGTAGAGACCTATTTATGTACGTAGTTCGATACGAACACGACACAAGACTTAATTGGGTTGAAGGATTTGTGACCCGTTTACACGTCGCACAAACCCGAACCCAAACCCGACACGATCGATTTGTCAGGTCTATGGTGTATCGTGAACCAATGTTTAAGCGATGTAACCTGATTTTTTTGACATCTACTTAAATTTCAACAGCATTCAGTTATTTACATATCGAAAGGGAAAACCGAGAAAGCAATTATTTTGCTAAGGTAATATCGTTAATTCATCGCTCCAAGTTATGTTCCTCTTGCTGGTTTACGAGTTTCTCTGCTTAGCTGAACCTAACTAGAAAAATTAGATTGGCAGTTGAGAAGGATCCTGATTGTTATAGAGCTTGGACTTTACTGGGAGACATTATGATGGAGAAGGGGCTCTTTAATGAAGCCATTGAATATTCCGAATGTGCTATTTCTAAGGTATCGAATACGGAGTACTATTACTTATATCCCTTTAATTGCTGACATTTGTTTTCAAGTAGTTTGTATAAGATGGTAAGTTCTTGCATCTAAAAAATGTAAGTCTACGTTCGTAATGTAACTAATGACTAGAAAATATGAAAAATAATTTACCTATGTATAATGAAAAAATGTAATCGTAAAAAATTACTACCAAATTAAATTAAAATTAAAATTAGTTACAGTATTTGATAAAAATTTACATTTATCAATTTTGTTTTGTTTATCCACTAATTTGAAAATAAATTTACTGCATAATATGGAGTATTTTGTAATAGTAGTTTAAAAAAGTGTGAAAAATAATTTACCTATGTATAATGAAAAAATGTACTCGTAAAAAATTACCAAATTAAGTTAAAATTAAATTTAGTTATTTGATAAAAATTTGCATTATATTAATTTTGTTTTGTTTATCCACTAATTTGAAAATAAAATTACTGTATAATATTTTGTAATAGTAGTTTAAAAAAGTTCAAGACTACCACGTCGTTCGGAAAAAGCCTCGGTTATATATTTATATTTATTTATTTATTAATTATTGGAGTCCGATTTTGATCAGTAGTTGAATGCTCATGTTAACTGATTAATCTGTTGTATTCCTATAGATATCTCTTCTTGAGGAACCATATAATGCAGACGTGACGGATTTTCTCATTCAGGCATCTGTGGTAGCGGGTGGCGCACTTTATCGACAGGTGCGATTTTTTCATTGTTTATTTGTTTGCTATGTGCATTAAAACATTCAATAGCAAAGACGATATGATAATCAGCTAGTCTTCCTTAAGATTTTAATGTAAAAACCGATCTATTCAAATATCAAAGACGATACAACTCGATGATAATAAGACAAACTATTCGCTAGTACCATTAAAACAGATAATTTCCGTATTAAACTAGAATTTCTGAATTTACCTAGAGTAGGCTAGTAGTTAATTACCATGTCTGAATTTACCATGTCGAGTTAATCAGCTGAGTTTAATTTTGGGAGAACGATTTCTAAGTTGCCATGGCAACTCGGGTTCACTTTGGTTGATTATTTACCCTGTTATGATATCAGGGGAAACGAGCTGAAGCGCTTGTTCACTTTGAGAAACTGACAGACATGGAAGAACCGGAAGATCAAGCTGCCAAGGCGCGGTATTATGGTGGATTGGTGGTCTTTGCTAGGTACGCTCGAGAGATTGTTTCTACATATACTCCCTCCGTCTCAGTCATTTGTTTACCTTTGATTAAACACAAATTAAATTATAGTATACAACTGTTGTACCGTACGACAGACCTAATTTATGGTAAAAAGTTACCACTTCATGTTATTTAGTGACCACTTTAAATTAAATAGTGACCACGTTTTAATATGAAAAAGTGGTAACTATTTATTTGAAAATAGTAACTAACTAACCTAAAATGGTAATTTTTTTATCATAAATTGCAAATTTTTACTATTATTGCATGGTACAACGGTTATACAATTACTGTGATTAAAATATTCCTCACAAATAATATTAAATTTAAACAAATGACCGAGATGGAAAGAGTAATTAACACATTTATGGGGATATCTACTCGTAATATTTGTGAGGTACCCACGTATTTTTTCATTTTCTATGTTATAACCTTCTTTTTGGTCAAAATATCTTTGACTGACGATAACTCTTGCCGAAGTGGTGATTTTAGTTTCAAACCGAAGTTCCCTTACAAAAACCATTTTTGAAAGAAAAAAAAAGTCTTTTTTGGAACGCGCGACAAAGAGTTATCATTGGTGAAAGTTTAATCGACTAAAAACCTTTGACCAAGAATTTACTCTTATTATTACTACGAGTTTTCGAAAGTGACGATATACGGAGTAGTATTTTTTCCCCCTAATCAAAGATTTCATAACGATAATGAAATTTGGGGAAAAAAATCGTCATGAGTTATCGTCACTCACTCACTCGTCAGTCAAAGTTATTTTGACCAAAACGATGGGTATACACCGTAAAAAAATGAAAAAAAAAAAAAAAACATCTCACGTTTATAATAAGACTATGGATCAACCGTCTTACGTTTATTTTCTCGTTTCTTAGTGCATTGCTCAATGAAGGTCGTAAAGATGAAGCTCTCCGATACTTGCACCAGGCCATCGCATTCGATCCTCAGCATTCCGTGTACCTGAAAATCCTAAATCTCGAAACAGATAGTGACGACATTGCCGGTGATGTTACCAGCAGCAGGAGATCAGACCGTTAAATCCGATAACACAAAACATTCGAGTAATTTTTCCAGAGTATCCTTTTTTGATGAACGTGTTTTCAACACATAATACTACGTTATTTTTTTGCCTTCAGTTCGGCTCAACCTACTTCAGTTCAAAAGAATAATCATACTATTAGCCCGCCGTTGTGGTTAATGTTTTACTCCGTATATATGCAGGGCTGTTCAGAATCGAGCCAGTTCAATTGACCGGGTTAACCGATGTTATTAGCCTCTCTTTTTCCCGGTTTTGGTGAAACTGGTTTAAAAGGTTCCTTTTATACACCATTAATCGAAGTTTTTCGAATAAGTGATCGAGTTCATCTAATAAGGCCCTACTCTTTTCAACTTCTTTTCAGCTGACTTCATTTTAGTTCAGTCCATTTCAGTTCAGTCCATTACTTTAGTTCAACTCATTTCAGTTCAGTTCAACCTACTTCAGAACAGGGCCTAAGTGATTGTTCACGTTTAGACAAGTGTACAAAAAGTATAATACGGAGTATATTGGATTTGAACGCAGGGAGTACTACGGCAACAATACGAGTTCAAGTCGAGTTTGGGTAAGGGGCATGGAGTCGTGGACGCACTAAAATACGAGTTCAAGTCGAGTTTGAGCTCACAAACAAAATTCACGAACTAAAATACGAGTTTAAGTCGAGTTTGAGCTTAACTTAGCCATTGTCAACTACTCCAACATCTTTCAATCTAAGTTTGTAGAGTAATTATTGTGTATGATCGTTGTACCATGCGACAATAATGAAAACTTGTAATTTACTATGATAAAAGGTGATCATTTTAGGTTACTTAGTTATCATTTTCGGATAAATGGTCACTATCTAACTCAAAGTGATCACTAAATAACCTAAAATGATACGAGTAACTTTTTTACCATAAATTTGTAGTTTTAAGATCTGTTGTACGGTACAACGATTGTAAACTACTTCTTTCGTTCATTATTTTTTGTCCTGTTTCATTAAAATACTTTTTACAAATAATGATGAAATGGGACAAAAGATTATAAACGGAGTGACTATAATTTGTGAGGTTTGTAACCATAGATGTCACTAAAATGTCATTGTCATTTGTTTGTGTTATTGGATGATACTAGCAACACAATAAATGCCACCAAAACTAGGTTAGTACACCTAAAACCAATGCGGATCTCCCGTCCCATTTTTGTGTCCCACCCAGTGTGCCGCACCATACACGGGATGACACATCAACTACTTATGATAAATCTTGCATATTTTATTTATTCAATAGGCGACGTGTCATCCCGTGTATGGTGCGACACACTGAGTGAGACACAAAAATGGGACAGGAGATCCGCTTTGACCTAAAACACCCACCCACCCACACAAATCCACAAGAGCACAAAGCATATACCTATTGAGCTAAGTTTTCTCCCAAAAAAGAAAAAAAGGGAAGAAAAGTAAAAAGAAAGAAAAGAAGACATGGATACATGTTCTACTAGATTTGCTATTTTGCTTTGATTTTCACATCTTGGTCTTATTTGTTTTTTTTAGGAGTACCACAAAAAAGATTTTTATATTTTAATTGAATTAGGATTAAGATCGAGTTTATCGTATAAATTTGATACTTCTTCTGTTTTTCTTTTATTTTTCTACTGTATTTTTTAATAATTGAGTGAAGTATTATATTTAAATGAAAAGATAAATTAAAATTGGAAGAAGTAATATTAATGAGTGAACTTGATCATTTTTTTACTCCCTCCCTTCATATCCAAACACACCATTTGCTTTTTCACATTTGTCGATATACGTTTTACACCTTCAATATCTTTTATTTTATATTACTAAAAATTCTAAAAATATAATATTCTTACTCTACTCATAAAGATGAATCAAACAAGATCCCACGTGACTATATTTTACTTTGTAGATTGTCGAGAATATCGAAGATTCTCTTGACTTGTGAATAGTGGCAAAATGAGAAGTGGTGTGTTTGATTTTGAAGGGAGGGAGTACTATAGAACCGATACAAGGGCGATTTGATATCAATAAAGTTCGAACTTGAGATCATGATTAACGGATTCTATTTCATAATTTTACCAATTAAGTTATTTACATCTATACCTAATCGTATTTATGCCCTAAAAAAACATTTTTTTATACATGATTTATTTATTTATTTTGAAAGTCTTAAATCATGGAATATGTCTATTGAGAGATTGTCTTCCATTAATAAATTAACGAAATATCGAGTACATCAAAAATGAAATTAATAACGTTATTATAAAACCATCTTTTTTAAAATTTTAGGCAAATGATTCTAAGATCTTGAAGGAGACTTCTAGTTTCAACCAAAAACATCTCCTTCTATCTTTCTCTTGATAAAATCAAAAACCATTCCTTCCTTTCTTCAAATTTCTTCAAACAAATTTCATTATTACATCCAAAAATTGACTCTTTTGAATTTTATATGACTTGCACTCTTTGACTTACTTCCTCATTCAAATTCCACCATCTTCTATATTCTCTATACACCACATTTCATTCCAATTTTTTTTTTTTTAAATCTTATTATAAAGAAAACCCACTTCATGAATCTTCATCTTCTCCTCAATTCTCAAATTAATGCCCAAAAAAAAGTCAATCTTTTAGCTTGTTTTAGTTCTTTTTCCTCTGAAGTTTTGAACTTTACATTTTAATTTCAGTTAATTCATCTAATTTAGTCAATAAAAAGGGGATTTTTCATTTGAATTTCAGCTAATTTAGTCAAATTCCATCAAAAGTTTGAATCTTTGAGATTTTGACAACTACCCAGTATACCAAATCGTCTTCTTTAATCTGGGTTTTTGTTTGTTTCAATTATTTCAGCTGAATTATTCAAAAAAAGGGGGATTTTTGATTTGAATTTTTATGATTATTAGGTCAAATTCCATCTAAAGTTCGAATTCTTGAGATTTTGACAACTACCCAGTATACTAAATTCTCTTCTTTAATCTGGGTTTTTGTTTGTTTCAATAATTTCAGCTGAATTATTCAACAAAAAAGGGGATTTTTTATTTGAATTTATACGGTTATCTAGGTCAAATTCCATCTAAAGTTTGAATACTCAAGAATTCGACAACTACCCAGTATACTAAATCCTCTTCTTTAATCTGGGTTTCTGTTTGTTTCAATAATTTCAGCTGAATTATTCAACAAAAAGGAGTTTTTTTTTTCGATTTTTTTTTTATGAATACTCAGGTCAAAATCCATCAAAAGTTTGAATCTCTGAGAATTTGATAACTACCCAGTACACAAAATCCTCTACTTTAATCTGGGTATTTTTTTTATTTTTTTTTTAATCTTTTGTTGATTTGTAAAAATTTTGAGCTGAAATGTCAGCTCAACAATGTCCTGCAAATTCAGTATTATACAACAACACCCTATGTGCATGTGCACCTGGGTATTTACTCAATACGACATCGAAAATCTGCAATCTTTTTATAACATCTTCATCTGAATGGGTGATAGATTCTGGTGTTGATTACTCACTTGCATTCCCTTCAACAATCTTTTCATTTGATCAAATCAAGAGGTTTACTCAATCTCAAGCCGTGTTTTTGGAAGGAACCGCGATTTTGCTTGTTTCTTGGTTGTTGTTTTGTGGGTTTGTTAGGTTTGGGAGTTTGGGTGATGGAAGGAGTCCTTGGTTTCAACTTAGATGGTGGATTAGTCGCCTCGATATTTGCTTTGCGACTCGACATTGGCTGGTGAAACATCCCTCTCTCTCTTTTGATATATGATCTTGATTGATTTTGTGGTTTTCGAGTTTAGTTCATGGCTACTGGATCCACTATGAATTGAATACGCCCTTAACGATTTGCTATTCGCTCTTGTATTGTATTTGTTATGTGTATTTTTAGTAAACGACATGATAAAATTCGCTCCTAATGATTCATGATTCGTTGCCATGCTTTAGTTTTAGTACAATGTTGTTGTAGATTAGTAGATTAGGTTGTAGCCTTGTAGGCAAGGTATTAGTAGGTTATTGTTGTGCCCAAATTCTCCGTCTCAAACTTAAAACGGGTCAAATATACGCTCTATAGGTATTTGCTCTTGATTTTGTGGTTTTTTGAGTTTAGTTCATGGTTACTGGATCCACTATGAATTGAATACGCCCTTAACGATTCACTATTCGCTCTTGTATTGTATGTGTTGGAGTATGTGTAGTTTTGGACTTTTGGTAAGCGACATGATAAAATTCGCGCTCGCCATGCTTTAGTTTAGTACAATGTTGTTGTAGATAAGGTTGTAGCCTTGTAGACAATGTGGTTGTGGGTTATCGTCTTAAACTTAAAACGGGCAAAGTATACTCTCTATAGATATTTGCTCTTGATTTTGTGGTTTAGTCAATGTGTTAGTAGGTTAGTGGTTGTGCCCAAATTCTCCGTCTCAAACTTAAAACGGGTCAAATATACTCTCCCCCTATACTAGTCGAATTGAGTCCAATATCGCATCAAAATGCAGTAATTCTGTCGTTGTAATGATCTTCTCGACCTTTACAAACCGCTTGTGTTTTGGTGTTTTTGCGACCTTTATTTAGTAATTCCGTGATGAAAACCCGTCTGTTGTTGATGGTTTTTGTCGATCTTCAGCTGTTCGTCATCATAGACAATAACATGCCTTCAATGCTTGTAGATTGTACGGATTAATATGTTCTTATTGTGAAATAAATCTAAGGGCTCGTTTGTTTACTCGCTTAATTACCGGGAAGTACAAAATCTCGGGAAGTGCATTTTCAGCAAGTTGTTTGGTTGCCCATTTCATGGGAATTGCCACCTCCTCCATAATGGAGAAGTTACTCACCAAGTCCCCTATTCACGTGAATTTAAGTTCCCGGTAACTTCATCTTCCCATGGTGAACCAAACGAGCCCTAAGTGTCTGTAGAGTCGACTACATATTTGATAAAATAGTGTATTGATGATTTTCATGCTACTGTAGGACGATCAAAAGGTAGTTAAGAAGAGAAAGACGGAACTTGGTGGAACCTTCTCCATAGCCAGTTGGATTCTTTTCCTCGGTCTTTTCTCAGCGTAAGTTCTCCTTCCTTAGTTTCCTACCAACTTCTATCGCCTTTTACATCTTCCTCGTTTCATCCCGGTTTGCCCTAATCCCAAGGAGCTATATATATAAAGAGAGAGAGTTGTTACATGTCGCTTTTATTTTATTTTTTCAATTTTTTTTATTTATTTTTTTCATTTTTTTGAACTTATTTTTAAATTTGTAATTTTTTGAACTTATTATTAATGCTTTCAACTTAATTTTGCTTTTGAAATTGTATCTTTATTACACCGTACTCCGTATTGGAGTATTTATTATATTGTCCGCCTTCCATTTTATTTTATTTTTTATTTTTTGGGGAAATGATTTAGGGTTGTACTCCTATAATAAACTAAAAGAGGAAATAAATTCTCAAAACGTGTATTAATTGCATTGATTTATGTGTAATTTAGTCATCAATTTCATATTAATACCACCATATCGGGAAAATATTACTCCCTCCAGTTTTTATTTATTGCCCCATTTCATGAATATATGTGATATATTTTAGGGTGGTGCTTTTTCATACTCGTAATTGTGTATTACTCATTTGTACCTGAAAATTATGCAATTGCCCTTCCTCCTCCCCTATCATTGAATTAGAGAGATTTGATAGAAATCTAAAAAATTCTTAGGCGTTCCAAATTCTGTCTACCTCGACCACCTCCCTACCCTGGCCGCCAATTTTTTTTTTTTTTTTTCGTTTTTTTTTCTGCTTTTTTTTTTTCCCGTTTTACAAAAAAAATATTAATGTTATTATTGTCAATTTTTTTCTCGGAAAAAATGATTAGTACTCATATTTATTTATTTTGTAATTTGTAATAGGACAGATCAAAATCAAAATTAAAATTAAAATAATAAAATTACAACAACAAAAATAAAATTAATTCGAGAATTACAATCGTACAAATCAAAATTAATTCGAATAAAATTCAAAATAAGTTCTTAAATAAATTCAAAATTAACCCGCTGCATTTAACCTTATATCCTTATTTTTAATATTTTTTTATTTTGTTTTTTTGGATGACGACCTGATACTTTTTGAGACTAAGGCTCTGACGTTGTTGTTGTTGTTGTTGACATATCGGTTTGCTCAGGCTTTTATACCAAATAATATCCAAACGAAGCGTCGAGGTCCACAACGTAAGAGCAACCAACGCCCCGGACCTAACCTCCTTCATAAACGACATGGTCTTCAACATCACCACCATCTCCTCAATGACCTGCACCCAACTAACCGGCCTCACCACAGTCGGTCTAGGCACCCCCGGCTCCATCGACTACCGCCTGGCCCACCTCTCCACCTTCACCAACTACTCCTGCCACAACACCACCCGCGGGCCCACCATCAGCCTCATCTGCACCAACTGCCCCCTCAACCGTGACAGCGTCTACATCTCATGGCAGTTTGTGGACATTCCCAACCACCCTGCAACTGCAGTCGGGTTCGACTTCAACCTAACGGCTACATCCCCGTTTAGAAAGAAACACGTGAGTCTAGTCAGCGGGACGTTGAAGAACGGAACGGAACGGGATGACTCGCCCGTTACGTTTAGAGGGAACGACACGAATGTATTGAAGTTTAATCTGTTCCCGAGGGTGTATCAGAATAAGCATAATTTGAAGCTTGTTCAACCGTTGTTTCACGAGTTTTTTCCAGGGTCGTTGGTTCGTGATGCTGATGATTTGAGGGTGTCGCTTCAGAGCTCGAGGGACGGGATGATTAATACCACGTTGGTTATTAATTTTTTGTCGGATTATATTGTCGAGATCAATAGCCAGAATATCATGGGACCGGGTTAGTTTTCCTTGCTTTGTTTCGGCGTGATTAATGGCATGACTAACCATGTTAAAAGTTTGTTTACCCGCCCGAAAATGACCCTAATCCAAAAGTGATCCGACCCGAAAACACGTAAATTTATTTAAAAATTGTGTGATTAATGGCATGACTAACCATGTTAAAATAATAATTTTAATAATATTTTTTTGAGTAAATTAAAAATTACTTTCTTTTGAAATTTTGTTAAAAATAACTCCCAAAATCTATCAAAAGTTCGAAATTTGCTGCAAAATATAATTTTTGGACGAAAATGCCCCTGACTTTTTTATGCCCTATTACTTCACGTCACCCTCTAGCCAAGGACATTTTCGTCCTAAAAATAAATTTTGGAACAATTTTTGAACTATTAATAAATTTTGGGAGATATTTTTAATAGAAATTTCAAGAGGGAGTAATTTTTAATTTTTTCTTTTTTTTACCAATGCTGTTTTTTGTAATTAACTTTTCACCTTCTTACTACGATTTTTTTTTGGAACTTGCAACCCATTTAATTTTTTTTTATTATTAACGTTTTTAACTTTATTTTGATCTTAAACCTTTTTTATTTTTATTTTTTGTTATTCTCATAATTACTACTCCGTATTACCACTATTATAATAATAATAATAATAATTATTATGCCTTTTTATATGATTGTTTTTTGGCGACAATTTTGGATTATGATTCGTGTTAGCCGACCCCAAATCTTTTTTGCGACTAACGATCTAATGCTTGCGTTGTTTTGCGAAATGTAGTGAGCTTTCTAGCTGATCTCGGTGGCTTGTATTGCATAAGTATCGTGATCTTCTACTACCTCTTGGTCCAAGTAAGCACTTGTATATTTTCCGATTATTATTTCTTCATCATTCATCTTACTACTTACTCACAAAATTGTCGATGGAATCGTCTTCCTTCTATATTTTTACAAAATTGATTTTTTTGCCAAAAAAGGCATATCCTCACGTTTGTATATGTCGATTATTTGGGTGTCTAAGTTTGAGTACAGGATCAAAAGACTGCGTAACGAAGATCAGGTTTTCAGAGATCTCAGGCGACGCTGTAAATCTCAGGATAATTGGGATAAGGTACTCTTGTTCGAATATTCATTTTCCACTTTTTTTTCGTCTAAATGAATTTTCCAAGAGCATTTTTATTCGCATCCTTTTTATTTAATTAAGGACTATTTTTTTTATTATTTTTTTTTCAAAATTATTTTCATAACTATTTTTTTTGTTTTTTTTCGTAATACTACAATAGTATTTTTAGTTACTAAATTATTATTCCGGAACTTGGTAGAGCTTTAAACCTAATTTCGAGTTTGAAACTGTAATTTTAATATTATTTTATTACGTTATTCGCCTTCCATTTTATTTTATTTTATTTCATTTTCCATTTTTTTTTTCGTCTAAATGAATTTTCCAAAAGCATTTTTATTCGCATCCTTTTTATTTAATTAAGGACTTTTTTTTTTTTTTTTTCAAAATTATTTTCATAACTATTTTTTTTGTTTTTTTTTTCGTAATACTACAATAGTATTTTTAGTTACTAAATTATTATTCCGGAACTTGGTAGAGCTTTAAACCTAATTTCAAGTTTGAAACTGTAATTTTAATATTATTTTATTGCATTATTCGCCTTCCATTTTATTTTATGTTATTTCATTTTCCATTTTTTTTTCGTCTAAATGAATTTTCCAAAAGCATTTTTATTCGCATCTTTTTTATTTAATTAAGGACTATTTTTTTTTTTTTCAAAATTATTTTCATAACTAATTTTTTTTTTCATAATACTACAATAGTATTTTTAGTTACTAAATTAATATTCCGGAACTTGGTAGAGCTTTAAACCTAATTTCAAGTTTGAAACTGTAATTTTAATATTATTTTATTGCATTATTCGCCTTCCATTTTATTTTATGTTATTTCATTTTCCATTTTTTTTTCGTCTAAATGAATTTTCCAAAAGCATTTTTATTCGCATCTTTTTTATTTAATTAAGGACTATTTTTTTTTTTTTCAAAATTATTTTCATAACTAATTTTTTTTTTCATAATACTACAATAGTATTTTTAGTTACTAAATTAATATTCCGGAACTTGGTAGAGCTTTAAACCTAATTTCGAGTTTGAAACTGTAATTTTAATATTATTTTATTGCATTATTCGTCTTCCATTTTATTTTATTTTATTTTATTTTATTGTATAACGTATCTAATTCTAATAATGCTGAATTCAGTTGAGGAAGTACGTCAAGTTCACGTGGGGTCCTCGCTCACTCCTCGACGAGGAAACCGAGTTCACTTCCGAGGCTTGCTGCAAATGCGGCAACGCATTCAAAAGGAGCGAATCATTGCATAAACGAAGTCTTCGGGAAAGTAGATTGCGTAGCGTCACTTTCGACAAGTCAAAAAACTCAACCACAACCCCAACCACCGCGGTAAAAAAATCCTACCTATTACGAGTATATTACATTTAAGAGTAGATTTCCTGAGAGACGGTCTCTCATTAATTTTACTGAGAGATCAAGTACAAATGGAAGTAACAGTGGTACCAACCCTAATAGAAGTAGATACGATTAACATAAAAAAGAGTATACAAATATAAAGATGGTACACTTCTTATAAAAACAGGTACAAAACAAAGTTGTCATTTAAGGGTACGAATAGAACATAGAGTGGTACTGAAGAGTGATCTCTCAATAAATTATTGAAAGACTGTCTCTTCCAAGATTTTGTGTACATTTAATTTATTTAAATTATTCATTTATTCAGGAGAGTAGTTTTTTTTATATGTTTGGATAATTTCTATTGAAAAATAAATAAAAAATTCATGGAATTCTCGATAATTTTGATCAGGTTAAAAAACAGGCGAAAGAGGCCGGAATAAGCATGAGTGTATTTGTGCCGACAGTCGATAAAGACGATAACGACAGCATTCCTCCTCCGCCATCTTTACCGGGTAATTTTTCCTTTTGAAACCGTTAAAAATTGAGTACCGTATTTATTTTTATAAAAAAGCGTATTGGTCAAAATTATAAAAATCAAAATTTAAAATTGTTTTAATAATTACAAAGTATTACGGAGTATTATTAATAAATGAAAAAAAGTTGTTAGTATTAAATTGAATATTTGTAATTTAAAATATTAAAAGTATTAGTTTTTTAAATTATAAATCCAAATATAATAGTAGTAGATTAATAGTACAAGTATATAAATATAAAATTTAATTTTAATAAATTTTCGTTGACCCATCGGGTTGAACGGGTCATGTTTCAACCCTAAATTAACGCGTTTTTTTCGGGTTTAAACTAAACGGATCAAAAAACTGGTCGGGTCGTGTTGAGTTTCGACATGTTTAGTGAATTTCAGATTCAAAATTTCGAATGTAGGTTCTGTTTTTTTGAACTGAAATATGGAGACAAAATATGCCTCCTGGAGATGAGCTGAACTGAAACGAAACTGACTGAATATAAATCCAAAAGAATAGAATGCTTTTTTTAGTCACCCGTATGTGAATGTATGATCGATCGATTATGTGTACAGAATACAACGGGAATTCCGATTCCACGATCAACGCTTCCGAAATCCGAAAGAGCCTCGAAGAATTGTACGAGTACAACGCGATGCTTAGAGAACAACTCGTCGAAACCCAATCGATGCTTCGTTCTTTGACGAGTAAAACCGAAACATGATTGATTGATCGATTGATTGATAGATAATTACTCACTCTACAAGATTTTACAACAACCCACGAACTGAGTCTGAGTCTGAGTCTGAGTCGTGGACCGACATCAACGGACGGAACTATTAACGGTACGAATTTCTAATTTCTCTCGATCGAACTTTTCGATTGGCTTTGAGCGATCGGACGGGTCGGGTCGGGTCCGTTGAGGGTGTAAATTGAAGGTTTTTTTTTTGATGTTTTGCTCAAAGATTGTGAATATATGAGGTGTTATTGATCTTCTAGCGATTATTTGTCGGATTACTGTGTATTAATTACTAGTATAGATCTCGTGCAATTGAATGATTTCTATTAAAAAAAATTGTAATTATTGAAAAATTTGTTGAAAATGAGTAGTACTCGTATATGTTATTAATAATACGATTTTTCTACCGTGTGCTGCCAAGTGGGTACACGTTAATAAGATAATTAAAGCAACGTTAACATGAATATTGAGAAAACGAAGTAATATTAACTGAAAAGATAAAAAATGAAGGTTAAATACACTTTTAATTAATACTCCGTATAATTGAAATACCAAATCAAATAAATAAAATTTGCACAATTGTTTTTTGATTTTTTTTTTCAATTTTTATGATTTATCATGAAAAATTAATAATTTATATAATCACAATTTTATAAATACTCGTATGAATTTATTGTTGATTGTTTCCTTAATTATTTATTCCATAATTAAAAAATTAATTTTTTCGAGGAAAATTATTTTATGCGAGAATGACACATAAAGCTGCATTAATTTCTTATTAGTAAGGGGATTTACGGTATGTATGACGATATAGAAAGTCAAATTCAAGTAAATATATCGAAGATTTCGCCATAATTTGACGTTATTCGCAATATGGTCGAATGTGTTCTAATTGTATTTTTTTTGAAACCGTACGCACCTTCTGTTATATCAAGACATTATTATAATGTATAGAGTAATTACTGTGCGAATTTGGAGACATTTAATTTCGGGACAAAATCAACCCGAAAAACGTGGATAATAACCTTCAAAATCGACCGCTTTAGATGATTTTTCAAAAAATGTGAGATATTTTGATGGTCATATATATAGGACCCTTATACCATAAAATGACTGACGGCGGTTAAAAAAACTCTAAATTAGTTCAGATTCGAGTATATATTCAATGATTTCGAGCTAATTCGACGTTGCTCGCAAGATGGTCGAATTTGTTTTAATTGTATTTATTTGAACCCGAACGTAGCTTCTGTTCCATCAAGACATTACTACAATGCATAGGGTAGTTACTGTAAGAATTTGGAGATATTTAATTTTGGAACCAAATCAGCCCTAAAAACGTGGATAATAAACTTCAAAATCGACCGTTTCAGATGATTTTTCAAAAAATGTGAGATATTTTGCTGGCCATATATATAGGACCCTTCTAACATAAAATGACTGGCGATAGTTAAAAAAACTCTAAATTAGTTCTGATTCGAGTATATATGTCGAGGATTTCGCCCTAATTTAACGTTGCTCGCAAGATGGTCGAATGTGTTTTAAATGCATTTATTTGAACCTGCACATACCTTATGTTACATCAAGCCATGTCTACAATGTATAGGGTAGTTACTGTGCGAATTTGAAGACATTCATTTTCGGGCCAAATCTGTCCAAAAAACGTGGATAATAACCTTCAAAATCGACCGTTTCAGATGATTTTTAGAAAAATGTGAGATATTTTGTTGATCATGTATATAGGATCCTTATATCATAAAATGACTGTCAGTAGTTAAAAAAACTCTAAATTAGTTCAGATTCTAGTATATATATCGAAGATTTTGCCATAATTTGACGTTACTCGAAAAATGTTCGAATCTGTTCTAAATGTATTTATTTGATCCCGCACGTACCTTATGTTACATCAAGACATCTCTACAATATATAGTTTAGTTATGTGCGAATTTGAAGACTTATTTTCGGGACCAAATCTGTCCGAAAAACGTGGATAATAACCTTCAAAATTGACTGTTTCAGATTTTTTTTCGAAAAATGTAAGATATTTTGATGGTCATACATATAAGACCCTTATACCATAAAATGATTAACCATAGTTAAAAAAAACTCTAAATTAGTTCAGATTTGAGAAAATATATCAAAGATTCGCATTAATCTGACGTTACTTGACAAACGTTCCAACGCTTTTACCACGGTGTGAATAACTGGGGGGGTTCTACCACGGGATTGGCAGGCCGTACTCTATCTCGAGCACTGCCAACATGTTAGTCTCCTTATAGACCGTCTCACATTAATATAACATTATGACCTAACAAAATTGACCCGACCAACACCCGATCCGACCTGACCTATTCTGACCCGACCCGGATGTTTATTTTCGCATATAAACCCTTATCCAATGATGTGAACCCAAGATGACAGGGTTCGACCTGAAAAAAACTTGAAAATTGACTCGACCTAGGGTTGCTTAACATTAAACCGTCTCATATGAGAATCGATACATGTTCAATTGTGGTATTCCTAGATTTCGATGAGTGCAAGGGAGCAGGCAATCCATGTTCAATGGCATGCACAAACACTGTTGGAAGCTATCGATGTTATTGCCCTACTGGTTTCGATGGAGACGGTATGAAAAATGGAACAGGCTGTTTTCCGAAGAACTTGAAACTGGCAATACCTCTTGGTAATTAGGCATTGCAGGAAAAAAAAATCCAAATTTGGAGACATTTAATTTCGGGATCAAATCCAGACTAAAAATGTGGATAATAACCTTCAAAATCTACCGTTTTGGATGATTTTTCGACAAATGTGAGATATTTTGCGACCATTTTTATAGGACCCTTATACCATAAATTGACTGACGGTAGTTAAAAAAACTCTAAATTAGTTCAGATTCGATTATATATATCGAAGATTTGGTCCTAATTTGACGTTGCTCGCAAGTGGTCGAATGTGTTTTAATTGTATTTATTTGAACTCGTACGTACCTTCTGTTACATCAAGACATCTTTAGAATGTATAGGATAGTAACTGTGCGAATTTGGAGACATTTAATTTCGGAAGCAAATCTGTCTGAAAAACGTGGATAATAACCTTCAAAATCAACCGTTTCAGATGATTTTTCGAAAAATGTGAGATATTTTACTGGACATATATATAGGACCCTTATACCATAAAATGACTGATGATAGTTAATTAAAAAAACAATCAATTAGTTCAGATTCGAGTATATAATCGAATATTTTGCTTGAATCCGACGTTATTCGAAAGATGATCGAATGTACTTTAAATGTGTTTATTTGTAACCTTATGTACCTTCTGATACACCAAGACATTTCTACAATGTAGGGAGGGATTACTATGCAAATTTGGAAACATTTAAAAATCAGCCGAAAAACGTGAATAATAACCTTCAAATTCGACCGTTTTAGACGATTTTTCGAAAAATGTGAGATATGTTGCTAGTCATATATATAGGACCCTTGTACCATAAAATGACTGACGGTACTTAAAAAAACTCTAAATAAGTTCAGATTCGAGTATATATATTGAAAATTTCACCATAATTCGACGTTACTCGCAAGATGGTCGAATGTGTTTTGAACGTATTTATTTGAACCCGTACGTACCATCTGTTACATCAATAACATCTCTACAATGTATATAGTAGTTACTGTGCGAATTTGGAGACATTTAATTTCGGGACCAAATCAGCCCGAAAAACGTGAATAATAAATCGACCGTTTCAGATGATTTTTCGAAAAATATGAAATATTTTGCTGACTATATATATAAGACCTTGTACCATAAAATGACTTGACGGTAGTTACAAAAACTCTAAATTAGTTCAGATTCGAGTATATATATATCGAAGATTTCGCATGACGTTACCTGAAAGATGTTCGAATATATTTTAAATAAAATAAAATGCAGAGCTTCGTCTTCCTTCATCCATATTCATGACTTCTCACCAGAAATCACCATTTTCATGGACAATTTGGCATTACGGATCTTGGCCATTTTCATCAAGAATTTGACAATTTGGCATTCAAAATCAGATCGTTGTTATTTCATGGAGCTTGAAGTAATGAGCATCAATTCCAACTCATCATCTTCACCATTATCATCAATTTCAATCCTCCACTAATTTCTTATCTCCATAATCAATCACCATTAAAAACCTTCATCTTCCCATTATCACTCCTCTCCTTCACCAATTCACCCACTCAATTCAATTCAATTCATCAATCAACACCTCTATTAATTTCAACGGAAGCTCCTCTGCCCAGAACGGAGGTGGTGCATCTGTCACCATATCCTCCAGCCGCCGGCAACAACCCATCAGCAGCCACCGTGATCGATTGATTTAATAACAGACTACCAATGCATTGCTCAATTTCGGAAAAACTCGATGCAATCCCTTCCAGGATTTTGATTATTGATTAATTCCAACAAATTGACAACCCAGAAGTGAAATTCATGATTATATATGTTTCAAGAAAACGTGGGTTTCCTGGTATTTTGTTGACCCAAATGGGTATTGGGTACTGCAATTTCTCGAGACTCATCTGGTAGAATAGGATGATGATGATGATGAAGATGAAGAAAGTTAAATGAGGGTAAAGTTTGGATTTTTTTTGGGTTAAACATTTTTTTTTTTGAAGTGAATATCATTAATAATAAGTCATCCGCCATCTACCAACGATGTTAAATTGAACTGAATACAAATTTGTGAAAAATAAATAAACAACATCATTGAGACAAAATCACTATTAGAATAATGCGCTTCTGCATAGCCTTCTATATATCGTTGTTTATTGACACAGCCTTTCGCGAAGGAATCTATAGATCTGATGAAATAGCCTCCATGATGATGAACTTTCTCTATTTTGACAAATAGTAGACCGAGATCTGACACTCATTGTTTAGATTATTCGTATTAAATTTTCCCATGTATTTATTTGAACCCGTACGTTCCTTCTGTTACATCAAGACATCTCTACAATGTATAACGTAGTTAATGTGCAAATTTGAAGACATTTAATTTCGGGGCTAAATCAGCCCGAAAAACATGGATAATAACCTTCAAAATCGACCGTTTCAGATGACATTTCAAAAAATGTGAGATATTTTGCTGGTTATGTGTATAAAACCCTTATACCATAAAATGACCGACAGTAGTTAAAAAAACACTAAATTAGTTCAGATTCAAGTATATATATATATCGAGATTTTCGTATTAATCTGACGTTGCTCGAAAGATGTTCAAATGTGTTTTAAATGTATTCATTTGAACCTGTACGTACCATCTTTTACATCAAGACATCTCTACAATGTATAGGGTGTTTAATATGCGAATTTGGAGACATTTAATTTCACGACAAAATCTGTCGGAAAAACGTGGATAATAACCTTCAAAATCGATCGTTTCAGATGATTTTTCAAAAAACGTAAGATATTTTGGTGGTCATATATATAGGACCCTTATACCATAAAATGATCGATGATAGTTGAAAAAACACTAAATTACTTCAGATTCGAGTATATATATCGAAGATTTCGCATTAACTTGACGTTATCGAAAGATTGTTCGAATGTGTTTTAAATATATTTATTTAAACCCGTACATATCTTCTGTTACATCAAAACATCTCTACAATGTATAGTATAGTTACTGTGCGAATTTGGAAACATTTAATTTCGGGACAAAATCAGCCCGAAAAACGTGGATATTAATCTTCAAAATCGACCATTTCAGATGATTTTTCAAAAAATGTGAGATATTTTGCTGGTCATATATATATATATATATATATATATATATATATATATAGGACCCTTATACCATAAAATGACCGACGATAGTTAAAAAAAATACTAAATTAGTTCAGATTCGAATATATATATTGAAGATTTCGCCCTAATTTAACGTTGCTCACACAAGATGCACAAATGAGTTTTAATTGTATTTATTTGAATCTTTATTATATCACAAAATCTTGGGAGAGACGGTCTCTCAATAACTTATTGAGAGACCACTCTATGTGGTATTCGTACCTTTAAATGACAACTTTGTTTTGTACTCTCTCCATCCAAATTTAAACTTCATGGGGGAGTAGGCACGAAAATTAAGGGTGGAGTGTAGGGTGTGGTGGAAAATGAAAGTTGAAAGAAAATGTGGGGTCAGAAATGATATGGACCACAAAAATCAACCAAAAGAGGAAATATTGTAAGTAGGAAGTTTAAAGATGGACAATCCAAAAAAGAAAGTAGGAAGATTAAAAATGGATAGAGAGAGTATATGTTTTTATAACAAGCGTACCATCTTTATATTTTTATACTCTTTTATGTTACTCGTACCTAAGTTTGGTACCACTGTTACTTCCATTTGTAATTAGTCTGTACTTAGTCTCTCAGTAAAGTTAATGAGAGACCGTCTCTCAGGAGACCTGCTCTTATTACATATACAGTATTCATTTGCTTGAGTTGATACACATGAAGATGTCCAAAACTCGAACCTTCGAAAACATTCGCCACAAGTTTCCCCAGGCACATCTGATGGGTGAACATAGTGAGAATCGTCGACACCAATCGTGTTATTATCCGCCATTGTTGCAGCTCAAGAAAAGAGAACAAAGAGGAAGAAGAAGAAGAAGAAAATGAACGCGTTTTTTTTTTTTTTTTTTTTTTCAGAAACGGATATCCCGCTCTTATACCATGTAGGAAGAGAAGAGGGAATTGAAAGAATCGTGTGAAGGAGAAGTTGCAGAAAATCGATTCCAAAAAGTTGTATCAATGGACACCATTTTCAACAAAATTAACAGCAAAATTGATCATAATAATTCATAAAAATTGATCGATTACCTGGGATTTGTGAAGGTGGAGGGAGATGTATCGCAAACTCGAACTGGCATTTTTTTTTTTTTTTTGATTCAAGATTCTGGGATTTCGATAAATTGATTGTTGATTACAACTGGAAATACGCGCCAATCGGCAATCGGCAATCGCCATTAATGAGCATCAATTTTTCGGATTTATAATTCCGGGTCGGGTTGGACTTCATGGACGGTAAAACGGGTTATCCGTTTCATTTTCGTGGCTAGTTGTAATAATCTTACTCCCTCCCCATCACTAAGATCTTCCCACTTTCCTTAAAAGGAAACTCCACTAAGATTTTCCCACTTCAAAACTTTCTTTATTCATCCATTATACTCTCTTCCTATTGGTTACTTTTTGTGATTTGACATCTTTGAACCCCACCAAACAATTTACCACCTTTCATTATCCATTTCTTAATCCATGTGTCATATTAGAGTGGGAAGATCATTGTGGAGGGGAGGGAGTAACATTTTACGGTTTACGGGATGATATTTAATTCAAGTTTTCCTTCGTTTTATCTATAAATAATCAAACTCTAAGACGGGTTCTTAACCAGAAATCGATTCGTACACCTGATTTTTTTTTTCGATTTCTATCAATAAACTGAAAGAATCGTGTGTTTGTTCACTGATTTCGCCCTAATTTGACGTTGTTCGCAAAATGGTCGAATGTCGTTTAATTGTATTTATTTGAACATGTACGTACCTTCTGTTATATCAAGACATTACTACAATGTACGAGTATATGGTAGTTACTGTTCGAATTTGGAGACATTTAATTTCGTGACCAAATCAGTCCGGAAAACGTGGATAATAACCTTCAAAATCGACGCTTTCAGATGATTTTTTGAAGGATGTGAGATATTTTTCTGACCAAATATATAGGATCCTTATGCCATAAAATGATCGAAGATAGTTAAAAAAAAAATACTAAATTAGTTCAGATTCGAGTATATTTATATCGAAGATTTCGCATTAATTTGACGTTACTTTAAAGATGTTCGAATGTGTTTTAAATATATTTATTTAAACCCGTACCTATCTTCTATTACATAAATAGATATCTACAATGTATAGGGGAGTTATTGTGCGAATTTGGAGACATTTAACTTCGGGACCAAATCTGTCCGAAAAACGTGGATAATAACCTTCAAAATCGACCGTTTTAGATGATTTTTCAAAAAATGTGAGATATTTTGCTGGACATATATATAGGACCCCTATATCATTAAATGACTGATTGTTGTTAAAAAAATTCTGAAGGATTTCATATTCGAGTATATATACCGAAAATTTTGCTCTAATTCGATGTTGCTCGAAAAACGGTCGAATGTGTTTTAATTGTATTTAGTTGAACCCGTATGTACCATCAGTTACATCAAGACATTACTATGATGTATAGAGTAGTTACTGTGCGAATTTGGAGACATTTAATTTCGGACCAAATTTGTCCAAAAAACGTGGATAATAAGCTTCAAAATCGACTGTTTCAGATAATTTTTCGAAAAATGTGAGATATTTTGCTAGCCATATATATAGGACCCTTATACCATAAAATGGTCGAAGGTAGTTAAAAAAACACTAAATTAGTTCAGATTCGAGTATATATACCGAAGATTTTGCCTTAATTTGACTTTGCTCGCAAGTGGTCGAATGTGTTTTAATTGTATTTATTTGAACCCGTAAGTACCTTCTGTTACATCAAGATATCACTACAATGTATATGGTTGTTACTGTGCGAATTTGGAGACATTTAATTTCGGGACCAAATCAGTCCGAAAAACGTGGATAATAACCTTCAAAATCGATCGTTTTGGATGATTTTTCGAAAAATATGAGATACTTTGTTGGCCATATATACAGGACCCTTGTAACATAAAATGACTGACGGTAGTTAAAAAAATACTAAAAAAGTTCAGATTCGAGTATATTTATCGAAGATTTCGCATTAATATGACATTACTCGAAAGATGTTCGAATGTGTTTTAAATGTATTTATTTGAACCCGTACGTACGTTTTGTTTCAAGACATCTCTACAATGTATAGGGTAGTTAATTAGTGAATTTGGAGACATTTAATTTCGGGATCAAATCTGTCCGAAAAACGTGGATAATAATCTTCAAAATCGACCGTTTTAGATGATTTTTCGAAAAATGTGAGATATTTTGCTTGCCATATATATAGGATCTATATACTATAAAATGACCGACGGTAGTTGTAAAAATGGTAAATTATTTCAGATTTGAGTATATTTATCGAAGATTTTGCATTAATATGACGTTACTCGAAAGATGTTCGAATGTGTTTTAAATGTATTTATTTGAACCTGTACGTACCTTCTATTACATCTAGACATCTCTACAAAGTATAGGGTAGTTACTGTTCGAATTTGGAGACATTTAATTTCGGGACCAAATACGTCCGAAAAACGTGGATAATAACCTTCAAAATCAACCGTTTCATATGATTTTTCGAAAAATGTGAGATATTTTTGTGGCCTTATATATTGGACCCTTATTCCATAAAATGACTGACGGTAGTTAAAAAAACACTCAATTAGTTCAGATTCGAGTATATTTATCGAAGATTTCACATTAATTTGACGTTCCTTGAAAGATGTTCGAATGTGTTTTAAATGTATTTATTTGAACCTGTACGTACCTTCTATTACATCTATACATCTCTACAATGTATAGGGTAGTTACTGTTCAAATTTGGAGACATTTAATTTCGGGACCAAATACGTCCAAAAAACGTGGATAATAACCTTCAAAATCGATCGTTTTATATGATTTATCGAAAAATGTGAGATATTTTGCTGGTCATATATATAAGACCCTTATACCATAAAATGACTGACGGTAGTTAAAAAAGCACTAAGTTAGTTTAGATTCGAGTATATATCGAGGATTTCGCTTATATGACGTTACTTGAAAGATGTTTAAATGTGTTTTAAATGTATTTATTTGAACATATACGTAACTTCTGTTACATCTAGACACCTCTACATTGTATAGGGTTGTTACTGTGCGAATTTGGAGACATTTAATTTCGGCATCAAATTTATCCGAAAAACGTGGATAATAACCTTCAAAATTAACCGTTTCAGATGATTTTTCGAATAATGTGAGATATTTTTCTGGCCATATATATAAGACCCTTGTACAATAATATGACTGAGGGTAGTTAAAAAACACTAATTTAGTTCAGATTCGAGCATATTTATTGAAGACTTCGCATTAATATGACGTTACTCGAAAGATGTTAGAATGTGTTTTAAAGGTATTTATTTGAGCCCGTGCGTACCTTCTGTTACACTAAGAAATCTCTACAATACATAGGGAAGTTACTGTGCAAATGTGGAGACATTTAATTTTAGGACCAAATATGTTCAAAAAACGTGGATAATAACCTTTAAAATTGACCGTTTCAGATGATTTTTTAGAAAATTTGAGATATTTTTCTGACCATATATACAAGACCCTTATTCCATAAAATGACTGGCGGTAGTTAAAAAAACACTAAATTAGTTCAGATTCGAGTATATTAATCGAAAATTTCGCATTAATACGACGTTACTCGAAAGATGTTCGAATGTGTTTTAAATGTATTTATTTGAACTCGTATCTACCTTCTATTACATCAAGACATCTTTACAATAATGTATAGGGTAGTTACTGTGCGAATTTGGAGACATTTAATTTCGGGACCAAATCTGTCCGAAAAACGAGGATAATAACCTTCTAAATCGACCGTTTCAGATGATTTTTCGAAAGATATTTTGATGGCCATTTATATAGGACCCTTATACCATAAAATGATTGACGGTAATTAAAAAAACACTAAATTAGTTCAGATTCGAGTATATATACATTAATTTGACATTACTCGAAAGATGTTCGAATGTGTTTTAAATGTATTTATTTGAACCCATACGTGCGTTATGTTACATCAAGACATCTCTACAATGTATAGGAATTTGATGATTCCGGATCCGGGTCCGGACCGGGTCGGGCCCGGTGCACAGCCCTAAATATGACGTTGCTAGAAAGATGTTCGAATGCGTTTTAAATGTATTTATTTGAATCTGTACGTATCTTCTGTTACATCAAGACATCTCTACAATGTATAGAGCAGTTACTGTGCGAATTTGGAGATATTTAATTTCGGGACCAAATCTGTACGAAAAACGTGGATAATAATCTTCAAAATCGACCGTTTCAGATGATTTTTCGAAAAATGTGAGATATTTTTGTGGCCTTATATATTGGACCCTTATTCCATAAAATGACTGACAGTAGTTAAAAAAACACTCAATTAGTTCAGATTCGAGTATATTTATCGAAGATTTCGCATTAATCTGACGTTCCTTGAAAGATGTTCGAATGTGTTTTAAATGTATTTATTTAATCCCGTACGTACCTTCTGTTACATCAAGATATCTTTACAATGGAGTATAGGGTAGTTACTATGCGAATTTGGAGACATTTAATTTCGGGAAGTTTATCGAATAAATAAATAAATAAATAATCGAGTTTCGTACCTGCCAGACTTCGATACCGACATATTTGATAGGCTTTAGAACATAGATATCAGGATCGTCTTCAAATTCTACAGTAAACACCCTGATTTCACCTCATAAGATTTCGCATTTTCAAAAAAGGCGATAATTTCAGAGACATTGTGAATCGTTAAGTCAGTTATATTATGTACATGGATTGTCGATCCATGGAGTCTTCCATTTTCCCTTGTAATTCGGTACCTTTGGATGTTTCCATAAACCGTCCTCATCCTCGTCCCAATTTTCAGGCTGTTCGGGGTTAAAACCGAATGCAACATTTCAGGTTTTTCGTGATATATTAAGCATAACATTTGATCAGATGACTGTAATTTCGTGAGAAACCAAGTTTAATTACCTGTTTAGCATTCGGGTCTGGAATTTCACGTGGGATCGAATCATAACCCTGTAACAAAAGTATGATCAAATGATGATCGTGTTATTCCATGAACCACATTACATTCCTGCAATTTCGGAAAAGTTGACAGTATACAGTTCATACATATCTCAGGTTCGATGTCATTTGGATTGTCAATATATTCCTTCTCTTCCCAGTTAGCAGGCTACAAATTCACGAAAATGGAATTAATCGACGAAAATTTTAAACTAAAGAGAACATTAATTATATGCAGTTGCAGTCACTCGAAGCCATTTTCATTATTATGCAGTTACTATCAGTCGATGTAATTCTCATAATCACAAAGTTGCAGTTAAGACGATGCAAATTCCAGTATTATGAAATTGCAGTCAGTGAATGCAGTTTCCATTATTATGCAGTTGTATTCAGTTGATGCAATTTTTATTATTATGAAACTGCAGTCAGTCGATGCAATTTTCATCAAGACAGAACACGTTTAGGAACAAATTTTCATTTTCATTATTGAATATTTCGCTCTAATCCGACGTGTTACTTAAAAAGATGGTCTAATGTGTTTTAAATGTATTTATTTGAACCCGTACGTACCTTCTATTACATCAAGACATCTTTACAATGTATAGGGTAGTTACTGTGCGAATTTGGAGACATTTAATTTCGGGATCAAATCTATCCGAAAAAGGTGGATAATAACCTTCAAAATCGACCGTTTCAGATGATTTTTTGAAAAAATGTGAGATATTTTGCTTGCCATATATATAGGATCTATATACTATAAAATGACCGACGGTAGTTGTAAAAAGACTAAATTATTTCAGATTTGAGTATATTTATCGAAGATTTTGCATTAATATGACGTTCCTCGAAAGATGTTCGAATGTGTTTTAAATGTATTTATTTGAAACTGTACGTACCTTCTATTACATCTGGACATCTCTACAATGTATAGGGTAGTTACTGTTCGAATTTGGAGACATTTAATTTCGAGACCAAATACGTCCGAAAAACGTGGATAATAACCTTCAAAATCGACCGTTTCATATGATTTTTCGAAAAATGTGAGATATTTTGCTGGCCATATATATAAGACCCTTATACCATAAAATGAATGACGGTAGTTAAACAAGCACTAAGTTAGTTTAGATTCGAGTATATATCGAGGATTTCGCTTATATGACGTTACTCGAAAGATGTTTAAATGTGTTTTAAATGTATTTATTTGAACATATATGTAACTTCTGTTACATCTAGACACCTCTACATTGTATATGGTTGTTACTGTGCGAATTTGGAGACATTTAATTTCGGCATCAAATTTATCCGAAAAACGTGGATAATAACCTTCAAAATTAACCGTTTCAGATGATTTTTCGAATAATGTGAGATATTTTTCTGGCCATATATATAGGACCCTTATACAATAATATGACTGAGGGTAGTTAAAAAAACACTAAATTAGTTCAGATTCGAGCATATTTATCGAAGACTTCGCATTAATATGACTTTACTCTAAAGATGTTCGAATGTGTTTTAAATGTATTTATTTGAACCCGTGCGTACCTTCTGTTACACTAAGACATCTCTACAATACATAGGGAAGTTACTGTGCAAATGTGGAGACATTTAATTTCGGGACCAAATATGTCCGAAAAACGTGGATAATAACCTTTAAAATTAACTGTTTCAGATGATTTTTTGGAAAATTTGAGATATTTTGCTGACCATATATACAAGACCCTTATTCCATAAAATGACTGCCAGTAGTTAAAAAAACACTAAATTAGTTCAGATTCGAGTATATTTATCGAAGATTTTGCATTAATACGACGTTACTCGAAAGATGTTCGAATGTGTTTTAAATGTATTTATTTGAACTCGTATGTACCTTCTATTACATCAAGACATCTCTACAATGTATAGGGTAGTTACTGTGCGAATTTGGAGACATTTAATTTCGGGACCAAATCTGTCCGAAAAACGTGGATAATAACCTTCTAAATCAAAAATCAAAATCGAGTTTTTTCGAGCTAGAGAGAGAAGGGCGTTTTGGCGATTGCTGCTTCCCGTCTCCGCCTGCACTCCGGTTCCGGCTGACTCTGACAGCCTGTTTTCCGGTGTCTCCATGAGGAAGAAGAATCGCCTTCCGGGGAAGGGCCCTAAGGCTTCGGTCCGTTCCATTGCTAAAGAGGTATTGTCTCGGCAAATTCAATTGAAACCTAATTCTAGTCAATTTTTGAACCCTAGTAATAATGTAGTAGAAGATGAGCAAACCAGCAATGAGAAAATTAGGGAGATTCCTGGATTGAACTATGAATCTGATGTTGAGGAATTAGAGCTTGATTCTCAAGTTGTTCCGGAAACTAACCCCTTGGATTGTACTGGGTGGAAGCAAAAGGATGGGAAAAAAGTCATTGAATTTGAGGAGGAAGAAGAAATGATGAAGTTTACTAGTGATGATGTTGGAGATGAAATTGAATATTGGAGTAATGCCGTCTATTGCTTTATCATGGGTGCTAATCCTCCATGGGAAGTGATTGAAGGATATGTGAGGAGAATTTGGAAGGTGCATGGGATTGATAAAATTTCCTTTCTTCCAAATGGAATTTTTGTAGTTCGGTTCAAGGAAAAGAATGCCAAGATTTCTATTCTCAATCAAGGAATCTTTATGTTTGATAACAAACCTTTAATTGTGAAAGAATGGACTCCGAATGCTAAATTGGACAAGGAGGATGTGCAAGAAGTACCTATTTGGATACAATTGCATGATTTACCTTTGAAATTTTGGGGCCGATGTCTAGGTCGTTTAGCCTCGTTGGTGGGACCGTATGTTAAATCTGACTTAGCTACGGAAGAGCGCACTAGACTAGGATATGCTAGGGTCATGGTTTTGGTCAAAGTGGGACAAATTTTCAAAAGCTCAATCAAATTCATGGATGAGCTTGAAAATGTTGTTGAGGTCAAGATTAAGTACGAATGAAAACCCACTTGGTGTTCTAAATGTAGAGGTTATGGTCATGAAGCTAGAGAATGCAAGAAAGAGGAGATGAATAAAGCGAGATTGGAAATGAAAAAGAAACAAAACCGGGGTGGAGTTGTGTCCAATTTGGCAGCTCATAAACCTGCTGGTCCGAAGACCATTGCTGTGGGACAGCATTCTGCCACTGCTGTTGGTGTGGCTGCTGCGCTGCTTCCTGCTGTTCCTGCTGCTGTGACAAATGCAGCTGTCCCGCAGCAGGTTACTGCTGCTTCTTCTGGTGCGGCTGCTGCTGTACAGCCTGCTGCTGCTGCTTCTGTTTTGGCTGCTGCTGTGGGACCGTCACAGATCAAGTCGGTTTTTCGGACCAAAAAATCTGCTGCTAGGCTGCATTCTGTGAGTGGTTTAGTTAATCCTGATGTCCGCTTTGTGGATATGTTACGGGGTTCACCAGATTTAATGAGATTGGAGGAAAAGGAAGGAGTTGGATTGGAATTGGTTGTTCATGGAAGTTCATAATATAGGATGTTGGAATGTACGCGGCATGTGTAACTTAAGTAAGCAACGTGCAATTAGTGAATTGGTTAGAAAACAGCAGGTTGATATTTTTGGTCTCCTAGAGACTAAAATTAAAAATAAATCTTATGCTAAAGTTCAACAGAATGTTTTTTCCGATTGGAGCATTACGACTAATAATCACTGTCATGAAGGAGGTCGAATTTGGCTTTTGTGGAAACACGAAAGGGTTAATTTGACGATTGTGGAGTATAGTAATCAAAGTATTCATATCAAAGTTACTACTTTATCGGGGAAGGATTATTGGCTCACTCTTGTGTATGCCTTTAACTCAGCCTCGGGGAGAACAGAGCTTTGGAGAAGACTAGAAAGTTATGCTCAAAAAGGGCCTTGGATGATTATGGGGGACTTCAACTGTGTTGTGGAAGCTCGTGAACGTCTAGGGGGGAACTCTTCGGAGGAAGCTATGAATCAATTTCGAGACTGTTTGGCGAACTGTGAGGTTAGTGATTGCAAGGCTAGTGGGTCTTGGTTCACTTGGAATAATAAACATAGGGTGGCTGAAACTAGAGTTTATAGTCGTATTGATAGGTGTTTAATTAATGATGAGATGATGGGTCTGTTTCCGAACGGGTTTGCGAACTTCTTACCTGAAGGAACCTTTGACCATTGTCCTTGTGTTGTTCAACTTGAGCACCCGCCGATTAGGAAGAATCGTAGCTTTAAGTACATGAATATGTGGAGCAAAGCGCCGAATTTTGGTTCTTGTGTTTCTGAAACTTGGAAGGAGACGATCTTTGGGACACCAATGTTTCGGATTGTGAAGAAACTGGGTAGACTCAAAAGTCCTTTGAAGAGGTTGAATGCTGATTGTTTTTCGGATATTGAAAATCGGTGTAATCAGGCTGAGC
The DNA here is from genome assembly GCA_958450325.1 of Agrostemma githago. Lineage (NCBI taxonomy): Eukaryota > Viridiplantae > Streptophyta > Magnoliopsida > Caryophyllales > Caryophyllaceae > Agrostemma > Agrostemma githago. The sequence continues at coordinate 82,050,531 of OY288240.1, forward strand.
TCAGGCTCGACCAATTACAGCAGCGTCTACCAGTCCACGGAGCTAATGCAGGAGGAGAGTGAGATGAACGAGCAGGTTAGGATTTTACAGGCTGCTAGGGCTGATTTTTGGAGCCAGAAATCTAAGCTTAAATGGGTCCGTGATGGGGATGTCAATTCGGCGTATTTTCACGGCCTTCTCAGAGGACGAAGGGCTCACAACGCAATTGCTAAAATTGCAGATGCTGATGGCCTGGATTGTGGCAATAAAGCCTCGATTGAGGATGCGTTCACTAGGTATTACCGTGGACTCCTCGGTGAGTCACGGACTGTTGAGGAGATTGATTTTGACTTGATTAGGCGGGGGCCCGTTTGCAACCAGGAGCACAAAATGATTCTGGAGGCAATCGTGACACCGGATGAAATCAAGAGGGCTCTTTTTAGTATTCCCCGGGATAAGTCGTCGGGACCGGATGGTTTCTCGAGTCAATTCTTTATTGATTCATGGGATATTATTGGTGAGGATGTCGTTTTGGCTATCCAGGACTTCTTCATCTCGGGTAAGCTTTTAAAGCAGCTTAATTGTGCGAATATAGTACTGATTCCTAAAGTGAATAAACCCCAAAATGTGAAAGATTTCAGGCCGATTGCTTGTTGTAATGTCTTGTACAAGTGTATTGCTAAAATTATTTGTGCAAGGATGGCTAAGGTTCTGCCCCAGATAATTTCTCCTACTCAAGGAGGTTTTATTGAAGGTCGGAGTATTGTGGAGAATGTGCTGATTTGTCAAGACTTGGTGCGTATGTATAAGAGAGGGCGAATTTCGCCAAGATGCCTTTTTAAAGTTGATATTCATAAGGCATATGACTGTGTGGAATGGACTTTTGTTGACCAGATGCTGAGAGCGCTTGACTTTCCTGATCACTTTCGCAGGTTGGTTATGGAATGCGTTGAGACTGTTTCCTATTCTCTTTGCGCTAATGGGGACAATTTTGGGTTTTTTCGAGGGAAAAGGGGGTTGAGACAAGGGGATCCCATGTCGCCTTTGTTATTCACGATTTGTATGGACTATTTCTCTCAAATCATGAACTTTGGAAGAATGGATAGGAATTTTAAATTCCATCCGAAATGTGGTCCTCTGAAGCTGACTCATTTGCTTTTTGCGGATGACCTCCTCCTTTTTTGTAAGGGGGATCGAGAATCGATGGAATTCTTGTGGAGTGCTTTTGCCACTTTTAGCAGGGCCTCGGGTCTGAGTTTAAGTGTGGGTAAGTCTCATGCTTATTTCGCAGGGGTGGATGAAGACAGGAAGGCTTCGATTCTTCGGCTCTCGGGGTGCGTCGAAGGTACGTTTCCTTTTCGGTATCTTGGGTTACCTATCCAAAGTACTCGCTTAGGTAAACTTGATTGTGGAAATTTAATTGCCCGCATTATCTCGAGGATCTCTGGTATAGGAGCCCGTAAGCTGTCTTATGCTGGGAGACTCACTCTGGTCCAATCTGTTCTGTCCAAATTGCATAATTATTGGGCAATGATTTTTATCATTCCTAAGTTCGTCATGGCTCGAATTATTTCACTATGTCGTAATTTCTTATGGGAAGGTGGTGTAGAAGGAAATAATCGAGCTTTGGTTAGTTGGGAAAAAATTTGTCGGCCTAAAGATGAAGGAGGTTTGGGAATTAGAGATCTGTATATCTGGAATGAAGCAGCGGTGGCAAAGCTAGCTTCTTGGGTGTTTGATCAGCCGGACCGGCTGTGGGTTCGGTGGGTCAATAGCATCTATCTGAAGGGGGTGGAGTGGAATGATTATCACCCTCATTCAGATGTTACGTGGGCGTGGAGGAAAATTTGTCAGGCTAAAGAAAAAATTAAGAATATGTTTGACGATGGTCTTTGGCATGGCGAGAATTCTTGTTTCTCGATTTCGAGGGCCTATCAGGTCTTGAGACCTCGAGACTCGCGGGTTCCTTGGGCGAGACTTGTATGGAGCGCGTGGAGTGTTCCGAGGCATAGTTTCATCTCGTGGCTTGTGTTTCGAGGGGCCCTTAATACGAGGAAGAAACTTTTTAGGATTGGGGTTGCAGATTCGGATCGCTGTTTTATCTGTGAGCAGGAAGAAGAGAGTTTAGAACACCTTTTCTTTGCTTGCAGTTGGAGCTCGCGGGTGATGGGTCTTTTGAGCAATTGGGTGCGGAAATCAATCCCGTGCAACACGGGAATGGTCTGGGCTATGAAAATACGGGGCTCGAAGTTGCAATGTAATGTGATTCGAGCTATGATCAATGCGACTATTTACCATATTTGGAGGCAGAGAAATTCGTGTAGAATTGATGGAATGATGATTCATCCACGGGAGATAGTCAAATTGATCGTGTCGGATGTTAAGAATAGAATTTTGAGTAAGATTAATTACCCTGCAACAGCTAAGGATGCTAAATGGCTACATAACCTGATGTAGTCATTTCAGTTTTGTTGTTCCGTTTTTTTTTATATACTTACCCTTTACCAAAAAAAAAAAAAAAAAAAAAAAAAAAAAAAAAAACCTTCTAAATCGACCGTTTCAGATAATTTTTTGAAAAAAGTGAGATATTTTGCTGGCCATTTATATATGACCCTTATACCATAAAATGATTGTTGGTAATTAAAAAAACACTAAATTAGTTCAGATTCGAGCATATATATCGTAGATTTCGCATTAATATGACGTTATTCGAAAGATGTTCGAATGTATTTTAAATGTATTTATTTGAACTCGTACGTGCGTTTTGTTACATCAAGACATCTCTACAATGTATAGGAATTTGATGATTCCGTATCCGGGTCCAACCGGGTCGGGCCCGGTGCACAGCCTTAAATATGATGTTGCTAGAAAGATATTCGAATGCGTTTTAAATGTATTTATTTGAATCTGTACGTACCTTCTGTTACATCAAGACATCTCTACATGTATAGAGTAGTTACTGTGCGAATTTGGAGATATTTAATTTCGGGACCAAATCTGTACGAAAAACGTGGATAATAATCTTCTAAATCGACCGTTTCAGATGATTTTTCGAAAAATGTGAGATATTTTTGTGGCCTTATATATTGGACCCTTATTCCATAAAATGATTGACGGTAGTTAAAAAACACTCAATTAGTTCAGATTCGAGTATATTTATCGAAAATTTCGCATTAATCTGACATTACTTGAAAGATATTCGAATGTGTTTTAAATGTATTTATTTAATCCCGTATGTACCTTCTGTTACATCTAGACATCTCTACTATGTATAGGGTAGTTACCATGCGAATTTGGAGACATTTAATTTCGGGACCAAATTTGTCCGAAAAACGTGGATAATAACCTTCAAAATTGACCGTTTCAGATGATTTTTCGAAATATATAAGATATTTTGCTGGCCGTATATATAGAACCCTTATGCCATAAAATGACTGACGGTAGCCAAAAAAACTATAAATTAGTTCAGGTTCGAGTATATATCGAATATTGCGTCCTAATTTGACGTCACTCAAAAGATGGTCGATATGTTTTAATTGTATTTATTTGAACCCGTAGGTACTTTCTGCTACACCACGACATCTCTACAATGTATGTGACAGTTACTTTGGAAACATTTAATTAGGGATCAAATCAGCCAGAGAAACGTGGATAATAACCTTCAAATTCGATCGTTTCAGGTTATTTCTCTATAGCAATAGAGTAATACAGTAATATTTATGACGAGGTTTTTCGATTAGTAAATTTTATTTAGGCTTAAATTCACGCGGCAATTAATAAAAATTCTAAAAATCAGCAAAACCGATAATAAAAACAATCCGAGTAGCAAATCTACTAGGTGACTTTTTCGGATTTCAATTGTAATACTCGGATTAATATTAATCGACAACACTAACAAAGTGGCATCGACAACCAAGACTGAGGTAATAACAATTGCTGGAACATCGGCTTAAAGTTCATCCTGCATTGTGAAAAAACAAACCGATTCAGCGAAATCATAGAAAATCGTTATAGTTTATCTATAAGCAAAAAGTCGATGCTGACGGGATTTAAACTCAGGTGATCGTGAATCCTCATAACTTTACCAACAAATGAGCAGAAAATAGTGTTAATGGTAGCAGTACTTACATGATAATCGTCATCCAAATAATCACGGTGATTACGCTGCAATTAATTAAAAACCGAATTCAGTCAGTAAGGCTCGACTCAAAAGCTCGTTTAGGCTCGTTTTTTCAGTTTTTTTACAATGTAAATTTAATAATTTTAAATTCTAATGATTCTAAATGAATGTTTATTTGATATTTTTAATTATTGTACTTTAAAATTATTATACTTTAAAATTTATACAAAGAGAATTGATGTATATATAATTATTTTACTTTAAAATAATTACTATTCTAAATGAGTATATAATTATTTTACTTTAAAATATTATAACAATATTATTTTGTCATTTAAAAAGTTATTTTCAGTTATATATATTCATAAAGAGATGAAAAAAAAATACATGATGGCTAAACGAGTTTGGTACGGCTCGAGCAGTCAAGCTCAGATGGGCTTGTTTACACTTACCCTTTTGTAACGGTCTCTGTAGCGTTCCTTGTATCGTGAGCGTTTGTCAGAACCTCTTTCTCGTCTCCTCTTTTCACCTTCTTCACGTGCTCTTTGTGCTTCCTGTCAACGTAAAAGAATGCAATTGCATTACAGCGGAAAATCGAAGACACAGTGTACATTATTCAAACAGATGATTTTGATTTTGATTTTGATTTTGATTTTTGAATTCTCACCTCATCTTCTCGAGTTTTCTTCACTTTCTCTGCTTCTTCAAGTGCTTCCTTTTCGGCCTACCACAGTGCACAAGCGATTAGTGAAAATAATACTACGCGTAAGTTCAGTTCAGTTCAGTTTATTCCAGCAACATTAAGTTCAAAAGAAGAGAGCCTAAATCATAAGAAAGTCACCTCTCTATTGGCGAAAACTTCATCAACCACCTGCTTTGCATACTCGGGATCATCACATATCAGAATGTTGTCAAAGACCGATCCTGCCTTTACCTGCAACGAAACTCATAAACATCATCAAAAAAATCCTTCAAAAACACGCAAAAGGGAAGTTTATCGAATAATAATAAAGTTTCGTACCTGCCAGACTTCTATACCGACATATTTGATAGGCTTTAGAACATAGATATCAGGATCGTCTTCAAATTCTACAGTAAACACCGTGATTTCACCTCATAAGATTTCGCATTTTCAAAAAAGGCGATAATTTCAGAGACATTGTGAATCGTGAAATCAGTTATATTATGTACCTGGATTGTCGATCCATGGAGTCTTCCACTTTCCTTTGTAGTTCGGGTTCTTAACTTTCTTTCTTCTCCAAGGTCCTTTATATGCTGGATTTGGTACCTTTGGATGTTTCCATAAACCGTCCTCATCCTCGTCCCAATTTTCAGGCTGTTCGGGGTTAAAACCGAATGCAACATTTCAGTTTTTTTTGTGATATATTAAGCATAACATTTGATCAGATGACTGTAATTTTGTGAGAAATTAAGTTACCTGCTTAGCATTCGGGTCTGGAATTTCACGTGGGATCGAATCATAACCCTGTACCCAAAAAAAATGATCAAATGATGATCGTGGTATTCCATGAACCACATTACATTCCTGCAATTTCAGAAAAGTTGACAGTACAGTTCATACATACCTCGGGTTTGATGTCATTTGGATCATCAATATATTCCTTCTCTTCCCAGTTAGCAGGCTACAAATTCACGACAATGGAATCAATCGACAAGTTTTAAACTGAAGAGAACATTAATTAAATGCAGTTGCAGTCAATCAATGCAATTTTTATTATGAAGTCGTAGTCAATCGATACGATTTCCATTATTATAAAATTGCAGTAACCCGATGCCATTTTGATTATTATGCAGTTACTATCAGTCGACACAATTTTCATTATTATGAGATTGCAGTTAAGACGATGCAATTTCCAGTATTATGAAATTGCAGTCAGTCAATGCAGTTTCCATTATTATGCAGTTGTATTCAGTCGATGCAATTTTTATTATTATGAAACTGCAGTCAGTCGATGCAATTTTCATCATGATACATGCTGAAACCAACACGGGTAGGACACAACACGTTTAGGAACAAATTTTCATTTTCATTATAGGTGTACTCGATATTCAAGGAGAGGAGAGGAGGCAAACCTTCTTGGCTTTGTAGTCTTTGATTTTCGGAGGAGGAAGGATGTCCCAATCGGTATAGAGACTACCAGACTCTCTCTCTCGATTGTCGACCAGGACACTGTAAGTGGCATCGGGCCTCAGTATGAAGGTATAGAAGTGTGTTAACTTGTCGGTTTCACATTGCAGATCTTTCTTGACAGGATAATTTTGCCCTTGGTACGAAACAATTAGATGAAGCTTCTTTATATCCGTTCCACATAGATCCGGTCCGAACATTAAACTGGCAAGAAAAAAAAACACCCATCAAAATTCCATTTCTAAACCCTAAACCCTAAACCCTAAATAAATAAATAAATAAATAAAAGAGATGTTAGATGTCACGGAAAGGAAGCGGCATAAACCTGTAAGGAGTGTCTCCTCCGAATTTTTTCTGATTGACGAAACCAGATAATAGTTTTATATAGCCTCCGCCACATTCGATGTCCTGCTCAAATTTTATGGAGTACTGAAACACTAATGTTCTGTTCTTATTGCTGAACTCGTTTATTTTCGCAGATATTGCAGAATGTCTTGCGTCAATTGCAGTCTGAATTCCTGCAATATTGTTCAGCATTCAACAGTTCAGAGACAGTAAAATTTCCTAAGCATGACTATCTCTCAAAACTTAAGCACCCGAGCACAAACTCTCGTATGAGACAGTCTCGTGATAATATTATCATGCAGTCACATTACATTATCATGAGAAGACAGTCGATTTTGAAAGACGGATTCTTCTGTTGATGCACATTCAACAGTTCAGAGACAGTAAAATTTCTTAAGTATGACTACGTCTCAAAACTTAAGCACCCAAGCACAAACTTTCATATGAGACAGTCTCGTGAAAATATTATCATGCAGTCACATTCCATTATCATGAGACGGTCAATTTAAAAGACGGATTCTTCTGTCGATGCACATTCAACAGTTCAGAGACGGTAAAATTTCTTAAGTATGACTGTATCAAAACTTAAGCACCCAAGCACAAACTCTTATATGAGACAGTCTCGTGATAATGCAGTCAGATTACATTATCATGAGAAGACAGTCAATTTAAAAGACAGTCCTAGAACGTACCTTTATCATCAGGATCACCAGACCAACTTCCTGCTGTATGCTTGAATGAGCCAGCCTTTCCCTCAGCTCGTTTCCAGTCTGATACTACCCACCTACTCTTCCATCCCTCTTTTCAATTCCATGCAAAAAAAGGCACACGTGTTCATAATATTCCACAAGTAAAACGTTTTCACTTTTCAGAATGCGGAATTTGTTGGTCGTTGCATTTAGAAAACCCAACAATTTTATAGAAAAACTAGAAACAGCGACATAACATACGTTTTTACACAATGTTTGTATCAAGAACATACAAGCATGAAATTAAGGAAATACCTTCGAATCGCTCTTCAAAGATAACTTCAGACAATATCGGCCTAATAATACAACAAAATCGCACTACAAGAAGACAAAGTAGTAGTACTATAGGTGATGAACCATGAGCCATTGCAATGTTGCTACAGCTTCTAAGCTGCAATTCTACTACTTCTACTACTACTAAGCAGAGGACACAGAAGTATATAGGAATAGAATTACATAAATACACCAAAACTTGGGACTTATTTACAGTCTTGCCATTGGTCATATTCTCTTGTGTGGGACCCTACAGATTCACCAATGGAATGAGTCTAAGAATTGCAGTAGCCAATGAAGTTGTTGCTCCACATAGTATGGGTCCCTCTTCATGATCAAACTTGACACATTCTATACGTTTCATTTGAATTTTCTAAGAAGCTTCACATACTACCTAGTCATGCCAAACGGGTCAACGGCGACGGACTGATGGGTACAGGTCATTTTCGAATATAGTATGATCAACTTTTTTAGGCAGTTAGGTCGGGTCAACTCGGGGTTATGAGTCAAGCTCGAGTCTTCTACTTGGGTATCAGGTATGATTATTTGGGTCAAGTCGGTTTTACCAAGTCTTAAACTACAAATTAACATGTCAAAGTTAAGAGCTTATAGTACTGCAAAATTAACGATCAATGTTTTATGTCATTACGAGTGAAGTGGTTCACAATTCCCGTTTAAAAGTTTAAAACGGGTCAAATATATATGTTATGATAAGACAGACTGTCTATTACTGTACTAATTTACTACCATCATTTACCAGTACTCGACTATTTGGATCCGTTTCAGTAATAAAACGGATACGGCCGACCTTTACAGAGTGATGAGAATGAATGAAGGACAATGGTTCAAGTCTCATTAATCCCAATGACAATCCTGTAATTACTCCAATGGGCAAGGGTAATCATACAGTCAGATAAGAGTGGGAATGTGGACAACTTAGAAAAGTCAAGTTGATAGACTGATAGCTCACCTACTCCAAAGTCTTTCATAAGTCCACTCCAAAGTCTCCCCTTTCAAAACATTGATTATTCAATGAAAGAATAAGCCAATTGTATACCAAATTCATAAGGATTTGCCCCATTTTTCACTCAAGTAGCAGCCACATGAAGAAAGAAGAAGCCAATTATATACCAAATTCATAAGGATTTGGCCCATTTTTCACTTAAGTAGCATCCACATTAAGAAAAAAAGTGTTCTAACACTACATATTTTCATAATCATAGTCTTAAAATTATAGTTTAATATTTCGGTACACAGCCTTACGGCCCTTACCCTTGTGTTAGCAAAACCACGTGTTAGCAAAACATTGATGGAGACTTCCAAGATAAATAAGAAAAACATCGAATTTTTATGGTAGATGATTGTCCAGCAGCGGAAAGCAGCAACAAAATTTTGAGAGATATCGAAGAGAGAAGTGAGTGTCCCGAAAATTGAGGATGGCAATTAAAAGAGAACGGAGGGAGTAATTGTTTTTGGAAAAAATTTAGCTTAGTACGAGTAATAAATAGTATGAATAAACATCATCAGCAAGAAGGTAAACAGTTAACCACTAAACAGTCAAAAACTAGATTCTCATCAAACAGTAAAATTTGTCGAAATATCACTGTAAAACATCATATAAGTAACTATTTTACTGAAGTCCTATACTAAATAGGTTGACAAAATTGAGAAGAAAGATCAACAGTGACGTATCGTAAGCTGTGCTTTCATGCCGAGCAGGCTTCCGATTTCCGACTTCAGATTTCCGACTGCCAATAACTTGCGATCATTCAAAACTCGACTGACATGTGCTACTGAGATCATCAGGATATATGAATATAACCTGTAGATATTCAAACAGCCCAAATTAATACATACAGTCACGGTATTAACACTATGCAGTAACAATGAATTGATCAGCAAATAACAGACGAGCCGAGAACACATACAGTCAAGCAAATAAACAAGACTCTGGCCTATGTTACTCAAACTTAGTACGAGTATATTATATATGCTTGCTCCTAGAATCACGGATAAACTGTTCAATCTCCAACAACAAAAACATCTGAGAATAGAAATTCAATTCAACTTCACACACAAAACCACATCGAAACTTGCATACTGAATCGGCCAACTACGCTAGATGATCGGGAGTCAGGTACCTTGTCGTGTTATCACTTACACAATCCAAGACGAGGCATCCTCATTGATAGGGAAAAATAAGAGACAACCAACATTTATATGGCATACAAACTAACGGGTTCTAATCGAAAATGGGCTCTGAAGCATAAAAAGAACATCAACCAAATCATTTACAATGTCACACAACAATCGCTAAGTAGTAAGTACCCAATACTATTCTTAGACAAAACAATTAGAACTTAATCTGTTGCCACCGATATAGATTCACAGTCCGGTTTAACCGGGTATGGTGAACAAGCTATAGATACCAACCTGGTCACTCTAATTTTAGCTAACAAGGCTACTCGCGAGGCTACTATGAGACAGCATCAAGTAACACGGTTTTGCTAGTTGCTATGCTATTTAACTCGTTCTAAGTTCAAAAAACACATACCCATCTTAAACTAGAATCTATGTATAGCACATACTCCATAGGTTCTTCACATTCACAAAAGATATGATAGATTGTTAATCCTAATCTACGACAGCAGAGAAATTGACCTCAAACAAAGTACTAAAAACACACAAATCACAGCACAAACCAAACTAAGTGTATGTCGAAAAGATATATGGAATAGGACTATTCAAACACTGACAGAATGGAAGTAAGAGCACTACATTGCAAGCAAATTGACTAATAAGAGGATCAAAATTACGTCTCACCCAAAACCCGTCCCCAAAACTTTGTTACTAACTCTTCTGCTTCTTAGAACCCGAGGATATCCCATAAGCAAGTGCCCTTGAAGCGGGCAAGCTCCTATCTTTCCTATTCTTCCTCCTCCTAGCCGACCGCGACAGTTTATGCTCCTCACCATTCTCCTCTCCCTCTCCCTCTTGCGATTTCTCACCGTTACCCACATCACTAGGACCTTCCTCACCCTCGAATTTTCTCTTCTTTTGTTTCGACTGCACGTTAAGGGCCCCTTCAAGGAGCATCTTCTTCCTCATTTGGGGCACCTTCCACTCATTCTCCCTATAAGTGGCTAACTTCTTCAATGAAACATATTGATTCAATTCTTGCTCATCCAACCACAAAATCTCGGCCGCGCTCAGTTTATACCTATCAGCCTTAACCTGCCTATACTTAAACCTAGTTTTCAAATCCCCAATTGCATCTTCATAATCATACTTATACAATTCTTCCTCCAATTCCTTCTTTAAAGCTTCACCCAATTTCGACTTTCTCTTCCTCTTCCTCTTCCCCTCTTCTAACCCCTCCTCCTCCTCACCATCTTCCTCCTCATCCTCGACGACTACCTCTTTACCCTTCTTACTCTCCCCCCTTTTCGCTAAAAACCCATCTTTTGACTTAATCACATCCCAATTCTTAGGCAACCCAAGTAACTCATCCTCCTTATCAAAATCGGGCTTCTCTAAATCGCCCTCATTCTCATTCTCATTCTCGTTCCCAAACTCGGGATCAACATCCTCAGCATCATAATACCGATCACCAAAAGCCGTATTCATCTTCGAATCAAACTCATCCGGGTCAAAATCCTTCTCCAAATCATCCTCATTCAAAGGTATACCATCCTCACTAACCCCAGCAATCTCCCTAATCTTAACCAGCTTCTCTTGAAGCTCCCTCCTCTTCAAATTCTTCAATCTCTTAACCTCTTCTCGTCTCGCTAACTCGGCCAATTCGAGCCTCTCCTTCTTCCTATCCCGCTGCTGTTTCCTCGCATTCGTCTCCTTCCTGACCGACCCTTCAACGACCCTCGAATGGCCTAAAACCCTATCAGTATTACTCTCTTCGAACCGGAAATTGTAGTCCCTTTCGTACTCTTCTTGCTTCTCAATGGCTTTCTCGTCGTCGGATAACTCGAGTTCATCGTCGTCTTCACCTGCATTGCCCTTTCCCTTATCAATCCACATCTTGTTCTTGAAGAAATCCTTCAGAAACATGTCGTTTTCGTCTAATTTCTCGTCTTCGCCGAAGAATTCGTCTAGTTTCTGCTTAATCTCGTCGTTTTCTCCTCCCTCGTCATTCTCACCGTCGTCCTTCACCTTCTCAATCAACAACTCGCCGCCGCCGCCGTCCTCCGCCGCAAGCGCCGCCAACACCTCTTTCCGCAAATCCTCTTGCTCTTCAACGAATGATTTCATCTTCTTCTTCTCCTCGATTTCCTCATCTTCTTCTTCGTCGTCGAATTCCGCACCTTCTTCGATCAAATTTCGCGCATTCAAATCCTTCAAATACTTCGGTTTCTGCTTCTTCTCCTTCTTCAATCCACCATTACCACCACCTTCATCATCTTCATCGCTACTTTCAAACAACTTCGCCTCTTTCTGCAACAAAATCGGATCTTTCTTCCTAATCTTCGTTATCCCATCAAAGAATTTCTCGATATCGTCATCATCATCATACGAGTCCGACTCGGATTCTGACTCGGACCCTGACATAATCTCACCTTTCTTCTTCATTTCCTCATACTTCTGCAAATCTTCTCTCTTCTTGTTGTGTTCATACCGCTTTGCGAATTCCTGATTAATCTCGATTTTCTCCAGTTCGTCGTCGTTACCGGCATCGTCGAATAACTTCATCCCCATCGTTCGCTGAGACTGGAACACTGAATTGAGCTCGAAAATCAGGGGTTTAGTAATCAATGGCGTCGGGAAATTGGAAGGGGGGCTGAAATTAGGGTTTTGTGATTTGGGGGTTTTTCGTTAACTTGTAGAGCCGTATTACTTGGGCTTGGACTTGGATTGGGTCACGGTGGCCCATTATGATTTGGGTATACTTATAATAAACCCGAGAACTCGAGAAAGACGGTTTTTCAATAATAAATTCGAGAAAGACGTTTTCAATAAAATAATAATAATAATAATTTTTTTAAAAAAAAAAAAATTAATTACTCGAGAAAGACAGTTTTTCAATAAAGTTTTTACATTGGAAAAAAAACTCGAGAAAGATGGGTTTTCAGTAACGTTTTTACACTTGAATAAAACTCGTGAAAGAGGGTTTTTTAATAACGTTTTTATTTTTTAATAAACTCGTGAAAGACGGTTTTTCAATAACGTTTTTACTTTGGAAAAAGAACTCGAGAAAGACGGATTTTCAACAACAAAACTCGAGAAAGACGGGTTTTCCAATAACGTTTTTACTCTTTAAAGAAAGACCGTTTTTCAATAACAAAACTCGAGAAAGACGGTTTTCCAATGTTTTTTTTACTTTGGAAAAAAAAAACTCGAGAAAAAAGACGGATTTTCAATAACAAAACTCGAGAAAAAAAAAAAAAAAAAACGGGTTTTCAATTACTTTTTTAATCTTAAAAAAACAAATCGTATTTGAGAGTCGAGTGTCGAATTTTTATTTATTTTTTTTTGTTTCGACTTTTCGTGTTTTATCTTGTTTACTTTCACTATATTCACGAAAAATGCTCTCGCTTTTCCGTTTCTTCGGCTAATTAAAGTCGACTGAATTGAACTGAACCGAGCTTGGTTGGACTGAACTCGGCGGGCCGAATTGGTTGGGACGAAATGTGCTTAATGGGCTAACCATATACTCAACTAGGGGGTGTTCACCGGTCCAAACCCGGACTGGACTGGGCTGGACCGGTTAACAAAGAAACCTGGACCAGACCGTAAAAACACACTAAATTTGATAAATTTTTTGAAGTGTGGGTCGGACCGGTCACCAAGTTTTTTGCGATCTGGAGACCGGACCGGTGCGTGCCCCAGTCTGGACAGACCGTCCGGTCCGGTCTGGTTTGCCAGTCCGGATCATTTTTTGAACACCCCTATCTCGACCCTTAGAATAGATCCAACACGTCAACACACGATTTTTTTTAACGCCGTAAATGTTTTTTTTTCTTTTCAACGACTGTTCCACGCCCGATACTTGAGCACGTATTAGGGTTGGATTCTCGACCCGAGTTATCCAATAGCAAAATAATTTTTTTTTAAAAAAAAACGACATAAATATATACAAAGTCATCCGATCTCAAATACTCCTTCCGAATCTATGAAAATTCCCGGGGTTTTTTTGGGAGTAAAAATGACCGAGTATTTTAATTTTAATAAAAAAGTGGAAGCGTTCAGAGATTCAGATGAAGTAAACGGTTTAGGCCGAGCTTCTGACATCGTTCATTGCCTTAACCAACTCATCGATTTTTGCCCCGGTCACTTCCTTCATAACCTTACCGTCTCTCAAAATCTTGAATGTCGGAACCACACGAATTCCTAGCTCCTTAGCCAACGCCTGTCAAACAATATTCAACGCTTTCAGTTCAGTTCAGACATTTTCAGTTCAGACATTTTCAGTTCAGACAGAAAGAACTGGGTGTGTTATGTGTACCTTGTTTTCCTGATTGCAGTCGAGTTTCAGGAAAATGACGTCGAGGTTTTCCTGAGCAAGCTGCTGATATTTCGGAGCTATGACTTTGCAGGGACCGCACCTGAATAGAAAGTCGGGAAAGGAGATTCAGATTATTTCAGTAAGTTGGAACTGACAGTCGGAACATACGAGTATATTATGACAACAGACAGATACAGAAACTGCAATTTACAGCATTACAGGAAATCAGAAACAGAAAACATTCGATTGGCGCTGATGTGAATGCTGGATTCAGGATGACAGGAAGTCGGAAGTGTGAATTCAGAAACTGCGGGTTTTCAGCATTACAGGAAATCAGAAACGGGAGCATTCAATTGACACTGATGAAAAAGGCCAGATTCGCGATTTGGGACGACAGAGAGTCAGAAGAGTAAGTTCAAAAACTGCAGTTTTGACAGCATTAAACAGGAACTCAGTAACATTCAATTGACACTGATGAAAGTGCCAGATTCAGGATTCAGGACGACATAGAGCTGGGAGTGTAAATTCAGAGACTGCAATTTTACAGCATTACAGGAAATCAGAAACAGAAGCATTCAATTGACACAGATGAAAATGCCAGATTCATGATTTAGAACAACAGACTGACAGAGAGTCAGAAATGTAAATTCAGAATCTGCAATTTTGCAGCATTTTACAGGAACTCAGAAACCATTCAACTGACTGTGATGTAAATGTCAGATTCAGCATTACAGGAAGTCGGAGCTGTAAATTCAGAAACTGCAATTTTACAGCATTTTACAGGAACTCAAAAACATTCAATTGACACTGATGAAAATGCCAGATTCCTACATCTCGACCCTTTTGATCTCTCTAAAACCAGACAGTTATAGGACATACAATTATAGATACACGACATACAAAGATCTTATTCCAGTAATCATAGAAACGAGTCAGTTATACGACAGACAACGATCTTATTAAAATAGTATCGAAAACATTACATACATACCATTGAGTGTACATATCAAGAACAAGAGTCTTATCCTGAGCAGAATGAACAATAGGCCAAAAACTATCTTTATTAACTTCAGTCACTTTTCCTACTAACTTATCAACTTCAGCCACACTCACCTCCAAACTTGCACATTTCACTCTCACTTTCCTCTCACTACTAACACTAACACTAACACCCTTGTTGGAGCTCCCCCAACTAAACCCGACACGGGTTAAACGGGTCGGGTCGGGTGAGGAGGAGGTGATGGTGGGTGTGGGTTGTGACCATGGTTGGTGGGTTAGGGATGATAGGTGAAGAGCCATTGAGTTGAGTTGAGTTGAGTTTTTTTTTGGGGTGGAAGAGATAGTGAGAATTGTGAAATGGACCCTAGTAGTGAAATTTTTGTGGTGTATGAGAAAGATGTTTGGGTTTTTGGGGTGTGTAGTTTTTGTGGTGGTTAGTGAGTTTGTTGAAATGTATAAAGATGCTCTAGTATCATTCCTTCTATATATTGTTGGATACAATTGTCAATACCCGCATTCACCCCGCACCTGATCCATCCGTAAAAAATAAATGGGTGAAAATTCAATTAAATGGATGAATAGCGGGTGATGGATGAGACGGGTGATGGATCAGGTCGGATGCGAGTGGAGATCATCCCACCCGTAATCCGTTAACCACCCGACATCCATTCATTTAAAAAATATACTGTATATATTATAAAAATTACCCGACAATAAGAGAGTGCCTCATGTTTTCCTAAAACCTTATTCATTTTTATTTCCTAGACTAGACATAACTCAAATAATACTACCATGGCGACGAAAGGTGTAAGTCGCAAGCTAGGTTTCGCAAGAAATTATTTTCGATTTGGTATTTATTTCACAAAATAATGCTCCGTAGTACAAGTGAATCACCCGTTAAATCACCTGAACCACTCGTTTCACCCGTGGATGACGGGTGGATCGGATATGGATGACACTCCTAGTGGATGATGGATGGATCGGGTGGCGAATAAAGACGGGTGATGGATGCGGGTGAGGCTTCACCCGATCCGAATCCGACCCATTGTCATCCCTAATCATAGCAACTATGTTAATCGGGTCGGGTCGGGTCGAAAAGTATGATAATTGGGTCGGGTTGGGTTAGAAGTAATCGGGTCGGGTTTAGATCAGTGCGGAAGGTATGTTAATCGGGTCGGGCTTGAATTGATAAATACCCAATTCATGGGCCGGTCCATGTACATTATTAATCACTCATGCATGGGCCGGGCCTCAATGCAATAACTTGTTTCGTTCAAATCGTAATTCTCGTAACAACGAATAGTCCAAGAACAAAGAATCGTTCATTTTCTGAACTCGACTAATACGAGTTACGATCCAATAAAAACTTCCCATTTCGAAAAATGAACGGATATTTGATGCAAAACGACAAACCTCGACATTTTCTGAACTCGACTAATACGAGTTACGATCCCATAAAAAAAATCTCGTTTTCGAAAAACGAAAGAATATTTGATGCAAAACGACAAACCTCGACATTTTCCGAACTCGATAAACACGAGTTACGATCTCGTTAAAAAAAAAAAACCGTGTCGGAAAATGAACGGATATTTGGTGCAAAACGACAAACCTCGACATTTTCTGAACTCGACCAATACAAGTTACATTCCCGAAAAAAAAATCCCGTTTTGGAAAACGTAACGGATATTTGGTGCAAAACGACAAACCTCGACATTTTCTGAACTCGACTAATACAAGTCACGATCCCACAAAAAAATAATCCCGTTTTCGAAAAACGAAAGAATATTTGATGCAAAACAGCAAACCTCGACATTTTTTGAACTCGATAAACACGAGTTACGACTTACGATCCCATAAAAAAAAACCATTTCGAAAACACAAAATCTTGGGAGAGACGGTCTCTCAATAACTTATTGATAGACTATTCTTCAGTACCACCCTATGTACTATTCGTACCCTTAAATGACAACTTGGTTTTGTACCTGTTTTAATAACAAACGTACCATCTTTATATTTGTATACTCATACCTACTTCTATTATGTTTGATACCATTGCTACTCTCATTTGTACTAGTCTCTCAGTAAAATTAATGAGAGACCGTCTCTTTCGAAAAAATGAACGAATATTTGATGCAAAATGGCAAACCTCGAGAATACGAATTCGATTTTGCGCAGAAAATCACGCATCATAAACCGTTTATTGTCACTCACAAATTTCCCTCTTTTTCTCTCCTCTGTTTTTCCCTCCCTTTTTTTTCCACATCTAATTGAAAATAATTAAAAAATAATTAAAAAAATCAGGAAGCTAATTGAATTAGCAGCTTCCATTAATAAACTAAAAAAAGATTTTAATTTTGAATTTGTTTAATTTTTTTAGGTAGATTTAGTTTTTCTAAACCTGAAAAAAATTGAATTTTGATGATTTTTTTTGAGGTGTAACAATGGAAAAACTCAAAAATTCATAAACTAAATTTTTAAAAAAAAAATATTGAATTTTGAAATCTGGGTTTTTCTGGGTATGTGTTCTATACCTAAAAAAGATTGAATTTTGTTCCAATTTTGTATGAAAAATTGAAAATGCACTTTTCTAAAACCTAGAAAAAAATCAATCAAAAATTCAAAAAAAATTGGGTGTTTTTTTTTTTCAATAAGAAAAAGATTGAATTTTGCAGAATTTGGGGGAAATTTTGGGAGTGTAAAGATGGATTTAAAGCAAATTATGGTGATGTGTATGATAGTATATGAAATTTCGAATTCGATATCGATGGTGTATGGAAATGCAGTATTTAAAGTAGAGCATAAATTTAAAGGAGAAAGGGGAAGAACAATGAAGGAATTTAGGGTTCATGATCAACGTAGACATGGTAGATTATTATCTACTGTTGATGTTCCTCTTGGTGGTAATGGACAACCTTCTGATTCAGGGTTTGTTTTCTTTTTTTTTCGTTTCGATTTTTTTTGTATGATTTGGGACGGTTTCGTCTTGATTTTGCTCGTGTTCATTGTAATTTGGGGATTTTTTTGTATGATTTGGGACGGTTTCGTCTTGATTTTGCTCTTGTTCATTGTAATTTGGGATTGTTTTGTATAATTTGGGATGGTTTCGGTTAGGGAATAAGTGCCTAGCAATTGTCTTTTTGGATCTCGAATTGGTTTCCGACCTGAATCTGTTTGATTAGAGTTTCCTAATCAAGTATCTGACCTATGATTTACTATTGTATAGCGTTCCCTAATCTGTTTAGGGTTTCTGTATACCTCTATCCTAGAAATTATGATATCAGTCTGAAATCTGTAACCTCTCCTCAAATTAATAAAACTATCCCTACTTCTGCCCGTGGATGTAGCTAACAGGTTGTTAGTGAACCACGTAAATCTGTCTGTCTCTCGATTTTACGTTCTTATTTGTTTGTCTTTCTCTTCCGTTATAACAGTTTCGTATTGATGTTGCTCTTGTTTGTTGTGATTTGGGATTGTTTTCTCTTCATTCGGTATAATTTGGGATTGTTTTCTCTTCATTTTGAATGATTTGGGATTGTTTTGTATAATTTGGAACGGTTTCGTCTTGATTTTGCTCTTGTTCATTGTAATTTGGGATTGTTTTGGTATAACTTGGGACGGTTTCGTCTTGATTTTGCTCTTGTTTGTTGTGATTTGGGATTGTTTTCTCTTCATTTGGTATAATTTGGGATTGTTCATCGTAATTTGGGATTGTTTTCTCTTCATTTTGAATGATTTGGGATCGTTCATTGTAATTTGGGATTGTTTTGCCTTCGTTTTGTATAACTCGTGATTGTTTTTATCTTCATTTTACTCTTGTTCATCGTAATTTATGATTGTTTTCTCTCGAATTTGTGCTTGTTCATTCTAATTTGGAATCTAATCTCGAAAACTTAATATCGACATTGTTTTTTTTTTTACTAAGCACGGTTTCTATGTCTTTAGGCTCTATTTCACCAAAATCAAGCTCGGGAATCCTCCTCACGACTATCACGTCCAAATTGACACCGGAAGCGACGTTCTTTGGGTTAACTGCGCCGGCTGCGAGACTTGTCCCGTCAAAAGTGGCCTCGGAGTAAGTTCCCTTCCCTTTTCAATTTACAAAAATATACCGTCTTACTCAATATCGCCAGACTTTGTACTGGTCCCACATACCAACCCAAGTCCTTTCCAGCGCATTTTGTCCTCACTCATGCGCATCCCGGAAACCGTCCCACAGACCAACCCAAGTCCTTTCAAGCGCATTTTGTCCTCACTCATGCGCATCCCGGAAACCTTCTTCTCAGGAGGGCACGCTCGGAGTTCTTTTGCATGGATGATCTGAAAAGAAAGTGCACTTTGTTGGCATGACAGACATGACTAATTTTCAGTGTTATATATAATTGATGTCGGTTTTGTCGAAATTTCAGATAAAATTAAGTCTATATAATCCGAAGGGTTCATCGACATCAAACTTAATCAACTGTGATCAAAAGCAATGTGCAATGATATACCAGGGATCGTTGTCGGGGTGCCAAGAAAATATGTTGTGTCAGTATGAAGTTACGTATGGAGACGGTAGCACTACTTCTGGTTACTTCGTCGAAGATCTCTTTCATTTCAATCAAGCTTACGATGAACAGCAACCAGCGTCCGATAATGGCACCGTTGTATTCGGGTAATTTTAACCTTTTACTCCGTAATTAATATTTTTTTGCCTTTTATGGTCGTTTGAAGCTAGTAGACATGGCAAACGGGTCAACTGGGTCGAACCATTTTTGAGTCTGAAAAATTGGGTTGACTTCAGGTCATTTTCAGGTTTTTTTGTTTCAATTTTTTTAAAGAGATATTGAGTATCGACTTGTTTTCTACCTAATAATATTCGGATCAGGTCCAGGTTTGGCTGTGTCAATTCGGAATACGGGTCAATATCGGGTCTTGAATTCAGTTCTCGGGTCGGGTCCTCGGTCATTCGAACAATATTCCGATCAGTTCCAGGTTCGGCCGTGTCAATTCAGGATACGGGTCAAAATCTGGTCTTAAATTTGGGTGTCGGGTCGGGTTCTAGTCGGTCATTCGGGTTTGTCATTTTAGACGAAAAAAATCCGATTTTTCTTTTTATCCGTCGCTTTGACGTTTTTAACGATAATTTTAGCTTTTCTTACATATTTCATTTTATTCGATTGGTGTGAAAAATTAATACTCGTACTATTTTCGAAAATATTTTATTTCACCTAATTATCGATACAACTTTTTCTAACAATTTCATAATTCTCGTGAAATTTCGTAAAACACCAAATAAAATTTCGTAAAAAACTTTATATTATTATTATTATTATTATTATTATTTATTTTATTGTATTTTATTTTTAAAAAAAGGGAAACTTTATTGATGAATCAAAACATAATTTATAAAAAATTGGTGGCCAGCCGAGATATTATTATTATTATTATTATTATATTTTTTTTATTAACCAGAACTTGTATTAAGATCGAAACAAATTACAAGAAGTCAGAAGGGAAATTATTATTATTATTATTATTATTATTATTATTATTTTATTATTATTATTATTATTATTTTATTATTATTTATTATTATTAGGTGTGGAGCGAAACAATCGGGTCAATTGAGTTCGGACGATGAAGCACTAGACGGAATAATGGGTTTCGGCCAAGCGAACTCGTCCGTCCTCTCGCAGCTTGCTGCGACCGGGAAAGTCCGGAAAAGTTTCTCGCATTGTTTGGACAACCAACACGGAGGCGGGATCTTCGCAATTGGCCAACTCGTTGAACCGAACATAACTTCTATTCCCTTCATCCCTAATCAGTACGTCGCCTTCTCTCTCACCACAAAATTCCCGTTTGTTCGAAACCTTATTTTTATTATTATTTTATTGCATTGTTCGCCTTCCATTTAATTTTTTAATTTTTTTTTTGTATTATTATTATTATTATTTTATTGCACTGTTCGCCTTCCATTTAATTTTTTTATTTTTTTTATTATTATTTTATTGCATTGTTCACCTTCCATTTAATTTTTAATTTTTTTTGTATTATTATTATTATTATTATTATTATTATTATTATTATTATTATTTTATTGCATTGTTCGTCTTCCATTTAATTTTTTTTGCACTTTTATGGAGTATTATTTTATTGCATTGTTCGTATTTTTTTAAATTTTTTTTTGTATTTTTTTATTATTATTTTATTGCATTGTTCGCCTTCCATTTAATTTTTTTTGCACTTTTATGGAGTATTATTTTATTGCATTGTTCGTATTTTTTTTTTTTTTTTGTATTATTATTATTATTATTATTTTATTGTATTGTTCGCCTTCCATTTAATTTTTTTTGCACTTTTATGGAGTAGTATTATTTTATTGCATTGTTCGTATTTTTTTTAATTTTTTTTTGTATTATTATTATTATCATTATTATTTTATTGTATAGTTCGCCTTCCATTTAATTTTTTTTTGTATTTTTATTATTATTTTATTGCATTGTACGTCTTCCATTTAATTTTAATTTTTTTTTTGTATTTTTATTATTTATTTTATTTATTTTTTGGGTGACGACTTGACGATTTCAAGGAGAAAATCCTTTTTCAACGATTCGTCTAATTACATGTTTCCATAGATTTCTTCGAGGATTATTAGTTGTACATTAGCGTGTCTAATTACGTGTTAATTAGAGTGCTAATACTACCGTCTTAATAATAATTAGGCCGCATTACAATGTCGTGATGAAGAGTATAGAAGTCGACGGTGATATTCTACAACTTTCTTCAAATTCATCCGAAGGTGACCGAGCGGCCGTGATTGATAGCGGTACTACTCTCGCTTATCTTCCCGATGATATCTATAACACCATTCTCGACAAGGTACGTCCGCTTCATCCTTGACACTCATAACACGGATATATCTGCCTTCAGAGAGACCAACTCATCTATACGTTAAAAAAAAAAGAAAAAAAATTAATGCTCGTACCCCGGTTTTTTTATTTATATTTATTTTAATCGGGATGATATCTATAACACCATTCTCAACATGACACTCATAACACGGATATATCTGCCTTGAGAGAGATCAGCTCATCTATACGTTAAATATAATAGTAATAATAGTTCCGTTAAAAAAAAATAAAAAAAAAATAGTAGTAGTAGTAATAATAATAAGAGCAAATTAAAAATTACTCCCTTCAAAGTTGCGGTTTTTAAAATTTACTCCCTTTTGAATTTTTTTTATTATTTAACAGCCAAAAAGATACAAAAGTTCAACATTTACTTGCAATTGGAAATTCCGGCATGACACTCCGGCGAAATTGAATTTTTTACCCTTTTTTTGCATTTTAGTACCCAAACTACCCCTCCCCCTTATATGCTAATTGAAATCTCATTCATTTATCCAAAGCAATATAATCTTCAATCTCATCCCACACCAACTAAAACCGATTCTTCCATACCTCATCCCACATCAACTATATAATCTTCAGTCTTGTCAATTCATCAGGTAAATTCGTAATTATCATTTTTTTTGTAATAGAAAATACTAATTGGGTTAGTTTTTAGTGTTTATTCATTTACAAATTAGTGATTTAGGGATAGTTGTTTTCTAGGCTTGTGATAAACATATTGACACATTGTGGTTCGATTCCACTGTGCACACAATTTTTTTTATATTTTTTGGAAAAAATCGACATTGTTGGTGATGTTTGTTGTAGGGAAGATGTCTACGGAATCAAGTTGTAGCATTGTTGATGAAGTCATGAAGGTTGACCGTAAATGTCTTTTCGATGTGGTGGCCATTTTTGCAATCAAAAATTGCAACAAAAACCATAAAAAACGACTAATCAGCATTCAAAGTGGACATATAATAAAAAAATCGTATATGATCAAAAGCTCTAAATTCGAATTTCAAAATATATAAAAAAAAGATGATGGTAGAAAAATGAGACAAACTTACTCACCTAATTGATGAATGGAAGCAATGAATTGATTGATTGGCTCTTAATTTTTTTTTGGGGACTAAAATTGATTGACGATCAAAATTCTAGGGTTTAGGTTTCTTGGATATTTGGGTTTTTCTTTTGAGTTTGGAAAAGGAATGAAGAGATTGAAGGGAGAAAGAGGTTCAGGGAGGTGGTGGTAGGCTGAGGGCAATTCGGTCAAGTTGTTAATGAATTGGCCGGAATTTTCAATTGCAAGTAAATTTTGAACTTTTGTATCTTTTTGGCTGTTAAATAATAAAAAAATTTTAAAAAGGAGTAAATTTTAAAAACCGCAACTTTGAAGGGAGTAATTTTTAATTTGCTCTAATAATAATAATAATAATAATTTGTTTGTAAAAAATAAAATAATAATAATGATAATAATAATTAATGTTCATTATTAATAACAAAAAAAAAATATCTTGTAATTTGTTTCTTGATTAATGTAAGCTCCGGTTTTATTAAAAATAATAATAATAATAATAAGCGATTCATCAATAAAATTCTCTTTTTTTTTAAAATAATAATAATAATAAAAAAAAAAAAAAAATTAATGTTCGTACCCCTTTTTTTTTTTTTTTTTTTTTTAATTTTAGGTACTTACGAAGCGAACGGACCTAAAAATACACATAGTCGAAGAACAATTCCAATGCTTCGAGTACTCGGGAGGAAAGTAAGACTATCATTCGTGTCCATAAAAATGACAAAATCTTCGACTTCTCGATTGTTATATGAACTAATAATTAATATTCGCTTTGCGTTGCAGTATTGACGATGGTTTTCCGAATATTATTTTCACGTTCAAGGATTCGCTCAAACTCACTATATATCCTCGCGAATACTTCTTCCTACTCGACGAGACTGTAAGATTTTGCAGCATTACTAATATTATTAACGCTTTCAACTTTATTTTTTGCGTCTGAAACTATATTTTTTTTTATTATTATTATTATTATTATTATTATTATTATTATTATTTTATTTTATTGTTCGCTGATGATGTTGTTGTTACAGGCGAATAAATGGTGCTTCGGTTGGATGAACAGCGGATTTCAGTCTCGAGATGGCAAGGATGTTACTATTTTGGGAGGTATATCGACCTAAATAACTTCGCCGCAAATTATTATTATTATTATTATTATTATTATTATTATTATTATTTATTATTATTATTATCAGAATTTGTATTAAGATCGAAACAAATTACAAGAAGTCAGTGGATAGCCGAGATAATAATAATAATAATAATTATTATTATTATTAAAAATGAGAATTTTATTGAAGAATCAAAACGCAGTTTACAAAAATTGGTGGGCAGCCGAGATTTTATTTATTTATTTATTTATTATTATTATTATTATAAATGGAGAATTTTATTGATGAATCAAAAACAGTTTACAAAAAATTTATTTATTATTATTATTATTATTATTTTAAAAAAAACGGATCTTGCATTAACACCAGAACAAATTACAAGAAGAAACTAATTTTAGTAAAAATATGAACGGCGGCAAAAATTTTATTTTATTATTATTATTATTATTATTTTATTTTATTTTTTATTGGAAGCCGAAATTGTTAACGAAGGTTAATTCCGACATTGGACGCAGATATCGTACTATCGAATAAAATTGTATACTACGACCTCGAGAACGGAACTATCGGGTGGACTCCATTCAACTGTAAGTATCAACGAAGATCGAATAATTTTTTTTTTTTTTTTTTTCCGAGACTCGAGAATGATTTTTTCACGGAAAACCACCTTCGTTATTATTAACTGATCGATTCGACGCTTAACTTCAGGTTCGGCGAGTATCAAAGTGAAGGACAAAGATTCGGGAACCGTGACCACCGTAAGTGCTCACAATGTCTCGTCTGCCAACGCTTTCGACTCGAATACAAGAAGATTATTCATTATTTTGTTTGTGCTAATTAATTTGTTTTTGCTCAATTTAGGTCATTGATTTTTGTAAAATTTTGTAATTTTTTTTTTTTTCGTTTTTAATTTATACCGAACTTGTATATAGAATTGTACTTCATTCGATTTAATTAATTTTACAAATGTAAAGTATATAATTGAGCTCCGTTGTGTCCGAACCCAAATTTACTCGAATACTCGATTTTTCGTGCCTCAAGTCACCTAAATTAAAATGCCATACCAATTAAATCGAAAATTACTCGATATCAATAATTCACGCAAAAAAAAAAAAAAAAAAAAAAAATATTGGTACCCAACATTAACGTAAATGAGAATGTGTTGATAGAAATTCACGCAAACACGGTTTTCAAAAAACCGAGATTATGAAGAGAAAAAAAAATCGAGACTACGAATGCTCTACATTTCGAGAGGAAAACATCCCAGGACAATAATAAAACTGGGTAAGTTTCTCCTTTTCAAATTACAACACCTGAACTCGACCGAAAAAAAAAAAAAAAAAAAAAATTACAAAAACGTATACGAGACGATTGTATGCATACAATTACAATCACGGGATTCACGGCATCCTAATGTCGTAACCGTCTTTCGGTTATTTGATTAATACCTCGAATGGGATTTATGTATGCACACAATTGTCTCATACAAGACTCGGTGAACGGAAAAAAAAAAAAAAAATTAACAAAAAATCGAAACTACGGGCAATTTTTTTTTTTTTTTTTTTTTTTTTTTACGGAAAGTGAAAGTGAAAAAAATGAAGCTCGGACAATCCACCCGACGGTTTGGTTATCTAGGGTGTGAATCTAGGTAGATTCATCAATGTATTAACTCGAGTCACGCCTTCAAACGCGGAGTAGTCGCCCTCTAACAAAAGATCGTCTTCGTTGGCCTCCACGTCATCGTCCTCGTCCTCATCCTCGTCGTTTAGTATGCCTTTGGCCGTTTTGACCGTCGCTGACCGGTCGAGCCCGGTCAGCCCGGTCGGTTCGGCGCCCGTGTTCTCGTCGTCGTTATACCGGCCGTTGGATGCGGATGATATGTCGGCGGTGGTGCTCGTGCTCGAGCCGAGGAAGAGACAGACGACGGCACAGTCGTCGATTTTGGATGTCGGGTATTTTAGTTTCCATGTTCGGACGGCCATTTCGACTAACGATCTCGCGGCGGTGGATTTCGTAGGTGATGCTCCGATTATGTTGACGACGTCGTTGTTCGATAGTACGTCCCATATCTGTTCGAATGGTCGACATGTGAAACGTGAAAAAAAACCGGTTATTATAGCAGAAAAAACCCGAGTTTGACCCGTAACCCATATTTGACCCGAATGTTATTATAACAAACGAGTCGATATCCCTAAAAAAAATTGGAAATAACAAACCCGAAAATGACCCGGGTAGACCAAATTTTTCTGACCCGAACCCAACCCAACCCGACCCGGTTGGGTTATTATAGCAAACCCGAACTGAAAAACCCGAGTTTGACCCGTAACCCATATTGACCCGAATGTTATTATAACAAACGAGTCGATATCCCTAAAAAAAATTGGAAATAACAAACCCGAAAATGACCCGGGCAGACCCGATTTTTCTGAACCGAACCCAACCCGACCCGGTTGGGTTATTACTTATTATAGCAAACCCGAACTGAAAAACCCGTTGACCCGTAACCCATATTGACCCGAATGTTATTATAACAAACGAGCCGATATCCCTAAAAAAATTGAAAATAACAAACCCAAAAAGACCCGATTTTTCTGACCCAAACACGTCCCGACCCGACCCAACCTGACCCGGTTGACCCGTTAGCCAAGTCTCGAGTGTGAAACCGTCTTCATCAAAGGAAAAAAGATGAATATGAGGAGAGTGGAATTTCGAGTATTACATACCCCATCAGTAGCCAAAACGATGAACTCGTCCTTTTCCGTGAGGCGTCGGTAGGACACATCGGGCACGGCTATAACGCCGAACTCCTTGAGGCAGAAATCCCCAAACGCTCGAGACATGGCGAGGCCAGGGGAGTCGCTGTTTGGGAGCCAAACACGGGAAACATCCGGTTCATCTCGAAGAGCAAAAACACGTCCCCTGCACTTCTTAATCCTCTCTTCTTCAGCTGTTAACACCCACGTGAATATCCGTTTCACCACCAAAAACGGGTCAAATAATGCCCGTTTCATAACACAACTTACCTAACCCGATAACAAAAAAAATCGGCCCCAATTGTAGCATTTGGAGCCGTTTTAACTTACCCGACCCGAATAACCCCACCCAACCGGAAGACCCAAATCTGACCCGTAACCCGAATTGAACCCGCCTAACCCGGGTTATTTTTATATAAAACGAGTTTATATCCTAAAAAAAAGTTCAACATAACAAACCTAAAATGAGACGGTCCGACCAGAAGTCAACCCGATTTTTGTCTGACCCGAAAGTGCTCCGACCCGAAGTTGACCCACCCGAACCGGACCCGGTTGACCCGTTTGCCAGGACGGGCCTAAAATATCCGAGTTTGAATAAACGAATGAGAAACATACCAGGAAGATTTGGTTTGAGATCGACGGTCAACTGCACAGCGACTAAAGAATTATCGTTGTTTCTTGTCCCGAGTACAGCTCTTGAGTCACCAACATTTCCAAGAACAAGGTCCAATCCCTGTTCATCGACAAACATCGAGTCAGAAGACACGACACCTCGTAGAAGAGTCTGAGTAACACAGATCATAAATAAAACGTTAATATTCCACAAACCTGTTTGATAAATGTCACGGCAGTAGTCCCGCTACAAAAGCAATCGACACTCGGATGAACTCTCAGTTCACGGTCCATGATCCTGAAAGCTTTCAAAAACGATTCTTTTAGAACGTAGAAGATATCGGGTTGCTTCTCTGTGTCTTCAGCATCGACAGAGACCCTGGATTCGTCATCAGCTGATATAAACGAGGTATCTTCAGAGTTCATGCTCATGCTGTTGCTGGTGTTCACGCCCGTGTCCTTGAGAACTTCGTCTTTTACGCTCGCTTCCCATTGCGCGTTCAGTTTTTGAGGAAGAGAATCCCTTACTCTCTTGGCAACCATATGACCATACGGCCCGTGCCCGTCGAATACCCCACAGAAAAGGGTGTCTGTTTTCGAACAAAAATTCTACAAATCCAAACACGGTGCACAAGAGTTAGCAACGATAGCAGCATATCAAATCTACAAAGAAAAAAAAGAGTCGAATGCTCCTATGTACGCAATGTGGACGAAAAGACCTGTCAAATTTTAACCCGGCCCGACCCAACTCGATTTGGTTTTGTTTTCTAGGGGTCAAGACCCGAAAAATTCGACCCGTGACCCGAAATGGCCCGTATCAGAAAAATTTGACCCGTGACCCAAAATGACCTAGAAAAAAAAGTCGAATGCTCCCATG
Source organism: Agrostemma githago (assembly GCA_958450325.1). Lineage (NCBI taxonomy): Eukaryota > Viridiplantae > Streptophyta > Magnoliopsida > Caryophyllales > Caryophyllaceae > Agrostemma > Agrostemma githago. Next base: position 82,078,906 of record OY288240.1, read on the forward strand.
TACACATGATGGACGAAAAGACCTCAAATTTCGACCCAACTCGACTAGTTTTCTAGGGTTAAGACTTAGGACCCGAAAACCTCGACCCGCGACCCAAAATGACCCGTACCCGAAGTCCAAACTGTGTAAAAATGATTGTATAAGCAAGGGCGGCCGAGAATTTGAGAGACCCGGTTCCAAAAAATAGGAAAACTTCGGTTTTTTTTTTTTGCAGCAGATTGTACTCGAACATGACATTCATGAACAAATAAAAACAAAAGTATCGGGTTCATATCGAAATCTTCCATCTTTACAAAAATTTCAAGCCCTACTGATTTGCTACTACACATAACTACTGACCAAGTCAATGACAACAATTTGGTGGATGCATGTGGTAGTTCTTGAGGTCCCCGGACACCCGAAAACAAAAAACAAAAAAAAAATTGCGTATTTTTCCCGAATTTGGATTTGAAAATTGTAAAATCTATAATTTCCAAAAAAAAAATGACACGAAGTGACGAAATAATTTGTAAACGGGACAGCGTAAAAAAAACTCAGGGTCCGCCACTGATGTAGACAACCTCGGCTAGAATTGCACTAGTAGACAGATTTAATATCAGTACCGACAAGAGAAAAAAAATGCATATCGCAATTTTTTTTTAATGTAATGCGCAACAAATACAGCACACAATTACAACACATAATTACTCGATATACAAGAAGATCGCAGGTAGAACAGGCCGATAATCGAAGAAAAACCCCAAAATATACGGAGTATCAGAATTCAGATTATTACTCGTATGAACACGATCTCAGATTTCATTTTCATTTGACACATGAGTGTGTTAGGACATTGGTATGACTCTACGACACTTCATTCACAGTTAGAGGATTATACAGCCAGTTGTATGTACAACTGGTTTTAAGATCTTGAGCTTTATCACAAAGATTTCGAGTTTTGATGTAAAATTTTTGAACTTTAGTGTAAAGTTGTCGAGTTAAATCACATAAATGGTTCGAGCTCAAAAACTTACAACTCAACTCAGAAACTTATTTAAGCTCAATAAATATACAAAAAAGTTCAAAAACTTACACCTGGTTGTACAATGCTATTGTACAACTAGGTGTATAATCCTATTTTCCCTTCATTTTAGACAAAAACACGAGATTTTTTTCATAAAATAACTGATTCTAACACTTGGGTACGCACCAGCTATGATCAAGGTTCCCAATCCGAGTCTAAGAACACCCAAAACTCGGGGTACCCGAGTCAGACACATGAGACTTGGGAGTGTTGGGAGTGTTAGCACATTGGTATGACTGTCCGACACTTCATTTTAGACAAAAAAAAAAACAAGACGGTTTTTCATAAACTAACCATTTCCCACACTTGGGTATGCACCCAAAGCTACAAGGATAACAATTTACAACGTCTCAATCCTCTCTGAGAAACATAGATCATACATACACTAAACTTATGAACAACTAAGAACACCCAAAACTATTAAGGATAGAATTCAAAAAAAAACTATTAAGGATAACAATTCACGATCTTTCAATCCGAGTCAGAGAAACATAAGATCATACATACAATAAATAAACTTATGATCAATTAAGAACACCCACAAGGGGCCACAACTATAAGGATAACAATTTACGATCTTTCAATCCGAGTCTAAGAAACATAGATCATAATTCATACATACACTAAACTTATGAACAAAATTAAGAACACCCAAAACTATAAGGATAACAATTTACGACGTCTCAATTATCCGAGTCTAAAAAACATAGTAGATCATACCTACAATAAACTTATGATCAACTAAAAACACCCAATCCGAGTCTGAGAAACATAGATCATACATACACTAAACTTATGATCAATTAAAAACACCCAAAACTATAAGGATAACAATTTACGACGTCTCAATTATCCGAGTCTAAGAAACATAGATCATACATAACAATGCAAGTAAAAAGTTGAGCTAAAGGAGGGTACCTCCCAAACAAGCATAGCATCCTGATTAGTCCCTTTCTTGCCTTGCTGAGTAAACAACGAGGCGAATTCAGAAGCCCCATTCCCAAAAAACCGACCGGGGATTTTAAGCAGATGTTCATCTTTTTTATATTCAAAGGAGGAACTCCGAGACCCAAACCGTTTCTTGGAGTTCCTCCTTTTCCTGACCCCACCTAAACCCGAGGACGGGGACCCCGGGGCAGGGCTCCTGCTTTCAGCAGATAAGCAGGACCCCATCCTCAGGGCCCTGATGATACTTACTAAACACTCCAGACCAACTACACTGTTACAACACCTCCTCCTCTCCTCTATCGAATCCGTCACAATTATCCCTAATCAACCCTTAAACAAACCCTAATTCCACAATTCAAAACCCTAATTTCAATTTTTCAATCATATGCAACAATGAACAATCATAGGGATGAAATTATTGAATTTTTTCAATAGAATCAATATTATGAGGAATTTGGGGATGAAATTAAATTACTCAACTACACACAACAAAGTAATCATGAAATGGAATCAAAACCCTAGTTGAGAATTGATGCTTAAAGTTCCACTGAAAAATGAAGAATAATTAAAAACTAAAAAGATAAGAATCCCAAGTTTTTTTTGGGTTTTCATCCACAAGATACAATCTTGAATAAAAATGAGTGATCTACAACAAACTAAGCTTCTAATAATAACAATAAATCCCCAAAAAAATTCCAGAATTTTCCCCCCAAATATCAAATTTACAAACCCTAACTTCAGAACTTCACGAATTCAACAATGATCAAGCAATCAAGCAACAACCCAATTCAATTCAAGGAAAACTAAGACAACCCAGATCAAGTTAATCAAGTTACAATCTCAGAAGTGTGTCATGAGAGTGTAATTTTGATTAAAAAAAACATACACAAAGTTTAAGATAATGGAGTGATGATATATTTAAAGAAATGTTTTTTTATTTTTTTTAATTATTATTTTTAGAGAGAGAAAAAGAAGGAGAATTTGGTGAATATACTGAAGGAAAGATTCAATGAAGAGAGAGAAAATAGATTAAGGAGAGAGAATAGGGAAGTTCCCCAAAAAACAATGGTCACCATTGAAACTCAAGCTAAAAGCACTCAATAGTAGGAAGAGAGTAGGAAGTAGGATTATTAAATTAATTAATTAGTAATTATGAAGTATTTAATAATATTAATAGTGAAATATTAACTAAAAAAATGTATAATCCGTAAAAATTATAGAATAAAACGGTCTATTTTGATTTTAAAAAAAAATATTCATGTATTACTGATAAATGAGTTGGTCCGTAATTTTTTGGGATCGTTTCATGCTATGAGCGGATGAGCCTATTTCACACAATATTAACTCAAAAAATTGTACTCAAAACAAATTATAGAGTAAAATGGTCAATTTCGATAAAAACGTGATTCATCTATTAGTGATTAATGATTTTTTTTATATATACCAAGAGATAATTTAAAGGTTTGAGTACGTTTCACGCAATATTAACTCGAGAAATGCATAAATTATAGAGTGAGATTGTTCACGGGAGACGGTCATTTTTTGTGAAAAGACGATTCAATTATTATTGATTAATCTGGTTTGAGTTTGTCTTGCACAATAACCGCTAACAGAAACGGGATTAGAGAGATAATTAAGTGGATGTGGATGAGGATGATATAGTTGGGGGTGAGATTTTGTGGGGTGTATTTATGGAGGGAAATATCTCTAAAAGTCATAAATATAGGATCATCAAATTTTTATTAATTTGTGTGTTTATCTTATCTTGCTTCTTGCTTTTGTAAAAATTTATTGTTATTGATCATAAAATATCTCAAAAAGTCATGTACATATATTAAATTTATCAAAATTAATTCATGATCTATTTTGATAAATGGTTAATAATTTAGTACTAGTTGCTCATTTTTATTATTGTTATAAACTTTGTTCATACTTGTACGGAGTATAATACAATGTTATCAAAACGATGATCATATTTTAAGTTCTTAAGTAACAAATTTGAGTGCTGTTTTTCGTCGTCGACATTTCAGCCACGTCGTCGGCGCTTTTTAAAGTGAAAGACAATCTTGCCCTTGCCTTGCCCTTGCCTTAATTAGATTAGTTAACTAATGTTATGTAATTTTAGAAGTTAGATTAGTTATTGAAACTCGTTAATGAAGCGGTTTTTTAATTTTTCAAACCGTTCCGTTATTATCTTGTCCTTATTATATATCCACTCAAACTCCACTCACCATATTTAATTTAATTTTCTCTCACTTAAAAAAAGCGTCTTTTCTTTAGAGAAACCCGACTTTTCTAGAAACCCGACTTTTCTAGAAATTAGGTTGTCGGCGATTTTTAATGTGAAAAGACAACAACGTCCTTCCCTAATTACATTCACTAACTTTGTTAATGAAATTAAAAAGTTTAATCATGTTAATGAAACTCGATAATAAAACGTTTTTTTTTTTTTTGAAAACCGTCATTTTATTATGTTACGGATTATGTTATATTATATATCTTCCCCCATCCACAACAACACTAATATTATTAATAATATTAAAATTGTATTAATAGGCGATTTTAGGAGGTTTTAGAATCAAATATAGATAATAGTTTAGTAAGATTTATCAACAATGTTCAGTTGGTTTAGTGGTGAAGAGGTTCATTTGTGTTCAAGAGGTTGTGGGTTCAAGCCTTACTAATTACAAATTTTTGTAATTTTTTTTGGCGTCCAGGGGACCCCCCAGACGCGGATTTCCAGCGTCCAGGGGACCCCCCAGACGCGAAATTCATGCGTTTGGGGGGCCCCTCAGACGCATGAATTTCGCGTCTCGGAGGCCCCTCAGACGCATGAATTTCGCGTCTGAGGGGCCTCTTAGACGCGAAATTCATGCGTCTAGGGGACCCCCCAGACGCGGTTTTCCGGCGTCGAGGTCTGTTTCCAGACCCAGTTCGCGAAAAATCGACCTCCAGACGCGGATTTCCAGCGTCCAGGGGACCCCCTAGACGCGAAATTCATGCGTCTGAGGGGCCTCCTAGACGCGAAATTCATGCGTTTGGGGGGCCCCTCAGACGCATGAATTTCGCGTCTGGGGGGTCCCCTAGACGCATGAATTTCGCGTCTGAGGGGCCTCTTAGACGCGAAATTCATGCGTCTAGGGGACCCCCCCAGACGCGGTTTTCCGGCGTCGAGGTCTGTTTCCAGACCCAGTTCGCGAAAAATCGAGCCCCATTTCGATTATAATTAATAATATTAGATTGATAGTTTAGGTTCTCCATAGCTAATTTGTGTGTGATATATACCCTAATTGAGTAGTTATTGTTTTCTATATTCGATTTTGGTATCGATTTGGCTGATGGTGGGATCGATTTCTGCGAAATATAAATTTCCTAAACATATTCCCGGGATACATTGAGACACGTGTCTCGGAGACCGTTCAATAGTCCAAAAACCGACATTTCATATTAGTCGGGAATATATTTGTTACGTTAGTTAAGAAACTTAATTAAATTCATTAGAATATATTACATAAGGGTGACGGCTTTACGTTGAGACACGTGCCTCAAAAACCGTTCAAGAGTACAAAAACCGTAATTTTAATTTACTCGGAAATATTAATTACATTAATTAACAAACTTAATTAATATCATTAATCATAATTAGGGGAAGGGTAAAAGAGTAAAATTCACGTATAAAGCGCCGACGACGTGGCTGAAATGTCGACGACGAAATGTAATAGTGACAAATTTAGTCTGTATAACTTAAACATTTGTTTACATCACCTTAACGACCTTTTTCAAAATAAACAATTAAGGGGTATCGTATAACTACATAACGAATCTTTTTTAATTAGAGTATGATCACTCAATTGGACGGTCACTCATGTCGAGTTTTCAATATTAAGAAGCAAGGAAAAAAAAAAGTATTCATCACTATTATAATGTACCCAATAACATTTTATTTTGGACATATACTCATAATCTATATTTTAAGAAAATTAATCTTACTTGATTTAGTCCCATGTTACTTGAGTGTCTAAACTCTAAACCATGTCTCTAATGTACAAAACAAATAAATAGTAGAAATATGTTAAAAGGTAGACACCCCTTTACTCCTACATTGTCTTTTCTTCAACCCAAATCATCGTTTAAGATCGATATATCCATCTTAAATTTATAACAGGTTAAATAATTACGATAAAACAAACTCGATATCCTAATATTATTACAAAATATTTGCATTTTTTTTCACAACAGGAACATATTTGCCCTGTTTTATCGTTAAAATAAATATATATTCGTCACAATGAACACAAACAGTTTATTAACTATAAATAATGGCCTGCATTTCCAAAATATTAGATTGTCCTACTTTACAAGTAAGTAGTCTATGTCATCTCTATCCACTATGAAAAGAAGACAATTGTACCTTCTCTATGAAGTAGGTAAAAACAAAGTCTTTATGTTAATTTGGAGATTAGTGTTTAATTAGAGGCTAATTAGAGACCATAAATAGTATTTTTTGGGGGTAATTAGGAAGGTACGAGAACAATGACTCGATGTTGATGTTAACGAGGGTTTGAACTCAGGTCATGAGTACAAATTCTCGTGAATTTATCAACTGAGTTATGCTAATTTGGAGATTAATGTTTCATTAGAGGCTAATTAAAGATCATAAATAGTGTTTTTTTGGGTAATTAGGAAGGCACGAGAAGTCGAGAACGATAACTCGATGTTGATGTTAACAAAGTTCGAACTCAGGTCATGAGTATAAATTCTCATAAATTTATCATCCAAGTTAGTTCAAGAACAAGATGTATTTTGATCAAATAAAGTAATTAATCATATGATACAAGTAATAAATATCCCACGTGTCTCGAAAATGCTTTATATTCAGATAAGAAAAATAATCGATAAAGTAAGCATCGTATGTTCAATATTTTCTCCATACATTTTAAATTATTCTATTTTGGAGTGTCGTAGTCAGGATATGAGAGCACTTTTGTCGCATGTTACGAAAGTTTTTTTTTTTTTTTTTTAAATGAAATAATTAGCCACATGTATTTCAAATTCACAAATTCTCTCCTAAATGCACCAACTTTGACAAGATGTGACACCAAGAAGGTACATGGTTTATTTGCACAAGTTTAAATCATGTTGTACACTACCTCACATACATCACAAACACAAATTAACATACGTCATAAAAGCGACGGGTCAAATATTATCCACATAGGGTAGATAAAGACATCACATTGCTATTCCCGTTGCATTCTGATTTTGCCTTTTCGGAGTGACATTTGACCCGTTATTACCCATCACTTGTTCACGACAAACATACCGTAATCGTGACCTCTTATATATACTTGTTCATGACAATATGGAGTTTCACATCATTTGACCCGGTGTCAAAGTTTCATATAATTTGACCCATTTTAATATTAAAACGAATACGAATATATCACATACGGAGTATAAATAGATGAAACAAGCCTAGTATTACCCTAGTTTAATACTCATACATAACATATTCGTCCTAACCTCATAACGAGTCAAATAATATGAACACGAGATAAACCGAATACGGCCCTGTTCTTTTGGACAGAAAGTGACTGAACTTTACTTAAACTTAATTTAACTGAAACTAACTGAAATATAAAGACAAAATATGCCTCCTGGAGCTAAACTGAACCGAACTGAAACTGATTGAATACAAGTCCAAAAGAACAGGGCCTACATAGAAAACAAGGGCGAAAATGTTGTCTAAACTCTCACACTCCGTAGTACAGTACTATTTAACAAACTCGAAAATGACCAAAACCCAAAGGTGACCCAATTCTTCTAACCCGACTCAAACCAACCTAATCGACCCATTGATCCAGACGTATCAAAATTTGACCCGTATCAAAATTTCATATTATTTGACCCGTTCTAATATTGAAACGGGAATACGAGTATATCACATATAAATAGATGAAACATATTCGTCCTAACCTCATAACGAGTCAAATAATGCGAAAATACGAGATAAACAAAATGTACATAGAAAACAAACTCGGAAATGACAGAACCCGAAGGTGACCCAATTCTTCTGACCCGACTCAAACCAACCAAATCGACCCATTGATCCAGACGTATCAATCTGGATCACTCTCGGATTCAGGTACGACCGTGTTAGAAAAGACGTAACTACAAATGGAACCACCAAACTACCCATAAAAATATGGACCCAACCCTGCCAAAGTTGGTACAGTGTACTTAATTACTAACAAATCTCATTCACAGCCAACTGGCATGTGTACTATTGCCACCCTGGCTAGCTTCGGAATCGTACCCACACATCTAATACGAACATATCCGTCTTCAGATTCAATTCATTCAAACACGAAAAATTACACCCCGATTTTACTTTACTTCTAACTTGTAAGATATAGATATAATATATACTCCCTCTGTTCCAATGAATTGTTTGTCTTTGCTTTTGTCACCAAGGAAAAGAGAACCAATGGGGAAGTGACATGTAGAGCCAAGGGTCAAATTACATATAAAAAACATTCCTAAAATAGAAAGACAAACAATTCATTGAGACGCCCCAATATGGAATAAGTCAACAATTCATTGGGACAGAGGGAGTATACGTCTAAAGCAAGAAAAGAAAAGAAAAAGACGGTATTTGCCCATCGTTTCCAACCCCTAAAACAAAGATATCCGTCTTCAGATTCAAACACGTCAAATAACACCCTAATTCTACTTTACTTCTAAGATAGATATATCCGACAAAAAAAACAAGGAAAGAAAAAAGACGATATCTGCCCATTGTTTTCCACCCCAAAAACGAAGATATCCGTCTTTAGATTCAAACACGTCAAATAAAACCCTAATTCGACTTTACTTTTCTAAGATAAATATATCTGACAAAAAAACAAGACGGACAAAAAAAAGACGATATTACCCATGATGAAAGTCATTTTACCAGTAAATATTAAGTACTAAGTTTTTGTCAGAAATTAAAACGGGGGAAATCACACAAAGGCAGAAATTCAACAAGGTTGTAGTTAAAACAAGTAGATGAAACGTCATTATCAGCGACACAAACACCACCCCTAAAAACGAACATGTCCGTATTCAGATTCAACCACGTCACACAACTCAGATGAAAGTCATTTTACCAGCAAATAATTCAAAGTTTTGTCGGAAAACTGAAACAGGGGAAATCGCAAAGGATGGAAATTCAACAACATTGTAGTTAAAACGAGTAAAGCAGATGAAACATCATTATCAACGACACAAACAACAGAAGAACAAACTCCGCAGTTGACAGCAAACATATCCGTCTAAAACAAGAGAAAAAAAAAAGGACGATACTAATCCAGATGAAAGTCATTTTATCAGCAAATATTTCTCTAAATTTTTGTCGGGATTAAAACAGAGGAAAACACACAAAGACGGAAGTTCAACAAGGTTGCAGTTAAAAGTGAGTAAAACAGAAGAAAAGTCATCATCAACGACACAAACAACAACAGAAGAACATAACTCCGCAGTCGACAGCGAGGATTAAGACTACGGGAATTGAAGGGGATAGCAGGGGAACTAACAGTGCAGCAAAACTACAGAGTTCGTTCGTTCGGTTCATTCATTCTTCTTCTTCTTCGGCCTCTTCTAGCCATTTCACAAAGGGTTCCAGTGACTTCACGAATGTTTGCCTGTCAAATTAAGATCGGAGAGGTAAAAAAATCAATAATTTTCGAGGTGTTACCCTCCACATTTTTATTAGAGTAGGGTAGAATCACGAATAAGAAATCTAAGTGGAGGGGTAAAACAGTAAATATAAGTTTCCTGCCTAAGTTAATTGTAATACGTGGATACTTGTGTCTATATGACGGTCTAAAAACTGAAATAATAATAAAACAGAAATGCTCTTGACAAAGGGTAAAACAGTCAATATAAGTTTCCTGCCTACGATGATTAAAATATCTCAATAGTTACGCCTATATTACAGTCTTAAAAATGAAATAATAAAACAAAAAAAATGCTCTTGACGATTTTCTTTGTAAATACAAGTTTTTTTTGCTATGTATATTAATGGCTCATTCTAATAAATACTCGTACATATAACAAATTCAATCATAGTGCGGGTTTTGCAGTACCGTGAAAGAATTTCAGGAAGGTAACTGAATAATGCGATTTTCAAAAGCATACCTGCCCTTTGGGTTTGTTCCTTTGCGGAACCAGTGCAGAATGGTATCTTCAGCAAGCACATCCTGATCATAAAGTGACCTAACTATTTCTGGGAACAGCTTCATCAATTTAGCATCCTCGTAGCATTGGATTTGAACTTTGTAAATCAGTTCCAACTCGAGCTTTCCAGTTGTGCAGAAGGTGTTTAAGAGCTCGGCCCAAGTTTTGACCTGTCAGCAAGACGGAATTTGTATCAGTTAAAATGTAGAGTAAAGAAAAAACGGTGAACTTTGTACTCTGAAATAGGTCATCATTGCATCGAAGAACACAGAAAAACAGCCAACAGTTGCAGTGTACAATGCAGAAAATCGGGTATTGGGAGTTCAGAAAGTAACCTCACGATCATTTAACAAACGAAATCAAATTATAGAAACTGTTTGCAATGGCAAAAGCAAACCAATACGTCAACAAAATTGTAATACTCGTATCAGTCAACCACGAATAGAAATCCAAAGCATACCTGACGCAGAGCAGCATTAGCATTCTGCTGCTGGTTTTTCCCGGACCACTGCACAGCATCCATGATAACGTCCCATAAAAGACGCACAACCTCAATATCAGGAAGTCTAGCCTCCTTTACATGATGTTTAACAGTTTCAATCACTTCACCAACATCAGCTTCCTCGGCTATCTGAGTCGTTAAAGCAGATTTCATTTCCGCAAGTTTAACCTCAAACATCTTTTTCTCATTGTACTGGACCAATTGCTGAAGACCTTCCTTGCTGAGATACAATAGAACACGAAATCAGATGAGACAAAGATGGAAATGAGAATCAGAAGACTGATAATCACAACAGATGAGCAGTACGATCATTGATTTGCAGTTCTATTACTGTAACATGGACAACGTTGCTTACTTGAAATGTTCAGCTAGAGCCTCAGGGGTTCTCTTAGATGTAGGAAAGAAGTCGAGAAGATTTTCCTCAGCTTTTCCGCGTTTAAGAAGTCCAATCAAATCATCGAGGCTGTTGTCAACAAGGTATTCCTTGAAGAAGTCCGTCACAAATGTAAGAACTATCCCTTTCGTCACAAGATTGTCTTTGAGCAAAGGCTGGAACACAGTCTCTGGCGGCAAACCAGATAGCTTCTGGGAGAATGCGAGGGCTGTAAAGATGGCCAGCTTTTTTCTTTCATCTTCTTCAAAAAGTTCAAGAGACTGTAAGAATCTTCGCATGACATTTTCAAGATTCTTTATAAGGAAAGGCCTTCGGCGTAAGATCTTTTGTATGTAGACAACAAATGGCAAAATTGATTCACGAGTCGATTCACAGTCAATCACAGAATAGGTGTGACGCCCCCCCTCATCGGATTTGGTTGTTCCAGGTTGTGTGCGGCCCCCGATGAACACTACCTGCATGAAGATAAAACACCATCACATTCCAGACAATGACAAAAACGGAGTAGAAATCTCTACTAACAGAAATAGAAAAAAAAATTCAACAAGAAACCCTTAGTCCGGAGAGCAGACATGAATCACCGTCAACAGACGAAGAGGCAAGACAGACCGTGGCTAAGGTGCGCAAGAGAGATCAAGGGTACAAAAAAAAGGAAAAAAATTGCTCGGTTGAAGATTTATTGCTACAATACAGCAAGTAGGATAACTTTAATCATTCAATTAGCAGATATATGCAACAAAAATGTGTTTAAAGGCCGTATCATAACAAAATAACAAGTCTGTCAGAAAATATAAGGTCAGATTACCACCTATGCTATTAAGTCATTCACGAAACTAAAGAAAATGTTAGAAGTTCCAAATATATGATGCTTACCTCGAAGAAAGTATCACCGTATCTTGAAAAGTCGAGTTCTGCAGATTCAACGCTCTTAGCTACAAGTTCCTGCACAGAATAAAAGTCATGAGTCTCAGAACATCACTGCGTATCATAGAAATCCAGTTCGCCAATTTCGACAGCTCATAATTTGAGAATTACATAAGTTGAGAAAAAAGAAACTACCAGATCACCGGCATTATCCAAATAAATCTGGACCACTGCATCTGAAAAAGCTGCAGGGTCTAGAGGAGCAGCGATATTCCGTTTGCGGGTCTTAATCCGCGTACCACTGTTCGAAAAAAAATGAAAAAGAATTTTCAGATAATCACAGTGACAATTAATAGCATAGCTAAAAAATTCTCAGTTCGATGAGTATATATACTCCACGCACAAGAATAAATATGCAAAGAATCTAACAAGAAGAGATAACGGAACTCACCCGAGAGTGGGTCTCTCCTTCGAGCTGCACGTGCATCAAAACAAACAAACTTAATTAAACATTTATAATCATGAATTTAAGCACAATTTAATCGATCTATATAAATCAAAAGTATCAACAGATTCCAAACGAAAACCCTGAATTAATCGAGCAATTCGAAGCGCGAACAGTGACAATCCATTCAAAACCCTAACTCAAAAGAATCGCCTCGAATCACACGAAAATCATCAACAATCCAATCCGCCGTCAAATCAACTTAAACTCAGAACAATTAAAACAAAAAATTCTAACAAAATCAACAACACCGATCCAATCAATCCAATAACAAATCCAATTCAAACAACGAACATCAAATCACACAAAATCAAACCAAAATTACAGGAAGTAATCAATTGAATCACCTCATAAACAAGGCGGAGTAAAAACCCTACCTCAAACCCGATCGAATTACCCTAGCTTTCTCAGTTCAATCCAAAACCCAAGCTCAAACAACTTCCAAAAAATCACCTCAACAAAACTCACATACAATTACACATCACGAAACAAGACGAAGAAATTAATCGACATTTCGAAGAGCGAACAGTGAGCATAAACCAACAATCCATTCAAAACCCTAGCTCAAACAAATTCCCAACAAATCGCCTCGAATCACACACTAAATCATAAACAATCCAATCCTCCATCAAATCAACATAAACTCAGAAGAACTAAAACAAAATACTCCGTATTCAACCAAATCAACAACACAGATCCAATCAATCAAATTCAAACAACGAACATCAAATCATACAAAATCAAATCGAAATTACAGAAATTAATCAAATGAATCACCTCATAAACAAGGCGGAGTAAAAACCCTAGCTCAAACCCAATCGAATTACCCTAGCTTTCTCAGTTCAATCCAAAACCCTAGTTCAAACAACTTCCGAAAAATCACCTCAACAGAACTCACATACAATTACACATCACGAAGCAAGATGAAGAAATTAATCAAACATTTCGAAGCGCCAACAGTGAGCACAAAACCAACAATCAATTCAAAACCCTAGCTCAAACAATTTCCAAAAGAATCGCCTCGAATCACACGAAAATCATCAGAAATTCAATCCTCCATCAGTTCAATCCAAAACCCTAGCCCAAACAACTCCCAAAAGAATCACCTCAAGAAAACTCACACACAATTACACATCACAAAGCAAAAAGAAGAAACTAATCTAACATTTCGAAGCGCAAACAGTGACAATCCATTCAAAACCCTGGCTCAAACAAATTCCAAGAGAATCGCCTCGAATCACACAAAATCATCACCAATCCAATCCTCTGTCAAATCAACATAAACTCAGAACAATTAAAACAAAAGATTCTAACAAAATCAACAACAGTAAGCATAACCCAACAATCCATTCAAAACCCTAGCTCAAACAACTTCCAAAAGAAATTACACACAGCACGAAGCAAAACCAAGAAACTAATCAACATTTCGAAGTGCGGAACAGTGAGCATAAACCAACAATCCATTCAAAACCCTAGCTCAAACAAATTCCCAAAAAATCGCCTCGAATCACACACAAAATCATCACCAATCCAATACTCCATCAAATCATCAAAACATGAGAACAATTAAAACAAAAGATTCTCAGTGCAATCCAAAACCCTAGCTCAAACAACTTCCGAAAAAATCACCTCAAGAAAACTCACACACAATTACACATCACGAAGCAAAACGAAGAAATTAATCGAACATTTCGAAGCGCAAACAGTGACAATCCATTCAAAACCCTAGCTCAAACAAATTCCCAAAAAATCGCCTCGAATCACACAGTAAATCATAAACAAATCCAATCCTCCATCAAATCAACATAAACACAGAACAATCAAAACAAAATATTCAACAAAATCAACAACACAGATCCAATCAATCCAATACCAAATCAAATCAATCAAATTCAAACAACGAACATCAAATCACAACAAAATCAAACCGAAATAACAGAAATTAGTCAAGTGAATCACCTCATAAACAAGGCGGAGTGAAAAATCGAGAGAGAAGAGATCGAAGAACGGCGTGAAAAATTGTTCGTGTTCGTCGAGGAGGAGAGAGAAAGAGCGTTAAATGGAATATGGAGGAAAGGAAGAGAGAGAAAGACAGAGACGAACAGAAAAAATGAGACGAGTTTTTTTTTTCTTTTTATTATGTAACGTTTGCTAGATATTTTCGGCGGTATCGAGTCGAGTCAAGTCGAATACCAGTAGGGGTGTTCAAAAAGTGATCCAGACTGACAAATCCAATCGACTCGGATCATACGGTCCGGTCCGGTCTGGACCGTGCTACATACCAGTTCGTCCGTGGGTCTCCAAAAACTTGGTTGCCGGTCCGCGGTTCGGTCTGTTCCACACTTTAAAAAAAATTAATCAGATTTAGTGTATTTTGCCAGTCCGGTCCGGTCCGGGTTTCTTTGTTAACCAGTCCGGTTCGCGGATTTGAATTTTTTGGATTGTCGGTCCGGTCCAGTCCAGGTTTGGACCGGTGAACACCCCTAAATACGAGTTTGGATTTCATTGGTTCGATCCGGTCCGGACCGGGGCACGTACTGGTCCGGTCTTCGGGTCGCAAAAAACTTGGTGACTGGTCCACACTTAAAAAAGAAAACAAATTTAGTGTATTTTTACGATCTGGTTAGGTCCGGTCCGGTCCACGGGTTTGGATTTTTTTGGTTGCCGGTCTGCGGGTTAATTTAGTCCGAGTTTGGACCGGTGAACACCCCTGACTCTCGTTAGTCGAAACTTGAGTTCAAGTCAAGTCGCGAGTTGAGACACTGGTTCGAGTCTTTATACATAAATATACTCCGTATTAATTTACGTTTTTTTATTTGGTATTTTTTAAGAACGTTAGATCCGAAAGTTTTTTTATTAAATATATTAGGCAAATTAATGAGAATATTTGATAGGATAAAACAATTATTACTCGTATTGTGTAGTACGTATATAACTACGATGATTGCGACTATACTCGTTAAAATAAAACCGAGATACTCTATCGACAAATCACGTTACTTCGAGCTGCTTGACTCATTAAGTTGCATGAGTCGGACTTGAGTTGTCACGCGTTGTTTCGTCTCATAATCATCATATGTGCACTTCCTTGAAGTCGGGCATTTAGGGTCGGGATTTTATCACGAGCTAGTCCAACTAAATCAAATCAAGAGAAGTCGATCTTTGTTTAAGTGAACGAAGTCGAGTTAAGTAGAATTGAATCGAGCTTAGGCGGGAAAGTTGAAATGACGACTTTGCCCCTTGGTTTTTGTTTTAGTGAATAGGGGATGATAACTTTAGTGAACTTTTATCTCGAACCTTCGTAAATCCGGTTTTCTTGATAGTTAAGCTAAATTTATGATGCTGACGAGAATCGAACCCACGTCTACATGACCACCACTCAATCACTCATGACTTTATCGGTAACCGGAACTTCATGAACCCGGTTCTCTTGATGGTTAAACCCAGATTCATGATACTGACGAGAATCGAACCCTCGACAACCTACATTTGCCCTACATTCTTCCAAATACATAAAGTCGGTTTTTAGTCTATTCAACGATAAACTAGCCATAAAACCCAAGAACAAAACGAATGCGATCACAAAAGGAACATTAAATGCTTAGACCGTGAAGAACAACCAGCGAAACAAATCCGTAAAACCTCGACTTTTTTCCAACAAAAACACCAATTCAGCAGACAACTAACGAATCAAACACACAGTTCACCAAGATCATTTGTAATCCATCCAGGAAACAGATCTAAAACCCTAGACCCGAGAAGAAAAACGCAGCAGAAAACATCATTTGTCATCCCTAATGATACCGTCATCAGAGGGAAATGAATCACTGTCAACCATACCAGGATCGAGTCCCTCGCTTTGTTGTTGTTGTTGATGTTGTCGTCGTTGTTGCTGCTGCTCGGGTTGTTCATTCATGAATTTGTCCATGTCGCGCACTCGGGTTCTCGACACAGTCGAGAATAACACTGCAACAATCCACAAATCCAAAACCAAACCTTTTATTTATAAGGAATAAAGACAGAAAATGTTTATACGTGATAGTCTGCAAACCACGTAAACTATGATGCTCAAATGACAAGCTCTATGAATATCGATTAACCCAAGTTTTGTAAATTTGTTCAGAGTAAAGACGGAACGTGATGTGATAGCTTGCAAACTACGCACACAAGACGTGATCTCGTACTACCAAATTGCACCCATCATGAGATTACATGTACATATCCATTAACCCAACTTTCTTAACATGAAAAATTTGCAAGTAAACCCCTTTATTTAGCTAACAATTTGCAATCAAAACCCTGTATTCAGCGAACAAATTGCAATTAAAACCCTGTATTTAGCTCAAAAATTGCAATTAAAACCCTGTATTTAGCTCAAAAATTGCAATCAAAACACTGTATTCAGCCAACAAATTGCAATTAAAACCCTGTATAAAAAAATCAAATAAAACCCCTTTATTTAGCTAATTAAATTGCAATTAAAATTCATAATTTAGCTACAAAAATGCAATTAAAACCCTTAATTTAGCTACAAAAATTGCAATTAAAACCTTGTATTTAGCTCAAAAATTGCAATCAAAACACTGTATTCAGCTAACATATTGCAATTAAACCCCGTATAAAAAAATCAAATAAAACCCCTTTATTTAGCTAATTAAATTGCAATTAAAATCCATAATTTAGCTACAAAAATGCAATTAAAACCCTTAATTTAGGCTACAAAAATTGCAATTAAAACCATTAATTTAGCCACACAAAAAATGCAATTAAAACCCTTAATTTAGCTACAAAAATTGCAATTAAAGCCCTAATTTAGCTACAAAAATGCAATTAAAACCCTAATTTAGCTACAAAATTGCAATTAAAACCATTAAATTAGCCAAAAAAAACAATTAAAACCCTGTACAAAATAAAACCCTTAATTTAGCTAATCAAATTGCAATTAAACCCTTGAATAAGCTACAACAATGCAATTAAAACCCTCAATTTAGCTAAAAAAATTGCAATTAAAACCCTTTGTTTAGCTAATCAAATCGCAATTAAAACCCTTAATTTAGCTCAAAAAATTGCAATTAAAACCTTGTATAGAGCTAACAAATTGCAACACAAGATCACTCAAATCAATAATTCGTAACAAAAAACGTCAGCAACAGCAACATCGGAGGCTTATTTCCAAAAAAAATCGAGGTCGACTAACATGAATCATTATCCAAAATCGTCAAATCGACTCCAATTAAACTAACATAAAAATAAAAAACAATGAAAGAAATTAAATTAAAAATTATACCAACTGCAGTTCCAATTGTCCAAACCCAGAGGATCTTCACTCCAGTTGGTTTGTCTTTCCACATTTCTTCTTCTTCTTCTTCCTTTTTCTTTCAATTTTTTTTCGAATTGATTGTTGTTCGAGCTCTGCAAATGCAAAATATGAAAAGGGGTTGGATTGATATTGGGCCTTGGTGATACTTGACTAGACTAAACGGATTAATTGGGTCGGGTTTGACCCATGTCAAATTCGGATCGGGTTTGAGTTTGACCAATCTTGGGTTGGGTTTTAGGAAAATTGGGTCAAGTTCAAGTCGGATCGAAGTATTTTTCGAGTTTGATTTTCAACTTTTTAAAGGAAATTCGACTAATTTGTTATAGTGTAATAAACATCTGACTCGGTTTATGTCACGACGGATTGTCAATTTTAGTTACAGGTCTAGGGGTGTTCAAAATGTGACCCGGACCGGCAAACCCGACCGACACGGACCGTACGGTCCGGACCGACTACATACTGGTCCGGTCCGCGGGTCTCCAAAAACTTGGTTGCCGGTCCGCGGTCCTGTCCACATTTAAAAAAATTAATCAAATTTAGTGTATTTTGCCGGTCCGGTCCGGTCTTAAGAGGGTTAGGTCCGGTCCGGTCCGAGTTTCTTTGTAACCGGTCCGGTCCGCGGGTTTGTATTTTTTGGGTTGCCGGTTCGCGGGTCAAGCCGGTCCGGGTTTGAACCGGTGAACACCCCTGTCGAACTTTGTTTTTCAATTTAGATGTTAGATCGGGATATTTGGGTCTGGTTACTTGGATTGGGTTTGAGTCTGACTAACTTTGGTTCGTGTTAGAAAAATCGAGTCAACTTCGTGTCAGACTGAATTACTTTCGAGCAACTTTTTTAAAATACTGACTTATTTGCTACGATAAATATCTGGGGTCAATTCACGTTAGGACAGGTTGTCAGTTCTGGGTATGGGTCAAACTCGACTCTTCAAATCGGATGTTAGGTTGGGTTATTGTGGTTGGTCATTTGGATCGAGTCAGTTTTGTAGGGTCCAACATAAGCCCATGTTAATAATGGGTTGAAGCATGGTTAGTTAGGTCTCCTGAAAGACGGTCTCTTTTAACTTTACTGAGAGACTAAGTACAAATACTGAGAGACTAAGTACAAATGGAAGTAATAGTGGTGTCAAACCTAATAGAAGTAGGTACGATTAACATAAAAGAGTATACAAATATAAAGAGAGTATGCTTCTTATAAAACCAGGTACAAAACAAAGTTCTCATTTAAGGGTACGAATAAAACATAGAATGGTACTGAATAGTGTTTTCTCAATAAGTTATTGAGAGACCGTCTCTTCCAAGATTTTGTGTTTTTCACGATAATTAAGAAATATCTCCGTATAATTTAATTAAATTGGAAAATAAAATAATTTTTTTGACCAATTAGGATCTTAGGGTGTGACCCTCGTGGCTCACGAGCTTAGAATAAATGTGATGTGGTTGATCATCCAATCAATTAAATGAAGATCTTATAAAATCTACAATTTTTTAAATTATTATTATTATTATTATTATTATTTGCTATCGATCCTTGCACATTATTTACTCAAAATAACGATAAAAGATGTGACTATGTGAGTAATATTTGAACTAACGTTTTAACTACTGATTCAATTTAATGTCTCGTTTGTAAATATTTAAACTTTTAAAATTTGTTGATTATACGTTGGCAAAAAAAAAATACTGTCATTATTATGCGTGGTGTTAGACGAATTTACACAATAATAATTACGAAATATATTATTTTAAATACTAAGTATTTATTATCGATAAGTGAAAATAATCATCCTAATTAGGAGTATGATTTTTTTAGATAAAGTTCCAAATCATAGAGTCAAATATAAATTGTCACCCTTGATTTTGTTACATATATTAGAAAATAGTGGGTCTTCCGAGAGACGGTCTCTCATTAACTTTACTACCAAACCTAATAGAAGTAGGTACGATTAACATAAAAGAGTATACAAATATAAAGAGGGTACGCTTGTTATAAAAACAGATACAAAACAAAGTCGTCATTTAATGATACGGATATGACATAGAGTGGTACTGAAGAGTGGTCTCTCAATAAGTTAGAAAATTGGTTCAAATCCACATGATTATTTGATTATGAAACAAATCTCTTAAAATGTTAAGGGATCCAAATTTCCATAATAAAAAATTAAATGGTAGATACATTCATACATAGATACATCTCCTAGATATGTGAAGAATATAGTGAACAGACGGATGATTAGTGTCTTGCGAAACAGTCTCATCTCAGAACAAATTCGAACTCAAAATCATATGCTTGAATATTGCAATGGCGAACAGGCACGTCATGACAACGACACACAACTTCATCTGCTCATCTCGCGTGGCACATGAGTCTAACTTCTAATTCGTATATGAATCGATAATCAATCACATGCACGAACTAGGCATTAGTGAACTTGCGCACCATGACAACGATGCACCACTTCACCTGCGCCTCTCCCTTGGCGCATGAGTCTAACTACTGACCCGTGTACGAACCTAGAATCGGTCACATGCCCGGACCTGGTACCAGTGAACTAAATTGGCGCACCATAACACCGACACACCACTTCTGTGACAAAAAAGTACGGTATAACTTTTAACTCGTGGACAAACCCATAATCAATCACATTCCCAAACTTCACACCAGGCCAGTGAACTCGCGCACCATGACACTGACACACCACTTCACCCCGCGCCTCTCTCGTGGCACACGAGTCTAACTTCCAACTCCTGTACGAACCCTGAGTCAAACACATGCACGAACCTGACACTGGTGAAGTGAATCGGCATGTCATGACAGATTGACAGCGACACACTACTTTCACATGGCGCTCTCCCGTGACACATGAACCTAACTTCTGAGTTCTGACCATCAATAATAAAATTATCGTGAAACCGTTTCATCATATAATCTCTCATATTATCAAGATCCAACCATTACCAACAAATAATACCATAAATCACACAAATCCAAACTATATCACAATCACCTCAAAATACTTAAAAAAAATGGCATCAACTCTAAAAATGATGGCCACCACCACCACTTCCTATATATTCAATCACACCCCATCTTCATCTTCATCATCTTCTCTCTTCTATAAACAATCAAAATCTCTTCTAAACCCTAAATCAATCACTTTCCCATCTTCAAATCCCCATTCTACTTCATCTTTATCAATTAAATCTTCATTTTTTATTCGATCTCTAGCCACCTTCACAATGGGAGAAGATTCATCTTCAGCAGCAGCAGCTACTGTTGATTCCACCATGGATGCTGTTCAAAGGAGACTCATGTTCGAAGATGAGTGAGTCGAGTTTTTATTCGATTTTTTTTCCCATAAAGTTTGAATCTTTTGCGCTTTTTTCAGTTGTTCATTGGGTTTTGATTAATTTGCTTTGATTTGGGTTTATTTGATTTTTTTTTCCTGTGATTTATGCTAAATTTTACAGTTTTCTGGGATTTTAGCTAAATTTACTGTTTTGTCATTTTTTTTGTGATTTTATTCTTGATAATTGTTTGATTTTTTTTTTTTTTTGTGATTAATTGTTGGATTTTAGCTAAATTTACTGTTTTTATTGTGTAATTTATTTCTAGATAATTGTTTAATTTTTGTTGTGATCAATTGTTATCTGGGGTTTATGCTAAATCTACTGTTTTGCCATCTTGTTATCATCTGGGGTTTATGCTAAGTATGATTGTTTTTTGAGACGATTTCGGATAATGATTCATGCCATGTGAATGAAAATTGTTTATTGATGTTGATTTTTGCCATGTAACCCTAATTTAAAAAAAAAAAAACACAAATTCTCGTTTGTGACGGAAATATACATCATATTCCCCCCTAGGCTGTCTACTATTTGACCCGTTATAACGATAAGATGTTGAATTTGAAAGATGGTTGATTAGAGCTTGAGAATTTAATCATAGCATTGCTACTAATCTTTGTATGATAGTAATAATCCATTAAATTGTCTTCTAAAAGACGGTTTCATGATATACTATCTTAGGGCTCGTTTGGTTCACCATGGGAAGATGAAGTTACCGGGAACTTTAAATTCACGTGAATTTGTATTTCATGGGAATTAAAAAATATTGTTTGGTTGCCATGTGGTAAATGACTTCATGCAGGAAGTTCTACACACCGGGGCTTGGTGAGTAACTTCCCCCATTGTGGAGGAAGTGGCAATTCCCGGTAAGTGGGCAACCAAACGACTCCCTGAAAATGCACTTGCCGGGAACTTGCACTTCCCGATAATTGAATGAGTAACCAAATGACCCCTTATTGTAAAACCGTCTCATAAGAGCTTAAATTCACAATAAATCGTCTCAGAAGAGTTAAATCTGCTTTCGTTGCTTCTCATTTCCGAGGTTGAATGTTGGTCGAAGTTTTCATCATACTCAACTCCGAGAAAAAAGAGATCTTTGATGAATTTTTTGAAATCTTTATTGTCGTTTCATTCGATTCTCACTCGAGAATCTGTAAGACTGTAACCAACCCGTTTAAGCACAGTGTCTTATACCTCACACACTTCATGCATGAATGCATGCATGATTGTGTGATTTTGATTTCCTCATAGCATTCTGAATTTTGACTGTTGAATTATCGTGTATTGCAGGTGTATCTTGGTCGATGAGAGCGACAATGTTGTCGGTCATGATTCCAAGTACAACTGTAAGATCCTCAGCCCTATTTTTTTGTGTTCTTGTCGAATGTAACTTTGAAACGACTGATACAACTATTTTGGTGCGGAATTTTCAATATTTTGGTCTAAAATGAAGTATCGAACTGTAACTGTAGTATAACTCTGTTGTTTGATTGCACACAGGTCACTTGATGGACACCATCAATGCAGGAAAGGCACTTCACAGGGCTTTCAGTGTGTTTCTGTTCAACTCCAAATACGAACTGCTCCTTCAGGTACGACATATGTTACTCCGACTCTTCATTTGAAGCCAGAATATGCAGAATTTTCATAAAATTAGCCGTGTCTTTAGAATCAATCTTAATGATATTATTTCTGTTCTTTGTACAGCAACGTTCGGCCACAAAGGTAACATTTCCGCTGGTGTGGACTAACACCTGCTGCAGTCACCCGCTGTACCGTGAGTCCGAGATGATCCAGGAGGAAGTCCTCGGTACTTAAAATCCGACCCCTTAATCCAAAACTTAATTACTAATTAATTTGTTAATCATGGATTAACTCTCGAAGTTATATGATTGATTAGGTGTGAGGAATGCTGCACAAAGGAAGCTGTTGGATGAGCTCGGTATTAAGGCCGAGGATGTACCCGTTGATCAGTTCACTCCGCTTGGTCGAATGCTGTACAAAGCTCCGTCCGATGGGAAATGGGGCGAACATGAACGTAAATCATTTTTTAATCCCTTCTTCTTAATCCCGTCTTTTCCTTCCTCGCCCGAATTGAAAAAATCCGAGCTTGACCCGTAACCCGAATTAATATGGGTTTATCCCGAAACTGACCCCAATGGTTGAAAATTATAGTAAACGAGTTGATATCCATAAAAAAACCGTTCAAAATAATAAACCCGAAAATGACCTGGCCCGACCCAAAGTCAACCCGATTTTCAAACCCGAAAGTGGACTGATTCGGTTCACCCGTTTGCATGTGTGGTTGGGGTATGCAAAATCCGGTTCGGACTGGACCCGGAATAAAAAATTCCGGTCCGGTCTCAGGTCCATCATTTTGGGCGGACCGCATTTTGGGCGGTTCCGGTCCGGTCCTGACCCTTTTTTTTTCCAGTCCGGACCGGTTTTGACCGGAATTATATTTATTTGATAAAAATTCCGGTCTAACCGGTCCGGAATTTTGGACCAGAATTTCAAAAAAAAAAAAAAAAATTCCGGTCTGGTCCGAAATTTTTAGATTATGGTCCGGGTCCAGTCCGGATTTTTTTGAAGATGCCGGTCTGGTCCTGGACCGGTGCACAACCCTTAATTACCCAGTTTGATAATTTCTACGGAGTATAATTTTTTTTTTAGTATGAAATCTGAATCGGGTTTTGGCCCATATTATGGCGCAGTGGACTACCTACTCTTCATAGTGAAAGACGTGCCGGCAAACCCAAACCCGGACGAAGTAGCCGACATCAAGTACGTGAACCGAGAAGAGCTCAAGGAGATATGCCGTAAGGCGGACGCAGGGGAAGACGGGATAAAGCTCTCGCCTTGGTTCCGACTAGTCGTCGATAACTTCATGTACAAGTGGTGGGACCATGTCGAGAATGGCACGCTTCACGAGGTCGCCGACATGAAGACCATCCATAAGTTGAGTTAGAGAGAGTTATTAGGGCTTGTTGTACTCTTTACTAAATCTCTTTTGAATAAATCATGTTTGCATGTTGGTCTTGGAATTTTGCTTTGAAAAAGTTGTTGGATTTTTGATTTTTTTTTTGTGCTTTGAGACTGTTTCATACGAGAATTTGTGTTGTCGAAACTCAATTATGTTCCATTTTGGGCCTTAATTGTATATCAACTTTCTTATTTTGTGTTGTTTGAAGGTGTTCACTGGTCCAAATTCGGACCGTATCAACCAGCCAATCCGAAGATTGGCCGGCTAAAAAACCCGGTTTATTTTGTGTTGTGTGAACTTCACTGGTCCAAACCCGGACCGGATCAAATCTTTGGACCAAATCAAATTGGATTGATCAAAAGATCCGACACCCAAAAAACCCAGGAAGAGATTGATTGACTTGGACCGGACCAGACTGCCTTAGGATCGGTTTTCCAGTGTTGGACCAGATCGAATCGGAAAAATAGACTAAAGTTGAAATTTTTTACATGGACCAGACCGGAGAGTAGAGGTGAGCAAAACCGGATATCCGATCTGATTTTGTAAACCGTATCGTATATCCGGTTTTAAAAATAAAAAAATTCCCGATCCGTATCCGATCCGGTTTTTCCGGATATCCGGTTTTATATTTTTATTCTATTTTTCTTTTTTTTAAAGCAATATTTTTCATTTTAATTAAGAGTAATTAATTGATTTTTAAGCAACGTTACGTTTTATATAAATTGATATAATAAAAATATTAAAAAAAACCTCAAAAAATGGTATATATGTCTTACGATATAATTATTCTAACAAAATATTACGTTTCAATACATAATATCATAAATTTACTAATAGTTTTGTTTTTTACCTTTGAAAATAATTGATGGATTCTGAATTCTTTATTGTATAATTCATATTAGGATTATATTTTTCATATTTTTTTTTATTGTTTTTAAAAAACCGGATCGGAAATCGGATATCCGGTTTCTATTTTTCCCGATACGTATCCGCTACGGTTTTATCGTATATCCAATTATTCGTATCGGATATCCGGAAATTCGTATAATTGAAAGCGTATACCGTATCGTATACGTATAATAAAACCGTATCGTATATTTTTGCTAGCTCACCCCTACCGGAGAGGACAGTGCATTGAACGTGGGTCCATCGTTTATTTTGTTCTCCAGACATTTTGTTTCTCGTCTTATCTAATGTTACGAGTAATCACTCGTCATGGGTGGTTGACATAATTTCTTTAACTAAAACAAACGTCGATAATACATTAATATGACAATTCAAAGTAACATTACACACATCAATACATAGCATGAACCGTTACACATTTAATTTAGACGTACGTAGTAGTAGAGGACGTAAATAATAGACGTAAATATTATTATTATTATCATCGGTTCACATCATACGTAGATCCGGTGTAATTTCAGGTCTAATTCAACCCGGTTTCTTTCATCGCCGGTGGAACCGTGTAACCTACAAAAACAAAGAGAAATATCAAACACTTGGATGCTTTCAATTTTTTTTTGTACCTGTAACCAGGGGCGAATCTAGACCAACAATTTTGGGGTAGCGAGATTATTATATTTGGTAACTATATATGAAAAAGTATTATCGTTACGATTTTTGGGGTGACAAAAGTCGGTAATTTTAACAACTTTTTGTAAGTTTGGGGTAGCGAGTGCTACCCCTTACCACTCGCTAGATTCCCCCATGCCTGTAACTATATGCTTTCACTTTTTGAGGTGAAACTTTTTTACCATAAAGTATACGTAATTTTTTTTTATTAGGGGTAACTCAATCTTACAAACTTTGTTAAAATTATCCACTTTTACGGTTTTACCATCAAAAATTCGTAAATATGAAACCTTAACATGATTTTAAAAAGGAAAATGACTAATATTTTTTTATGTAACAATTGTTTGAAAAAATAATATTTTCTATGTGATATAATTGAACTGAAACGAATATATGTTAAAGCAAAATTCAAACTCAAATAAAAAAATAAAACGAGCTCAACTGAACTGAAATGAACAGAAATTAAGCTGAAACGAACGTAAATTAAGCAAAAATCAAAATTAAATTATTTTTTTTTCAAAAAAAAAAATCAAAATTAAATTCTAAAAAAACCACGAGCTGAATTAAACTTAAACGAGCGTAAATTAAGCTAAAAAGAACATAAATTAAGCAATTTTTTTTTAAAAAAAACGAGCTGAATTAAACTTAAACGAGCAGAAATTAAGCTGAAAAGAACATAAATTAAGCAAAATTCAGAATTAAATTAAAAAAGAAAAACCCGGGTTGAATTAAACTGAAACGAGCAGAAATTAAGCTGAAAAGAACACGTTCTTACTTACTTCCACATTTCGAACCGGGTGCCAAAGGTTTACCACAAACTTGAAGACAATGCATAGCTTTAGGCATACTAATCATATCTTGAGCTTGTTTAGGAATATTTCTACACACACAATTAACATCAATTGTTTTAATCACATTACAACATCCTTGGGTCGGGTCGGTTATCGGGCCGGGTTTTTGTACAAATGTTGCACATTGTGTTAATAACCCTTGTAAATCTCCACCACATTGCCCATTTACTTTAATTAATCCTATAATTAGGGTTAAGTATGTTGTTATTAGGATAATATTATTGAGATTAATGTTAATTTTGTATGCCATTTGTTTGGATTAGGGTTTTTGATTAGGAAAATGTGATTAGGGTTTTTATGGTTTTTGTTGTGTGTGGGTTGAATGGTTTAGTGCTTGGTTGAGGTGTATATTTATAGTGGTTGTGAGGTAGTTACGGTACTGTAAATGTTTTAGTCTAGTGGTTAAAACAAAAGTATCCTTTCAGCCTTCCTGATTCGGTGTTCGTTTCCCGTTATTGTAATACAGTAAGTGCATCTTTCGTTGGAAAAAAATTACTCCCTCCGATTCTTTGGGTTCGCAACATTTACTATTTGCACAAAAAATAAGAAAAGCAAGTGTGGGTCACTATGAGTGATGTTATTGTGAGATTAAACAATATAATAATGAAAAAAGTAAGATGCGTAAAAAGTTAGTGAATATTTTGGAATATAATAATGAAAAGTGAAGGATATGTTAGTCATTTTATAAGAAAAATAAAGACCAAATTAGAAATGTAGCAAACCTAATGAATTTGCCAAATATGGAATATGTTGCAACCCCAAAGAATCGGAGGGAGTAGTTGTATATGATGAGGTGAAAAATTACAATTAAGTGTGTACTTCGTTCCCTTTATTGTAATACAGATTATAATTAAGTGCGTACTTCGTTGAAAAGAAAATAGTGTTATGAGGTGAAAAATTACAACGGTTCTGTTAATGTCTTATTTTAGTGGTTAGGACGAAAGTATTCTTTCAATCTTCCTGGTTCGATTTTCGCTTCATTCCAGTTATTGTAATACAGTACTTATACTAAGTGCGTACTTCGTTAAAAAAAATTAACGGTATGAGTTGAAAAATTAGAAAAAGTTGAAAGAGGAGTTGATCATTTGCTATTGGTTGCATGTAATTTTTACGAGTAATTTTTTTTTTTTTGGTTCATCAAAGAACGCACTTAGTCGCATTACAATATAGGGGAGGAGAAATTCGAACCTGGAACCTATTGTCTCAGAGTAGCTAATCTTAACCACTAGGTTGAGACATTTTCAATTTTACGGGTAATATTCTGAGAACATAGAGAGTTGTGATTTCACCAACAAATCAATTTATTTTAATGTTTCAAAAATTAGAATTGGGTCATTGGGTATTTGGCCATTTGGGTGCATGTAATTTTATTTTTTACTTACTTTATTACAGTAGTAGGGTAAATTGGTCAATGCATGCACATGCAATGTGTAGAGTTGTAGACACGTGAAATTACTCTAATTTCATTGGGGTTACGTTAACAGTAAAAAAAAATCACTGACACAATTCTTGGAAATCTAATACTCCGTATAAATTCAATACTAGCAGATTAAATGGCAGGAAATCAGGAATGGATCATGGTCGATCACTACTCACTAGTTTTAGAACTTTGAAGAGTCGGTCTCGGAATCGTTCTATGGTATAAGTAGTGGCGGACCTAGGGGTGCGCACAGCACCCCACGTGCGCACCCTTCGGTTTTCAATTTTTTTTTTTTTGAGAAAATACTGATAGGTTAGATACTTGTACAATTTAAGTGAGAATAAAATCAGTGAAACTGGGGTGGCGCATTGGTAATGACCGCGGCTCATGGCATTGTCGGCGGGGGTTCGAGTCCCCTCTTGCTCTTTTTTTCGCTTGTAGTTTTTCTCCCTATTTTCTTATTCCTCATCACTACTAGCTGCAAACTTTTCAAACCTAATTTAGAAATTCTTTATTTTCAATTATCAAATTTAAATCCTAATCTACTTTGTTATATCAAATTTTAGGTTTTGTTTTGTTATTGTCAATTATGGAGTACGGAGTACTTGTTAATTTAAATACAACTCCAAATTGTGGAACCCGATTTTGAATTTTTTTAATGTTATTTATTTGTTAAGTTCTCATTAATTCTTTATTTTGGGTTATAGATTTTTCAACATTTCGCGTATATTTTTATGTCAATTTTTTGGTTTTTTTTTTGTTAATGTTAACTACGTAACTACACTTAATTAAATAATATGTATAATTCTCAATTGTGTAACCCTAATTTTGTGAGAATTTTTTGTATTACTCCCTCTTTTTTTTGGTGAAAGATAAGAAATCATTCCATCATTTTCATTGATATATTTCACATTTTCTTTTTTAAGTACTCATATTGGTTTGATTTCTTTCACTTTCTATTTTTTTACTATATAGTACCAGTATTTTTTCCTTAAGTACCCTACTTATTCTACTTCACTATTTGTCTAGTTTTAAAAAAATTGTAATATTTTTTTACTAAATGTGTCGATTTTAAGATAAAAGAAATCATTGTAAAGAAATGTGTCGGGTTCATAGTGTTTCACCTATTTCAAATTAGTTACGAAAAATCTAGTTAAGTTTTATTTAATATTTATAGTTTAACCGACGATATGCAATTATGTGGCGGCACGATGAATTTTGGTTTTTAATTAATTTATAGTATCTACTTTTTTTTACACAAATTCTTGTATGAGACGGTTTTAAACACTACAAAAAACGAGCCCGAATTGCGTCGAAAAAATCCGACGCAAGTGAACTAATTCCGACGCAAATTGAAGATTGCGTGGGATTAACCGACGCAATCGGCCGCCGTTATAATTTGACGCAATTTTTTTATTTTGCATCGGCTAATCCGACGCATGCATTTTGCGTCGGCTTTGCGTCGGCTATTACGACACGAAGAAATTGGAGGTCAACACCCTGTCATGGGCTTTGCGTGGGATTAGCCGACGCAAAGTCAACAGAATGTTTGACTTTGCGTCGGCTAATCCCACGCAAAGCCTCTCAGTCAGATCTCAGTCAATGGGTTTGCGTGGGATTAGCCGACGCAAAGTCAAACATTCTGTTGACTTTGCGTCGGCTAATCCCACACATAGCCATTGACTGAGAGGTTTTGCGTGGGATTAGCCGACGCAAAGTCAAACATTCTGTTGACTTTGCGTCGGCTAATCCCACGCAAAGCTTATTAACAAAAAACCCGTTCCTTTGTTTTCAGCTCCCCGTATGCGCGAAATAAAACAAGCTGCAATTAACCAACCCACTCCTACAACATACGACAACAGCACCACATCCCAAACAAAAAGTCCATCAATAACTCCAATCAAAGCTCTCGTACATGTCTTCTTCACAAAACTCCACAAAACGAAACAAACATAAACTAGTATACTGTTATAGAAAATGAAAATATTACAAAGACAACCAGCGCTAGGTTCAGAATTCTATCTAGGAGTTGGTAAAATATATACACACAATGCAACCAGAATCTAAACAAGTAACATAAGAGAGCGGAACTACCTACGAAAGGGACTCAATCTGCTCTGACCCAAAGGGATGACCATCGTTGTTGTCGTCATCGTCGCTCCTGGTCATGCGTGGTCCTCCACTGCATCCGTCGTTCCCCATGGCGAACCGTTCCCTCATGAACTGAATAAACTGGTCCTGCTCTTCGCACCTCTTCTCCAATGTCTTCAGGCGCTCTTCTTGCCTTTCGAATTTATCTTCCATACGGTCGTTGAGTGTGCGTTCCTGCGAGGTGGCGGTGGGGAGGTATGTGTCCGCAGATACCTCCTTACCACGGTTCAAGCATGGGCGAAAGAGCTCTTTCGCCACGTTACCTATCCCCCAAAACCGTTTCTTCGAGTTGTAGCCACCTGACACATCGTGGAAGATCTTCAGGGTGTTGGGTGCTTGATCAGAGGCGCGTGCCTCCTCCACCGCCTTCTGGTAGCTCTCCTGAAACAGCAACATGAAACAGTGTTATAACTTTAGGAACACATACTATCACATCGTAATTTTCATGCCTAGTATATTTTTTAAAAACATTACTACTACTCACCACGATCACCGGTCCTCTAGCTAGGGTCAATCCACTTGCCGTCTTTCCCCTTCTTCGTCTTCTCCAAGAGCTGGACCGGGGTTGCAGATGGACCCTTCAAATAACAGTGTTAAATTTTTCAGCATTTATTTACCAATAGTATATATTGAATTATACTCAAATTTGGCACTTGTGTTGTAAGCACTTACCAACTGCGCGAAGGCTGTTGCTGCACTCCTACTTCCAAGGCAGCTAGTGGGTTTGGCCACCCCGTCCACCTGCCCACCTCTCCTGTTCGACGACTTAATCGCCGATTTCTTCTTGAAGCTTGGGTCGGCAGCGTTCTTCTTCAATATCTCCCACTTATCTTGCGGAATCCATTCCGCCTTCTCGACCCTCGGGACAGCTCGCTGGAACAAGTCGGTTATCTTCTTCTTAATCCGACTCTCATAATCCGACCTGAGGTCGTACCCCAGGTCTATACGCACTCTCTTCTGTTTGTCAAAAAAAGATTCGTTAGCTACAATTGAATGTATAAATCGTGCAACGAAAACCTTAGAAACACAGACGAGGTAATTACCGCGAAGTGCATATACATCGCGTCCCGAGCTTCCGGTGACGCCTCCGTCCAGCTACGGTAGGCGCCAGGGGTGGACGCATACGTCAGGACTACGGAATCCCGCATATACTCAGAGTACTTCTTGTCGTCCCACCTACACAAGTCAATTATGATAATGTGAAGCAAATAAATGAGTGAAAATTTAGAACAGAACTGGTTACAACAACTAAAACTCACCAAGTAGCAGAAGGCACTTTCTGCCGTGATAGGTACGCTTTCCCAGGCGTGGCAACGTAGACCGTCGCCCCGACTTCCTGGACAGCGTCCACACCTAGGATGACAGGAGTCCTAGGTGTGTCCTCCTCCATATGGTCACCATGACTGGTGGCCCCCGTCAGCATCTCACTGCTACCTGCCATAATCACGTCTACAAAATATGTTTGCGCAAAGTTAAACTGTAGAGTCAGTTCGTTTAGGGTAAAGCAGGAATTTCATTAAGTACCAAAATAGTATTCAATTACAAATAAATAAATTACAACTTATGCGAATAAGATACAAACAACTACATAATTGCTAATTATCGTCACTGTCACCGTCACTGTCCGCGTCAGTGTGCGGTTCAATTAGTAGTAGTAGTAGTAGTAGAAAATTAGTAGTAGTAGTAGTAGAAAATTAGTAGTAGTAGTAGTAGTAGTAGAAAATTAGTAGTAGTAGTAGTAAATTAGTAGTAGTAGTAGTAGAAAATTAGTAGTAGTAGTAGTAGTAAATTAGTAGTAGTAGTAGTAGTAGAAAATTAGTAGTAGTAGTAGTAGTAAAAGTACAAGTAGTAAATTAGTAGTAGTAGTAGTAGAAAATTAATAGTAGTAGTAGTAGAAAATTAGTAGTAGTAGTAGTAGAAAATTAGTAGTAGTAGTAGTAGTAAAAGTACAAGTAGTAAATTAGTAGTAGTAGTAGTAGTAGTAGAAAATTAGTAGTAGTAGTAGTAGAAAATTAGTAGTAGTAGTAGTAAAAGTACAAGTAGTAAATTAGTAGTAGTAGTAGAAAATTAGTAGTAGTAGTAGTAGTAGAAAATTAGAAAATTACGATAATGTTCTTGCTTCTTAATGTGACACATACCAATCCAACGTTAGTCAAGTAACAGCCAAAAAATAAGTTTGTCACATAAAACGTAGTATAAAATCACAGATCCACTGACTCTCAAGCTAGTATAAAACGTTATATTGAGTAGTTAATGTTAATAATGACTTCATTCTAGTACTAGATTATAATCACAGATCCACTGACTCTCAAGCTAGTAGTAGTAGTAGTCAATTTATATTCCTCAATATTGAAAATGTCATACTCCTATCATTAATTAAGGAAACAAATCGGTAAAATATCGTTAACATGAGTAGATAAAAGGGCGTAAATGATTTGCCTTTATCTATCGTATGATCGGTTTGATAAGACATCAGAAGGGGGTTTGTTTTCAAACTTTTATCGGAGATCTAATTATATATGCTCGTTACAAATAAGAATTTCATCTGATTTGATTTCCCAACTGAGTAATGGCTAAATAGCTAAAAAGGATAGGAAATTGGGAAGGGTTTCCATTTTTCAACTAGTGTCGGCAAAAATTTTCAAATATTTTAATACAACTGAGTAATGGCTAAATAGCTAAAAAACTCTATACTCCGTATAAAATTTTAATACAATTTTAGTTATTTCAAGCCTTATTTCTCAAAGTCTGTCACATAAAACGTTGTAAATATTTCAAACTTACAAATGTTTACATGTTTAGAAAACAAGCCCCCACACCCGTATGGGCCGTATCCTCATGTGACAAGAAAGTACAGGTGTATAAGAATGACTCGGACTGTATCTAACACTTGGATATGCACCCAGGTACATTGTACAACACCCATACTGGTGTTTGAGTAAGATAAAACTTAAAGCTGTTCATCTCTTCTGATGAATTAATTGGCCCTCATCAAAACAAAAACTATAGAGCACACACAAGTTCTAAACTAGATCAAATGCATCACACAATTGTGTGCAGGTCTCCTAAGATAAAAAGCAACAGAAGTGAAAATGCCTTATTTTAAGAGCAAACAAACATTCAAGTGCAATAAAGCCTTTATAACGAGTCTGCATATCTTATTTATGCAGCTATTTCTATCTCAAGCCAAAGTTATATATATAAATCACTTCTCAACTACAGATAAAATCTAATTAATTGAAAATTAGATTGAACTACTACTAATTGAGTAAAAATTAAACAATAAATAGTAAACAAACAATTAAACAGTAAATTAATTGAACTAATTAAATAAAATTAAACTAATCAAAACCCTAAACTAATTGAACAAACAGTAAACAGTGACCATACCTGAGTCGGGTTAGGGTTTTTCGGGGCTGGGTCGGGATGTTGCACGCCGGGGGTTCGGGTTAGCTGGGGCTTCGCCGGAGTTTTAGTCGCGCCGGCAGGGTCGGGTTCGTGGACGGGGTCGGTTCGGCGGGGGTTCGGGAACGGGGTCGGTTCGTCGGGGGGTTCGTGGGGTTCGCTTCGCCGGTGGTTGGTGGTTGGGTTCGCCGGAAATGGGTAGGGGAAACCTAGGGGGTTGTGCGCGCCGGAAATGGTCTGTGGTGCGCCGGAAATGGGTTGTGCGTGCCGGATCTGGGTTGTGCGCCGGAGGAAAGTCGCCGGAGATGGTGGGGGTGGTGCGCGTTCGGGGTTGGGGTTTGGGGTTCGCCGGTTTCGATTTTAGAGAGATAATGGGGTTGGGTTATTGTGGCTGTTTGTCGCGTTTTTTTTTTTTTTTAACATATGCTGCGTCGGATTAGCCGACGCAAATGGACGCAAAATCAAAATTTGCGTCGGCTAATCCGATGCAACGCATTTAATTCTGTTTTTTTTTAAATTCAACACACGCTGCATCGGATTAGCCGACGCAACCAGACGCAATATTCAACTTTGCGTCGGCTAATCCGATGCAAAGCTATTAATTCTGTTGACTTATTTTTTATTTTGACGCATACTGCATCGGATTAGCCGACGCAAATCAGACGCAATATCAAAAGTTGCGTCGGCTAATCCGATGCAAAGCTATTAATTCTGTCGGCTAATTTTTTTTTATTAACATACACTGCATCGGATTAGCCGACGCAACCAGACGCAGATTTCATGATTGCGTCGGCTAATCCGATGCAGTACTTGTACGTTTTTTTAATTACAAATGCTGCTTGAGTTTGTTTAGTTGTTGGCTTATTTTTTTAATATATTGAAAACATTGCGTGGGATTAGCCGACGCAACCAGACGCAATATTCAATGTTGCGTCGGCTAATCCGATGCAACGCATTTTATTCTTTTCCCTGGGGAGTATTTATTTTTTTATTAACATGCACTGCATCGGATTAGCCGACGCAACCAGACGCAAAAACAAAATGTGCGTCGGCTAATCCGATGCAAAGCTATTAATTCTGTTGACTAAATTTTTTTATTTTGACGCAGGCTGCATCGGATTAGCCGACGCAAATTTTGTTTTTTGCGTCTGATTGCGTCGGCTAATCCCACGCAAAACCTTTGACATAGTGGCGCCAACCCAAAATTATTGGCGCCTGTATCATGGAGTCGGATAGCGTCGGCTAGTCCCACGCAATGAAATTGCATCGGATTAGCCGACGCAATACGACACAGTTACGCCAGTTGCGTCGGATTGAAAATCCGACGCAACCTATCCGACGCTATTTCCGCTGTTTTTAGTAGTGAAAAGTGAACCCCCTCTTTTGAATTCCTGGGTCCGCTCTTGGGTATAAGACGAGTCCAGACTAAAATGAAAAAATCGACTTATAACGGCCAAACGGGTTAATAATATGGATAAATTGAGCACAAATAATTCTGATTTTGATGGAAATATCTGTCGTATTGTTTAGATTTGGCTCGATTTTTTTAAACTAATTGTCAC
The DNA here is from genome assembly GCA_958450325.1 of Agrostemma githago. Classification (NCBI taxonomy): domain Eukaryota; kingdom Viridiplantae; phylum Streptophyta; class Magnoliopsida; order Caryophyllales; family Caryophyllaceae; genus Agrostemma; species Agrostemma githago. The sequence continues at coordinate 82,114,017 of OY288240.1, forward strand.
GATCTGAAAACACGATTTAAATAATATACTGCTCCTTCCGCTCAAATTCAAAGGGTACGATTCTCATTTTGACATTATTAACAACTCAAATGAATCGTTAATACTCCCGATAATCTATAAGCAAGAGAAAATATAGTCGTGTGAGATCCTATTTGATTCATCTTTATGAGTAGATTAAGAATATCGATTTTTTTATAATTCTTGTTAATATAAAACAAAAGATATTGACGGTGTAAAATGTGTATCGACAAGTGTGAAAAAACAAATGTACCCTTTGAATTTGAACGAATAGTCTCATTAATTAGTCCAGGTCAGTTAATGATTACTTAACTCGACTCGTTAATTTGTCCAGCCCCCCAGTTATTCGCGAACGATCTCGCCTCATTATCACCCATAATACCGTGAAAAACAAAGGGAAAAACACTCCAATTTTGGACGGTTTCACTTTATGTAAAAAACACTACTGTAAGGGCTCGTTTGGTTCACCGTGGGAAGATAAAGTTACCAGGAACTTAAATTCACGTGAACTTGTATTTCAGGGAATTACAAGAATATTGTTTGGTTACCATATAAAGAATAACTTCATGCGGGAAGTTCTATACACCAAAGGGAGTTTGGTGAGTAACTTCTCCTATTACGGAGGAAGTGACAATTCCTGGGGAGTGGACAACCAAACATCATCCCAATTTATCAATTCATGAGAAAATAAAACTTCCAATGGTTTAAAAGGGCAACCAAATGACTCCTAATTCTGAACCGTTTCACGATGTAAAACCGTCTTTTATTCTCCCCATGCAAAAAGATAGAATTCCCATTACAACAACACATGTCACTCAAAACGCATGCATGCCAAACCAACCCCCCACTCCACCGCTTCACCTCACCATTTCCCCCCAAAAAAATCCCAAAAAAAATAAAAAAAATGGAAGAAGAACCAATTTCCCAATTCAAAAACCTAACCACCAACCCAGCGGCGGACCTACTCCGCCGAATCGGACAAGGGCTAGCCGGCGCGGTGTACGCCGCGGTGGTTCTGTTTACACTTCTGGTGGTTTCCGCGGTGGCAGGTTTATTGTTGGTTAATTATTGGGTGGAGGAACCGGTGGTGGTTCGTCAAAAGTTGTTTTTCGATTATACCGAGGTTAATCCGTCGGCAGTGGCGGTGTTCGGCGGCGGCGGCAGCGGTGGTCTTCCGGTTGGGCATCGGTTTCGGGTTTCTGTTACGGTTTTGGTTCCGGATTCGGAGTTTAATCGTCGTGTTGGTGTTTTTCAGGTTTGCATGCATGCAATTTTAATTTTATTTTATTTCATGAATTATTTTTTTCGTTGCAGTTGATAAGAATCGAACTTCTAACCTCACGACTAGAGTAAATTTAATTATTTTTTTCTTTCATAATTTTTTTTTTGGTTGCGGTTGATGAAAATCGAACTTTTAACCTCACGATGGGAGTAAATTTAATTATTTTTATTATTTTTATCTCATAAATTACTTTTTTGGTCTCAGTTGACGAGAATCAAACTTCTGACCTCACGACCGGAGTAAACTGAATTTCACAAAAAAAAATTTATTTATTTCAAGAATTATTTTTTTTGGTTGCGGTTGATGATGAGAATCGAACTTCTAATCTCACGACTGAATTAAATTTAATTTAATTTTGTTTTCTTTCATAAATTATATTTTTGGTTGAAGTTGATGAGAATCGAACCCTTGAACTCACGATTAGTAATACGGAGTAATAGCCAATAACTACATTAAAAATGTACTCCCTCCGAGTTTCTAACATTATTGTCCCATTTTTCTTTTTGGACTGAATTAAATCTTTTACCCACATTTCATTTTAGGCAATAAATGTGTGGTTCACATTCACCCACCCATTTCTCTCTCCTTCTCTTTTTTTGAACCACTCATTTTCTCTTCCTTATTTTTCACCCCAAAAGTAAATGGGGCAATCATAAGAACTCGGAGGGAGTATTAAAAAAATATTTACTAGTAAATTGCGGAAATTAATTAAATATGCTGTCGGAATATGTCGTTTATCAAACACATAATAAAATCAATAGGTCTATATAGACTATAGTCGATCTACTATTTAGGTTGAAATTTGATATTTTTCGTCCAATATGTAGTTTTTTTTTTCTTCAACGAGAAACGCATTTAGTTACATATATCGAGGAATCTTCGCTCTACTAATAAAGAGTAGTATTCGTTGCACCAAAGTTTTAAAAAAAAAGGTTAAAAGTATCGACTTTTTTTTTTCCCAAAAATTCACAGATATGAGTAGTATTTTACGATATATATTTCTTTAAGATTACTCCTTTTGGGTTTATTCAATTTTGTTTCAGCTCACTTTACTTAGGGTCGTTTGGTTGCCCTCTTAAATCATGGGAAGTAGAACTTTCTATGAATTGATAAATTGTGAAGCTGTTTGGTTGCCCACTCCCCAGTAATTGCCACTTCCTTCATAATGGAGAAGTTTCTCACCAAGCCCCCCTTGGTGTGTAGAACTTCCCGCATGAAGTTATTTCCCATGAAATACAAATTCACGTGAATTTAAGTTTTTGGTAACTCTATCTTCCCATGGTGAACCAAACGAACCCTTAATACTGTCTCCATTTTCTTGAATAGTCTCACTTCTCTTTTTTTGCGAGGGAAAAGTTGATCAATGAGGCTAATTCAAAAAGATAGAGGGAGTAATAAGTTTGTGTATGTCCATCTATTGACAGATATCGGCCGAAGTCATATCGACAAAAGGGAAAATAATAACTCGGTCAAGTCAACCAACGATGATGCGATTCCAAAGCCGACCAATCCGACTACTCCGTACATTCGCAACGGCTATACCCCTCGTACTCGGGCTAACCCACGAGACCCAAACGATCTCGGTCCAAGTCCTAACTTACAAAGAAACAACCCATCAACGGACCGACGCAATCCTAATAACCCTAATGCCACGAGCCGCCGGAACAACAACCTCACCGCCGTACTTATTATTACCTCAACTCTACGAGGCCGAACTTTTGATCGAGTCGAAGTTACCTAGGGTAAAAGAATTGATCTATAATTGGAAATGGACACTTTATGTTTGGACTTCATCTTATATTTACTTACTTTTACTTTTAACCTTGGCTTACTTCTTCATGCCCTTACTCATTTACCCGTTTAGCGGGTCGTGGTCCACGACCCGTGGGCCGCCGCCCGTCCCGATTGAAAAACCCGAGTCGGAAACCGATTCGGTTAGGAAATGGCAACAATACCGAAAGAAGCGGAAGGCCGAGCTTCTAAGCTCGGCCGCCGCCGCCGCCTCGGGATCGGCATCGAGTTACACGGTGACAAAAGATGGGATTGCTACGAGTGTTGAGGAAGAAGTCGGTGACTCGGAATCGGTTTGTAAAGAAGATTAGTTTATCCTACTTATTAAGTACTACGTTTGAAGTTGTAAGGTAATGTACTCCGTATGTGGACTAAATTTACTTGCAGTAATTACTGTGTATGTGTATAACCGTTGTACCACGTGACAAAAATAATACTCCCTCCGTTTTTTAATATAAGTCATTCTCACTTTTCGAGACAACCCCTTCTCTCTTCAATATCTCTCACAACATAAGAAAAAATACCATGAAATGTATACTCATTTGAAAGCTCTTTTGTAAGGGATTTTATGGTGTAATTTTTAAAAATTTTGGAATAATATATTTACATAAAAATTAAAGTCAAAGGCTCACCTCGAAAAAGTCAAACGTCATATAAAAAAATACGGAGGGAGTACTAAATAATTTACAATTCATGGTAAGAAGTAATCATTTTATGTTAATTAGTTACCACTTTGAGATAAATAGTTACCACTTTTTTGTATTAAAAATTGATCACTATTTAGTTCACTAAATAACCTAAAGTGGTAATTTTGTACCGTAAATTCCTAATTTTAAGGTCTGTCGTACAATAAAAACGGTTAAATAATGGAGTAATATAATTTGTGATTTACTTGATATGTGTTTGGTGAGGTTAGAAGGCTATATTTAATTTTTAAGTTAAAAAAATGATGGCAGTAAAAAAAATAAATTTACCGCAAGTTAATGATCGATCTCTCCTTGAAATAATCCTATGTATTAGGGCATCTTGTTACGGTAACTTTTTGTTACGGTAACTTTTTGTTACGGTGGTTATTCCGTACAATTGTTGTGTAAGTAGTAGTACTTTTTACAGTTCCTAAACTTTTTTTAGGACAAAAATTAAACTCCTTATTAGTAAATCGATATTACCGAGTATAGGGTAAAACGTCCTTATACGTGAATGAAACGGTATGGTTCAGTTAATTAGTAAAGCGACGATACATTTACTAGTCTGTAAAACGGTTTCATGCGATAAATGGTCAGACCGTTTCACCCGATAATTTATTTACTATTGATAAATTAATGATTTTTTTTATGCAAATAAATTGTTTCATGGTTTAGCAAATCAATATATAAATCAAAGAGATTATATATGAATTGATTTCTTTTTGTAAAATTAATTTATTAATTAAGATATTCTGATCTACGACCAATAATACATCAAGATCGACTTAATATGGATTTTTACGTATCGAACAAAATAACTCTTTCCAATTTTATGATCAAATAAACTAAATGGTTATTGTAATTTTATTTTATTTTAATGTCAAGGGGGATGAATAATAATCGAAATATGAGACTTTAATTGTTTTCGATAATTAACCCAATTTAAATGATCGTGTTAATTAAGATTTTTTTTTAAGATTAAACTACGCATTAAACGATGAATTAAGTAACATTTAATATTCTTTATCCAATATTAATATGCTTTATTTATTATGTCACTCCGTTTTACTACAAATCATCAATTAGATTTACAACGAATTTTTGAATATAATTACTCGTCGTAATAATAATAATAATAATAATAATAATAATAATAATAATAATAATAATAATTCGTGTTTTATATGAGTTTTAATTCCATCAAATCATTATTAACATAATCGATAGTTCAATCGTTCTAGTCGTGTTATTAATAAGATAACTCGATAGAGTAAAACACACAGTATTATATTACTTCATTTAATCATTTCAACGACTTAGAGATTATAACAAAATTTTAGCGTAAAGCCGTAAATTATCTAAAAATAGACATTGTTATCAAATCTTTGGCACCCAAATAACTAGATTTTCCTACATTTATGTTACACCAATTCATTTAATTATTTTAAAAAAATAATTATCTTTTATTTTTAAAAAGTTTTTTTATTTGATAAAACAGAGAAAATAATACTCGTACATGGTGAATAATAAAATACTCCGTATGATTTTTTTTATAATAATATAATTAATAATAGAAAATATTTTTTATAATAATATAATAGGAGTATGATTTTTTATAATAATACTCGTATAATATAATAAAGTATATTATATGAATAATTCTCGTGGTATCGTGTCATTTTGCATCAAATACCGTATATATTACCATAAATTGTTAGTATTTACGAAAATTAAGATTTAGTAAATTGAAAGAAAAACATTTGTCAATCAAGCTAGCTCGAGCTCGTGAGTGAGATATATATATATATATATATTTACTAAAAGTTTATTCGATTAAAAATATTTTAACGCAAATAGAATATATTTCCCGATTATCTACGACCAATTTGAGAAAAAGAATCATTATTTTCTAAATTCGTAAATACAAGTTATGATGTATTACAATATTTTTTTTGTTTAACGAAAAACGTATTTGGTCGTATTTCAATTTAGCAGAATGCAGAAGTAAGTCTCATCTGAGACGATCTCGGTTACAAATTCTCACAAAATCTCCTACAATACAATTTTCGTAAAACCGTTTCAGGTGACATATCATATGATCGAGACGATCTCGCTTGCAAATTCTTATGAAAAAAGTTATTCGGTACAATTAACGTAAAAACCATTTCTGGTCTCACGTGAAACGGTCTCTACTACAAAATTCTCGTGAAAAATTCTACTGTTTGATACAGTACAATTAACGTAAAAACCATTTCTGATCTCACGTGAGACGGTCTTGTTAAAAATTCTATAATACAGTACAATTATCGTAAAACCATTTCTAGTCTACGGTCTCGACTACAAAATTCTCGTGAAAAATACTACAATAAAGTACAATTATCGTAAAAACCATTTTTGGTCTCACGTGAGACGATCTCAACTGCAAAATTCTCGTGAAAAAATCTACAATACAGTACAATTATCGTAAAAACCATTTCTGGTCTCACGTGAGACAATATCGGTTACAAAATTCTCGTGAAAAATTCTATAATACAGTACAATAATTATCGTAAAACCGTTTCTGGTCTACGGTCTCGACTACAAAATTCTCGTGAAAAATTCTATAATACAGTACAATTATCGTAAAACCATTTCTGGTCTACGGTCTCAACTACAAAATTCTCGTGAAAAATTCTACAATATAGTACAATTATCGTAAAAACCATTTCTGGTCTCACGTGAGACAGTCTCGGTTACAAAATTCTCGTGAAAAATTCTATAATACAGTACAATTATCGTAAAACCATTTCTGGTCTACGGTCTCGACTACAAAATTCTCGTGAAAAATTCTATAATACAGTACAATTATCGTAAAAACCATTTCTGGTCTCACGTGAAACAGTCTCGGTTACAAAATTCTCGTGAAAAATTCTATAATACAGTACAATTATCGTAAAACCATTTCTGGTCTACGGTCTCAACTACAAAATTCTCGTGAAAATTTATACTGTATAATACAGTACAATTAACGTAAAAACCATTTCTGATCTCACGTGAGACAAGACAACTACAAAATTCTCGTGAAAAAATTCTATAAAATACAGTACAATTATCGTAAAACTGTTTCGATCTCGACAATCTCGATTACAAACTCTCACAAAAGATCTCATAATACAATTAGCATAAAACCGTCTCGTGATTTTTTATTTATTAATAATAATAATAATAATAATATAATAATATAAATATAAAATGAAGAGTCCATAAAAACCCTTAACACGTGGAAAACAAAAACCTCCGAAAATCACGAAAATCCGCCATTAAAAAACTCTTAAGCAAAGTGTGAACACATTATTATTTGTTTAATCAAAGTAATTAAAGTGTGATTAGTAAAGTGATTAATATTACTACCTTCTTCTCCCTCGTTTGTTGATTTCGCTTCGAAACTCGGAAAATCAATTTCGAGGTTCGTAACAATTAATTAAGTTGTTAATTCATCACTTAATTACTGTAATTTGGACACTAATTAAGTACTGTATATATACTTGAAGCAGGCAAAATTGTTGATTGTTTGAATTGACGAAGACGAAGAATTTTCTGGAAAAATCGGAGTAATTGTAATTTGAATTGAAGTGAGGTATAGTTTTTGTATGATTGAATTGGTTTCTTGAAGTATTAATTTTGATTTTTATCGCTTAATTACTGTAATTTAGGTATTAATTGAGTAATTGGGGAAAAAAATGTGTAATTGAGTATTAATTTGTGTAATTTAGGTAGTAATTGGGGAAAAAATGTTGTTGATATGAATTTTTCAAGATTTTTTTGGAAAAATCGGAGTAATTTGAAGTGAGGTGGGGTTTTAGTATAATTGAATTGATTTCTTGAAGTATTGATTTTGAGTTCATCGCTTAATTACTGTAAATTATATGAAATTTCTGGAAAAATCGGTGTGAGGTAGGGTTTAAGTATGATTAAATTGATTTCTTGAAGCATTGAATTTCGAGTTCATCGCTTAATTACTGTAATTTAGGTATTAATTGGGGAAAAAATGATGTTGATAGGAACTTTTCAAGAATTTTCTGGAAAAATCGGAGTAATTTGAAGTTAGGTATAGGTTTAGTATGATTAAATTGATTTCTTGAAGCATTGAATTTCGAGTTCATCGTTGTCGATATGAACTTTTCCGATTTGGATTTCATCGCTGTAATTTAGGCGACTACTTGATGAACTTACACAGGAATTGGCGAAGACGAAGAATTTTCTGACAAAATCGCAATAATCTGAGGTTGTAATTTAGTTACTAATGGATTAATTGATGAATTTGTTCGCAGGAATCGACGAAGAACAAGAATTTTCTGAAAAAATCAGGTGATTGGGGCATCAAACGGAAAAATTGCAGCGATTTCAGCTGCAATAAGGTAGCATCAAACGAATATTCTAGTGATCGAGTGAACAAATTTATTGCGAAACCTTGAACATAGGGTTTGATATTGGGATTGTAAGTAAGATCATGAAAATGGAGGAAAATGTGGAAAGATTAGATGAATGGAGAGACAACATTTCTAGCGGTGGAGCGAGTAATCTAGTTGCCAATGATCGTGAAAACGATGTAGAAAGGGGTAAGAGTGGAGAAAGTATAGCGGAGAGGAGAGCTAGGAAATGTGGGTTCAATGCTTCTAAGATTAGTACTCCTCGGTTTAGAACTAGTACCTCGTTGGCCTCGCCTTGCTCTCAGTCGCCTTGTTTGATGATTCCTGCTGGTATAAGTCCGCATTTGCTGCTTGATTCCCCAATTTTGCTGCCTAATTCACAGGTTTGATCTTGATTTTTTTGCCCTGTTATTATTTTCATTTGATGGGTGTAAATCTGATGCTTGAATGACTTAGACTGTAATATGTCCGTAAACCGATGTAAATGTGTGATGCTGGATGACTGAAACTGTAATGTCGGCAAACTGATACTGCTAGATTGATTGATTGAATGCATTTGCTGCTTTATTTCCTGATTTTGTCTGATGTAATGCTGATGCATGGAATGACTGAGACTGTAATGCTTTTAAACTGATGTAAATCTGTAACGCTGGATCGACTGAATGTCACACTTCTACCTATGACTGAATTTTGTCTCACTTCTTGATGCATATTCGAAACTGTAGGGCCTGAAACTGTACTTGACAACGTAAATGCATATTTCTGAAGGATATTGTTAATGCTGATTTTTTTGTTTATTTCCACTGAATCAATGAATATGGAGTCAAGTCATACTGATGTTTCTGTTTCTATTTTTTTTTTTTGCAGCTTTCTCCGACCACAGGAACATTTGCACAATCGTCTTTTGATAGAGAACGTCAAATGATGATTCCATCGTCATTACCTTGTGATGCAGACTATAACTGTGATGACGGTCTATCGTCCATGTTTACAGCCCACACTGACATCAGTTCTGTAGCATCTTTCAGCGATGTACAAAATCAGGTACTTGGATGTCGTAATTCCTAAATGCTAACTTCAGCACCATGAATTTTTAATTTTTTTTAATTTTCCGTGTTTCTCTTGGTTTGGCCAGCATTTGGTATCTCAAGTCGATTATCAACCAGCGGACTGTAGAATTCCTGTCGGACAGTGTAACGAAAGAAGCATGAACACCTGCATTGCTCCTCCGCCACCTGACAGAAAATTTTCCGATGATACAGGAACACATGCATTAGTTTCCTCTCAGTTTCCTGTGAAGAACGAAACTTTCATGCTACACGATTCAGGAACCCGTTATTCTTTGGAGGAGGACCAGATCGACGAAACTTATCCCACTGCAGGTTCTGCAAGAACTACAGAAGACGGTTTCAACTGGAGAAAATACGGACAGAAACAGGTCAAGGGCAGTGATTATCCTCGAAGTTACTACAAATGCACACATCCAAACTGTCAAGTGAAGAAAAAGGTCGAACGTTCTCTCGACGGCCAAATAACTGAAATCATATACAAGAACACACATAATCATCCGAAACCACAACCCTGTCGAAGATCACCGTTTGGTGCATCGCCTTTCAACGAGACATCAGATGCTGCAGGAATGAATGCACTGTCGGATGTTAGACGAGACTGGCAAGCTGAAGGGTTAGAGAGGCTGTCTTCTGCATCTGTTGTCACAGAAATGTCTGATTTGCCAGCAAGTTCAGAGAGGACGTCGATGGGTGTGCTTGAATCTGCAGGAACTCCTGAATTCTCATCGACGCTGGCAAATTATGATGATGAAGAAGAAGATGCTGCTACACAGGGTAACTTTTTAACTGGAGACGACGACGAGAAGGAACCAGACGCAAAACGAAGGTAATTATTTTTTTTTTCGGTGAAAGAAAATTTGGGAATTGTCAGTTGGCGACAGACGAGTAAAATTGATTGATTTATCGTTTTTTTTTTGTGTAGGAACATTGAAACTACGACTGTTGGGTCTCGAGCTGTTCGTGCTCCGAGAGTAGTTGTCCAAATAGAGAGCGAAGTGGATATACTCGATGATGGGTATCGCTGGCGCAAGTATGGGCAAAAGGTTGTCAAGGGAAACCCTAATCCGAGGTAATTATTGTACTTTTTGAATTTCTTTTCCGATTTCTTCATTTTATACATACCGATTACAATCTTTCATTCTTTCTGATCATGATTATCACTCTGATTTTGTCGAATTGCTACATTTGATTAAAATATTCATCACAAATCTAAAAAAATTGTCGCAATTCCAAAGAATCGGAGGTGATATACTGTATGTAGCTAACAGTTCCAGTTGTCATCTTGAAGAAAAAAAAAATACTCCCTCCGATTTTTATTTATCTTCCCTGTTTTCTTATTGGGCTGAAACAATCTTTCTTCCATATTTCTATTTTGGGTCATTAATATGTGGTCTAGAATTACCCTTACATTTTCGAACACAAAATTAAGTTGAAATCGTTAAAATAGTATGTGTTCTGAATATTCAGGAGTTACTACAAATGTACGAGTGCTGGATGTAACGTGAGGAAACATGTCGAGAGAGCATCACACGATCTAAAATTCGTGATTACAACTTACGAAGGAAAGCACAACCACGAAGTTCCCGCTGCAAGAAACAGCACCCATCACGCCAACTCGGGTCCCGGGCCTGCACCCAATGCCGGGTCAAATTTGCCATTAACCCGAACCTCTCACCCAAAACCCGAACCTCACGTTCAAGATCTTCCTCCTCCATTCGATTCAAGAATCGGGTGCAACAACGATTTCTTAAGGTCAAATTTTCTCGGAACTGGACCTCCCCCGTATTTTAGGTACCCGGGACCGTTTAATCCATACGGGTTTTCATCATCCGGGTTGTCGGGTCATCATCCGGGTTATGCTACAGGTATCATGCCTTCTATGGCGGATCTATCTATGCCGTTGCCAGTCGGGTTTGGTCACGCTACTCCGAATTATTCGAATCCTGAAAGAATGATTTCGATGTATTCGGGTCAGCAGCATCAGCTTGAGGATTCTGATGTTGGACCACTCAGGCCGAAGCAGGAACAAGGGGACGAGTCGTCATTGTATGGCATGGAGATGCAGAATGTTCACTATGCTGATTCTTCGTCTTCCATGTACAACAACAACAACAACAATGTCACGGGAAGCTTTCCGTCTTGATATGTCGTTCTACGGTTCTTGGTTTCAAGTCACCAATAAGGTATAGCTTCTTGGATGTCAAAACTTAACCCGACCCATTTTTTAGGGTCGTGACCCATTTTTTGACCCGCGACCCGTTTGGCCTGTTAATCTAGGGACGAAATACGACCGACCCGTTGAGTGAGCTATATAGGAGTAGTATTATATTTGAATTTATGATTTTAAAAATTAATACTTTTAATATTTTAACTTACTAATATTCAATTTAATGCAACTTTTTCAATCATTTAATAATAAAATATAATTAATAAAGTAATTATAAAAATTGATTTTAATATTTTTTTAAAAATATAAACAATATAATTAAAGAGTACTTATAATAATACTACTATCAAAATAAATAAAATTTTAATATTTAAAAGAGGTTTTTGACTCAAAAAGCGATAAAACAATTAGAGGTTCGAAGCTATTTCTGACCCGTAACCAGTATAACCCGACCCGACCCGACCCGTTTGACATGGAGACCGTTCATTCTGCGTGGAGACTAAACCAACCGTCTTTTTCTTAACTAATCGTTGATTTTTTTCTACATTTTTCAGGGTTATCTGGCTCGCGTCTTGACAAAGGAGATTTCCATATTTTGGCGCTTATTTTGTTGCTGCGGATGTGGTGTTTGTCGATATATAATTTCTTCCCGTCTTCTTCTTCTTCTTCTTCTTAGAATTCTTCAGCAACTCTTCCGGCTTTTTCACAGTTTCGACATTTTGATTCTAAATTCATTTACCTACGGTATGGAATTCCAATATCCGAGGTTAGAGATCGAGTTCTTTCTTTATTCTTTTTTACAGCATTTATTTGGCCTATACGAGTTTTTTTTGCTATGGCAAAACCGATAGGTCTCCGATAATTCAAAAATTCAACATTATTCCAGATTTTTCGCATGCTGGATTTCTTCGTTTTTGTACTGTGAATGCGATTTTGTCGTGAAATTACTGATTTTGTTGTGCCCTGTGGATCGAGACTGCATTTTGTTTTCTGCACAAATTTATTCGTAAGAATGCTGCATTCGTTCCGAACCCATGATTTTTTTTTGGTCGCGACTGGTCGTTTTTTTTTTTTTTTTTTTTTTTAACCGGAGTAGATTTTTTTTTTACCTACTTATAACGAGTCAATACGGTATTTGTAATTAAACTTTGATATTTCAGCAACTCGATTAGGGGGTTAAATCTTATGTGTAAAACCGTTTCATAAAATACTCGAAGCAACTATTATTTCTTATGATATTAATGCAATGATATAATCCCGAAAAAAACTTAAAATTTTGTGTTCAATAATGAGCACTACTTAACCACTATGAATGTGCCATACTGATTGCTTTGCTGCTGCTGCTGTAATCACATTCTTACATAAAGAATAAACACCTCTCATGTTCCGACACATGGCATAAATGCGTAATTTAGTATAAACCGTCTGATTTAGTCTGGATAAATAGGATACGAGTCAGGTAAGACCACAAGAGCGGTGATGTTTTGTTCCTTCTTTCCAAGATTTGAACTCGAGACTTCTTTAATGACCTGTTACAATTTACGAGTTGATTTAAGTGATCGGGATTAGGAAAAACAACATTAAATATATGATTATGGTCCATATAAAAGAATCATGATAATGATGTTAATAATATAGTCCACATTCTACACAGTTGTACATCAGGACATTATTAACCCCACCCCACTAATGCAAATTCTTTATTTTTATTTTTATTTTTCATCAATTGAAACACGTATTTAGTCGTATTACAATAATGATGAGATCAAATCGAAATTTATTATTGCTGGTTAGATTTTGAACTTTATCACAAAGTTTTCGAGTTTTTTTTTGAGCTCTAGTATAAAGTTGTCAAGCTAAATTACATACTCCGTATATATTTAAACTCAGAAACTTACGACTCGATCCAAAAATTTGTATAAGATCACTAAATATATAAAAGTTCAACAAATTAGACGTACAATCAGGTATATATTCTTATTTTTTTTTTTCACCTTTGTATTAACCACTAGACTAATGAAATTTGCAGCTTCCAATCTTCCATACATAACACTTCTCACTACACTTGCACTACACTACACACTAGACTCTCATTCATTCTTGTGAATAGAGAACACCAAAACTTCATTAAATTTGTTTTTCTTTTAAATCAAAAACACTATAGAAAAACCCTAATTTTATTAAATTCATATGGGATTCATGTGAATTGAAAAAACCAACCTCCTCCCCTCCCCCAAAATTCATAAACCCTAACAATAACTAATCATAAATTTCCCACCTAAAATCATTCCAATCCCTAAAACCCATTCACTCATAAAAACCCCTCATTTTTTTCAAGATCTCTAATCAAACCAAAGATGGCAACTTTCACCTTCCTTTTTTTACTGCTCTCTACTACTACTACTACTACTCTCTTCTACTCCAGTCAACTTAAGTTTACCACTGTAAGTTTCCTTCAAAACCCACTTGTAATTTCAGTAACTTTCATCTGGGTAGTTGTTAGAATTGACTCATTTTACCTTATTTTGTTGAAATCAAGCTAAAATCATCCTCTCTTCTAGTGAAAATTAGGCAAATGAGCTAAAATCTTGATCATGAGTTCATCATTTTGCTTTGAAACCCACTTGTAATTTCAGTTGTTTTTACCTGGGTAGTTCTTAGAATTGATTGATTTTACCTTATTTTGTCAAAATCAAGGTAAAAGTTTACTCTTTTATTGTGAAAAATAGGCAAATGAGCTAATGTTCTTCATCATCACTTCATCATTTTGCTTTGATACCCACATGTAATTTCAGTAGTTTTTACCTTAGTAGCTCTTAGAATTGACTAATTTTACCTTATTTTGTTGAAATTAAGCTAAAAGTTTACTTTTTTCTTGTGAAAAATAGGCAAATGTGCTATGTTCTTCATCATCAATTCATCATTTTTCTTCAAAACCCACTTGTAGTTTCAGTAATTTTTATCTGGGTAGCTCTTAGAATTGATTAATTTTACCTTATTTTGTCAAAATCAGGCTAAAAGGTTACTCTTTTCTTGTGAAAAATAGAAAATAGGGAAGTGAACTATAATCTTGATCATCAATTTCCTTCAAAACCCACTTGTAATTTCAGTAGTTTTTACCTGGGTAATTGTTAGAATTGATTGATTTTACCTTATTCTGTCAAAATCAAGCTAAAAGTTTACTCTTTTCTTGTGGAAAAATAGGCAAATGAGCTAGAACCTTGATCATCAATTCATCTTTTTCCTTCAAAACCCACTTGTAATTTCAGTTGTTTTTACCTGGGTAGCTGTTAAAATTGACTGATTTTACCCCTATTTTGTCAAAATTAAGCTAAAAGTTTCTTCTTTTCTTGTGAAAAATAGGCTAGTGGGCTATGTTCTTGATCATCAGTTCATCAATTTCCTTCAAAACCCAGTTGTAATTTCAGTAATTTTTATCTGGGTAGTTGTTAGAATTGACTAGTTTTACCTTATTTTGTCAAAATCAAGCTAAAAGTTTACTCTTTTCTTGTGAAAACTAGGCAAGTGAGCTAATGTTCTTCATCATCAATTCATCATTTTGCTTTGATACCCACTTGTGAATTCACTAATTTTTACTTGGGTAGTTGTTAGAATTGACTAATATATTACCTTATTTTGTCAAAATCAATCTAAAATCATCTTGTTATCTAGTGAAAATTAGGCAAGAGTGAGCTATGTTCTTGATTCTTCACCATCATTATCCTTTGAAGCCCACTTGTCAATTCACTAATTCTTATCTTGGTAGTACTTGTTAGAATTGATTTAATCGGATAATGCACGCGGTACCTTACAAACACGAGTCATGGTCACTTAAAAATCTTCTTTGGTCCGAACCAATGTGCATTTGGTGCAAAGTGACAAACCTCGGGTAATAGTCATTCCAAGTGTCATTCAATAATAAATTAACGAGAGACCGTCTCATTTTTGTTTAGTTTTGTATCTAGGTAGGTGTTAGAATTGATCAAGTTTACCTCATTTTGTTAGTCCTTGACCAAACCCAAGCTAAAAATCACCTTCATTTATTGCTAAAAATATGCAAATTTTGTTAGTTCTTGACCAAACCAATCTAAAATCATCTTCATTTCTTGTGAAAAATTGGCAAATTTTGTTAGTTTGTGACCAAACCCAATCTAAAAATCATCTCCATTTCTTGTGAAAAATAGGCAAATTTTGTTAGTTTTTGACCAAACCCAATCTAAAATAAAAATCATCTTCATTTCTTGTGAAAAATTAGGCAAGTGAGCTATGTTCTTCATCATCGTCATCATCCTCTTCGTCAAATGGGAATGTGTTGAATGTGACAAGTGAAGAAGAAGGGATGAAGTTATACCCATTAATTGATGGAGAAAAAGTGAAACAAATGTTGATGTTGAATGAAACAAGAAGAAAACTTGGAAGTTTTCAAATATGTGCACCATGTACTTGTTGTGGAGCTAAAGGTTATTGTTTACCTTCACCTTGTTGCTATGCTATCAATTGCAACATTCCAAATAGACCCTTTGGCTTTTGCTCCTTCACTCCTAGGACTTGTAATTGCTTTGGATGCCATCTTTGAAATTAAAAACTCCCATTATTTATTTTATTTTATTTTATTTTTAAATAAAAATATAAAATAATCCTCCGTTCCGATCAGTTGTATGAATTTATGGAAAATATATGCGAATTATTTTAATCAAATGTAATACAATTGATTGGAACAAATAATAATAATTATATAAAATAATATTCTCTTCGTTCCTATTATTCGTATACAAAATCAGATATATACAATTGATTGGAACAGATAGAGTAATTGTTTTTATTAAAAAAAAGGGAGGGTTGGATCCTTTAATGGGAGTGTAAATGGGAAGAATATTTGTTCTTGCTTTACTTTTTTTTTTTTTTCTTTTTTCTTTTTTTGTGGGTTTATTTTGCAATTAGTGTCATCAATTGTTATTAGTAGTACTAAATTATTTATTGAAAATGGGAATTAGTGGGGAATTAGTATTATTTATTGAAAATGGGACAACTATTTCTAGGTAAAGTTGTGCTAATTCTTGTGATTTTATGGCTTTTTGTCTTTGATTGGTGATCTTTTTGGAATTGGGTATATAGCTAAAGTTTACTTGGAAAAAGCATGTGCCCCAAACATTTGATCTTTAGATTTGTGTTAATGTTAATGATAGTCAATTATGGTGGAGTATTAGTGGAGACTTTGATCATGTTATTTTAAGATTATAAAATTAATTATTTTATTGTATTTTCCTCTTTATTGTACTCTCTCCATGTTCAAATAATCGTCGTTTTAGTGAAATGTACACCAATTAAGAAAATTTATCAAAAGAACAAATTAATGCAATGTTTGATCCAAAAAGGGAAATGATATATTTAAGAGATAACAAAAAATTCAATGTACTAATTGCAGCGATGTATGAATAATTTAATTTAATTTTAATGTATGTATATTTTTGAGATGATTTTCATAATCTGAGGTTCGAACTCATGAAAATCGTTAAACACGAACGTGTTTGTTTAAGATAGTCATATCTGTCTTAATCATGAAACAAATCAAATGGATAAAACGGTTTTTTTTAGTGTTATCTATCACACGAACGCATTATGAGACGGTTTCTTAGAAAATGTAGTCGTTTAATTAGAGACATCATTATCAACAATTAAGAGTATATATGTCTGTTCTTTACTAGTTATAAATTGGTGCAAAGTATTCCAAACCAAACCATTTAATGACACTAATAATTACATGTAATAAATTGTGGTACAAATGTTTATTATAGGGCTTCAAAATGTTAGGTATGATGTATTTAAAACGTGCATCTAATCGTATTACAATAGCTGAGAGATAGATCGACAACGTGTGACATATTTTTCAGTGTATTTCTATTTTAACTACTAGACTAAGACATCTACGGTTATGTCAACTCTATTATGAGTATTTGAGTTTTTGTGCTCGATGAAGGGTTAAACAAAGACCTAGTCGAGTTATTCTAGACTTTATGATTTCATGCGATAGGACTACCTGACTTAGGAACGAAGGGTATTGTTTCCGTTATAGGAACCGTATTTCTGTGAGTAACTTCAGTAGGGTAGAACTGCGTTGGTCTCATGTGTAAGACCGTCTTTCATATATTTTCAAGTTAGGTTTACCTTAGTAAGGGTAAATGACACATTAAAATTGGAGTGTAATGGGTTGAGGGGTGGGTGGAGGTTGAGTTAGTTGGATGATGAATGAATGAAATGAGAAGTAATACCTTTGTCTCATGTCATTAAAGTTTAGTCATTGTCTAAAGACCATAGTCCCTACATATATTAGCCTCTCTAATTAGATTTGGGTCAAGATTACGGGTCGGCCCGGCTCGTCTAGTAGGTCCATCTCTAGCCAACCAACCCGCACATTACCCTGGGTCAACCCTGGGTCGGCGGCGGGTCTTACAATGCCAACGACGAGTGGCGTAGAGATTTGTCGAGAATCTCCACAAATCAAGCATGTATCAACGTGGACGGTGAACTCAATGAAAAGTCTCGGTTTAGTTAAAAGATTAGTCGGAGAAATTCTGGTTAGTTTGAATAAGTCTAAACTGACGATATTGTCAAAACATTGTCAAATTAAAAGACCCGATTTAACCCCACCTGACCCACCAAATCAATTGGCCCGAAATGACCCGACCTAATAGCGACCAGACCCGAATCCAGCTCGACCCGAAAGAAATGTTGATCCGATTTAGACCTGAACCCAATATGATCCGACCCGCCCGATTACAACTTCATTAGAAGGATTATATGCCTTTTCTCCTGCCCAAAACCAAGCTCACTAACTTGGGCCAGATTGTAAAGACAGGCCCAGCTCCAAATATTTCATTGTCGGGTTTGACTCGGTCAAGGTCAAAATCAAATTCGGGTTTGACTCGGTCTTATTCATAATATATAAGTATATTCATTATATATAATATATTCATAGTTAGTGATTTTAATACGGAGTACATATTATTTTACGATTTCGTTTCTATGACTCACGAAATTTGAGTTTTATGACGTTACTATATAAAAATATATTCGGAGTACATTATTACTATAGATATATGTTCTTTCAATTTATAGAATAACGTAATTTTTAAAGGAACACCCGCGCAATTTGTCTGGAGTTAAAGTTACTTATGGATCGAGTATAATTCAATAAATCTAACCGATTTCTAGTGGTAAATCAATCCTATAATAAAAAATCAAAGTACATAACTTAGCTCATTGTGTTTCTTTCGTTTTTATTCCTAGGTCACTTAATACCATAGCACATAACTTAGCTTCCTGTGCTGTAGATGGTAGGTGATCTGGAAATGATTCAAACTGTTGGCAAAAAAAAAAGTACGCCAGTTTCTAAGCGACGAGACAACTAGACGGTTGGATGGGCCCTACGATTTTCCATAAAGCGTGTCGAGTCACGCATTTGGGTTTGGATAGAGGTTCGGGGTCAGAGAGGCGAACGTCTTCCAGCTTCAGCAGGGAACACGGCTTCACTGGGCTGCAGTCGAATGTCACGATCTGCGGTGAAGCCGTTGTTCCATGTATACTTTTGTAGTATACATTGCTGATTTGGACCGCCGATCCTTGCAATGCCTGCAACAATGACAACATCAGAGCCTTAGTCCCAAATTAAAAGAGGTGGGGTCGGCTAACATGAATCAGAATCTGAGGTCGTCAGGTCGTAATCCCCAAAACAAATAAAAAAAAAGCGAACAATGAAAATAATAATAAATGTAATTTGTTTCGATTTTTATAATAATAATAATAATAAAATACTGTTTCAAAAGCAATTTGAAAGCGTTAATAATAAAAAATTTAATTCCCAAAACAAATAAAAAAAATAAAAGCGAACAATAAAAAAATAAAAAAATACTGTTTCAAAAGCAATTTGAAAGCGCTAGTAGTGAAAAATTTAATGCCCAAAACAAATAAAATAAAAGCGAACAACGAAAAAAAAATAATAATAATAAAAAAATACCGTTTCTAATAATAAAAAATTCAAAAGCTTATTAGAAAACCCGAGTTTTTTTTTTTTTTTTTTGCAATAAAAATTTACGATTTAGGAATTTACCTTGCTACGAGGGCATATACCATGAGGACAATAATTTTGGTCAATTATGATCGGGTTATGGACATCAACCATGTACGCGCCCAAATAGTTGATGTCCGTAACAATGCCACGGACCGGGCTTGCGAATGTTTTTATTCGCAACCCATTGTCCGTCCCGACGAACGTGGCTTCTTTTACCGTCACGTTTTTCACCACCAGTCCTTCTTCGGATACCCGTCCTAAACTTCCGATACTGCTCAAAACACAAAATATATATAGTATCACAAAAAAAAAAAAAAAAAAAAACGGCCGCTTAATTTTTTATTTTTTTTTCGACCAGCGACCCGCTTAGTTTTTTTTTTTTTATTGGCCAACGGTTCGCTTAGTTTTCTGAAAGACAGTTTTGGGTTTATATAGTTGAAATTGAATAATATGAGTAAAATAGTGTACCTGATACCGTGGCCTGGCCCACAAAATACGTTCTCAATCCATATATCATGGGTATTAGGCCCAATTGATATGCAATCGTCTCCCGTCATCATTTGCGAATGTTTGATGGTAATGTCGTTTGATCTTGCGATGTGGATACCGTCTGTGTTTGGACTATCACCATCGGCGGTAATAGTCAAGTCCGCCATGTTTATATTATTACATCCGTCAATCGTAATATGAAACATTTGGCTATCCCTCGATGTTAGACCGTCCACTGTTATACTTGTTGAGTTTTCGAAACTCAACGACTGCAAAAATAAATAAGTAAATAATAATAATAATAATTTATTTGCTATTGCAAAGGGAGTGGGTGCCCAGATAATAATTTGTTTCGTTATTAATACAAGTTTGATTATAATAATAATAATAATAATAATAATAATAATAATAATAATAATAATAATAATAATAATAATAATAATAATAATAATAATAATAATAATAATAATAATAATAATAATAATAATAATAATAATAATAATAATAATAATAATAATAATAATAATAATAATAATAATAATAATAATAATAATAATAATAATAATATTTTTTGGAAGAATAAAGAGTTAATTCTTACAAAAATAAATAAATAAATAAATAATAATGATAATGATATTAATTAATTTTGAATAAATAAAATAAATTGTATGTGTAACTAAGGAATATTTGTGTACTTCCAGTTTTAAATGATTGTCCACTTTGTGTAATATATGATAGAAGTATTATATTGAAAGACGTAAAAAAATTCTGGATTCACCCCTATTTAAAACAGTAAAAAAAAAAAATTTACCTTGGCACCCAAAGGACATTTCCCTAGACTGCTACCACTTTTTTTACAATCCCATATATTTTTACCCTTAGCATCAAGGACACCACCCATAATATGTAGGTCATGTACCTCTTGAAAAACAATCCAATGTAGATCACTACTCACATTATATGGTGCAAGTGTCCCATCAATTCTAAGGTACACACTTGATTTATTACAATTACTCCCATTAAATATTATTGACCTTATTAAATATGTACCATGTGGCACGTAAATTTGTGACGGGACTGGTGACGCGCATGCAGCATTCCATGCATTTTGAAATGATTTTGTTGAGTCTGTTTTACTGTCGTTTTTTGCTCCGAACGTTGCAACGACGTTGAAAGTTTTTATATTGGAGCCTGGGCTCGGACTCGGGCTTGGACTCAGGCTCGGGCTAGGGCTTGGGGATGGAGCTAATGGGTTCGACGATGTCGATGAATGGAATAATAATGCAAATAGTAAAAATTGGAATAGATAAAATGGATAAATTGGATAACATGAATTATTAGTCATTTTGTTTTGTTGTAATTCATGTATAATAATTTTCTAGGAGATTAATTAGTATTTATATTAGTTAAAAAAATTACAAGAATTGAGATGGATTAATTAAATGTATATAGTTAATTAATGTTAATTAAGAAGTGATGTTAGAATATTTGTTGAATTGACTAGATTTAATTAAGGTTTAATAGGATATTAAATAAAGAGTTAATTAATTTGATTAATTATGGTAAATAAAGTTATTATAATAATTAATCCTTAACACACAAAATAACTATAATATAATTCTCACATATATTCATCAAATGAGACAATAAATAAAAATCGGAGGGACTATAAGTTATTATTTCATTTGTTTAAAAATCGTTTTAAACGTTCAAAAACGTTGCGAATATATGTAAAAAAAATAATTTCGAATTACGTTATTGCTTGTATGTATCATGTTAAATTTTTTATTTTTTGCTTAATGTGAAATTTTCAATTGATTTTTAATTAATTTGCTTTAATTAGAGCTATATATGGGTGTTAGAACTTAGAAATAAACATTCACCACATGAATGAACAATTAAATGAACTATTTAAATCACTTAAATGCTCAAATACAACCTTGACTTAGTTAATAATGTCAATATATATTTCTTCATCTTAATTTAAAATCAATTTGATGAACTAATTTATGATCTCCTATATAATATATATAAAAACCATTGAAAATTTACTACATGTATTATTATTATTATTATTATTATTATTATTATTATTATTATTATTATTATTATTATTATTATTATTATTATTCCAAGAATAATGTTAAACAACGACCAAAATATCTGTCCATAATGTGAAATTAAATACGATTTTTCTAACATATTTGTCCATAATGTGAAATTAAATACATCCTCGATTAGTATAACCTTTTAAATTATGAGAAATAGTCCTGAAGAGAGAATAACATGTCTCAAAAACTGAAATTACTTATAAAAATAAGAAGTACATTATTTCAAAACATTGGTTAATTAAATTGAAATTAAATTACACATTTATTAGGGTTATAATATATAACATTATAACCTCATTCCCCTAATTTTCTAAACTCTTAAAAGAGTTTTTAGTTAACCTCGTTTAGTATATAACCTCTATATTACTGTATGAGAAATATTGAAGATAGAATAACATACATGTCTCGAAAAACAAGAGTTACTTATTAAAAACCCAGAAAGAGTACATTAATTATTTTTAATAATTAAACGGAAATTACACAATTAAGGTTATAAACTCTAATAATATAACCTCATTCCCCTAATTTTCTAAACTCTTAAAAAGGCTTTTAATTAAGTGTAATAACCCTAATTAATTAACTAATTTAATTAATTAATTTAATTAATTAACTAATTAATTAACTAGCTAGGGTTTATTTATGAAGACAATCAGAAACTTGAGATCCAACAACATCCCAATTTGCATTATTAATTGTACATTTAGGGCTTTCACTCTTTTGATAAGGAGAGAGGACAATGTCTTCAACTTTGATTCCATTGCATGGCTTTGAAGGACTACAATCAAATATCAATATATCTTCTGTTGATGATGTTCCATGTATACTTTTGTATTCCACATTCTTGATTTGTATATTCGATCCCTGTTTATTACACACCAATATATCGTATTAATTAATAAGACGGAAAATAATGCGTAAATTAAACAAAATATACACGATAAAATTGTAATTTTTATCGTCAATTAACATGCAAAAAAGGATAATAAATTAAAATCATATCGTTAATTTTATTAATTAAATTATTTATTAGATAGAAACATTTAGATGTTTAGGTATTTTTTATCTCGAATTAATTTGAACTTTATTCTGGCCGATTTAGATGATATTTGATTGTATATTCGATCCCGGTTTATTACACACCAATATATATATATACCATATTAATTAATAAGACGGAAAATAATGTGTAAATTAAACAACATATATATACACGACAAAATTGTAATTTTTATCGACAATTAACATGCAAAAAACGATAATAAATCTCGTCGTTAATTTTATTAATTAAATTATTAATTAGATAGAACATTTAGATGTTTAGGTATTTTTGATGTCAAATTAATTTGAACTTTATTCTGGCTGATTTAGATGGTAAAGTTATTGAATTATGATATTCACAATATTGTCATTAATCATGGTATATATAAAATTATTTTAAGTTAAAATTTTAAAAAAAAAAAAAAATATGAACTAATTTTCCAAACAAATTTCTTTATTTAGTATTCTAAAACATAAATCAATTGGTAAAAAAGGCTATAATTAATGATATCTTACATACTTATATAGTTATATGTCTATATTAAATTAAATATTAATATTACAACCTAAAGCATGAAATAAAAAAAATATACTCTATATTAAAATAATACAATAAAAAATATGAATATGTAAGTAAAAAAATTATTTACCTGACCACCAGGGCATTCGTTATGCGGACAATAATTTTGATCAATAATAATAGGGTTTTGGACGTTGTTCATCGTTGCTCCAATGAAGTGAATATCTTGGACACCACCAACATATGGAGTCGAAAACGTTTTTATTCTCACCCCATTTTGTGTCCCACTGAATGCTACTGATTTTACCGTTACATTTTTTACCACGGGAGCTTCACTTGCATCACGCCCAAGACTACCAATACTGTTCAAATAAAACAAAATGTAATTAATTAATTAATTAATTAGTAATTAATTTAATATAATGATATATTGTATTATTACATATACTAATATATCAAATTAAATAATAGTACTTCTTTAATATTTTCTAAATAGATTATCTAGAATTTAAAGTCAAATGTATAAAGTTATTAACATAAAACTAATTTTTTTAAAATTCAATTAAAGAAATATATACATAAATGGAGAAAATGTGTTTAAAGTATCGTCTTGCAGATCGAGAAAAGTTAAAATGAGTAATTTAAAATGAATTGGAGGAAATATATAAGAAACAAATTAATTAAATCAATAGACCTCCAATTTTTATTATTATTTTGGAAAAAAAAAAGTTTATATTATGTGATTTTTTTGATATAATATACTTACGGTTCAAAAAAAAAATCACTAGCTAGTTGATGAAAATAATTTATTAATTATTTGTCATAACTAATTAATTAATTAATTAATTAATTAATTACGTACCTAATACCGTGACCTGGTCCACAATTTATGTTTTCGATCCATAAATTTTGTGTACCAGGTCCAATCGAGATACAATCATCACCCGTCTGCATTGTCGAATGAGTAATCGTAAAATCACGTGTCTTATGGAGATGAATACCGTCAGTGTTAGGACTATCTTCTGGTGCAATAATTGTCACACTGTTCATGAAAACATTTTGACATGTATCGAACGTTATGTGGAATTGTTCACTATTTTTCGAGGTTAGACCGTTGATTATTATATTTTGTGAGTTACCGAAACCCAAGCCCTGTATAATGACAAATAAAATTATATTAGTATCAATTAATTAATACTCCGTATAAGTTTATTAACATTCGAAATATTAACAGAAAATAATATAATATAATTGTCGAATTTATAATTCGTTATATTGTCAAATTAGACAAAAATTGTACGAGTATTATTATCCGGTTTATTTATTTTATTTATTTCTATATATCGATAAATAAATCATTATTTGTAATCATATTGTCATGATTAATTAACTAAATTGTAGTATAAGAAAAAATAACAAAAAAAACATTTCTTTTTTAAAATTAAATTCTCGGGTAATAATCATATTATTTACATTATTTACTTTTTGTCATAACATTTTTTTCTAAATAAAAAATCAGTAGGTAAAAATCACATTCTCTTTTTAAAAATCATATTATTATTATCATTATTAATTTTTTTAGTGGATGAATTTTACTGATGAATCAAAACACAGTTTTTTATTATTATTATTATTATTATTATTATTATTATAAAAGGGGGAATTTATTATTATTATTATTATTATTATTATTATTATAAAAGGGGATTTTTTTTTATTATTAT
The DNA here is from genome assembly GCA_958450325.1 of Agrostemma githago. Taxonomy (NCBI): domain Eukaryota; kingdom Viridiplantae; phylum Streptophyta; class Magnoliopsida; order Caryophyllales; family Caryophyllaceae; genus Agrostemma; species Agrostemma githago. The sequence continues at coordinate 82,139,390 of OY288240.1, forward strand.
TATTTTATTTTATTTTATTTTTATAATAAGAGAATTTAATTTTATTATTATTATTATTATTACTATTATTATTGAGAATTATTTTTCAAAAAAAAAAAAACATAGTGAGTAAATAATTTTACCGTGGCACCATCGGGACAATTTTGACTAGAGGAAGCCTTACAATTCCATAAAGTCTCACCCTTACCATCAAGGGTACCACCCTTAATTTGTAGGCCATCAACCCCAAGAAAATAAATCCAATACTCTTTTTCACCCTTAGAAACCTCATCATGTGCAACAATTTGTCCATCAATTGTCAATATAATTTTATTTAATTTACATGGACCTTGAAATATAGTCGATTTTAGTACATACGTGCCACCTGGCACGTAAATTTCTGAATAATCAGACACTGTATTTTCACATGCAGCTTTCCATGCGTTAAGGAATGCTGGTGTCTCGTCGGTTGATCCGTCACCTTTCGCACCAAAGTCGTTTACAACGTTGAATGTGTTTGATGAGGTGGCTAGTGTCGAGTTTATGATGAGTGTTTTACGGGATGTGGATAGTTTGATGGATAATACGAGAGTAATTATAAAAATGTTGAATAAATAATAATTAGTCGTCATTATAAAATTTATAAAATGGTTTTATTATGCTTGGAGATGTATGTATTTGAGTGAATTTTGTTGTGTTTGTTGAGTTTATGAAATCGGTTTATATAATACGGATTATGGATAATGAAGATATTGAATATAGAATGATAATTTCAATTTATAAATATTTTAATTGGTAATTTGAATAAGGTTCCTTATTTGGTAATTAATCAACAATTATAATAATATATTTAATTATAATTTATACATAATATACCATTTATATTCTAATATATTCAATATAATATAGGAATTGTTTGAAATGAAAATCTTTAATTGGTAATTAATCAACAATTATAATTATATATATAAGGTAATTAGGAGTTCAATCAATAATCTTACTAAATAAAACACCTTGATTAATATTTAATTTACACATAATACCATTAATATTTTAATATATTCAATATAATATAGGAATTGTTTAATGAAAATCTTTAATTGGTAATTAATCAACAATTATAATTATATATAAAAGGTAATTAGGAGTTCAGTCAATAATCTTACTAAATAAAACACCTTGATTAATATTTAATTAATTTACACATAATACCATTTATATTCTAATATATTCAATATAATATAGGAATTGTTTGAATGAAAATCCTTAATTGGTAATTAAATCAACAATCATAATCATAATCATAATTATATACTATAAGGTACTTAGGAGTTGAATCAATAAGCTTACTACGACCATGTTCGGTTGAACTGAAATACACTGAACTGAACTTAAATTAACTGGGTTTAAGTACTGAGACAAAATGAGCCTTCTGAGACTGAACTAAGCTCAAATTGAACTAAAATGAGCTGAAAATAAGTTGAAAAGAACAGAACTTGAAAAGAACCGTACCTACGTAGAACACCTTGATTAATATTGTTATATATATATTTAATATAAAAATAATTTGGAAAATGTTTCATTATCTATTTATACAAAAAGATTTATAGTTGAATGTTTCTATATATATATATTGTTCACATCTTTTATTGATTATTAAATTATTTATTTTGTTTATTTTGTTACTCAAAAAGTCACATCAATAGTTCATAACAAATGAGGTTAATATCTTACTCACAATTACTTGATTGATTACCTTCATTATTTCCTTACTAATCCATCATTAACCATATGAACTACTGTGACACTCTGATCCTAAATTCCGACATTATTTTCTGGATGACAAAAAAACAAAAAAAAACAAAAAATCACATGAACTAATTTTAATATAAGAGTATGTTTTTATTTATTTTTTTAGTTTTATTTTTTAACAAATTATTTTCAGTATAAACATATCGAATTGATTAGGTTATTGTCCTATTTTTGGTAGATTAAGATTAATAAATTGTTTACCTATATAACAAAAAGAAATTATTGAGTGTGAATGTGTTATTCAATGGAGTATTTACTATATAAAAATATTAATATACTCCCTCCGTTCCAAAATGATTGTTCCATTTACTTTTGCACAATAATTAAGGTATATAGGCAATTATGATTACTTTATAGGGTGATATGTGAGGTGGTGTGGGTTAATGAAATTGCAAAATGGTAAATATTTTGTCTTAGTAGGGACAAAGTTGTAAAAATGGATAGACTAAAAAGGGAAGTTGAGAAATGAGACAATCTTTAAGAACCTACCCAAAAAGGAATACAGGACAATCTTAGTGGGACGGAGTGAATATCAATTAATCAAATATGTCGAAAAATTCAGTAATCGAACAAATGTGTATATATAGTCGGAAATTCAAGTAAACATCGGTACATTGCGTCATTGCACCTGAAACGCAAGTACATAACTCAGATCTGAAAGACGACAACAGACGAGCTTGAGTTGAAACACTTGCATTCAGCAGTTGCAGAACGCGCGTCTGTCATTATTCACGATCAGTTATCCGGTGACATTCTCTCAGAAATACACAAAGCTGAAACAGTTGCAGGACTCGCACATCTGATCTGTCATTATTCACGATAAGTTCTCCGGTGACATTCTCTCAGAATACACAAAACTGAAACAGTTGCAGCAGTTGCAGGACGCGCGTACTTTCATTATTCACGATCAGTTCTACAGTGACATTCTCTCAGAAATTTCACATATCTGAAACACTTGCATGCAGCAGCTGCAGGGCGCGCGTCTGTCATTATTCACGATCAGTTCTCCGGTGACATCGATCCTCTCAGAAATACACATATCTGAAGCAGTTGCATGCAGCAGTTGCAGGACGCGCGTCTGTCATTCATTATTCACGATCAGTTCTCCGATGCATTCTCTCAGAAATTCACAGAGCTGAAACAGTTGCATGCAGCAGTTGTAGGACGCACGTCTGATCTCTCATTATGCACGAGTTCTCGGGTGACATTCTCTCAGAAATTCACGCACAAAGCTGAAACGCTTGCAGCAGTTGCAGGATGCACATTGCTCGAGTTCTCCAGCTTCATACTCAGATGATAACTCCAATCTCTGTAAGGACTTTAAAAAAAATGCAGTACCGACAGTACACATTTACTGGTAAACCAGTAGTGAGCATTTACAGACAGATCAACATTTAACACCGTTTGCTTATAAAATCAAGAATTCTCGTGCTTTCACTCAATGAATCAAATAAATCAAACACGTAACATGATTGTAACATGAACACTGTGTATTACGGAGTACAAGATAACATCGCCTAAGTTTAGAATCACGCATCTTATTCACTGCTGTACTATAAATGTAGTATAACATTGCCTAAATCAAATTCAAAATAGAAGTAACGACATTGTTGAACTTGAATTTGCAATGCTACATAAAAAAAAAATGCCAAACCGTGTAAAACTGGATGTAATCGTGCAGGTTTCAGTCACGTTAAATCGTGTGCTTAACTGCAGAAAATTTTGGCAGGGCAGCATCTTGTTCTCCGTGTAATAAACTTACTGTTCGCCTTCCGAATCCTATAAGCTACTCCGTCGAGTTTAATCAAAATGAAATGTACTCCGTATGTGCTAATACTTGATTGGACCTTCCAAACTCCCGGTTGCAAACTGAACATATAAAGCAGTGAAGCGGATAGTCAAGCAATGAAAAAAACCAACCAAAACACAAAGTTGAACAAAAGACCTGAGCTTGACATCTAACCCGATCTGACCCGACCTGATTCTTAAAGGGCCGTAAATGACCCGACCCACACCTGACACGGGTCAACCCGTTTCGCAGGTCTACTTAAGATGAATAAAGTAAAGATACACTCGGAGTAGTTTCAAAGATTCAAGGATACCTGTTGAACAATAGGATTTGTTGAAGCGGTGAACTCACGAGTCAATCCTTCCCATACGATCTTCCCCTCATAAAGAAATATCAACCTGAACCAATAATAATAATAATAAAAAATTTAAAAAATAATATTTTTTTTTTATCAAGTGCATAAATTAGGTTACATCACTGATCATTCAAAAGTGATTTGACGAAGAAAGCATTACCGATCAACTGCTCTGCGGATGGTGCTGTGTTGATGAGTAACAACAACATAAGATGCAACTTTCCCGGTCTTACCAATCGCGTCTTCACCTTGTATATGAACCGAGCGAATAAGATCTTCAACTACAGTCGATGCAATTGGGTCAAGTCCCGCTGTTGGTTCATCGTACAACAGAACCTGCCAACAGTAATCACTTACTGTCACACATATCGACCACGTGAGGATCCTACTCTTCTATGAGGTGTCGTGTGTCAGACAGTCTGAGTGATGCTACCTTTAAGCTTAAGAAAGTCATACCTCGGGCTCGACAGTGTTCTTTGTGGTATCAAATATGATAGAACGAGCTAAGGCAACTCGTTTTTTCATCCCTCCGGATAACTCGGAAGGTAAACGTTCTTCGACTCCCTGCACATATGCATCAGCATTTTCTACTGTTCGATGCATCTGATCTAAACGTTTTGTTAACAGGAAAACTACTGTAAAATTTATTGATTTACTTACCTTCAGACCGACAGCAGCCAACGTTTCAGTAACCAGGTCTGATATTTGATCATCGGGCATCCTAGAGTTCTCATACCTAATCACACGTACGAGGAAACAAACAAAATGTCGGTAAGCATTAACATCAACGATAAAAAAACAAAAATAAAAAATAAAAAATTATACCAAATAGACGATACGGAGTAGTAATTAATAAGGGCAGTTTCTCACAGAAGAAAACCAACATTCTCACGCACGGATAGAGAATCGAACAATGCAGCACTTTGAAAGACCTGTTGTTCGAAACATATATATACAAAACTCAGCATTTCAGCAACCACGTAGATTCAAACCCGGCAATTAAATGCAGATTAAATATGGCTAAGAATTACCAGGCCGATGCGAAGCCCTGATATTAAGCCCTCATCGTCACTTATCAACCCGTCTCTCCTTTTTCCTCGTATGTATACCTCTCCCTATATCATGCACAATTAATCAAATCACTCTTATCATTTACTGAGTATATAAACCTCTCAGCTACTTCAGTCCAAAAGACCAGGGCCTAAATGTCATACTCCCTCCGTTCCAATGAATTGTTTGCCTTTGCTTTTGGCACCAAGGGGAAGAGATCCAATGAGGAAGTGACATGTGGAGCCAAACTCAAGAGAATGGTCAAATTACATATAAAAAACATTCCTAAAATAGAAAGGCAAACAATTCATTTAGACGCCCCAATATGGAATAGGCAAACAATTCATTGGGACGGAGGGAGTATCGATTAAACGCAAATCATAGTATGAGACAATAACCCAAAACTTACGCGGTTTAAAGTATGTGACATGGGTAGGTGTCCGTGTCCCAAAGTGTCAGACTCGCTATTTTTTATGAAAGTTCTCCATATTTTGGCTTAAAGGAAGAGTCTTAAGTGCCATACCCATGCCCGAGTGTGAAGTTTTAGGGCACGGGTACACATTGGTGCGAGAGGACGAGTCTTTTTACCTGATCGGGAGCGAGAAGACCAGCAATAATCTTCAAAATAGTCGATTTCCCGGTACCAGATGGACCGATAATGCCAACAGCTTCACCATGTCTAATCTACAAGCAAATTCTAATCAATATGAAGTTATGAACACTCTAGCAAAGCGATCCGACAATGTTCAAAGTTCAAATTAATAAGAATGGAATCGGAGACATAATTAATTTGATTATTATGCACCTTCAAGCTAACACCTCTTAGTATGTGTTTCTCGTCGAAAGACTTGTAGATATTTTTACACTCGATAAGCACATCGGAATCATCCTCGGATTCTTCACTTGAATTCAACGTCTTCGTATCAGAAGAACCCTGTTACCAATTTATACATGTATTAACCAACACGATAAAATCACTTGATATTAAAAAAAAAAAAAAAAAAAAAAAAAAAATCATTGGTGGAACGAGGAAGGTGAAATTTTCGATCTTTTCCCACAAAACAATCAAATAACTCCGTCTGTGGCAACCAGCATAAAACTCAGTCACATTGGATCGACAATTCAACATGAATCATAATCATGTAGATTAAGAGCAAACACAATAGCATCAAATAATATAAATAACCTAAATCATGGTTAACGGATTCCCTCGGGTGCCCATCAAATCGCAAACCGTTAAGAGTGAATTCGATCATGGCACTATAAGAGCGAATCGTGAATCAGTAAGGGCGAATTCATAGCGAATACGGTAATCATGACCTAAATCATTGATTTCTATACATTAAATCACCTAATTACATCAAATAACAATCCAAAATCATTGATTTCTATACATTAAATCACCTAATTACATCAAATAACAATCCAAACACAATATCATCAAACTATGATCCAAAATCCATATTGATAAATTGATTTCTACACATTAAATCATGGTAATTACACTTGATTACATGAAGAAAAATCATCTAAATCCCTGATTTCTACACATTAAATCACCTAATTGCATCAAATAACAATCAAAATACAATATCATTAAGCTATGATTATCCCCAAAACCACAAAAATCACCTAAAATCACTGATTTTTACACATTAAATCACTAAATTACATCAAATACAATCAAAATACAATATAATCAAACTATAATCCAAACCCTAATGATAAAATCACCAAAAAAATCAAAAAATCAAAATTAAAGTACTCACACTTAATTTTAGAACCCCATCACTCAAATTCCTTGAAGGTGAGACACAAGAACAAACAATTTTCCTCTGCTTAAGAACCAAGTAATTTGAAATACCAGTAGATAAACTAGAAGAAGAACACCCATTGTATAAAGGTAGTGTAAACAATGGTGAGCTCAATGTAAAAATCATTGCTTTAAATTAATAATAAAATTATTTTAAAAAAATAAAAATAAGATGAAATTTTTAAAATTAATATGTGAAATCAAAATAATTGGAGGGTAATTCAATTATGATTGAAAAAAAGGGGGGAGTTTTTGGGCAATTGGAAATTGAAATTAGGTATTGAAAGGTGATTGAATTAGGTTAGAATTAAAAACCCAGAAATTTTAGGGTGATTAATTGGTGGGGTTGATGAGATTAAGGTGAATATGAAATTGAAGAACTAAAAAATTGGGGGAATTTGGTGAAGAAAGGAATCCTGGGATTCAATTGCAATTAGCCAATTAGGATTATATTTGGTAATTAAGCTATAAAAAATTACACTAATTACTTGGCTAAATTACACTAATCTCTTGTGAGTTGTGACACGGTACCGTCTCATAGAATATTTACTTTATTTTCAGTCAATATTGTCTTTCTGTTGGTCATCATATGGATTGTGATTTGTCTTTTTAATGCAAAAAAAAAATGTGAATTTTCACGGGTAATTACACTAGTAGGGTCTTTGCATGCAGCCCCCCGTGGACTGGCTCGAGCGAGCACGTTCACAGATCAAATAACGTACAAGCTCATTTGGCATGACCGCATGAGCTAACATGACACAACACGTTATGTGCTTTGGGTCGTACTTGGGTTTAGGTTTGAGAAGAAAAGAAGACTGTGGTCGCTCTGTCTGACCTAGACTCGTCAGTCATCATGCCCCAAACGCAGAGAAAAAGGTTGGTCATGACTCACGATACAACATGCCATGTGAGTATATGACACGATGGAACGACTCAAAAACACGACCCCACCTCCATCGCCCATCGGTCATCCCGAATGACCAAACCCGACTCGGCTTTACCCGGAACTAACTCGAACATTATTATAGAAAACGAGTCAACATTTTTTTTTAAAAAAAAGTTGAAAATATTCTGACCCACCTCCTGGCAAAACCCGACTGATACCCGAGTCTGACCCGTAATTCATTATACGGTTTATTATTATTATTATTTATCATTTATTACAAGAATTTGTTTGTTTATTACTGTATTTACGAAGCATATGACTATATCATTTGATACAAATTATTTTCAATTTTCATTATAGTTTTGGCAGACACAAAGTAATTTTATATTAAACCATATGTAACAATAATTAGTTGGACTTGAAGATTAAAACCACAAATACAACGAATGATAATTTTATAAAATATGTCTTGGAGTGGAAATTGGACAGGTCAGGTCGAGTTTGGGTCGGACCCGAGTCAGGTCGGGTCGGGCCAGATCTTGTCGGATCAATGATTAGCGAGTTGACTTAGGTGTAATTAATACATTTTAGAACATTTTTTATTTAATATTTAGAAGTTATTTTTTGTTTTGTTTTTTTAACGATTTTTGTTAAGAATATCTGCAGAAAAAATAAAAAACAAATAATATTTTGATTTAAAATTATTTTTTATCTTCATTGGATCACATTTATATTCACATCAGGTTAGCTTTTGGGTCGAATCATTTTCGGGTGGGGTCAGCTTTCGGGTCGAGTCAGATAATTTATTGGGCCATTTCGGGTTATGGGTCGGGTCGGATCGGGTCCAGGTTCGGGTCGCCCTGAAGCGGGTCATATCGGGTTAGTTGGGTCGGATCGGGTCAGGTCATGTCACTACATTTTCAGATTAAATCAGGTCAATTTTACTCAAATTTTGAGTCGGGTTAGTCGGGTCGGGTCAGCTCACGAGTGTCACGCTTCATTCAACTCCTTAATGATTGGATTCATTGATTGGTTGTACAACCTCTCAATCATACGATCCACAACACAAAAATGGATAACTGAAAGCGACCAATTGAATCAATTTTATCAATTATCATACTGATTATGGCTATTCTACTAAAACCCATTACTTCATTCAATCTAATACCCTCATTAAATCCATCAAAGTCAAATCTTGGTGCTTCAATTATCACGAATGTTAGTACTAAAATTGACAGTTTTTCTAGTACTACAGAAATGGTGAAAAGAAAGCTTCCTGTATTGCTTTTTGATGTAATGGATACTATTGTTCGTGACCCTTTTTATGAAGATATTCCTCAATTTTTTGGGTAATTTTTTTTTTCTGATTTTTGTTTTTAATTTTCATGGTTGTAGTTTTTATTTGGGAAGGATTGTTTTTTGTTTTTATCAATTGATTTTTTCTAGGGTTTGTTTGGTTTTGGCTTAAGGTTGAGAAATTGCCATTAATCTTCTAATTTGGGGGAAAATGTTAGGAATTATTGCATTTTTAATCAATTGTTTGATTTTAGCTGAAAGTTAATAAATTGCAATTAATCTCTAATTTGGGGGAAAATGTTGGGAAAGATTGCATATTTATGAACTGTTTGATGTTGGTTTACTGTGATTTTTTCTGGGTTGTGTTTAATATCAGCTGAAAGTTGAGAATTTGCTACTATTAATCTCTAATTTGGGGGAAAAATGTTGGGAATTATTGCATTTTTAATCAATTGTTTGATGTTGGTTTACTGTGATTTTTTTAGGGTCTGTTTGATTTTAGCTGAAAGTTGAGAAATTTGAATTTATCTCCAATTTGTGGGAAAATGTTGGGAAATATTGCATTTTTATGAACAGTTTGATGTTGGTTTACTGTGATTTTTCTAGGGTTTGTTTGATTTTTAGCTGAATGTTGAGAAATTGCTGCTAATCTCCAATTTGGGGGAAAATGTTGGGAAATATTGCATTTTTATGAACTGTTTGATGTTGGTTTACTGTGATTTTTTTCTGGGTTGTGTTTGATTTTAGCCGAAAGTTGAGTAATTTTAATTAATCTCTAATTTGGGGGAAAATGTTGGGAAAGATTGCATTTTTATGAACTGTTTGATGTTGGGGCACTATGATTTTTTTGGGTTTGTTTGATTTTAGCTGAAATTTGAGAAATTTTGATTAATTTAGCTTGAAAGTTACTCCATTTTTGTAGCTCAGTTTGTGTAACAATTTGAAGAATGATTATGATATTTATGAAAGGTTGCATTTTTATCAATTGGTTGATTTCCGATGATATTCATGTTAGCCGACCCCAAATCTTTTTTTTTTTGTGCAAAGATGATTGATTGGAAGTGTTTTTTTTGTCTATAATCATGCTGTATAGATGAAAATGTGATTGAAACAGAAGTTTAAAAGGCGGTTTTTTGTGATTTTGGGGACAATCTGATGTAGACTTGTGTAAACTATGAAGTTAATGCGATTGCCATTTTATACGACCAATCGACCATTGTGTAGTGATCTAGACTCTGGTGTCTGGTAATCGATTTTTCCCCTCCGTAAAGTTTGAAGTCATGTAGAATTTAGCCGTCGTCTTATTATAGTGGATTTCTTGTTCAGCATGCCTATGAAGGAATTGCTGGAATGCAAGCATCCAACTGCCTGGAACGAGTTCGAAAAAGGACTGATCGATGAGGTATACCGTATACTTAATGCTACTGCATTGAACTTTCATTTTTTGCTGACTGTATTTGAACTGTCACATCAAATCTGGAAGCGTCCTTTAGTCGGGAGCCTCCTGAGATACTACCTGTTTTTATTTTATTTTATTTTGTATCGACGACTTAGGTTACTTTTGGTGCAGCAAGTTGACAACTTTAGATCAGAATAAGTTACCAATTGCTGTCATTAGTCGAACGATTCTCTGAAAACAGCTGATGCATTTTTTTGTTTGCAGTTTCGATGAGATGCTAGAATGCTGAAATGTTTTCTCTGTGCAGGATGAGTTGGCCAGAAAGTTTTTTAAAGACGGAAGGAATTTCGATTTGGAAGGTGAGCCATTTTTCCTTTACTCCACTTTGTCGATAGTTTTTGAACCTTAATTTAGAATTCACCATTTAGAATCGTGAAAATTCCATGTTTTAGTAGTCGTTCCGTCATCCTGCCCTCAAGGAAGAAAGCTAATTATTTAGTTTATACAACGACATTATCAATTTATCATATAATAACCGGTCGTAATCTTTCGTTGCAGGGCTTAAAACGTGCATGAAAAATGGTTATTCTTACTTAGATGGAGTTGAAAGCTTGCTCGCTCACTTAAAACACAGCAACTACGAAATGCACGCCTTTACCAATTATCCGATCTGGTAGTTGATGCTTATTTCACTCTATTTCGAATAAATGCATAATCTTACGCACTTTTAAATAATTTAATCTACTCCAATGTTCATGTGTTGGTTGATTGATCGATTACAGGTATCAAATGATCGAAGAGAAGTTAAAACTCTCAGATTACTTGTCGTGGACATTCTGCTCTTGTACAGTAGGTATATTACCCCTTTCTTGTACAGTAGGTATATTACCCCTTTTGACCCATGTTACTCCGACTCTTCTAATTACCTTATGTACCTGTGTCCGACACTTGACACTCGGACTCTTCAAACCAAAATATCCCGAGTTTTCATCAAAATAGCCAGAGTCCGACACTCCCATCATTTTATTGCTCCTAAAATACTTCCCTTTCTTCAGAGATCGGATAGATTAGTAAGAGTGTAAGACGATTACTGTTCTAATCTTAAAACTACTGCATTCTGGCTGTACAGGAAAACAGAAACCGGATCCTGGATTCTATACTGAAGTTATCAGATTTCTCGGGGTTGAACCAGGAAGCTGTATCTTTGTAGATGATAGGTAACGTGTTCGCCTGAGATCTGGCATTCCAAATCGTTAATTTTACTAAACCTCACATCCACAAATTGCATGCATATAAGGAAAACACTGTCACATACTCACGTGACATCAGGAGCTTCGAAATAAAAAAAGTTCTTGTGTGAGACGGTTTCATATGTTTTTTTATGAATCAAGAAACACGGGTTTTCCTGCATCTTATCGTTGTGAATGTTTGTTGCTAACAGGAGGAAAAACATCGAGGGAGCCGTGAATGCAGGAATGATCGGAATACAGTTCAAAGACGCAGATGTATTACGTCAGGAACTCTCATCCCTCGGTGTAAATATTGCTTTGGAGGAACTTACGAACTCATAAAAAAGGCATCACTTTTTTTTTTTGACGTGATTTCTATGATTCTTCTATCGCTAAACTTCAGAAGCTGTCGATTAATTACCTTTGTTGCCATTTTATACAAAATTTCTTCCTATTCATTCATGTAAATTTTCTTGTATATATTCTTATATAATCACAGCGATTCTTGTCACGATTATGGCTACGTTGCTATCATTTGCGTCATGACACAGTCCAAGTGAAATAAAAGAACGGAAAATAAATCCCAACTTGAAAGTCTTGATTCTTGAACTACCCTTTTATTCAAAATTGTTGCCAATTCTTTCTAATCCTGCTCATTTTGGATTCAAGCCTGTCCATGTTTGATCTGTAAGAACTCAGGTCATATCGACTCACGTCAGGTCATTTTCGGGTTTGTTATTAGGAATAAACATTAAGTTTGGGTCGTGCTAGGTTGAGTCAATTCAGGTTACAGGTTTGTTTTGCTCGGTCTAAACTTGCATAATTAATAGAGTTTGCCTTGTTTTCTTTGCCTTACTTTTGCATCATCAGAATGTCAGAACTCTACAACGGTTTCACGTCAGCCGACCTCAAATGATTCATGGTGGAGTAACTGATCCAACGCCTCACGATCGTTGCAGTGCCCGAAGAAAAAAGGTTTGGTTCATGACTTTTTGCTTCTCATTTTCCATTTTTCTTCTAATTCTTCTCATTTCCAACTTTAACTGCTACCACTAGTTGTCCTTTCCTAATTTTGTGAAGCAGTTTCAGCATTTTTCCATGCTTGAAAATGAACCTAACATCAATATCTAATGGTATAGGGCCACCATTAAAGTCTGTCTACCTCACCTCATGCATGCTATAGCCTATAAGTGTACTGGTTGGCCCTCCATGCAATGTGGTAGTTAATTTCATGGGCCAAACTTCCACTTACACTTCCATGCTATGTTACTCCGACACTTCACTTGGCTGTCGTGTCATGTCCGACACTTTGATACTTCAATCTAGACCGAAAAATTGAAAATTTTGCCAAAAATAGCCGTGTCTGACAATCTGGCACTATCAGACATGACGCATCGTAGAAGAGTCTGAGTAACATAGCTTCCTTGGGTACCCCTTAGGCCCATATTTTCGAAACCCTCGTTGCTTTGATCGTGATCTTTTTTACTCTGACTCTTCTCGTTCCCTTGGGTACGCCATAGACCCGTACTCGTGTACACCACTTGATGTTCAGACGTAGGTATGACATTTGGACACCTCATTGTAAGGCAAAATACGTCGATTTTGTCATAAAAGATGGTCGTGTTCAATTCTTGGACACACACCCATGTAGACCTAGGCAAACTACCCGACCCAAGTGACATCGCCCAAAACTGACAAGACACCCAACGTGAAGACACTCGACCTAACCCGAGTCTAAGGTTTATCTCCACATGAATAACTATCCCTCACCCAAAACTGATTTGAACCCGATATGACCTGACCTGAAACGAACTCTTTCAAACTTGAAAATGTTCTGACCCTGGCCCGATTGACCCGTTTGGCAGGTCGGTAACATTTAATTTAATTAAGATTAATTAAGACGGGATTAAGACCTATTAGATCTTAAGACGACTTCATAAATAATAAATAAGATGACTTGAAATAATTTTCAAATAATAATAAGATGTTGGTTTCTCTCTTGTCTTGAAACGTAATAACCGTTATTTCTTCATAATTTTTCATACGCATTAGCATAGAGTTTCTGATGGAGAATACTCTATTATATAGGCAGAGAGATGATCAGTTTCCTGTTAAGTTTTTAGTTTAATTTAATCTCGACCTTCCATCAATATTGAAGAAATATAGAAATACTCTTTATTTAATCCGATATTATTGTGATAACATCTCTCAAGACCCGATTTCTAATAAGACCACAATTATTAGGGAAGAAATATTACCATAATAATAGGGAAAATATATATTACATATCCCGTAATACTCCGTATTATTATATCATATAAAAGTAGGAAATAAATTTAATTCACTTTCCTTTATTTAAACCGACAATAATTTTTTAAAAATTTATTCGGGTTGTATTAAAAATCTTTTAATTTACTTTCCTTAATTAAACCAACAAAATATATTAAATTTTTTATTCAGATTCTGTTAAAAAATTTAATTCACTCTCCTTTATTTAAACCAACAAAATATATTATACGGAGTAAATTTTATTCACTTTCCTTTTGTCAAAATTTTACTCGGCATGTATTAAAAAGTTGATGCTTATATATATACGACCTTTAATTTTAAATCCTTACTTGAAGAAGTTCAGGTGAAAAAATTTACGCTTTATATATAGAGTTATTTCGTGGGAATAATACCAACTATGCGTGTGCTTCTTAAATTAATCTAAACTATACGTAATATCATTTTAATACAAACTACGCCTTCATTAACCTCATTTTGCTATGAGTGACCGGCTACCTGTTGAACCTCCCTCATTCAACTCTTCCTCTAACTCTTCTTCATATGATTCACATTTCGTGTTCAATTTCAATCATTGATAAAAAAAATTAAATTTTCCGAAAATTCATCTTCCATTTCATTTTCAATTAGTCTTATAGAAGCTATGAAAAAAAATATTTTTATTGTAATTTTGGCTTTCACGATGACTGCAACGGACCTAATAAAACTCTAGAAAGTTACAACAAGTCACTGTGACCGGTAATAGCAAGTCATAATTGCATACATAGTAAAGCGAGATTAATGAATGCGTAGTTCATATTAAAATGAGATTACGTATAGTTGGTATTATTTTAAGAAGCACACGCATAGTTGGTATTATTCTTATGAAATAACCCTTATATATATTGAATATTGATTGATTGATTGATTATGTAAGTGAAAATGACAAATTTGCTGTCACTTTCATGAAGCCTAACAATTAGGAGAATTAGTAGTATCACATTGTTTGCCTTGTTTTTCATGATTGTTGTGGTATTTAGTAAAGGCTTTACCCTTTGCCGTCCCACGCTTCTCGTAACATTGACTGATGTGAACTTTAGCTTCCCACTTATGCCACCTTGGTCCTTCACTCTCCTGCCATTACTATAAACTGATAATATTTTGCTTCCACGGCAAACTATATCGTGAGGTAAGTTCTTTATCTGTATAAACTCCGATAAATTGTGGCTTTTGCCATGTCAAATAGTCGTGGTATGAGTATGAGTCGGTTTTGGTTGGAAGTGGTCCTTGGGAGATGGTTCATGGTGTTTGCATCGACCCTAGTCATGTCGGTGGCTGGTGCGGGGTACCTCTTTGGGTTGTACTCAAACGAGTTGAAATCCGTGATGGGTTATGATCAGTCGACTCTGAATCTCCTTAGTTTCTTCAAGGATTTGGGTGGCAATGTTGGTGTTATATCGGGCCTCATCAACGAGGTCACGCCCCCTTGGGTGGTCCTCTTGATTGGAGCCGTCATGAACTTCTTTGGTTACTTCATGATCTGGCTCTCTGTCACGGGTCATCTCAAACGGGTTCCCGTTTGGCAAATGTGTCTCTACATTTGCTTAGGCACCAACTCTCAGTCGTTTGCTAACACGGGTGCTTTGGTCACTTGTGTGAAGAACTTCCCTGAAAGTCGAGGGATTGTATTGGGGCTTTTGAAGGGTTTTGTAGGGTTAAGTGGAGCTATTCTTACACAAATTTATCATGCTTTTTATGGTAAGGACTCTAAGGCTTTCATCCTCTTCATTGCTTGGCTTCCGGCCGCTGTGTCGATCGTCTTTCTTCGAACGATACGTGTTTTGAAGGTCGTCCATCAACAAAACGAGGTCAAGGTGTTCTATAATCTTCTCTACATATCCCTCGCTCTTGCCGGTTTTCTCATGGTTTTGATCGTAGTACAAATTAGGGTTCACTTCACTAGGGTCGAGTACTACGTAACCTCCTCTATCGTCGTGTGTCTCCTCCTCCTCCCTTTCGCCATCGTCGTCAAGGAAGAACACCATCTCGTGGGTCAACGGAGGAGAAACGACGAGTGTCTTGAGAATGTTCCGAGTGTGGAGGCAAAACCGACATTAGTGGAGGCCTTTGAGAATCACGAAGAAGACAACCATGAATCATGCCTCCGAAACATATTCAACCCACCAAACCGAGGAGACGACTACACCATACTCCAAGCCCTATTCAGCATCGACATGCTAATCCTCTTCATCGCCACCACGTGCGGCATAGGCGGGACCCTAACCGCCATCGACAACCTCGGTCAAATAGGGTCCGCCCTAGGGTACCCACCCGAAAGCATAACCACATTCGTCTCTCTAATCAGCATATGGAACTACTTAGGTCGAGTCGTCGCAGGGTTCGCCTCCGAGGTCGTCCTAGCCAAGTACAAGTTCCCCCGTCCCATGATGATGACCCTAGTCCTCCTCGTCTCGTGCATCGGCCACCTCCTCATCGCCCTAGCCGTCCCAAACTCCCTATACATCGCCTCCATCATCCTCGGGTTCTGCTTCGGTGCAAATTGGCCTTTGGTCTACGCCATCATATCCGAAATCTTCGGGCTCAAGTACTACTCAACCTTATACAACTTCGGGGCCGTGGCTAGCCCGGTCGGGTCTTATGTCTTCAACGTGGCCATCGCCGGGAGATTGTATGACCGGGAAGGGCTACGACAGTTGGGTGAAAAGGGGTTGACACGAGCCGAAGGACATGATTTGAAGTGTGTAGGTGCTAACTGTTATAAAGTCTCTTTTCTTATCATCACAGGTGCTACTTTACTTGGATCTTTAGTCTCTTTTATACTTGTTCTTAGAACTAGGAAGTTTTACAAAGGTGATATATATAAGAAGTTTCGAGAGCGAGAGCGAGAGGCGGTGGCTGAAACCGAGATGGCCCAAGTTGGAAACGGGGCTTCGACCGGGAAATAGTAAATTTCAGCAATATTATGCATTCGTTTTGTTGAATGTCGACTTTGATGTATACCTAAGTTCTTGTAGGTGCCTGTATGAATGTTTTATTGTTGTTCGAGCAAAAACCAAATTGTCGTGTTATCGTGAAATTTTTCCAAAAAATGTCGCGCTCTTATTCGTGCAGGACATCTCAGTGGCGACTTAACCAGTGGTGGTCATGACTCATGACCTCGGATTTTTGAGCATCAGTCGAGAGTTGCAGCGTGGTTGTATGAAAATCCCAGGTCATGACTCATGAGCATGCCTGTATGAATGTTTTATTGTTGGCCGGGAAAGAAAAGTGTCGAGTTCTTATTTGTGCAGGACATCTCAGTGATGGTCATGAGTCATGACCACCTTGGATTTTCGAGCATTAGTCGAGAGTTGCAGCGTGGTTGTGTGAAAGAAAATCCGAGGTCACGACTCACGAGCATGATTTCGTGAATTGTTTTTGGTCTGCAGCTGCTACTCAGAATGCAATGGATACTGTCTGACTGTCTGGGATGTTTGTTACTGTCTGACTGTCTCGTATAAGTCGGTCTTACATTGAGTAGAAACAACAATTTAGGCTAAGGGTCTTCAGTTCGGGTGTCGGGTCGGTTCTGGTATTATTATTAATAAGACCAATCTAATACTCCGTCCGTCCCAATGAATTGTTTGCCTATTCCATATTGGGGTGCCTCAATGAATTGTTTGCTTCCTTTCTATTTTAGAAATATTTTTTATATGCAATTTGATCATTCTCATGAGTTTTGCTCACATGTCACTCCCTCATTGGTTCCATTAACCATGGTGCCAAAAGAAAAGGCAAACAATCCATTGGAACGGAGGGAGTAATAAAACCTTGAGTCGCTTTCCGTTTTTGGAGCGGAGCCAATAATAACTCGGTCTGACTAATTATTGAACCGATATCGTAAAATTAGACTCAGAAAACAAATCAAACCGTGTTCAACCCAAACCCAAATGCGGAGTAAATCCTATATCACGTTCGTATTGATTCAGTCACATAAATGGGTCATTAATCCAAATCCAAATCCATTAATTTCGTGTTGCTTTGAATGTGTAAAATATATTTAAGGGTTGTGCACCGGTCCAGGATCAGACCCGGAATCTTCAAAAAATTCGGACCGGAATCAAAAAAAAAAATTGGACCTAGATCGGACCGGACCGGTTGGACCGAAATTTTCAATTTTTTTTTTTAAAATTCCGGTCCAATGGACCGGTTAGACCGATTTTTTATCAAATAAATGTAATTCTGGTCTTCCCGGTCCGGACCGAAAAAAACTGGGTTAGGACCGGAAGACTGGAGATCGGACCAGAATTTTTTATTCCGGATCCGGTCCAGTAGATTCCGGTCCGGTCCGGACCAGATTTTACACGACAAAAATATTATGAATAAATAGATTATTTGCATCGGGTTCGTATTTCGAGACTTAACCCCAAAACCGGGCCCAATTGGGTTATTTACATTTTTTTATCGGATCCGTATCACATTCTCGGCCCAATAGTTTCAGACTTAATTTTCAGTCCGGTTCGAACCGGAGTCTTCATCACCACGACTCCATTCCCAGAAAGTCGAAAACAAAAAAAATCGAGATTTCTGCCGTCGCAATAACCGCCGAAAATCGACGATTTCGCCGGATTCTTCGTAAGTCAGTCTAATTTCTCATCAATTTAGTACTAATTATGATTAATTTCTGGTTTAATTTGAATGTTTTAGATACTGTATTGTTTAATTTGCACTTAATTTAGTCTATATTTGATCACGATTAGTTTTTAATTGGGTTTTTGGTGAAGATTATTAGGGTTTTGATCAATGGTGGAATTGTGTTATGAAATCTGTTCTTACCTGATTATTGTAGTAGTAGTAAGGACACCAGTTCCTTACTCTATACTTCACTTCGGTGTCGTATTGCGGATTCGATATTTTGATGCTTCAATTTTGACATAAGCATTGAAGATTTTGCACAAATAGAAGAGTCGGAGTAACGTAGGTTCTGCTTCTGGGTTTTAATTGGGTTTTTGGTGAAGATTATTGAGGTTTTGATCAATGGTGGAATTGTATTATGAAATCTGTTCTTATTTGATTATTGTTGTAGTAAGAATACTGGTTACTTTGATTCAGTTAGCTGTCGTATTGCGTATCTGATATGACTCGATATTTGGATACTTCAATTTAGACCTAACTATTGAAAATTTTGCACAAATAGACGAGTCGGAGTAACATAGGTTCTGCTACTGGGTTTTCATACTGAATTGTGTTGATCATTGAAAGTTTCGTGTTGTTGGGTAGTTATTGGGTAAGACGGTATCACACTTTAGAACGGTCTCTGATACTTCACTTAGCTATCGTATGGCGTATCCGATGTGACTCGATATTTGGATACTTCAATTTAGACCTAAGTATTGAAAATTTTGTACCAATAGACGAGTCGGAGTAACATAGGTTATGCTATCGGATAGTTATTGTGTAATACGATCTCACACCGTACAATGGTCCCTTTGTATAAAACGTTCATGCATTTATCAATAATAAATGGAAGTATTTACACAGAGGTAGACCGTCTCACGTGCGAGACCACTGTAATTTGTGTTGTTTTGAAGTTGGTAGTTGTATTACTAAATGGATTCTTGATTATTTGGATTATTGTTGTAGTAAGAAGAGATTAGATGAGTGGGTTTTGCGAAATCTTTCCGAGTAGTCAAATTGATTGGATGGTTAACATGGTTACATTGGGAATGTGCTTGGAGTTTATTTTGGTTACTTTTGCTGTTGATTCAGTTTAGTTGTGTGTTATTGCTAGATGAATTTTGACCATCGGAAATTGTTTAGGAGTTTTTTTGGGTTGTTTTTGCTGTACATTCATCGAGTTTGAGTTATGGTTTAACTATGAACCTTGACACTTGGACATCGTATCACATTCCGACACTTCATTTTACTATTATAGACAAAAAAAATCGACATTTTTTCATAAAAAAGGTAAGTCTGTCACTTGGGTACCTACCCATGTCCGACCCCTTGAGGCTTGAACTGATTCTGAGGAACATAGGCGGAATTTTGTTTGGAGTTTGTCTGTATTTTGCTTTTAACTGAAATAGTTTGGTGTTTGTAAAACAGCAGTCGTAGAATTGCAATGGACGGTGTAGCAGCTGATGCAGCAAAGTCTTCAGACCTTTCCTCATCATCCTCGAAGCGTGGTGTAACTGTGCAAGAATGCGAAAAGATGGTTAAAAAGAGCTTACGAACACCCACGGTGAAGTTTTTGAGAGAACACTTGGCGAAGTCCGGGTGTTATATCGGAGATAACTTTATCAAGTCGGTTGATTGTGACAAAAAAGTTGCCGGTGGGTATGCTCGTGGTGTAGGAATCATGGTTTGTAGCAACAACATCGATCTTCAAGACGAGGTTGACCAGGTGGTTATCCACGAGCTGATTCATGCATACGATGATTGTCGTGCGGGAAACTTGCAATGGACCAATTGTGTTCATCATGTTTGTAGTGAGATCCGTGCGGGACATCTCAGCGGCGACTGTCACTATAAACGAGAGTTACTGCGTGGTCATATGAAACTCCGAGGCCATGAGCAGGAGTGTGTGAAGAGAAGAGTAATGCAGTCGATGGCCAATAATCCTTATTGCTCTGAAGCTGCTTCAAGGGATGCAATGGAAGCGGTTTGGGATACTTGCTATAACGACACAAAACCCTTTGACAGAGCTCCGTGAGAGTTGTGATACTCCGGCTTCTTCTTGTATGATCAAGAATGCTTATTTTTGCACCAGTTACAGTTATTTATGAGAGAAACGGTCAAATTATCAATGAACAGATTGAAATGAATTTGTCCAATTGACTTCCCTGCTGAATGCGGAGATTGTACCCGGATTAAATTTGTTTGAGATAGTTTGTCTCGCAAACATTGTTGTTTTGTTACCTAGATGTTTGTCATTTTATATGACAAACGTTGCGCTTCATATGACTGGTATTTGTGTCACAGTAAGAATGTCACAGTACTGGCTGTCAGGACTCGTTTTCCGGAGTTTTTCCTGAATTAGTTGATCTTATCAGTCTGGAAACAGCTGCTGCACATACTTCCTGTATTTTTTCCGTACTTCCTTACAGGTTCGCAGATCCCGATATTGTATCAATCTAGATAATCACATCTTCAAAGCCAAAAGGAGCGTCAAGGTTGTGCAAGTGATCAGGTTTATTTTGAAGTATTTAGCGACTTCCATTTCTCTTACTATATGATACGGACTGATATTGAGTACCGAAGACAATGCTGTTACTGGTCAATCCAATTTTACTGTATGTTGATTAAATATTGACTGATACTTATTCTATTTTTCTTCAATATTTGAGTAGATTTTACCAATTCCTATCTCCTATCATCTGGTGACCTACGCAGGTGTTTACCTGTCAAAGGGAGCAGAGGGTCAGAGGCGAAATAGGTTCGAGTCAGATTACAGGTCTGCCCCCTGTATGTTAGATCATTGCATGTTACTCGTACCTTTTTACTGTTGTACATTCATCATTTGTTTAGACTTTAGATCAAGTCATCAAATGTCCTTGTTTTTGCGTATATTATGGCGAAGGATGTAAATCTGGGGCTGGTTGCGTTAAGATAACACGTTAAATCTCACTCCTTCCCATCCAAACGATTCCACCAACTCGTTTCTGGGTCCATCAAACGATTCTACCAACTGGCTTTTGGGTGAGGCATTAGTTTGATCGTGTTTTTCTCCATCTGTAATACTCCGTAGTACTCGTATGATTTAATGAAAAGATTTTTTTCTTAACAAATCTAAATATATACTCCTATGTTTCATCTTTCAACCATTCATACTTTTAGGGTAAATACGGTCGAAACTTGACTTGAAAAAATTAATGGGTAGAATCGTTTGGATGAGAGGGAGTATTAAACTACGTGAAAGTTGCTCTTTGTCAATCTATCTAGTGTAGTTGTACAGAATTTATGAGATCTTGATTACTTGAAAGATGGCGTGTATGGTAGAATATGTTGATACTCCTACCTACTTGTTGACAGATAGAAAGGAAAATTTAGATATGTGCATATAGATTTATTAAGATCGCATGGCAATGACTGTACTACTTCAATTTGATTGAAAATCTCGCTATAGACAGAAAATGAAAACCCTACGATTAAGTGTTTAGCTCTAATATGTTACGGTCAGTACGCAATAATGTTTATTTGAATCTGTCATGAATATCACCTATTAATGATCTTACTGGTTCTAGGGACCGGCATTCGTATGAAATGCCAAGCTAGATATGATTAACTTTATACACAAAAACAAGGGGAACAGGTTTTCCCTACCATTATCCTTGTCCTTGCACTCAATATTTTGGTGAAGTCAATAATTATAAAGCCAAATGAAGTCAATGATTGAAAGCAGATGTCTTCATTTTGTTTTATTTTCGTCGGTAGACTGTACGGATTACTTTAATACCATGACTTGGTCAGATTTGGCACACCAGGATTATACACCTGGTTGTACAATAGCATTGTACAACCAAGGCAAAGTTGTTGTGCTTTTGTGTATATTTATTGAGCTTATAAAAGTTTCTGAGCTGAGTTGTAAATTTTTGAGCTTAAACATAACTTTTCTTAAAATCAGTTGTATATAGAGTTGTGTACAACTGATGGTATAATCCTCTAATTGGAAACTTTTTGCCTTCCTTCCATGTTTTAATATGTCTAAGCATGTTGTTTACTTCTCATACTACAAATGTTGATATTACAAAGCTTGCTATTTCCATGAATGTTTATGTAACCATGAATCGTCTTCGATGGCAGATCCTTCTCATCAGCTCGATACTAGCCATATTGGCTCACACCGAAGCTGCTGTAACACCAACTAACATTATGACAGCTCATAACACTACCAAACCCGGATGCCAACGAAAATGTGGAGAATTGACCATTCCATATCCCTTTGGCATTGGTCATGAGTGCTACATGGCCAGTTGGTTCGGTATTGTGTGTAACACCTCCTTCAACCCTCCAAGAGCCTTCTCTATGATTGGGCTTGGTTCGAGCCAAAACCCCGACATATTGCAGATAACTGAGACCGAACTTATGATCAGGAATTCACAGATATCGTCAACATGCTATGATTCTCACGGGATTGTCAGTTCCGGAAGTGGGTCGAGTTTTGACATATTTGCCTCACCATTCACCTACTCAAGTACTTCAAACAAGCTTACTGTTATTGGGTGTGATGATTATGCGTATATTTATTCTGCTTCAGGAATACAACCAGAAAAGAACAATCGGTACAATATCAGAGCGGGGTGTTTAGCCTTTTGTTCTAATCTTACAGATGTGATCAACACCTCTTGTTCGGGGATCGGTTGTTGTCAAACTTCAATCCCAAGTGGATTGCAATCATTTTTGGTTGAAATGAAAAATCTGCAGAATCGAACAATAGGCAGAATCTCTTCGGTTCAGCCTTGTGGGTATGTATTTCTTGCAGGAAATAGCAGCTTTAATTTTTCTGGCGTATCTGATTTGAGTACTGGAGTAGTTGCCAAAAGAGTACAAAATCAAGTCCCTATAGTACTTGATTGGTCAGTGGGTCGTCTAGAGGATGCAACTAGTCTCTCCTGCAACGAAGCGAAGAAGAGTGCTTCAACGTATATTTGTCAGTCTAACTCTGAATGTATTGATTCTGATGTCGGCGGTTATAACTGCAATTGTCGGTCAGGCTATGAGGGTAATCCTTATTTGTTTCCAGGATGCACAGGTTTGTACTCCGTATAACTTTTATCAATTTTTTGCGTAGTTAATGAGTTACTGGTACTGTAATTCATATGCCAAATCATTTTTTGTGTAGATGTCGATGAGTGTGCTGCTGGTCCGGACAATCCCTGTGCCATGACTTGTATCAACACTCCAGGGAGTTACCAATGCAGATGCCCTGATGGATTTTTCGGAGATGCGCTAAAATCTGGCATCGGCTGCTTGAAGATTGTGAATGCATCTTTCAAGAAAATTGCTCTAGGTGATCTCTCATTTCTGTATCTTTTCGATGAATTAGTTTGTCTATGAGTTTCCAGTTTCCGATCGCTTCTTTCGATGAATTAGTTTGTGTATGTTTTCGAATTTCAATGAAAGTTCATAATTTTTCCCCTAGAGTGTCTTCAAATGCATAGGGTTATTTCGGTGAAAGTGCATAATTTTCCTCTATCATATGGACCGAGTTACAAATTTCAGAATTCGGAACCAGGTGCTTGGCGGATATAAGCTGTTTTGCGAAGAAAAATCATTATTTAGCGAACTTTGAGGTGGTTAGTTCTCACATCGAGTGTCTGCACATGATATTCCAGCAATGTCGAGTACCAAATCGATAATGCCTGAAATTCTGTACATAAACAGTTGGCAGACTGTCCTTTGCATTAATCTTATGCAACTTTGATATAAGTAAAATCTGTACACTAGCAAAGTCGAGTGCCAAATCGAAAAAAGCTCGAAATTTTGCGGATTACCAGTTGGCAGACTGTCGTTTGCATTAATCTGTACATTTCTATCTCGAAAAAGATCCTCTAACCTCTCCTTTCCCGTCTTTCTTTGAGCGACAGGACTGGGAATATCATTGGGAACGATACTTACACTACTGTTCAGCTGGTGGCTGTCCTGGTTCATCAAAAGACGAAAGATAATTCAGCAAAAAAACAACAATTTCAAGCGAAATGGCGGGTTACTGCTACAACAGCAAATGTCAGGAGACGAATCAGTTGCAGAAAGACTGAAACTCTTCACTGTCGATGAATTAGACAGCGCAACTGACCGTTTCAATGAGAATAGAATACTCGGACAGGGCGGTCAAGGGATTGTTTACAAAGGAATGCTGAGTGAAGGAAGAATCGTCGCCATCAAGAAGTCGAAAGGCGTTGATCAATCCAAGTCAGGTGAATTCATCAACGAAGTCGTGATCTTATCACAGATCAACCATCGAAATATCGTCAAGTTATTAGGGTGTTGTTTAGAGACAGAAGTTCCGTTGCTGGTTTATGAGTTCATCCCAAACGGAACCCTTTTCCACCATATCCATTACCCGAGTGAAGAATTCCTGATCACCTGGAAAATGCGGCTTCAGATTGCATGTGATTCAGCTGGAGCACTTGCTTACTTACACTCATCATCTTCAATCCCGATCTTCCACCGTGACATCAAATCCTCCAACATCCTATTGGACGAGAAATACAAGGCAAAGCTCTCAGATTTCGGCACTTCAAGAACAGTCAACATCGATCAAACCCACGTAACCACCCGTGTCATGGGCACATTCGGGTATTTGGACCCCGAGTACTTCCAGTCAAGCCAGTTTACTGAAAAGAGCGACGTCTACAGTTTCGGTGTGGTTCTAGTCGAACTTTTGACAGGACAAAAGGCAATACGATCTACATTAGAAGAAGATCGAAGCTTGACATCATGGTTCCAAACCCACATGGAGGACTCCACCTTACTCGATATAATCGACAGTCACGTCCTGCAAGAGGGTTCAAAGGACGAGTTCTTCACCATTGCAAATCTCGCAAAGCGGTGTCTGGATTTGGATGGGAAGAAGAGACCTTACATGAAGGAAGTGTTGGTAGAGATCGAAGGAGTTCGATCACTGCATTTACCTGCTGCATCCGATGACCAAAATTTACCCGAAAAAAAATTACCTGCCACAACAAATATATATTATGATGGTCTTAATAATTCTAGCCCATTATATACCGAGAATAACTCCTCGTCGTCTGCAGAAGTTACTTTACTCTTTGATCCGAGATAATATGAATATCTTGTTCTAGAAATCTCGTCTTCTCCTCGTCATGGTTTTTGGTCGACTCGACAAAATGTTGTAATTACATGTGAAAATCGAATGATAGGAAATTCACTCGTTGTTCCCCCGATTCTTAACCATTAGATCAAGATATGAATGATCGAGATCTGACCTCAAAAGCGTATAAAGAAGGGGGTTTTAGAGAATAGTTTCTCGTCCGTAGAGAGTTTATTTATTATTTGATCCGAGATAATATGAATAATCTTCGTTCTAGTTTTTTACGTCTAGATCGAAGGTAGTATATAGCGTGAAATCTCGTCTTCTCCTCGTCATAATTTTTGGTCGATTCAACAAAATGTTGTGATTACCTTCGATAATACAAATTTATATACTCCGTATATAGATAGTTAAACACACGTGAAAATAGTACGATGAGAATTTCATTCGAATATTTTCCGATTCTCAATCATAAGATCAAGATATGAATGACCGAGAATCCGAGGTCTAACCACAAAACGTATAAAAGCAGCTAGTCTCCCTTGTGATGAAGTTATCGTCACTTTGTTATAGCAGGTCAAATACTATCCATTTGTATAACGGGTCAGATACACATAAAGCGGTTTGGGTAGTATTTTGTCTTTTTTTTAAGCCGATAATAGCATTTGATCCGTTATAATAAAGTAAGGGATAACTTGATATTTGTGGTATAAAAAGGGTAGGTCTTCTGAGAGACGGTTTCTCATTAACTTTACTGAGAGCCTAAATACAACTAAAAGTAACAGTGGTACCAAGCCGGGAGTAGGCACGATTAACATAAAATCATTTAAGGGTACGAATAGGACACAGAGTGGTACTGAAAAGTTGTCTCTTAATAAGTTATCGAGAGAACTTAAGAATTTGTGGTATAAAAAAGGGAAGCTGGAAAAACTAAACTCCCTCTTTTAGAAAAATCCCCTCAGAAAACCCTAACTCAGCCGCCTCCCTCTATTCTCCATCGAATTTCCTCCGCCAATCGATTTCTCTCTCCGCCGTCTCAGACACCCGTCGCCGGTGTTTCCTCTTCTTCCCCCTGCCCTTTCTCCGCCTTCTTCGTCAATCGACGCCGGTGTATGTTTCTGTTCGCCGCCGACATTCGATAATTGATTTCAATCGGCTATTTGCGGTGATGTTTCTGGATTCTTTGAGTCAATTAGGGTTTCATAATCTTCGTTTTCCCCTAAATCTGTTCCACCAATTGATTTCTCTTCCTCGCTGTCCTTCTATTATCGATTTTAATCGGCTATTTGCGGTGATGTTTCTGGATTATGTGATTGAACAATTTCAATTAGGGTTTCATAATCTTTGTTTTCGTTTAAATCTGTTTCACCAAATGATTTCTCTTCCCCGCCGATCTTTGATGATCGATCTTAATCGGCTATTTGTATGTGATTTGAACAGTTTCAATTAGGGTTTCATAATCTTCGTTTTTCCCTAATTCTGTTCAACCAAATGGTGTCTCTTCCCTGCGAGCTTGGATCATCAATTTTAATCGGTTTTTTCGGCATTGTTTCTGGATTTTATGAGGAAACAATGTCGGTTAGGGTTTCATAATCTCTATTTTCCCCTAATTCTGTTCCATCCAATGATGTCTCTTCCCCGCCAATCTTCGATTATTGATATTAATTGGTTATTTTCGGTATAAATTAGGGTTTCATAATCTCCATTTTCCCCCAAATTTGTTCCATTGAAAGACTTCTCTTCCCTGCTGGCGGTCGATTATCGATTATTGGCTATTTGTGGTGATATTTCTGGATTATGTGAGGGAACAATGTCAATTTAGGGTTTCCTGATCTCCATTTCCTCCAATTATCGATTTTAATCCTCCAATTGTTACTGCCGTTTAGGTTGTGTTGAATTCGGGTTTCTCTCATTGTAGTGTCTCTCAAGGTTGGGTATCTAATCGTGTATTAGATTCGTGTTTGACATGTTAATCAATGGTCTTGTTGACATTGTCAGGCTTACAACACATGGGTTGAGAGAATTCTGATCAGCTTTCGAGTTTTGATTTCTCTGCCAAGTAAATTCTCACCCTATGTGTTGTAAGCCTAATATTGTCATGTACACCACTCTTATCGACCGTCTTTCTTCATGAAAACTCGACTGCATCAAACCGAATTTGCAGGCACCTATAACTCATTGATATTAGGTAATGTGTTTACGTTTTCGTTGTTGTTTCTTGACTCCGTTGATAGTTTTATTACATAATCATGGATTATTGATTGATTCAGGTTACTTGGCAATCCGATTGAATTCTGAGAAACATGATTTCTATGATGCGGTTTTGCTCTTATTAAGTTAAATATAACGAATTGTTGGATAATGGTTTTACGTTCTTGTTATTGTTTCTTGATTCCATTGATGGTTTTATTACATGATCATGGATATTATTGATTGATTCAGGTTACTTAGCAATCCGATTGAATTCTGAGAAACATGATTCTATGATTCTATGGTGTTGGTTTTGATTCTCATGATTCTATGATAATGGTTTTGCTCTTATTACATGATTGATTCTATGATGTTGAATAATATTTTTACGTTTTTCGTTGTTTCCCGATTCCATTGGTGGTTTATTACGTGATCATGGGTGATTGATTCAGGTTACTTGGCAATCTGATTAAATTCTGGAACTGGAGGTGCCCCGTGACAGTTCTTAAGTACAGAAGCATGAAATGTAAAATCTTGCAAGGTTTCTGATTGCTGAATAATGTGTTAACGTGTTCATTGTTTCTTGCCTCCTTGATCGTTTACTACCATTGATCATGCAGTTGCTTTGTGACGCTCTTGCTGTCACGAACAATTCGGTTCCTTGTGACATTTGTTAATTAGAAAAACATGAAATGTATGCTGTGGTTTTACGTTGTCATCGTTTCTTGATTCCTTGATTGTTTATTAGGTACTTGCGGGTTCAAATAAATACAATCAAAAAATTAGGGCGAAATTTTCGATATATATATATATATATATATAATTGAATCTGAATTAATTTAGAGTTTTTTTAACTACCGTCAGTCATTTTATGGTATGAGGGTCATATAAATATGACCAGCAAAATATCTCATATTGTTTGAAAAATAATCTGAAACGGTCAATTTAGAAGATTATAATCCACGTTTTTCAGGTTGATTTAGTCTCGAAATTAAATGTCTCTAAATTCGCATAATAACTATCATATACATTTCACATTGGAATAATGTCTTAATGTAATAGAAACAACATACGAGTTCAAATAAATCCAATTAACAACACATTCGATCACTTGCAAACAGGTCAAATCATGGCGAAATCACTGATGTATATACTCGAATCTTTGATATATGTACACGTTCAAAACACATTCAAAACATAAAGAATACGGGTTTAAATAAATACATTCAAAACACATTCGACTACTTGCGAGCAAGTCAAATTAGGACGAAATCTTGATATATATACTCGAATTTGAACTAATTTTGATTTTTTTTAACAACCGATTGTCATTTTATGATATAAGGGTACTATAAATATGACCCGCAAAATATCTCACATTTTTCGAAAAATCATCTAAAACGGTCGATTTTGAAGGTTATTATCCACGTTTTTCGGGCTGATTTGGTCTCGAAATTGAATGTTTCGAAATTTGCACAGTAACTACTTTATACATTGTAGTAATGTCTTGTTGTAATAGAAGCTATATACGGATTCAAATAAATACAATTAAAATACATTCGACCACTTGCGAGCAACGTCAAATTAGGACAATCTTCGATATATATATACTTGAATCTGAACTAGTTTTTTTAACTACCGTCAATCATTTTATGGTATAAGGGTTCTATAAATATGGCCAGTAAAATATCTCACATTTTTCGAAAAATCATCCGAAACGGTCAATTTTGAAAGTTATTATTCACGTTTTTCAGGCTGAAATATTATTCTCATCGATCTGATAATGTCCCAAAATTAAATGGTTTCAAATTCATACAGTAACTACTCTATACATTATATTAACGTCTTGGTGTAATAGAAGCTACCTACATATGGGTTCAAATAAAAACAATTAAAACACACAACGTCAAATTAGGGCAAAATCTTCGATAAATTAGGGAACTAATCTTCGTTATAATAATGGAAATTGCATCGACTGACCACAACTTCATAATAAAAATTGCATTGACTGACTGCAACTGCATATATAATTAATGTTCTCTTTAGTTTAAAATTTTCGTCGATTAATTCCATTTTCGTGAATTTGTAGCCTGCTAACTGGGAAGAGAAGGAATATATTGACGATCCAAATGACATCAAACCTGAGGAATGTATGAACTGTACTGTCAACTTTTCCGAAATAATGCAGGAATGTAATGTGGTTCATGGAATAACACGATCATCATTTGATCATACTTTTGTTACAGGGTTATGATTCGATCCCACGTGAAATTCCAGACCCGAATGCTAAACAGGTATTTAAACTTGGTTTCTCACGAAATTACAGCCATCTGATCAAATGTAATCCTTAACATATCGAAAAAACTGAAATGTTGCATCCGGTTTTAATCCCAAACAGCCTGAAAATTGGGACGAGGATGAGGACGGTTTATGGAAACATCCGAAGGTCCCAAATCCAGCATATAAAGGACCTTGGAGAAGAAAGAAAGTTAAGAACCCAAACTACAAAGGAAAGTGGAAGACTCCATGGATCGACAATCCAGGTACATAATATAACTGATTTCACGATTCACAATGTCTCTGAAATTATCACCTTTTTTGAAAATGTGAAATCTTATGAGGTGAAATCAGGGTGTTTACTGTAGAATTTGAAGACGATCCTGATATCTATGTTCTAAAGCCTATCAAATATGTCGGTATAGAAGTCTGGCAGGTATGAAACTTTATTATTATTATTATTATTCGATAAACTTCCCTTTTGTGTGGTTTTGAAGGATTTTTTTGATGATGTTTATGAGTTTCGTTGCAGGTAAAGGCAGGATCGGTCTTTGACAACATTCTGATATGTGATGATCCTGAGTATGCAAAGCAGGTGGTTGATGAAGTTTTCGCCAATAGAGAGGTGACTTTCTTATGATTTGGCCCCGTTCTTCGATAAATATACTCGAATCTGAACTAATGTAGTGTCTTTTTAACTATTGTCAGTCATTTTATGGTATAATTAAGGGTCCTATATATGGTCAGCAAAATATCTCACATTTTTCGAAAAATCATTTGAAACGGTCGATTTTGAAGGTTATTATCCACGTTTTTCGGACATATTTGGTCCCGAAATTAAATGTCTTTAAATTCGCACAGTAACTACCCTATACATTGTAGAGTTGTCTTGATTTAACAGAAGGTACGTACGGGTTCAAATAAATACATCTAAAACACATTCGAACATCTTTCGAGTAACGTCATATTAATGCGAAATCTTCGATAAATATACTCGAATCTGAACTAATTTAGTGTTTTTTAACTACCGTCAGTGATTTTATGGTATAAGGGTTCTATATATATGGCCAGAAAAATATCTCACATTATTCGAAAAATCATCTGAAACGATCGATTTTGAAGATTATTATCCACGTTTTTAGGACAAATTTGGTGTCGAAATTAAATGTCTCCAAATTCGTACAGTAACAACCCCATCCAATTTTGAACTTAATTTTACAGGAATAAACTGAATTGAACTTAATGCATAGTATTATTTTCACTAATGGCTTGTGCACTGTGGTAGGCCGAAAAGGAGGCACTTGAAGAAGCAGAGAAAGTGAAGAAAACTCGAGAAGATGAGGTGAGATTCAAAAATCAAAATCAAAATCAAAATCAAAATCATCTGTTTGTATAATGTACACTGTGTCTTGGATTTTCCGCTGTAATGAAGTTGCATTGTTTTACGTTGACAGGAAGCGCAAAGAGCACGTGAAGAAGGTGAAAAGAGGAGACGAGAAAGAGGTTCTGACAAACACTCACGATACAAGGAACGCTACAGAGACCGTTACAAAAGGGTAAGTGTAAACAAGCCCATCTGAGCTCGACTGCTCGAGTCGTACCAAACTCGTTTAGCCATCATGTATTTTTTTTCATCTCTTTATGAATATATATAACTGAAAATAACTTTTTAAATGACAAAATAATATTGTTATAATATTTTAAAGTAAAATAATTATATACTCATTTAGAATAGTAATTATTTTAAAGTAAAATAATTATATATACATCAATTCTCTTTGTATAAATTTTAAAGTATAATAATTTTAAAGTACAATAATTAAAAATATCAAATAAACATTCATTTAGAATCATTAGAATTTAAAATTATTAAACTTACATTGTAAAAAAAACTGAAAAAACCAGCCTAAACGAGCTTTTGAGTCGAGCCTTACTGACTGAATTCGGTTTTTAATTAATTGCAGCGTAATCACCGTGATTATTTGGATGACGATTATCATGTAAGTACTGCTACCATAATCACTATTTTCTGCTCATTTGTTGGTAAAGTTATGAGGATTCACGATCACCTGAGTTTAAATCCCGTCAGCATCAACTTTATGAGTAGATAAACTGTCACGATTTTCTATGACTTCACTGAATCGGTTTGTTTTTTTTTTCACAATGCAGGATGAACTTTAAGCCGATGTTCTAGCAATTGTTATTACCTCAGTCTTGGTTGTCGATGCCACTTTGTTAGTGTTGTCGATTAATATTAATCCGAGTATTACAAGTGAAATCCGAAAAAGTCACCTAGTAGATTTGCTACTCGGATTGTTTTTATTATCGGTTTTGTTGATTTGTAGAATTTTTATTAATTGCCGAGTGAATTTAAGCCTAAATAAAATTTACTAATCGAAAAACCTCGTCATAAATATTATTACTCTGTTGCTATAGAGAAATAACCTGAAACGATCGAATTTGAAGGTTATTATCCACGTTTCTCGGACTGATTTGGTCCCTAATTAAATGTTTCCAAATTGGCGCAGTAACTGTCACATACATTGTAGAGATGTCTTGGTGTCGCAGAAAGTACCTACGGGTTCAAATAAATACAATTAAAACATATCGACCATCTTTTGAGTGACGTCAAATTAGGACGCAATATTCGATATATACTCGAACCTGAACTAATTTATAGTTTTTTTAGGTACCGTCAGTCATTTTATGGCATAAGGGTTCTATATATACGGCCAGCAAAATATCTTATATTTTTCGAAAAATCATCTGAAACGGTTAATTTTGAAGGTTATTATCCACGTTTTTCGGACAAATTTGGTCCCGAAATTAAATGTCTCCAAATTCGCATATTAACTACCCTATACATAGTAGAGATGTCTAGATGTAACAGAAGGTACGTACGAGATTAAATAAATACATTTAAAACACATTCGAACATCTTTCAAGTAACGTCAGGTTAATGCGAAATCTTCGATAAATATACTCGAATCTGAACTAATTTAGTGTTTTTTATCTACCGCCAGTCATTTTATGGTACAAGGGTCCTATAAATATGGCAAGAAAAATATCTCATATTTTTCAAAAAATCAACTAAAACGGTCGATTTTCAAGGTTATTATCCACATTTTTCGAAAAAAATTGGTCCCAAAATTAAATGTCTCCAAATTCGCATAGTAACTACCCTATACATTGAAGAGATATCTTGATGTAACAGAAGGTACGTACGAGATTAAATAAATACATTTAAAACACATTCGAACATCTTTCAAGGAACGTCAGATTAATGAAATTTTCGATAAATATACTCGAATCTGAACTAATTGAGTGTTTTTTTAACTACCGTCAATCATTTTATGGAATAAGGGTCCAATATATAAGGCCACAAAAATATCTCACATTTTTCGAAAAATCATATGAAACGGTCGATTTTGAAGGTTATTATCCACGGTTTTCGGACGTATTTGGTCCCGAAATTAAATGTCTCCAAATTCGAACAGTAACTACCTATACATTGCAGAGATGTCTAGATGTAATAGAAGGTACATACAGGTTCAAATAAATACATTTAAAACACATTCGAACATCTTTCGAGTAACGTCATATTAATGCAAAATCTTCGATAAATATACTCAAATCTGAAATAATTTAGTCTTTTTACAACTACCGTCGGTCATTTTATAGTATATAGATCCTATATATATGGCAAGCAAAATATCTCACATTTTTCGAAAAATCATCTGAAACGGTCGATTTTGAAGGTTATTATCCACGTTTTTCTGACAGATTTGGTCCCAAAATTAAATGTCTCCAAATTCGCACATGAACTACTCTATACATTGTAGAGACGTCTTGATGTAATAGAAGGTACGTACGGGTTCAAATAAATACATTTAAAATACATTCGACCATCTTTTTAAGTAACACGTCGGATTAGAGCGAAATATTCAATAATGAAAATGAAAATTTGTTCCTAAACGTGTTCTGTCTTGATGAAAATTGCATCGACTGACTGCAGTTTCATAATAATAGAAATTGCATCGACTGAATACAACTGCATAATAATGGAAACTGCATTCACTGACTGCAATTTCATAATACTGGAAATTGCATCGTCTTAACTGC
The DNA here is from genome assembly GCA_958450325.1 of Agrostemma githago. NCBI lineage: Eukaryota > Viridiplantae > Streptophyta > Magnoliopsida > Caryophyllales > Caryophyllaceae > Agrostemma > Agrostemma githago. The sequence goes on from OY288240.1 coordinate 82,173,625, forward strand.
AACTTTGTGATGATGAGAATTACATCGACTGATAGTAACTGCATAATAATGAAAATGGCTTCGAGTGACTACAACTGCATATATAATTAATGTTCTCTTTAGTTTAAAATTTTCGTCGATTAATTCCATTTTCGTGAATTTGTAGCCTGCGAACTGGGAAGAGAAGGAATATATTGATGATCCAAATGACATCAAACCCGAGGTATGTATGAACTGTATACTGTCAACTTTTCTGAAATTGCATCAATGTAATGTGGTTCATGGAATAACATGACCATCATTTGATCATACTTTTGTTACAGGGTTATGATTCGATCCCACGTGAAATTCCAGACCCGAATGCTAAACAGGTAACTTGATTTCTCGCGACATTACAGTCATCTGATCAAATGTTATGTTAATATATCACGAAAAACCTGAAATGTTGCATTCGGTTTTAATCCAACAGCCTGAAAATTGGGACGAGGATGAGGACGGCTTATGGAAACATCCATAACTTGCAGGCATCAAACCCGAGTGCATTAAACCGAATCTACAAGGTTGCTGATTGCTGAATAATCTTCACAAGTTATGAGAATTCACGATCACTTGAGTTTAAATCCCGTCATCATCAACTTTTTGCGTAGATAAACTATCACGGTTTACTATGACTTCACTGAATCGGTTTGTTTTTTTCACAATGCAGGATGAACTTTAAGCCGATGTTCTAGCAATTGTTATTACCTCAGTCTTGGTTATCGATGCCACTTTGTCAGTTTCGTTGATTAATATTAATCCGAGTATTACGAGTGAAATCCTAAAAAAATTCCCCAAATAGATTGTATGTAATTTGCTACTCGGATTGTTTTTATTATCGGTTTTGCTGATTTTTAGAATTTTTATTAATTGCCGCGTGAATTTAAGCCTAAATAAATTTACTTATCGAAAAACCTTGTCATAGTAATAACAATATTATTACTGTATTACGAATATATTTATAGAAAAATCATCTGAAACGGTCGATTTTGAAGGTTATTATCCACGTTTTTCGGACAGATTTGGTTCCGAAATTAAATGTCTTCAAATTCGCACAGTAACTACCCTCTACATTTTGATGTAACTGAAGGTATGTACGGAATTAACGGAACATCTTTCGAGTAATGTCAGATTAATACGAAATCTCTGATATATATACTCGAATCTGAACTAATTTAGTAATGTCTCCAAATTCACACGGTAACTACCCTATAGATTGTAGTAATGTCTTGATGTAATAGAAGTTACATACGTGTTCAAATAAATACAATTAAAACTCATTCGACCACTTGCGAGAAACGTCAAATTACGACAAAATCTTTGATGTATATATACTAGAATCTGAACTAATTTAGAATTTTTTTTAACTACCGTCAGTCATTTTATGGTATAAGGGTCCTTTAAATATGGTCAGCAAAATTTCTCACATTTTTGAAAAAATCACTCGAAACAGTCGATTTTGAAGGTTATTATCCACGTTTTTCAGCCAAATTTGGTCCCAAAATTAAATATCTCCAAATTCTCGCAGTAACTACCCTATAAATTGTAGTAATGTCTTGATGTAATAGAAGATACATACTGGTTAAAATAAATACAATTAAAACACAGCCGACCACTTGCGAGCAACGTCAAGTTACGAAAAAAAATTCGATATGTATACTCGAATCTGAACTAATTTAGATTTTTTTTTAAATACCGTCAATCATTTTATGATAAAAGGGTCCATTTAATATGGCCAGCAAAATATCTCACATTTTTCAAAAAATCATCCGAAACGGTTGATTTTGAAGGTTATTTGGCTCCAAAATTAAATGTCTCCAAATTCATGCAGTAACTACCCTATACATTATAGTAATGTGTTGATGTAATAGAAGCTAATTACGGGTTCAAATAAATACAATTAAAACACAGCCGACCACTTGCGAGCAACGTCAAATTACGAAAAAAATTTCGATATGTATACTCGAATCTGAACTAATTTAGAGTTTTTTTAACTACCGTCAGTCATTTTACGATATAAGGGTCCTTTTAATATGGCCATCAAAATATCTAACATTTTTCAAAAAATCATCCGAAACAGTCGATTTTGAAGGTTATTATCCACGTATTTCGGCCGAATTTGGTCCCGAAATTAAATGTCTCCAAATTCATGCAGTAACTACCCTATACATTGTAGTAATGTCTTGATGTAATCAAAGCTACGTACGAGTTCAAATAAATACAATTAAAACACATTCTACCACTTGCGAGCAACGTCAAATAAGGACAAAATCTTCAATATATATATACTCGAATCTGAATTAATTTAGAGTTTTTTTAACTATCGTCAGTCATTTTATGGTATAAAGGTCCTATAAATATGACAAGCAAAATATCTGACATTTTTCAAAAAATCATTTGAAACGGTCGACTTTGAAGGTTATTATCCACGTTTTTCGGCCAGATTTTGTCCCAAAATTAAATGTCTCCAAATTCGCACAGTAACTACCCTATACATTGTACTAATGTCTTGATGTAATAGAAGGTACATACGTGTTCAAATAAATACAATTAGAACATATTCGACCACTTACGAGCAACGTCAAATAAGGGCGAAATCTTCGATATATATACACGAATCTGAACTAATTTAGAGTTTTTTAATTACCGTCAGTCATTTTATGGTCTAAGGGTCGAATACATGTGACCAGCAAAATATCTCACATTTTTCGAAAAATCATCCGAAACGGTCAACTTTGAAGGTTATTATCCACATTTTTCGGCCTGATTTTGTCCCGAAATTAAATGTCTCCAAATTTGCACAGTAACTATCCTATACATTGTAGTAATGTCATGATGTAACTGAATCAACATACGGGTGCAAATAAATACAATTAAAACACATTCGACCAGTTGCGAGCAACGTCAAATTAGGACGAATTTTTTTTTATATATACTCGAATCAGAACTAATTTAGCTTTTTTTTTTACTACCGTCAGTCATTTTATGGTATAAAGGTCCTATAAATATGACCGGCAAAATATCTCATATTTTTCGAAAAATCAGCCGAAATGGTCGATTTTGAAGGTTATTATCCACGTTTTTCGGGATGATTCGGTCCCAAAATTTAATGTCTCCAAATTCGTACAGTAACTACCCTATACATTGTAGTAATGTCTTGATGTAATAGAAGGTACATACTAGTTGAAATAAATACAATTAAAACACATTCTACCACTTGCGAGCAACGTCAAATTAGGGCGAAATATTCGATATATATATACTCGAATCTGAACTAATTTAGAGTTTTTTAAACTACCGTCACTCATTTTATGTTATAAGGGTCCTATAAATATGGCCGGCAAAATATCTCATATTTTTCGAAAAATCATTCGAAATGGTCAATTTTGAAGGTTATTATCCACGTTTTTCAGGATGATTCGGTCCCGAAATTTAATGTCTCCAAATTCGTACAGTAACTACACTATACATTGTAGTAATGTCTTGATGTAATAGAAGGTACGTACATACTAGTTGAAATAAATACAATTAAAACACATTCTACCACTTGCGAGCAACGTCAAATTAGGGCGAAATATTCGATATATATATATACTCGAATCTGAATTAATTTAGAGTTTTTTAAACTACCGTCATTCATTTTATGTTATAAGGGTCCTATAAATATGGCCAGCAAAATTTTGAGACCAAATCAGTCGAAAAACGTGGATAATAACCTTTAAAATCGACCATTTCAGATAATTTTTCGAAAAATGTGAAATACTTTGTTAACCATATGTATAGGGACCCTTAGACCATAAAATCACTGACGGTAGTTAAAAAACTTTAAATTAGTTCAGTATATATTGAAAATTTTGACTTATTCCGACATTACTCGCAATATGGTCGAATGTGTTTTAATTGTATTTATTTGATCCCGTACGCAACTTCTCTTACATCAAGAAGTCTCTACAATGTATGAGGTAGTTACTGTGCAAATTTGGAGACATTTAATTTACCAACCAAATCAACCCGAAAAACGTGGATAATAACCTTTAAAATCGTCCGTTTCAAATGATTTTTCAAAAAATGTGAGACATTTTGCTGGCCATATATATTGGACCCTTAGACCATAAAATGACTAACGTCAGTAAAAAAACTCTAAATTAGTTCAGATTCGAGTATATATATCAAAGATTTTGCCTTATTCCGACAGTTACAAAAGATGATCAAATGTGTTTAATTGTATTTATTTGAACCGGTACGCACCTTTTACATGAAGACATCTCTACAATGTATGAGTTAGTTACGGTGCGAATTTGGAGACATTTAATTTCGAGACCAAATCAGCTCGATAAACGTGGATAGTAACCTTTAAAATCGACCGTCTCAAATGATTTTTCAAAAAATATGAGATATTTTGCTGGCCATATATATATATATGATCCTTAGACCCTAAAATGACTGACAGTAATTTAAAAAAATCTAAATTAGTTCAGATTCGAGTATATATCGAAGAATATCCACTTATTTCGACATTAGTCAAAAGATGGTCGAATGCGTTTTAATTGTATTTATTTGAACCCGTACGCAACTTCTGTTACATCAAGACATATGTACAATGTATGTATAGTTACTGTGCAAATTTTGAGACATTTAATTTTAGGACCAAATCAGCCCGATAAACGTGGATAATAACCTTCAAAATCGACCATTTCAGATAATTTTTCGAAAAATGTGAAATACTTTGTTGACCTTATGTATAGGACCCTTAGACCATAAAATTACTGACGGTAGTTAAAAAACTTTAAATTAGTTCAAATTCGAATATATATCGAAGATTTTGACTTATTCTGACATTACTCGCAAGATGGTCAAATGTGTTTTAATTGTATTTATTTAAACCCGTATGCAACTGTTGTTACATCAAGACATATCTACAATGTATGTGACAGTTACTGTGCGAATTTTGAGACATTTAATTTCGGGACCAAATCGGCCCGATAAACGTGGATAATAACCTTCAAAATTGACCGTTTCAGATGATTTTTTTGATAAATGTGAGATATTTTGATATATAGGACTCTTAGACTATTAAATGATTGACGGTAGTTAAAAAAACTCTAAATTAGTTCAGATTCGAGTATGTATATCAAAAATTTTGCCTTATTCCGACGATTACGAAAGATGATCAAATGTGTTTTAATTGCATTTATTTGAACCCGTACGCACCTTTTACATGAAGACATCTCTACAATGTATGAGTTAGTTACCGTGCGAATTTGAAGACATTTAATTTCGAGATCAAATCAGCCCGATAAACGTGGATAATAACCTTCAAAATCGACCGTTTCAAATGATTTTTCAAAAAATATGAGATATTTTGCTGGCCATATATATAAGATCCTTAGACCCTAAAATGACTGACAGTAATTAAAAAAAATCTAAATTAGTTCAGATTCGAGTATATATCGAAGATTTCGACTTATTTCGACATTAGTCAAAAGATGGTCGAATGTGTTTTAATTGTATTTATTTGAACCCGTACGCAACTTCCGTTACATCAAGACATATCTACAATGTATGTGATAGTTACTGTGCGAATTTTGAGACATTTAATTTCGGGACCAAATCAGCCCGATAAACGTGGATAATAACCTTCAAAATCGACCGTTTCAGATGATTTTTTGAAAAATGTGAGATATTTTGTTAGCCATATATAGGACCCTTAGAATATTAAATGATTGACGGTAGTTAAAAAAACTCTAAATTAGTTCAGATTCGAGTATATATCGAAGATTTCGACTTATTTCGACATTAGTCAAAAGATGGTCGAATGTGTTTTAATTGTATTTATTTGAACCCGTACGCAACTTCTGTTACATCAAGACATATCTACAATGTATGTGATAATTATTGTGCGAATTTTGAGACATTTAATTTTGGAATCAAATCAGCCAGAAAAACGTGGATAATAACCTTCAAAATCGACTATTTCAGGTGATTTTTCAAAAAATGTGAGATATTCTACTGGTCATATATACATGACCCTTGGACTATAAAATGATTGACGGTAGTTAAAAAAACTCTAAATTAGTTCAGATCCGAATATATATCGAAGATTTCGCCTTATTCCGACGTTACTCGAAAGACGGTCAAATGTGTTATTATTGTATTTATTTGAATCCGTACGCACCTTCTGTTACATCAAGACATCTCTACAATGTCTGAGGGTTTATTTTAGAAATGTCCTTGTGTAATAGAAGGTACGTTCAGTTTTAATTAGACACATTTTGAAACACATTCGAACCTCTTTCAAATAACGTCGAATTAGAGCAAAATATTCAATACCTGTATATACTCAAATCATACCCATTTTAGAGGGTTTTTTAACAATCGTAGTCATTTTATGTTATAAGGGTCTTATTTAAATGGCCAACAAAATATCTTACATTTTTCGAAAAATCACCTGAAACGGTCGAATTTGAAGGTTATTATCCACGATTTTGGAATTATCTTGGTGTTTGGGTACTTGGTGTGTAATTGTGGAGACTATGGTTATTATAAACGAGTATTAAGGCTTCGTTTGTAATACGAAAATGGAGTAGAACGGTGATACTCCCTCTCTTCATAACCAAACACACCACTTGTTTTTTCACATTTGTCGAGACGCGTTTTACACCGTCAATATCTTTCATTTTATATTACTAAAAATTCTAAAAATTTCATATTCTTACCCTACTCTCAGAGATGAATCAAACAAGATCCCACGTGACTATATTTTATCTGTAGATTGTCGAGAATATTGAAGACTGTCTTGACTTATGAATAGTGACAAAATGAGTTTTGGTGTGTTTGGTTTTGAAGGGAGGGAGTATAATAGACTAATAGGTGGAGACGGAAGTAAAGGATGGTAATGTGTCAAGTAGTGTACCTTGAAGCATGGCAGATGACATACCTTGTCATTTTCGCGGTCGTTGCCTCGTCTTTTATTCCCTCTTTCCCTCCTCCACCTGGTGTCACCATCAGAACTATCGGAATCTCCATCGCCCGATTTCTAGTACTACGATCATCCCTATCCCTATCCCTATCCCTATCCATGTGGACATCAGAACTGTAATTGTATCCCCGTTTCCAGTCTCTTTCATCTCTGTTCTTCACCCTCAGAATCACTTTGATTCTTCTTCGTCTTTGATTCCGCCATAACAGCAGCACGCATACGAATAGTGTTTCCCTGTAAAATTGAAGTTACAGTGAGATCAACGAGATCTGGAAACGGGTGAGAATTGGGATGGGTACATAATTAGGGTTTTGGGAGATTTGGGGATTAGTGGATTACGAGTATTACGATTAAATTCATTCACAATCAAGCAAGCAGAATCACACAAAAATCGCCATTCAATTACTGAGTATCGCGATAAGAATGTACATTCAACACAAATTAGACACCAAATTCATGATTCAATTACGATTATTACCATAGAACTCGCAAGTTCAATCGAAACGATACAGACATTATCATTCAATTATGAGTATTATGATTCGAAACTAGGCAATTGAACACAGTAACACAGATAACATCATTCATTCAATTACGAGCTTACGATTCAATTACAATCAAAACCGTAGAACCCTAGAACTCGCAAGTTCAATCGAAACAATACAGACATCATCATCATCATCATCATCATCATCATTCAATTACGATCAAAAACTCGCAAATTGAACACAGTAATACAGATAACATCATTCATTCAATTACGAGCATACGATAAAATTCACATCGATAACGAACAGCAAAAAAAATTAGGAAGAAAGTAGTAATTGGATAACCTGACATCGTCGACATTCTCAACATCGCCATAGTTGCTGTCGTCACCCAGTCTTTTATTCCCCCTTTCCCTCCTCCTCCGCCTGGTGTCGCCATTGGAACTATCGGAATCTCCACTTCGCCGATTTCTGATACTACAACCATCTTTCATTCTCCTCCTCCCCTCATCTCCGCCATTATCACCTCCGCCATTATCGTAATTGTATCACCTTTCCGGCCTCCTTCATCTCCGTTCTTCACCCTCGGAATCACTTTGACGCCTTCTATTCTACTCTGATTCCGCCATAACAGGCATACGAATAGTGTTTCCCCGTAAATTTGAAATTAGCGACATCTAGAAACGGGTGAGAATGAATTCGCGACCTTCAATTCGATTTAATTAGGGTTTTGGGGGATTTGGGGATTATGGAGAGAGATAGAGCGGGCGATTGAAATAGAATGAGGAATGAGGTGACGTGGTGGTAATGTAAGCAAATCAATCGGGTTCAGTTGATATGGGTCGTCGTTCAGAATGAACCGCTCCGTTTATTCAAATGATACGTTTTTTTTTTGAGTAGATCTCCTGAGAGTCGGTCTCTCATTAACTTTAGTCATTAAGTAATAATGTTACCAAACCTAATAGAAGTAGGTACGATTAACATAAAAGAGTATACATATATATAAAGAGGGTACGCTTGTTATAATAACAAGTACAAAACAAGGTTGTCATTTAAGAGTACGAATATGATAGAAAGTGGTACTGAAGAATGGTCTCTCAATAAGTTATTGAGAGACTGTCTCTTTCAAGATTTTATGATTTTTTTAGTCGTTCAAATCCAATTGACTTATTTTCTTTTTAATTCATTTTTTTTGGACTAAATTATCTTTATTTACTGACCTATTTACACAATATGTCATTATGAAATAACATTTTGGATAATTAATTATAATTTGTCGATAATTATTATACTTTTAATATACGAGTATTACTTTAATGTTTTCTTAATCCTTGTGCAAAATAGAAATGTACCCTTCGAATATTACACAAATTTTCTTAATCCAAATGATTTACGGCGTAATTTTTTTTTACCTGAGATCTACCGTGCCACGATACCTCCTCTTAACCACTAGGTTAAAACATCTTCGTATTCAAAAAATTTACAAATATATGCACATCAATAAATAGGCAAAATTGCATTCTATCGATATTCACGGACCACTGTACAGTCGATCACCTTTACGTTAAGACGGTTTTACCCAAAAAATATCGTAAAATTGCATGTTATTTACACAAATACCCCTTCAAAAAAATTACTTTTAACCTACAAATTTACGATAACATTCGAGTAAAACCGGCTTACAAAATACTCGTACTTCATAGTTCATAAGTCGGGAATCGTTTCCTTCAAAGACTTGAGAATCGCTCTCGAAGCGACTTGTTTGGCCAACGTTTTATCCTTTCCGGTGCAAGTGAACTTGAATATCGTCTCGTTTGCCTCGACTTCAAATGTGATCGACCGTACACCGTTTTCACAAGATCGAGCGGGCTTACCGATGTTATAGCCGTGTTTTTGGCAAAGATCGTGGAGTTCCTTGACGGGATGAAGCTTGAGAGTTTCCGGAGTGACTAACGGTTCGAGGAGAGGGACTATGGTTGTGAGTAATACGTCTTTGTTGTACCCCGAGTCAATGAAAATCGCACCGGCTAATGATTCTATGATGTCCGCTAACACCTACAACGATAAAAAAAAAAAAAAAAAAAAAAAAAAAAAAATTGAAAATCCGATTCATGAATAAATAAATAAGGTATGAACAAGTTGGTCAAAGTCGTTTTTTAGGATATCACCCGACAAGACTCTTGAAGTGAAGACCCGATCTTGACCCGTATCTAGAAATGACCCGACCTCAACCCGAATGCTTATTTTCGCATACGGGTCAAAATGACCCGTATCCCAAAATGACCCATATGCTTATTTTTGCATACGGGTTAAAATGACCCGACCTCAACCCGAATGCTTATTTTCACATACGGGTCCCAAAATGACCCAACCTCAACCCGAATGCTTATTTTCGCATACGGGATCAAAATGACCCGTATCCCAAAATGACCCAACCTCAACCCGAATGCTTATTTTCACATACGGGTCAAAATGACCCGTATCCGTATCCGTATCCGGACCGACCTAACTTTGAAAAACTCGAAATGATCCATTTGCCATCAAAGTAGTACTTCAACGACATTTGGCCGTAGTTGTAAAAAAGAGCAAAAATCGAGTAATCGTACTCACCTTGGGAAAGTTAATATCGAGTTCCCAACCAAATGTCGATTTTGAGGGCGATTCTTCTTCGAAATCAGTGACGCAAATCGACAATTGCTTGTGAAGAACTTGCGAGGCGTGTAGAATATGTTTGTAAAGCCCGGTTCGGATGGCCGATTGAGCATAACAATCGTTACTAACGGAAGCCGATCTCAGATCGGTGAGTAATCCCGGGGTCAATCCTGGATATTTATCATATAGTTGGATCGTGATTAGGTGATCCAACACCGCGTCTCCTAGAAATTCCAAGCGCTGCGAAGATCATAATAATAAAATAAAATTAAAATTAAAATTAAAAGAAAGGCAAACAATAAAATAAATAAAATAATAATAAAAATACAGTTGCAAATGCAGAATTAAGTTGAAAGCGTCAATAATATAGTACGGAGTAAGTTTTTAAGGGTTACAAACTCCAAGTAAAAAAAAAAGTAGGAAAATATTTTTGGAAAAATAAAATTAAATAATTAAGAATAAATAAAAAGAACAAAAGGATAGTCCTCGAATATAATACGCGTGATGAATTCCTACCATTTTTTGAAACTTTGAACACGATTTAGGAAATAAAAACACGTCGAAAACATTTTAAAACAAGAATTTACTAATAAAATATCTAAATAAAACATTTTTAAACAGAATAATATGAATCATATCGTCGATGAGATTTAAAATAATATGAAACAAAAAATTTGAACACGATTTAGGGAAAAAAAAAACACGTCGAAAACATTTTAAAACAAGAATTTACGAGTAAAATATATAAATAAAACATTTTAAAACAGAATAATATGAATCATATCGTCGATGAGATTTTAAAAAATGCGAAAAACATAAATTTTGAACACGATTTAAGAAATAAAAACACGTCGAAAACATTTTAAAACAAGAATTTACCAATAAAATATCTAAATAAATAATTTACGAATAAAATATCTAAATAAAACATTTTAAAACAAGAATTTACGAATAAAATATCTAAATAAATAATTTACGAATAAAATATCTAAATAAAACATTTTAAAACAAGAATTTACGAATAAAATATCTAAATAAATAATTTACGAATAAAATATCTAAATAAAACATTTTAAAACAAAGAAATATACTCCGTATATGAATCATAGGGGGCTTACTTGGTAGCACCTCGGGATTTCCGGCAACATATAAGAACCGTGCGTTAACGCTTCAACTAACAAAGTCGGATCCTTAAATTTGTAATTAAGAATCGACTGCAAACGGGTCACGTTAACGTGCTTATACGGGTCGATATTGAAGATCCGTTGGTAGTTTATACAAGAAAGTTCCACCTCGATCCCGACCCAATTCATGAATACTAGAGCGGCCGCTTCGCCGCCCGTGGTAAGGAACGCACCGATTAGTGCTTCGACGACATCGGCGATTCTCTTGCTTTTCATTTTACGGTTGCCTTTGCTATAAACCGTTCTTCCCCCGGAAATACACTCTTTTTCGAGTATACAATTGTCGGAAAAATCACCGGGAATCGTCCATGTTTTGGGTTCAAAAGATTCGAATCGTATAAAACCCTATACAAGAACGGATAGATGAGTAATCTCGATCCCCCGAAAAAAAAAAAAAAAACACAAATTTTCATCATGAATTGGGTTCAAATCCGGTCAAAAAAATAAAAAAAATAAAATAAAATAATAACCCTTTAAAACTTATTATTAACACTCTAATTAGTTTTATTGTACCGTTCGCCTTTCTTTTATTTTTATTTTTAATTTATTTGTTATTTGTTACGAGTATTTTTTAATTTTATGGAACGAGATTAAAATCCCCTCATGAGTTGGGTTCAAATCCCGTCAATAAATTTAAAAAATCAAAACTTATTATCAACACACTAACTTAATTTTAGAGTTTAAAACTATATTTTTATCATTATTTTATTGTACCGTTCGCCTTTATTTTTATTTTTATTATTTTTATTTTTATCTTATTTGTTTTTTTTATGGAACGAGGTTACGAGAGAACTAGTTCAAATCCCGTCAATAATTAAAAAAAAGTCACTTATAAAATAATAACTCTTTAAAACTTATTATCAACACTCTAATTTAATTTTACACTTGAAATTATATTTTTATCATTATTTTATTGTACCATTTGCCTTTCTTTTTCTTTTTATTTTTATCTTATTTGTTTTTTTTTATGGAACGAGGTTACGAGACGAACTAACCGACATCATGAGTTGGGTTCAAATCCCCTCAATAATTAAAAAAAATCACTGATAAAATAAACCCTTTAAAACTTATTATTAACACTCTAACCGTTTGCATTTCTTTTTATTTTATTTTTTATTATTTATTATTTATTTTATTTTTATGGAACGAGATTACGAGACGAACTAACTTACAAGAATATAAGAGAATGCGAATTACCGAGATATTTTTTTGGCGACCGAGCTTGCATAATGAAGCGTTGGAAACAATTTTGCTCTTTTTTATACTAAGTAAGCCTTCGTGATTGTTTTGGAAAGTATTGAACAGTTGTTGACACACGGCATACTTCAAGAACGAATCACCGAGTGTCTCTAGAGATTCAAGATGAAATCCCTCCTGACAATGCTTCGTCGTGATTGCTTCCAACACCTGTCGAAGCGAAATTATCAGGTAAAAATTTTTAGAGTAAATTAAAAATTACTCCCTTTTGAAATTCGTGTTAAAAATAACTCCCAAAATCTATCAAAAGTTCAAAAATTGCTCCCAAATATAATTTTTGGACGAAAATGCCCCTAACTTTTTTATGCCATATTACTTCACCTCACCCTCTAGCCAAGGGCATGTTCGTCCTAAAAATAAATTTGGGAGCAATTTTTGAACTTTAATAGATTCTGAGAATTATTTGTAACAAGAGTTTCAAAAGGGAGTTATTTTTAATAAAATTGGTATTTTAAAAGGGAGTAATTTTTAATTTACTCTAAAATAAATAAGGAACACGGGAAAAAAAATCGTAAAAAATGTGAGTGGGTTGAACTATTTGAAGTAAGTAAGTACCTTGGGGGCGGGAATAGTAACGTTTAGCACGCACTCGTTCAAAATGATTCTTCTCAAGTTGGCACTTAACAACAAAGATTCAACTCGATGCATGATCGATGGAACGAACGAGTACGTGTAAAGAGTAGCGACTGATACGGGAAACATAATGACCAGGCATAACTCAGGAGGCAGTTCGACTGAAGCATCGCTCGACTCTGCAAAATAAAATATTATAAAAATTGAAAAATAAAAAATATAAAAAAATGGTGTCGTTTCGATGATCTAATCATCTAAAAATACCTTTTTCTCGTCTCTGTCGGCAACTGAGAAGATAATTCTGTGGTCGAAAAACCTGTCGTCCACACAGCAAGCCTTGATTCTCGAAAACCAGCTCGATCTCATGCCTACATTACATGCTAACATGTCAGCCACGTGACTCACGTCACTGCACGTAAAGTCACTTGATATCCATAAATTAACCTTACAGAACTAACTCGACCCGTATGACCCGACCCGACCCAAATGACCCGACCCGAATATATAGTCACGTGCAAACGAATATCCCTAGACCCAATACAACAGTTAAGCCCTGTTCTTTTGGACTTATATTCAGTCAGTTTCAGTTCAATTCAGCCTTAGAAGGCATACTTCAGTGAATTCAGTGAGTTTTAGTCCAAAAGAACAGGGCCTTAGTCTCCCTTGTGAAAAATAGATATGCGAACCTCGATTTGAAGTACTTTTTGTAACTGAGGGTTTCGCCATCGGCAAGAATCAAAGACGAGTTGCCATCCATGCCATCTAAAAACCCGGAGACACAATAGATATAACCGTTGTGAGGCGTGCAGACCAAACAGTTGTGCAGGATGCTAGGATGAACATAACCGTTTTTAGTGTACACATTTTTGTCGGGGTGATCAGAATGTGGTGAATCCCCAACAACGTTATTGTCGTTGGAAAGGAAAGATGCGGAACAGATACAGTCCCAGTCGATGGATGAACTTGGATTCGACCATTCACACGGGAGAAGAAGGTAGTCGTGAAATGAGCCGTTCATCGTGTTGATGTTCTTACTCTGCTTGAACAACTGCTTCAACTCCACGTTCATCGCGTTGACGTTCCTGTGTTTCAGAATTTTCAGGATCGCTACTTGAAATTGTCGACAAAGAACCACCTGGAAAACCCAAAATTAAAAATTACTCCCTTTAAAAAATACTCATTTTAAAAATTACTCCCTTTTGAAATTTTTGTTAAAAATAACTCCCAAAATCTTTCAAAAGTTCAAAAATTGCTCCCAATTTTATTTTTAGGACAAAATTGCCCTTGGTTATAGGGTGATGTCAAGGAATAGCGAATAAAAGGGTTAGGGGCATTTTCGTCAAAAAAATATATTTTGAAGCAATTTATGAACTTTTGATAGATTTTGGGAGTTATTTTTAACAAAAAAATTCAAAAGGGAGTAATTTTTAATTTAACCAAATTATAATTACGTCATATCAGTAACTAAACTTTTTTATAAACGAAAAAAAAAAATTAAAAAAAAAAATTGTGCGCACGGGTTTTGCACTATTTCGTTGACAGCATTAATTCTCACCTGTTCATCGGTCAGGGATATGGTTCCAGCATACTTCATAGTAACCAACATGTGACCCCAGTCGATTTTCATGTCGAATTTCAAGCTGCCAACATCGAGTTCAAGCTCATGTTTCAATACCAGGATCAGATTATGCAAAGGAATCTCGGAATAAAAATCGTGCTTGAGGTCTAGTAAGTAGCAGTGGTGAACAGCCGTGCAGGTTCTCAAATCACTACTAACGAATTCAGGTGGGACGTAACTCGGTTGATTGTCGTCGTACGGTTCCTTCTCTGCATCACATTACAAACCTTAAAAGCTAAAAAATAAATTAAAAATTTTAAAATAATTAAAAAGTAGAAATTAAATTATTTAAAAAAAAAAAAAAAAAAAAAAAAAAAAAAAAAAACTCCAAGGGCTCTAACATTAGGGTTTGAACTAAAACATGCTCGGTTAGTCGGAATCAATCCAATGTGTATAGGAACTAGGAACTATGTTGCTCGGACTCGTTTAAAAGTGTCCGACACGGCTAATTTTATGAAAATTCCGCATATTTTGGCTTAAAATAAAGAGTCTTAAGTGTCATACCCATGTCCGAGTGTCAAATCTCCTACACGTCTAATTTTATGAAAATTCTGCATATTTTGACTTAAAATGAAAGCTCAAGTGTCATACCCATGTCCGAGTGTAAATTGTCGGACACGGGTACACGAGGTAATTAGAAGTACATACCCAAATCTTGTACAAGACGCTCTTCCATGACCATGTCGGGAACAAGTGTATCAGTGAGAGCACCAATCTCGTGGAGCATCTTACAAGCTTCAAGGCAGACAAAGTGCTTCATCATTTTTTGCCTGACCATTTTTCCGTCACCTTTGATGGTAACTGACGGGATGGGACAACTATTTGGAAATCGTAAAGTGCATGTCTCCAAAAGCTCGTCAAAGACAATGTGAGGATACGGTTTGAAATATCTAGTCAACATTAAAAAAAAAATTAGTACGTATAGTTCAAAGGCAAATAGTTAAGGTCATGTTCTTTTGGACTTATATTCAGTTCAATTCAGCCTCAGGAGACATATTTTGTCTCTATATTTCAGTCCACTTCAGTTAAATTAAGTTAAGTTCAGTCAGTTTGAGTCCAAAAGAACAGGGCCTAAGTTTTGCAGAATCGGCAGAGGATGTATATACCCGTCTGAGGGAAGACGTGAGCAGTAGAAGTATATCAAACTGACGCTAGAGCTCAGGGTCACGATAGCGCCCGTGCTAGGAACACGGTAGAATATTTCATCGTACTCGTCGAATTCAACACGCTGGCACGGTAGTGAGGCGTGGCTCAATGACTCCTTTCGCATTATTTCTCCGCTAGAAAGATAGTTCTCCACTCGAGAGAGTTCCGAAGTGTCTCCTCTGTCAAAAATCATAGAAATCGGCAAATTATAAAGCATAATGAAGACTGTCGATTTCAAATATTTCAATCATTTCCCTTTTGAATTAGAATCAATTCGCTATTAGGGGTGTTCACCGGTCCAAACCCGGACCAGACCGGATTGACCCACAGACCACCAAACCCAAAAATCCAAACCCGCGGACCGGACCGGTTAACAAAGAAACCCGGACCGGACCGGACCAGACCGTAAAAATACACTAAATTTGATTGTTTTTTGAAAGTGTGGACCGGACTAGACCGGACCGCGGACCGTTCACCAAGTTTTTGGCGACCCAGAGACCGGACCGGAATGTGCCCCGGTCCAGTCCGGTCTGGTTTGCCGGTCCGGGCTACTTTGTGAACACCCCTATTCGCTAATCCGAGTTCTTCCATCAATTCTCTTCTATGAGATCAAATTAAATGGGAATTATTTACCGTTTGACCATCAAAAGAAAATCTGAGTTCTGCATTCGAGCACGGCCTCTTGACTGAATGAAACTGCAAACGTTATATGATGGATCAAAACGAACAACCAAGTTGCAGCTTTGAACGTCTAGACCCTCTTCAAGTATCGAGGTAGCCACTAAAATATGAACCTGAAAATCAAACATTTATCAACTTGGAAAAAAAAAATATAATTTCATTGTCGTCGAAAAAAAATGAATCTGTGTAAAGAAACATACAATCCCATTTCGGAAATCTTGGACGATTTTATTCTGTTCCTTCCGACTTTGAGATTTCAGTGCGGACTGATTCCCGGCTATATATTTTGCCTTCCAGCCAGTGCTTTGAAGCAACAGTGCATTCAATATTGCTTCGAGAACCATTGCAGTGATTACCCTTTCGACGAATATAATACACCTCATACCTTCCAAAGTACTACAATAGAAAATAAATTATCTGTCACTAAAAAAAATTAGAAATAAAAAAAAATGAAGGTGAACACTACAAAGAAATAGTAATAAAATTACAGTTTGAAACACAAAATATTAAGTTGAGAGCGTTAATAATACATTTTTAAAGGGTTACAAACTCCAAGTACAATAAAAAAAATACGAGTAGTAAGTAAAAATACTATAAGGAAAAAAAATAGGTATGAAAATAATTTTGAAAAATAAAAGAAGAATAAATAAAAGGAAATAAAAAGAACAAAAAGACCGTCCTCAAAGAAAAAATTATCACTATAGAAATATAAATATAAATAAAAATTATCACTATAATTGTGAAAAAATTATTTATCACTATAAAAGATAAAAAGATAAAATTAACAATTAGGGATTGTAATGGCATTTTGTGTGTTTCCGATCATGTCGACTTCAATAGATCAGAGATCCGTAAACATAACAACAATGACTTTTTACCGAAGATGTCTTAGCCTAGTGGTTAGGACTAGGTGCTCTGGGACAGTAGGTCTCAGGTTCGAATTCCTCCTCCCCTATATTGTAATGCGACTAAGTACGCTCTTCGTTGAACCAAAAAAAAAACAATGACTTTTTAAAAAACGAGTTGCCACCCCATTATTCTCACCTGTATTCAAGAAGAGATTCAGCTAGACATATCACTTTTGATGTGATAAGCCGGACGCCCGTGTCGTTCTTCACGTCCGAAATAGAACAACTGGGATCTGAGTACACATGAAAAAGTGAAGGAAATTGTGACGATATCCCAATCTGAATGACAAAAAATATCCAAAAAAAAACATCAGAAAAAAAATACACGAATCAGAATACCAGATGACATATTGGCTGATAACGATATCTCCTTCTTGACGTCGTGAATAAAAGCTCGGATGGTTGTTCGACCACAAACATCTAACGTATCCCAACTGAAAATATCGGTTTCCTCGAGGGTCAGAACATCTGTAGCCTGCAACAATGCGTG
The DNA here is from genome assembly GCA_958450325.1 of Agrostemma githago. NCBI lineage: Eukaryota > Viridiplantae > Streptophyta > Magnoliopsida > Caryophyllales > Caryophyllaceae > Agrostemma > Agrostemma githago. Next base: position 82,191,616 of record OY288240.1, read on the forward strand.
GTGTTAGATGCCGAAGTCATAACACCAAAGGACGGTAAAAACTGGAGTAAATTAAAAATTACTACTCCCCTTTAAAATAACAATTTTAAAATTTACTCCCTTTTGAAATTTTTGTTAAAAATAACTCCCAATATTTATCAAAAGTTCAAAATTTGTACTCCAAAATATAATTTTTTGACGAAAATGCCACTAACTTTTATATGCCCTATTACTTCACCTCACCCTCCAGCCAAGGGCATTTTCGTCCTAAAAATAAAATTTTGGAGTAATTTTTGAACTTTTGATAGATTTTGGGAGTTATTTTTAACAAAAATTTCAAAAGGGAGTAAATTTTAAAATTGTATTTTGAAAGGAGTAATTTTTAATTTACTCTGAAAACTGTGATCAAAAGATATACTGTAGTACCTTTAATGCAGGCCAAAGACCGAGTTCACCCAAACAAAACTGAAACGTCAAGGAAAGTTTTTTCAATTTATGAGTCAGAGACTCTACTATTGATTCTTCGACTCCTGAAGTTCTGAGAGCATTTACATGCTGAAAAAGTTTCGGGATTAGTACAACAACAACATCGTCAGAGCCTTATTCCCAAAAGATCTGGGGTCCGCTAACATACATGAATCAATATCTGAAGTCGTCATCCAAAAAATAAAATAAAAATAAAAAAAAAAAAAAATGAAAGATACGTTTTCAAACGCAAAATTAAGTTGAAAGCGTTAATAATAATTTTTTAAAGGGTTATAAACTCCAAATTTAAAAAAAAAAAATTAAAAAAAAATACTTGAAAAAAAAATTTATATTCACGAACAACGAGGAGGGTGCATTACTCTTTCCATATAAGGGGTAATGAAAATATTGGTTCACCTTTCGTCGGAGTGAATGGACACTCTCGATCAAATAGTTTTGCAATGTATCGGGGATATCTTCATCGTAAAGCTGAACCTTTGAGTTTGGGAATGAAATATACTCGGCCAGGACAGCCTCACTTTCGCAAGTGTAGACCTTCATTCATACAAATCGCTACATGAATATAACTTAAGATATGTAACACCATTTTAAAAAAAAAATTAATAATAAAAAATAGACATTCATGAGAAAAAACCTTCGAATGCATAAGTGTTTCGAGGGCAGAAATTTCTTTCCAATAAGAGGCATCTGATTCGCCTGCATTGGAAAAAATCAGTGAAATGCCCACACGATCATGCATAGGGAAGAACGGGAAAAAAAAAAAAAAAAAAAAAAAAAAAAAAAAAAGATGAATACAAAGAGATAAGAGAGTTCACCTTTGGCTTTACTTTTCACAGGAGAAGCGGTCATCCCGAAAATTCTGGGAACTTCATTAGTATGCAACTGACGGTGATAGAAGTCCTGCAAGAAGGGTACTGCAACTGCTTAGATATAACGACGTGAGCAAAATACAGTCAATGAAGAGAAGTATCGTATCTCACCTTCATGATGCATGCGTATGGATGTCTTCCCTTGGCGTTATGGCATTCATCGAATATCAGAACTTTTATCATGTCGAGTTTGATGTATGTGTGGCTTAGCGCGTCTTGCAAGATCTTTGGAGTCATCACAAGGACCTAAAACACATTTCATATAGAACTCCGTTCACTAAACCTCTACAAATTTTAAAAAAAAATGGTATCTTTACCGTTACCATAAGCTATGTTACTCTGACACTTCACTTGGGTGTCATGTCGCGTGTCTGGCCCACACCAACACTTAAATACTTCAATTTAGACCAAAAGATCGGAAATTTTGAACAAAATAGTTGTGCCAGACACGGCATCTCATAGAAGAGTTTGAGTAACACAGACGGATTAAAGTAAGAGAACCGTTGATGACGGAAAATAAAAGGGCACACCTCATGTTTTTCTTGCTCTGCATTCCACATATTGGCTTCCCAAAAATCAACTCCCATGTCTCCCCAATACTTGCCTACTTTAAGATCGGTGCATTTCTCAATGACTTCCGCTTGCTAATAAAAAAAATAAAAAATAAAAAATGATATCGACGGTTTTATTAATTTGAAATATGTTAACGAGGTGATAAATAGAATGAATAGAATCATACTTGAGTCACTAAAACGACTGTCGGTACCAAAAACACAGCGATGTATGAATGTGTAGGCCTTCGTAGTAAGTAAGCAAAGCTGCGAAGAAGCATGATCGAAATCAATGTCTTCCCGGAACCTGTCTCTAGGAATGCAATAGTGTTTTGCTTCATTGCTTGCTCCAATGCCTCAAGTTGGTAGCTACATTGTCAATCGACAAAACAAAATACGATTTTCATTTACTAGAAAAGCAACGATGAGCATGTTATCGACATCTAAACCAGAAACCCTGAAAACCCGTGTCAAATACATCAGAGCCTTCGTTTCAAAAAAAGATTTGGGATCGGCTAACATGAATCAATATCTGAAGTCGTCATCCAAAAAACAAAAAAAAAACAAAATACTACTCGTAACAAATTTAATAAGAACAATGAAATATGACAACGTAGCAAGAGATGAAGTATAACATTCAAGATTATCATCAATCACGATCATTATATGAACGGAAAAAAAAAAGTAAAATTTCTAAATATAGCAAAAAAAAATACCTTCGAGCAAAAGGAAGACGAACATCGGAATCATCCCGAGTCTCCAAAAGTTGTACACCAACCGATTTCGTCATTACCTCTACCTACCCTTCTCGCTTCACCCTGTAAAATGATTGAATCGTTGACAACCTAACGGTCTTATTATATATATAGAAATGAGTAGTAATGACCTAACTAACACTCAAAGTAGCATTCATTCCTCAAAAATCATAAAAAGATTAAATCATTAAAAATATATTCCTTTTGTCTCAATCATTTGTTTACATTTGATTAAAATACTCCTCACGAATAATATAGAGCGAAAACAAATGGCCGAGACAGAAAGAGTATCTCACGTATATTAAACAAAGGGGAAGAACAGTCCAACTCGGAAATGTAGTCATCTAATAGTATAGTTTTTCAACAGAAATTAAAATTAACAAGATTATTGATTTTTTATTATTATTATTATTAACATTAATTCCTAGAAATTCATAAGGAATTACTGTTTTTCAACTCAAATTACTACAAAAATTACCAATGTAATTAGTTACCTAATCAATCATCAAAATTAACTTAATCCCCAAAAAAATCAAGAACACTCATAATTTTACAAAACAAATACTCAAATTACTACCAGGATTAAATAAAATTACCAATGTAATTTAATCATCTAATCAATCATCAAATTAACTTAATCCCCAAAAAAAAATCAAGAACCCTCATAATTTTACAGAACAAATACTCAAATTACTACCATGGTTAAATAAAATTACCAATGTAATTTAATCATTTAATCAATCATTGAAATTAACTTAATCCCCAGCAAAATCATGAACCCTCATAATTTTACAGCACAAACACTCAAATTATCACCATGATTAAAAAAAATTACCAACATAATCATCTAATTACCGAAATAAACTTAATCCCCCAAAAAAATCAAGGACACTCAACATAGAAATATGATCAAGAACCCATTAATTTACCCAAATACATACATGCAAAGATAATCAAATTCTAAAAATACCCAGATTAAATAACTTATCACAATCTCAGTTAAATAACTTTTCAATGTAAAAAGATCAAATTTTTACCATTGAAACGGTAAATAAAGTTCTGGGGAAATGAAGAAATCAATTAAATGCAAAAAAGATCGAATTTTTACCATTGATAGATAAATAAAATTATGGGAAAATCGGGAAATAAATTCAATACAGTAAAAGAAAACTTAATTACTAGGTAAAAATGGCAGAAATTTCTTACCTTTTCTGGGTCACTGAAGAACAGAATTTTGGTTGAGCACAGAAAATTTGAACTCACATTCTTCTTTTTTTTGTTGATGTTGATTTCAAGTGTCACCGTCTCATGAAAAACCGTCTCACAATATTTAGGTTTTAACCGAATGTCTTTATCTCATGATAAAATCGTCTCGTGGATTTCCGTGACTTGAGAAATATGTTGATTTTCTAAAAAAAAAACCGTCTCCCGAGAGTCTCGTGGATTTCCGTGACTTAAAAATGTGTTTAATTATCTTCTGAAAAATTGGAAGAAGAAAAACCCGTCTCACGGATTTCTGTAACTTGAGAACGGGTTTATCTTCTAAAAAACCGTGAAACCCGTCTCCCGAGAGTCTCGTGGATTTCTATAACTTAAAAATGTGTTTAATTATCTTCAGACAAATTGGGAAAAAAAACGTCTCACGGATTTCTGTAACTTGAGAACGGGTTTATCTTCTAAATTACCCGTAAAACTCGTCTCCCGAGAGTCTCGTGGATTTTTGTAACTTAAAAATGTGTTTAATTATCATCTGAAAAATTGGGAAAAAAACTCGGCTCACGGATTTCTGTAACTTGAGAACGGGTTTATCTTCTAAAAAAACCCGTCTCCCGAGAGTCTCGTGAATTTCTGTAACATAAAAATGTGTTTAATTATCTTCAGAAAAATTGAAAAAAAAAACGTCTCACGGATTTCTGTAACTTGAGAATGGGTTTATCTTCTAAAAAACCATAAAATCCATCTCCCGAGAGTCTCGTGGATTTCTATAACTTAAAAATGTGTTTAATTATCTTCTGAAAAATTGGAAAAAAAACCCGTCTCACGGATTTTTGTAACTTGAGAACGGATTTATCTTCTAAAAAACCGGTCTCCCGAGAGTCTCGTGAATTTCTGTAACTTAAAAATGTGTTTAATTATCTTCAGAAAAATTGGAAAAAAAAACGTCTCACGGATTTCTGTAACTTGAGAATGGGTTTATCTTCTAAAAAACCATAAAATCCATCTCCCAAGAGTCTCGTGGATTTCTGTAACTTAAATATGTGTTTAATTATCTTCAGAAAAATTGGAAAAAAAAAAATAAAAAATCTTCTCACGGATTTATGTAACTTGAGAACGGGTTTATCTTCTAAAAAACCCGTAAAACCCGTCTCCCAAGAGTCTCGTGGATTTCTGTAACTTAAAAACGTGCTTGATTATCTTCGGAAAAATTGGGAAAAAAAACGAACCGTCTCACGGATTTCTGTAACTTGAGAATGGGTTTATCTTCTAAAAACCCGTATCACGAGATTTTGTAACTTCTGAATGTGATTATCTACGGGAAAAACGTCTTACGGGTTTTCGTAGTTTACGAACATGTTTATCTTGTGAAAAACCGTCTCACGAATTTCCGTGACTTAAAAATGGGTTTATTTATCTTCTGAAAACCCGTAAAACCCATCTCACGAGACTTCGTACCTACAGAACGTGTTTATCTTCTGAAAAACTGTCTTACGAGATATTTCATTAACTTAAAAATGTGTTTATCCTCTAAAGAACCATCTCAGAATTAGGGGTGTTCACCGGTCCAAACTCGGACTGGACCATATTGATCCGCGGATCGGCAAATCCAAACCCGTGGACCGGACTGGTTAACAAAGAAACCTGGACCGGACCGTAAAAATTCACGAAATTTGATTTTTTTTAAAAAGTGTGGACCGGACCGGACCACGTACCGATCACCAAGTTTTTGGCGACCAGCAGACCGGACCGGTTTTTGTCCGGGCCACTTTTTGAACAACCCTACTCAAAATAGTACACACGTTACTTGAAAATGTGTTTATCTACTGAAAAACCGTCTCAAAAGATTCTGTAACTTAAAAATGTGTTTATCTTCTGGAAAATCGTAAAAACCGTCCCAAGAGATTCCGTAACATAAGAACGTGTTCCTCTTTCGAAACCCCATCTCACACGATTCTTTATATTGATCTCACGAAAACCCGTCTCACGGATTTTCGTAACTTAAAAGAATTTATCTTCTGAAAAACCGTATCACGCGTTTCCGTAACTTGAGAATGTGTTTTGTCATTTCTTTTTTGACTTTTTTTTTTCAAATAATGGGATTTTATTGGTTAGAGAAAAGGGAGCATAACTTTATGGAAAAGTAAACGTAGTCAGAGCATATGGGTTTTTTAATTCACAAATTCTTGAACCGGATTGAATATTGAATTTTATTTTATTATTAGAAAAAACATACTCATATATAATAATAATAATAATAATAATAATAATAATAATAATAATACAAGATACTATCTCCGCTACCCAGTGACTTTTTGTAATTTAATTTGTTCTTAATATAAGTTCCATTAAAAAAATAATAATAATAATAAAAAGGAGAAGTGAGGCTAATTCAAGAAAATGGAGGAAGTTGAAACATTATTTCTTCCTTATTTCTATTTTGGGTCGTCAGCATGTGGTCTAAAATTACCCTTACATTTATCTCTCATCCTTCTAAAGTCAAATGAGAAGATAAATAAAACTAGTCAAATGAGAAGATTAATAAAACTCAGAGGAAGTACATAATTATAATAATAATACTCCGATTATAAAAATTAAATTAAATTAAATTAAAATACTTTACTCAACAAAACCCAAACCCCGATATTTTCCGACATTCTTTATTCCAACCAGTCTTAGTCGGATCTCAACCATCACCTTAAAATTTTTTATTGACATGGTTGATCATCTGACACGGTAACAGAGTCAGCGTAACCAAAGGTCACGAGTTCAAATCCCGATATATTCCGACATTCTTTATTCCAACCTCCACTGACTTAAAATACTTCCTCCCCTCCACAATGATCTTTCCACTTTAATATGGCACATGGATTAAGAAATGGATAATAAAAGGTGATAAATTGTTTGGTGGGGTTCAAGATGTCAAATCACAAAAAATAACCAATAGGAAAAGAGTATAATGGATGAATAAGAAAAGTTTTGAAATGGGAAAATCTCAGTGGAGTTTCCTTTTAAGGAAAGTGAGAAGATCTTAGTGGTGGGGAGGGAGTATATTATTATGCTGCAGGTAAACCACGCATGCTCAAATCAGGGAAAATTTGAATTAAAAAAATCAGGACATGGGTCTTCAATCTTCATTGAATTATAGTAGTATATTGAACTATGAAATTGTGTTGAATTTTCTCAGAATATCACTTTCAGCACACCTTCATCAGTCAAACACACTCGTTTTCGCCTTTTTCGAAATATATAAATACTGGAAATTTAGATGTTTGAATCAATTGAATTGTTTTCCAGCTTCAAAACACACAAATTCTGTCGATTTCTGGTTCCGATTTCAGTTTTATCGAGAATGAATTACATGTCACGCTGTAAAAACCCCGTGATTTCGTTACTGTCAACTGTTATGTTCATTATTACTGTCATAGCAGTAGCTGTAATTTTCAGTAATGCTACTGTTTCTGCTGCAATGAGTTTAAGTTCAGATGAACAGACTTTAATCGCGATTTCGAGCAGATGGGAAGCGTCAGTTTACGTGAAATCGAGTTGGGATTCAACCCGATTTCGTCCGTGTTCATGGAAATCCGTCACCTGTGACAAAACCCGTCACGTGGTTTCTCTCAATTTTTCCAGTGTCGGGATTTCAGGTCACCTCGGTGCTGAAATTGGTCAATTGGGTCGTTTAACGACAGTCGATCTGAGCTCAAATCGACTTTCTGGTAAAATTCCGGACGAAATCAACGACTGTTTTAGTCTCGAGTATTTAGATCTTTCGTTCAATGATTTCGCTGGTGAAATCCCGAAAAAATTGGAAAACCTGCAGAATTTGTGGTACATTAGTTTGTACATGAATTCGTTGAGTGGTCGAATTCCTGAATCGTTGTTCCAGATCTCGAGTCTTCAGTATTTGTTCCTTACTCATAATAATCTCAACGGATCGATTCCTTCGAATATGGGAAACGCGACGAATTTATACGATTTCGAGGTGAATTTCAATAGATTGACCGGTCGAATCCCGTCTTCCATAGGTAATTGTTCATCGCTCGGGTTTTATACCTAGATGGGAACAATTTCGAGGGTGTGTTGCCCGAAAGTATGAACAATCTCGGGAATTTAGTCTATTTATTCGCGAATTCAAGCGGATTTGAGGGTCGGATTCCGTTAGGTTCGGGTAATTGTACCGGTTTGGAGTATGTAGATCTATCGGGAAATCGATTTGATGGGGAAATCCCGTTAGGGATCGGGAATTGTACGAGCCTCGTGGAGTTCTCGGTCGTGAACAACAACTTAATTGGGAAAATCCCGTCTTCGTTGGGTCGGGTCGAGAGTCTCTCGGGTCTATTCCTTTCGAAAAACGGGTTGTCGGGTCGAATCCCGTCTGAGCTCGGGGATTGTCGAGCTTTGACCGAGCTGAATCTGAGCGAGAACAAACTAGAGGGTGAGATCCCGAGTCAATTGGGGAAACTGACCGAACTGACCGTCCTCAAACTATTCAACAATAGTTTGACGGGCGAGATCCCGGTTGAGATTTGGAAGATTCGGAGTCTTGAAACCGTTCTTCTTTACGGGAATAAATTATCCGGGCAGTTACCCGTCGAGGTGACCGAGCTTAAGAACCTACGAAACCTCACTCTATCCGATAACTTTCTTACCGGTGAAATTCCTCGAGATTTAGGGGTCGATAGCAAGTTGGAAGCGGTCGATCTCACGAATAATAAGTTCACAGGTCAAATCCCTTCTCGTATATGCTCTAGCAATCGATTGCAAACGTTGGATCTTGGATTTAATAGGCTTAATGGAAGCGTACCGGGTGAATTAGGACGTTGCTCGAGTTTGATACGGTTTAGGTTGGAAAATAATGAACTCGGGGGCGTGATTCCCGAGTTTGGAGACGATTGTGGATTGAGTTTCGTCGATTTCAGCGGAAACAACATTAATGGGCAAATCCCGTCGAGTATTGGGAATTGTCGGAGTTTGTCGTGGATCAATTTGACTGTGAACGAGGTTTCGGGTGTTTTGCCCGTGGAACTCGGGAATTTGGCAAAACTCGGGTATCTTTACCTGTCGCAGAATCGTCTTTCGGGTCGTTTGCCCGTGGAACTCGGTCGCTGTCGAAAGCTAATCAATCTCGACTTGTCTCAGAATCTTCTGACCGGAGCGATTCCAACGAGTTTCCGAGGCTTGGACGACTTGTTTCTAATGGATTTGAGCGAAAACCGTCTCACGGGCGGAATTCCACCGTCGCTTTTCGAGTTGGAACGCCTTCAAGATCTTCGACTCGGTGGAAACTCGCTAGGAGGAACGATTCCGTCTGTCGGGTCATCCATCATTTCCGATTTGAATTTAAGTGGAAACGGGCTGACGGGTAAAATCCCGGATTTGTCGGGTTTTCATAACCTGCAGGAGCTAGACGTGTCGTCTAATCGTCTAACGGGTACGTTAGACGGTTTGGATAATATCCCGAGTTTCGTAACGGTTAATTTCTCGGATAATCGCTTCACCGGCCCGATCCCTTCGAATTTGCTCTCTCTAGCGAAAAACTCGTCATCGTCTTTTCTCGGGAATCCCGGACTTTGTGCCGACTCCACCGACATCAAAACTATCAAACCGTGCGACGTTACGCGACGTAATCGCAAGAATCTACGGTTTGGTATCGTGATTGGTATGATTGTTCTCGGGTCGAGTATCCTAACCGTGATTGTTGCAATATGTCTATTTTACGCATTTGTGAAAACCCGAAGACGGGCAAAACCCGACCTCGAAGTTTCGGGCGAAAACGAAGGGTCTTCGGAGAAAATGAAACGGGTAGTCGAATCCACGGCTAATTTCGACGAAACGTACGTGATCGGGAAAGGGGCCCACGGGACCGTCTACAAGGCGGATTTAGGGTCGGACGAAGTATACGCCGTCAAAAAACTTATGTTTGGGAAGCAAAAGGGCGCGAATAAGAGCATGATTAGGGAGATTCAAACATTGGGAGGAATCAAACATCGGAATCTCGTGAAAATCGAGGATTTTTGGTTGAGGAGTAGTTACGGTCTTATAATGTACGAATACATGGAAAACCGTAGCCTCGGGTATATTCTACACCGGGTGAACCCGATGGTGACGTTAGAATGGGAGGTACGGTATAATATCGCTCTCGGAACGGCACAAGGGTTGGCTTATCTTCACTTCGACTGTGATCCCGTCGTTCTACATCGGGATATTAAACCGGGAAACATTCTGCTGGACTCGGAAATGGAGCCTCATATCTCGGATTTCGGGATTGCTAAGCTTATGAGTCGTCAATCCTCGTCTTCAACACCGTCAATTGCCGTTCCCGGGACCATTGGTTACATTGCTCCAGGTACAATTTTCGTCGAGCCATTTCCTTTAGCTATATTATGATTTGGTCAGCCGGGTCGGGTCGGTCGGGTTCGGGTTGGATGAAGCTGGGTTGGGTTATATTAGGTTCGGCTCATACCAAGTCAACGTACCTTTCGAGTCTACCCGGTTTCGGTCATGTCGTGTCGTTATGAGGATGTGTGTGGGTCGTTGAGATTGGGTTTGGGTTGGATGAAGTTGGGTCGGGTTGTATTAGGTTCGGGTCATACAAAGTCAAAATACCTTTTCGAGTCTAGCCCGGTTTGGGTCACATCGTGTCGTTATGAGGTCAGATCATTTCGAGTCAACTGATGTGTCGGGTCATTGAGATCGGGTTTGGGTTGGATGAAGTTGGGTCGGGTTACATTAGGTTCGGATCATACCAAGTCAAAATAGTAAAATACCTTCTCGAGTCTAGCCACGTCTGGGCCAGGTCAGGTCAGGTCAGATCATTTCGGGTCAACTAATCTGTCGGGTCATATGATTTTCCACGAAACAGAAAACGCCTTCGCAACGACATGGACAAGGGAATCAGACGTATACAGCTACGGAGTCGTTTTACTCGAGCTCCTAACACGAAAAAAACCTGTCGACCCGTCATTTCCAGACGGGACGGGCATAGTCGAATGGGTCACGTCCGAGTGGAACGGGTCACAAGAAGTCGATAAAGTGGTCGATCCGACATTGGTGGGTGAGTTTCAAAGTAGTAGTAGTAATACAATGAAGCAAGTACATGATGTACTTGTTATAGCCATGAAATGCACACAAAATGAACCAAGTAAAAGGCCAAACATGAGGGATGTTGTGAAGCAATTAGAAGATGCAAATATTACTCCTATAACAAGAATATCGTCATCGGATTCGCTATGAAAAAACCGTCTTTTGTTATAAAAAACCGTCTTTACCGATTCACGATTTGTGGTTTATATGTATTTTTTGTAGGCAACTTGTATAAAACATTAGTATTTTTTTAATTTTTTTTTTAATACGCGACATAAATTTTCGGAAGACTGAACCGAGGTTCAAATCTATTAGGTTATGTAATTTCAGACTGAAATGAGTTTAACTGAAATGCAATGGAGAAACTAGAATTTAACTGAACTGAACAAAGTCGATATTTATTTGTTTATTTTTTTGAAAAAACGGGGCGATTAACGGAAATCTTTACAAAATTGAAAAATTTACATATATTACCATCAATAATAAGTTAATAACCCAAGGTTATTATCATAATAATAAAGTATTCATTTTTTTTTTAAATATTTTAATTTTTGTTACAATAAAAAATTCTTAAATCCGTTTCAGTAATTTTTTTACCTTTAATTAAAATATTTTTCTCGAATAATAAAAAATATAAACCGTAAATAAATAACCGAGACGAAATTGAAAAATTTAATTATATATATTACCATCAATAATAACCCAAGATTATTATCACAATAATAAAGTATTCAATTTTTTATTTATTTTTGCAATAAAAAATTCTTAAATCTGTTTCAGTAATTTATTTACTTTTTTTTTTCACGAATAATAAAAATATAAACCGTAAATAAATAAGCGAGACGATAAAAAACCTTACTCAGTTAATCTCCATCATTTATTTTACTTTAAATTACGGAGTAAAATATTTCTCGAAAATAATGCAAAATCGTAAACAAATAACCGAGACAGATAAAATAATTGTAGCTCATTAGTCATCATTAGAGTATATGCAGTTCATCAAGGTGAAGAAATTGGGAGCTCAATCAACTGAAAATGGGATTCATACCAATTCGAAATGCAATTTGTTTATCGATTATGTTCATGGGAATTATAATTACTGCGAAATCAGACCCAATTCATGAAACTTCGAGTTCGAGTTCGAGTTCAAGTTCATCGAATTCAAGGAGAGTTATTCAAGTCAATGGTGACCCGGATTCGGTAATCTGGGTGGTTCAGTTATCTGATCTCCATTTCAGTGTTAATCACCATGATCGAGCTCGCGATTTCATCAATTTTGTGGGTCCTACTCTTTCTTTTGTCAATCCTTCTCTTGTTCTCATCACTGGTGATCTCACAGGTTCGTAGTAATTATTTCAATTTTTTTTTGAAGGTTTTTGTGTTTGTTTTTGTTTAATTGTTCGGTTTTTTCGATAATGATTCATGTTAGGCGACCCCAAATCCATGTTATTTCTGAATTCTGATACAATTGTGATCGATTGATATGATTTTTTAAAAATTAATTGGTTAATTTAGATGATTGATTATGTAAATTATGAGCTGGGAATTTCTGGGATTGTGTTAATTTGATTCATATTTTGTTGATTGATTGAAAAAAAAAACAATGGATTTCAGTGTTGAAATAATGATTAATTAATGACAATATTGAATGTTTCAATTGTATGAAATTAAGTTTGTGTGATTAAATGCTGCTCTTTTTTCGTCTCGTTCATTTGTTCAGGTGAAGAATTGAACACGGCGATAATATTCGTATATTCCGTATTATTGTATTTGTGCCTTTTTATTTGACGGTTTTATTGGAGATGACTTGACGGTTTTAGAGAATGATTCATGTTAGCCGACCCCAAATCATTCTGTGACTAAGGCTTTGTTCTTTTGGACTGAAGTAGGATGACGTGAACTTCACTGAACTGAAGTGGGATGAAGTACAGAGACAAAATGAGCCTCCTGAGGCTGAATTGATTGAGCTTAAAAGAAGTTGAAAAGAATCAAGACCTAAGACTCTGTGGTTGTTGTAGGCTGCCGTGAACTTAACTGAAGTGAGCTGAATTACTAAGTCAAAATGAGCCTCCTAAGGCTGAACTGAATGAGCTTAAAAGAAGTTGAAAAGAACCGAGGCCTAAGACTGTTGTTGTTGTTGTTGTTGTTGGTTGTTGTTGTTGGGTTGTTGTAAGTTTAAAACCGAGTTTTTTTTTGGATAATAGATGCGAAGAGCAAGGATATGTTGACAACGAAGCAAGACGAGTTGGAATGGGTAGAATACCGGAACGTTATAGAACATGTTGTTCAAATGAGCGGACTTGACAAGAGCGTGTTTTACGATATGAGGGGTAATCATGATAATTACGGTGTGCCATCGGTTGGTTGCTCATATGATTTCTTCTCAAATTACAGCGTCAATGCTCAAGTAGGACGATCCAGTCGTGTAAACAGCGTCACACTTCAGGTAACTAATCGTCTTCTCTCACTCTTTTTCCATTGTTGGAAAAAGCGGTCGTGTGTCGTGTTTAATACGGCTATTTTGGGCAAAAATTTCTAGGGGTGAGCAAAAAAAAAAAACCGAAACCTAACCGAAATCCGGTTTAAAAAACCCGAAAATCCGGTTTTACCGGTTTTTTAGTGAAAAACCGGGTCGGGTTCGGTTCACAATTTTAAAAAAACCGGGTACCCGGGTTTGAACCGGTTTACACCTTTAAACCAAAAATAAAATAAAAATTTGATATGCAAATTAGTGAAACCGGATCAAAAACTGGTTCGAAACCCGTTTATAACAAAGATAACCATATTTTAAAAAACCGGGTCATAAAAACTGGTTCGGTTTCGGTTTACAATATGAAAAAAAAAAACGGGTACCCGGTTTAAACCGGGTCGGTTTCCGTTCGGGAAAAAAACGATTTTTGAAAACCGGGTATTCGGGTACTCGGTTTTGCTCACCCTGGAAATTTTCGATATATGTCTGGAAACTTTGAACTTTGATTCGTAATAATGCAGACGAGAAACAGAAGGCATTTATTTGTTGGGATCGATACCACGATGGGTGTAGGCGTGAGAGGGCCCACGAATCTACTCGGACACCCAACCGATGAACTATTATCTAAGCTCGATTCTGAGCTCTCGCAATGGGATGGTGTTGGTGATGAGCCGACAACAAAACCCGTGACAAAGATCTCGTTTGGCCACTTTCCTATATCGTTTTCTGCAGCTTCTGAATCCGGGAAGAATCTGAAAGACGTTTTTCTGAAACATTCGATAGCCGCGTACTTATGTGGGCATCTACACATGAGTTTCGGGAAGAACTTGAAACGACACCATCAACCCGGGAACGAATTCATGCAACTCAATATGCATCGGTCTTTGTTCGAGAAATCTTTGAATGGTTCATCGAAGAAGGTTTGGGAGTTTTGGGAGTGGGAGATGGGCGATTGGAGGAGTCGTCGAGCCATGCGAATTCTCGCCGTTGATAGAGGTCACACGTCGTTTGTCGACGTCGACTTGCGATCCGTTTCCAAAAACATCATAGTTTTACCGACGTTTCCTTTGGATTCACGGTTGATGTGGAGATCGTCGTTACATAGTGAGTACAAAAGGCAAACCACGGACCCGTCGGATTACTTAACAATACGAGCTTTGGTCTTCGCTTCGTCGCCAATCAACTCGGTCGTTGCCCGTGTTTACGATTCACGGTCCGGAGATCTCTCTTCCGTGTTAGAGTCATCGATGACGAAGATCGAGGGCGCCTCTAGAGGCGCCTCGAGAGGAGCCCTCTACGCCGTTCCTTGGAATTTCAAAGCCTTCGACGACCCAAACCCCGAGAGATATTGGTTACAAATTGAAGCAACCGACATCAACGGTAGATCAACCCTAACCGACTTGAGACCGTTCTCCATAAACGGTGTTCGTGGATTCATGTCGTGGACATGGTTGGAGTTCAAGGTCATGGGTTGTCAATGGGAATCACTATATTTACCAATACTTTGGCTTTTCATCGGTTCTTTCCTCGCTATTCTCCTCATCCCGGTCGCACTCAAAACTTCCTCGAAAAAATACACATTTCAAAACTTCGTCGTCGACAAAGGGTTCGTGAACGGTGTTGGATGGGTAGTAACGGAAGTTTACACCCTCCGTTTTCTATGGTACGGGATATTGGGTTACCTCATCTACCTCGTCCTATGCCCGTGGTTATCAGGAACATTGTTCACAGAAGGCGGTGAAAGAGGCTACATGACCTACAAGGGATGGGTTTCCTCTCAATCAAATAAAACCGGGAAACTGGAGTACATCGGTTTTCCTGATGTAATGGTAATCGTTATCCCACATGTGGTTTTCATTCTTTTACCGTTTTTTCTACTGGTTATCGGGTTGACAGCGGAAAGCGAGATGCACAGGGTGCATCTCTTAACACTGTCAGGGAAGAAAGAAGACCGTCAGGATGATACATCCTCGGTTTCTGAACCTAATGTTGATCGAAATAATGGTGTTGGTAGACGGTGGATCCGTAAATTTCTTCTGCTGGTTTGTTTCGGGATTTTTTACTGGCATTTCAGGGTATGTTTTCAGTTTTCTGCTGTTCATTTCAGGACTAACTTGAACGGGATGAGGCGAAAAGAACTTTTTTTTTTTTTGTAAATCTGTTTTTTTTTTCTAACTTGTTTCGGTTACAGAATTGCAGAGCTCTGGTGAAAGCATACGAGATGAACCCGGTCCTACATTTTCCAGTTTACTGTTTCTGGGTACCGATCCTGCTATCATACGCGATCTACAGAACCCACAACAAAGTCTAAAACTCCGATCAAAAGTCTTGACTCGAATTTTGATGTATTACGGATTTGGTTATATGGTTCAATGGGTTGGTTCCGTATATGATGAGACCGTCTCATATGCTCGGGTTTTATGACAGCAGACGAAGGACCTTACAGTAACAGTGCTGATTTTTCCGATAAATACCTCCGATCTGTTGTTTTTCGGAGGTGATTCATTTAGGTAATTAGGTTCGATTGTAGTATTAATCAATGTACTATACAAAATAGAAAATTTCAAAATCGGGTTTCCGACTTGTAATTTGTAAACATTTACACAATTTTTTTTGAGAGACGGTAAATATTTCATTGTTTTTTGAGAAATATATTTAATTTTTTATAATTCATGGATTGCACCAGAGAACGGTCGACATATTTTTACAGACCCGAAGAACGGACCAAATTGGGTCCAATCTAGTCCCATCTAGACTGACCGGACGGTCTCAATCGGTCCAATCTACATGTCTACACCCGATATAGAAGTATAGAACCCACCCAGAGCCATCAAATCCTATGACCTATAAACTCCGTATAACATACCCATCTTAAACCAGAATTTGTATTCAATCAAGCGGTCTCAGTCGGTCCGATTTACAAGTCCGGACCCAATATCGAACATTATAGCCCTAAAAACCGACTTAGCCCAATAAAGAATGACGAAGAAAAGGAAAACTAGGAGGATATATATATACTCCTCTCTCTCTCTCTATATATATATATATCCCTCCCATTCATTCAATGCTTTACTGGGGAGTTTCACAATTTTTAAGAAAAATGGTAAAAGTAAATTGGTAAATCAAATGGTTATATGGGTCCACAAAAAAAAAGTCTTAGGAACGTAAGAGGATAAAGAATTGAATTGAATGGATGAGAGCAAGGATATATTCCCTCCGAGTTTCTATGATTGTCCCGTTTCTTTTTTGGGTGGAAAATAAGGAAGAAAAAATGAGTGGTTAAAAAAAGTGAAAGGAAGAGAGATAAATGGGTGGGCGAATATGAACCACATATTTATGGCCTAAAATGGAAAGTGGGTAAAAGATTGAAGAGGGAGTATTACATTTTAAACCCGAATTTGTATTCGAGTAGAAAACTAAAAAAATTCGGGTCGGGTGATGGAATAAAATCAAGTACTGAGTAGAATACTCAATTTCTAGGGTTTATCCTACCTCTTCTTATCTTTACACCCTCAAAGTGGCGTGAATGAACTGAATATTGCCGCCAAAACCCTAGAAATCGCTCGACGAATCAAAGATCTACTCCTAAATCATCACATTTTGTGTATCTAGAACTGGTAATTTCTTCATCTAAATCGATTTAACTTGCTTAATTTTTGAATTCGGTTGTTTTTTCATGAATTTAGCTCAATTCGTTCGTGACGATTCATACTCCATTGATGAATCTGTAGTTATTTTGATATTGATTTCTTAATTTTTGTATGCGGATGTTTTTTTTTGATGCAATTAGCTCAATTCGTTCGTTATCATTTATACTCCATTGATGAATTCGTAGTTATTCGATATTGATTTCTTAATTTTTGTATGCGGATGTTTTTTTTTTTTTTTTTTTTTGTGCATTTACCTCAATTCGTTCATGATCATTCATACTCCATTGACGTAGTTATTCGATGTTGATTTCTTACTCCATTGATGAATTCGCAGTTTTTGATACTTAATGCAGATGTATTGATTTCTTAATTGTTCGTTATGATTCATATTCCATTGATGAATTTGTAGTTATTCGATGTCGATTTCTCACTCCATTGATGAATTTGTAGTTATTTGATACTATTGATTTCTTAATTTTTGTATTCAGCTGTTTCATCTTATGCATTTACTGCAATTCGTTCGTCATCATTCATACTCCATTGACGTAGTTATT
The DNA here is from genome assembly GCA_958450325.1 of Agrostemma githago. Taxonomy (NCBI): domain Eukaryota; kingdom Viridiplantae; phylum Streptophyta; class Magnoliopsida; order Caryophyllales; family Caryophyllaceae; genus Agrostemma; species Agrostemma githago. The sequence goes on from OY288240.1 coordinate 82,209,231, forward strand.
CAATATTGATTTCTCACTCCATTGATGAATCTGTAGTTATCATTCATACTCCATTGATGATGAACTTGTAGTTATTTGATATTGATTTCTTAAGTTTTTATATTCAGCTGTTTCGTATGCTATTATCTCAATTCGTTCGTGATCATTTATACTCCATCGACGTAGTTATTCGATATTGATTTCTTACTCCATTGATGAATTTGTAGTTATTTGATATTGATTTCTTAATTTTTTATATTTAGCTGTTTCTTATGCATCTACTGCAATTTGTTCGTGATCATTCATACTCCATTGACCTAGTTATTCGATTTCGATTTCTTAGTTTTGTGTATGCAGCTGTTTCTTTATGCATTTACCTCAATTCCTTCGTGATCAGATATTGATTTCTTCTTAAGATATCTGTTTTATTTTGTATCGTTGATTTTATTAACTTGCTTACTTTCTCTACGCATTTACCTTGATTCGTTCGTGATCATTCATACTACATTGATGATTCCATAGTTATTTGATATTGATTTCTTGTTAATACCTTTGTTTTTTTATCGTTGATTTTAATTTCAGTTTTTTTTTTTTGATTTTGTATAGATTTCTGTTGATTACTCAAGTAATTGATTAGCGTTTTAGTGATTAATTAGGCTAATTTTATGTAAACGTGCTGTGATTGGATTGTGATTTACCTCATGCCGAGTAATTGATTAGGTTTTTAGGCGTTAATTACGCTGATTTTAGTAAAACTGCTGTGGTTGGATCGTGATTTAGTTCATCATTTTGAGTGGATGAGTGAGTCGGACTTCAGTTTGACTTGAAACAAGGTATCGAGTATTGAGCCTTGCTGATGCTATTGTTAATGTCGGACAACACGAGGTTCTTCTGATATTGTCCTTGTGTAAATTTCCGAGTTTAGAAACGACGGACATATAGATGAATAGCGGGAATTATAGAATGTGAATTCGGTTATTTGTTGATTGAATTCTCGTTTTTCTTCTTCTTCTTCTTCTTCTTACTATTAGAATGTTGGTTTGCAGTCGTCATGTCTTGGTCATTGCCATAAGAATGGACAAATCCCCGTCTTTCAGAAACATCACATGACTTTGACCTTCAATTTTTCCCGGTAAACAGCCCGTTGTATCCTTTGCTAACATGCTCTACCTCCTAATCCAAACGATTCTCCCCACTTACTTTTAGATGATCTTCGAGATGCTACTACTCTACTTTACCGTTCCCTTTCCCCATGTGTACACGGTTTTTATTTTTGTTTTTTCGCGAAAAATATGGTCGCGGTTTCAAATTATGACCTCAAAAACGGAAGTGGGTAGAATCCTTTGGATGATGGGAGGGAGTATTTCAATTGTAGGCGTAGACTGCCTTCGTCGGTGTTTTAAGTAGTGCATTATTTGATTTCAGGAATTACTTGCGTAACTTTACAAATAATCGTCGATTCACTCAAAGGTAAACATGATTGTCCTCGTTTTTCCATGTTTTACTAAACCTATTATATTCAATTTTGTGTCATGAACTACGATTCTAGCGATTTTCTCGATATTCTAGCGATTTTTTCTTCTTTTGTACGTCATGGTATTAGACTAACAAGAACTGAGGGACAATAAGAGTTGATTAATCCATTATCTGTGGTTGAACTGATCTCGGTGATGTCTATTTGTTTTCCGATTTGTAACCTATTACTCCCACTATTTCACTCAATCAGACCCATGAGCTTGTTTTTCGTCTCGTTCTCCGAGTTGTGGGAATTTGGACGGATTGGGATACTAGTTATAAATGCAGGTTGTCCTTTGACTTTGCTTGTGTCAATTCTCAATTGAGGGATCTGTTGTTGATTTTGTTGATTTTTCGATGCCTTTTCTAACCTTGAATGTGTCGTCATTGATCTGATAATTTTCTGTGCTCGTGTCTGAATTCCGTTTCTCATGTAAAATACTGTATCCTTGTTCATCGGAATGTAAACACCGTGTTAATTTGACTTACTGTTTTTTTTTACAGGTACTGCAGTTTTTTTTCAAGCGACATGGCAGAAGGGAGCAAGAGCTTTGCTAGGAGGGACAAGCTTCTAGAAATAGAGTCAAAGGCCCGTTGCTGGTGGGACGAGCACGATGTCTTTGTCTCAAAACCAGGAGATGAACCTCCTAAGCCGGGTGAAAAGTTTTTCGGGAATTTTCCGTTCCCATATATGAACGGATACTTACATCTCGGACATGCATTCTCGCTTTCCAAGGTCGAATTTGCTGCTGCCTACCACAGATTGAGGGGAGCCAATGTACTCTTCCCGTTCGGGTTTCACTGCACCGGCATGCCCATCAAGGCTGCAGCCGATAAGCTCGCTAGAGAAATCCAGCAGTTCGGGAACCCACCCGTGTTTCCCGCTCCAGGTCAGGAGGAAGTCGGACAAGCGGTCGAAGAACAGCCCGATGCTAGTTCCGGAACACAAGCTTTTAAGGGCAAAAAATCGAAGGTGATTGCGAAAACCGGAACACAGCTATACCAGTGGGAGATCATGCGTAGTTTCGGTCTTTCAGATGAAGAAATCGCAAGGTTTCAGGATCCGTACAAATGGCTGACGTATTTTCCTCCATTAGCTGTTGAAGACTTGAAAGCTTTCGGTCTGAGTGTTGACTGGAGACGGTCCTTTGTCACGACCGACATCAATCCGTTCTTTGATTCCTTTGTGAGGTGGCAAATGAGGAAGCTCAAGGCATCGGGTAAAATCGTGAAAGATCTACGATACACAATGTTCTCACCATTAGACGGTCAACCTTGTGCAGATCATGACAGGGCCTCGGGTGAGGGGGTTCAGCCTCAGGAATACACGATCATCAAAATGGAAGTCGTCAAACCGTTTCCAGCGAAGTTGAGTGGTTTGGAGGGAAAGAAAGTGTTTCTAGCTGCTGCCACATTGAGACCCGAGACCATGTACGGGCAAACTAACGCATGGGTTTTACCCGATGGTGAATACGGAGCGTTTGAAATCAACGATGAAGAAGTCTTCATCGTGACTGAAAGAGCAGCACGTAACCTCGCATACCAACGATACTCCAAGATTCCTGAAAAGCCAACTTGTTTGATTGAACTCACCGGCCATGATTTGATCGGTTTGCCATTGAAGTCACCATTGTCATTCAACGAAGTCATCTACGCTCTTCCAATGTTGACTATCTTAACCGACAAGGGAACCGGGATCGTCACGAGCGTCCCTAGCGACTCACCCGACGACTACATGGCCATGCACGACCTCAAATCCAAACCGGCTCTTCGAGCCAAATTCGGAGTGAAAGACGATTGGATTCTCCCATACAACATCATCCCGATCATCAACATCCCTGAATTCGGTGACAAACCAGCAGAAAAAGTCTGCACCGACTTAAAAATCAAGTCCCAAAACGAGAAGGAGAAGCTCGCCGAAGCAAAACGACCGACTTACCTACGTGGGTTCACCGACGGGGTGATGTTAGTAGGAGACTTCACCGGCGAAAAAGTACAAGATGCAAAACCCAAAGTCCGACAGATTCTCCTCGACGAAGGTGATGCAATCATGTACAGCGAACCCGAGAAGAAAGTAATGTCGAGATCAGGGGACGAGTGTGTAGTTGCATTGACAGACCAATGGTACGTGACATACGGTGAGTCAGAATGGAAGAAACTGGCTGAAGAATGCTTGGCAGCCATGAACTGTTTCTCTGAAGAAACCCGTCATGGGTTCGAACACACGTTGGGGTGGTTGAATCAATGGGCATGTTCTCGATCTTTCGGGCTTGGTACAAGAATTCCATGGGACGAGCAGTTTTTGGTTGAGTCGCTCTCTGATTCGACCATTTACATGGCGTATTACACGGTGGCCCACTTTCTTCAGAACGGGGACATGTATGGAAGGAATGCTAGTTCGATAAAACCTGAGTATTTGACAGACGAGGTTTGGGATTTTCTTTTCTGCAGCGGGCCGTATCCACAGGTATATCAGCTCTATCGACCCGATAATCATCTCATTATATTTTCCTTTCTATTATTTTCATACTGTTTTATTTTCTATGGAGTATTTATTTATTCTTATAATTCTCTTATTTATTCTTAATTCTTTTATTTTGTTTTCAAAATTATTTTCACACTTTTTTTTAACGCTTTCAACTTTATTCTTAATTCTTAATTTTATCGACTCGATAATCTTATTATATTTTCGTGTTTATTTTTGGTCCAGTTTTGTTTGGAATTCTACTTTTGATGATTTTATTTTCTGTATATTGATTGGAGTATTTATTTATTCTTATAATTCTCTTATTTATTCTTAATTCTTTTATTTTATTTTCGCACTTTTATTTTATTTTATTTTATATTTTTATTTTTACATTTAACGTTTTCAACTTTATTCTAAATTCTTAATTTTATCGACCCGACAATCTTATTATTTTCCTGTTTATTTTTGGTCCAGTTTTGTTTGGAGTTCTACTTTTGACGATTTTATTATTTTGTATATATTGATTGGAGTATTTATTTATTCTTATAATTCTCTTATTTATTCTTAATTCTTTACAAAATCATTTTCAAAATCATAATTTTATCTTCAAATACTCGAATTCAATTTTTTTTTTTTCCCAATGTACTCCAATTAAAATATTTATATCTTATTAAATATAATCTTTACAATTATTTTTGAAAATTATAAAATACTTTTGAAAAATATTTTAAATTGAAGTATTTTATTTTCAAAATTATTTTCATACTTTTTTTTTTAATTATTATTATTTACTCCTATTTATTATTTACAATTAACGCTTTCGACTTGGTTTTGTGTTTGAAATTATATTTTTATTTAATATTTTTTTCCGTTGCAGGCGTCAGCAATCGATCAGAACGTGCTTAGATCAATGAAACAAGAATTCGAGTACTGGTACCCATTTGACCTCCGTGTGTCGGGCAAGGACCTAATCCAAAACCATCTAACCTTCAGCATCTACAACCACACCGCCATCATGGAGAAACGACATTGGCCACAAGGGTTCCGATGCAACGGCCACATTCTACTAAACTCCGAAAAAATGTCGAAATCCACCGGAAACTTCCGAACCCTCCGCCAAGCCATCGAAGAGTTCTCCGCCGACGCGACCCGGTTCGCCCTCGCCGACGCCGGAGACGGTGTCGACGACGCCAACTTCGTGTTCGAGACCGCCAACGCCGCGATCCTCCGCCTCACTCGGGAACTCTCGTGGATCGACGAGGTCATCAAGTCGGACTCGTCCCTTAGGTCGGGCCCACCGTCGACCTACGCGGACCGGGTTTTCCAAAACGAGATTAACTTGGCGGTCAAGTTAACCGAGCAACATTACTCGGGTTACATGTTTAGAGAAGCCTTGAAGACCGGGTTTTACGACTTGCAAACGGCTCGTGACGAGTATAGATTCTCGTGTGGGGCCGGTGGGATGAACCGGGATTTGGTGTGGCGGTTCATGGACGTTCAAACCCGGCTTATCACCCCGATTTGCCCGCATTATGGCGAGCATGTTTGGAGGGAGCTTTTGAAGAAAGACGGGTTTGTTATCAAAGCCGGGTGGCCGTCCGCCGATTCACCCGACTTAACCCTCAAACGCGCCAACGAATATCTCCAAGACTCGATCATTCTCATGCGAAAACTCCTCCAAAAACAAACTCTCGGGTCAAAAAGGGGTAAAAAAGCCGGGCCCACCCCAACCCCGACCGAGGTGGGAAATTTAGTCGGGTTGATATACGTGAACGAGACTTACGACGGGTGGAAAGAAGAATGCTTGAAAATTCTTCAATCGAAATACAATTCCAAAACCGGTACTTTCGGTCCGGACAATGAAATCATGGCGGCGTTGAAGGAAAGTGAGATCGGTAAGGCGACGAACTTCAAACAAATTCAAAAGCTTTGTATGCCATTTTTGAAGTTCAAGAAGGACGAGACGGTGTCACTCGGGGCCCACGCGTTGGAGTTGAAGCTTCCGTTTGGTGAGATCGATGTTCTTTCAGAGAACAAGGAGCTTATCAGGAGGCAGCTCGGGTTGGACGATGTGAAGGTGATGTCGGTTTTGGATCCTGAGGCGGTTGCCATGGCAGGGGATTTGAAAGCGGTTTTGAATCAGAATCTTCCGTCTCCTGGTAACCCGACTGCTATATTCCTACCTCGACCGTGAAGAAAAAAAAAAAAACCGGTAATCTTTGTTATTTTTTTTTGCTGTTTGTTTTCGATCTAGTTTTTTTTTTTTTTTTTTGGGTCGGGATTCTACTTTTGATGATTTTATTTTTCGAGATTTTGGTTTATGACTTGACTTATTCTGCAAACATTTTGGGAACCGGTTTTTATTTTCTATATATTTGGTTTACGACTTATTCTGGTAATCGTTAGTATATTTTTTGCTGTTTATTTTTGGTTCAGTTTTGTTTTGGGATGTCGATTTTAAATTAAAGCTTTAAATCAAGCAAGCTGCAGGTATAAAACTCTGAATTTTTAGCATCAAATACGATATTTATTTTCTGAAAGTAGAACTACCCTGTACTAAAAAAAATAAAAAAAATAATAATATTTCGTGTATTAGATTAATACTTTCGGAATATTATTTTCTGAAAATTCCCAATTTTATTTTTCTACTCTATATTTGATTTACGACTTACTCCTGCAAATTAACGAGCCGAGCCGAGCACGAGCTTGGCCTTGCTCGACTCGTGCTCGTTAATCAAAATTCGAACTCGAGCTTACCCGAGCTTGAAAATATTGAGCTCGGAACCATGCTCGCGAGCTAAAATGTGAGTTCGAGCCTATATATAATTATTAAAATTTACGTTTTTTTGCACGATATGTTTTAATAAATTGGGATCCAAAAAACATATACAAATGTATTAGGCAAATCAATAAGAACATTTTATATGATTAAAAATCTATGTAACTATTATTAGTATTTTTTAAATAAACAAGAAAAAAATATTAACTAATCGCATCAGATCGAGCTGCTCACGAGCTGTCTCGTCTCATTACCACCCCTAGCCCAGAATGTGACCAACCGATATTTTCTTTTTCTATATTTGATTTACGATTTATTAGTGTTTTTTTTCATTAGTCGATCAAATTCTTAATTTTGGCGAGGCACGGCTTAATTCTTTTTTGAAGGTTCGGCTGAATTTTTTGTTTACAATTAAATTGAAAAGTTTGGGCCGAATTTTTGTTTCGCATTTTTTTATTTACAATTCACACAGGTTGCTGGTAGCTGCGACTTTTTTCGTTTTTTTTTTTCCTTCATAAAATACAATATTTTTTCTGCATAAATTCTTGTATGAGACGGTCTCACGAAAAATCAATATTTTCACTAGGGCTGGGCAACTTTAGGTTTGGACTCCGGACTGACCGGGGAAATGGACTGGACTGAATTCTTTTAGGTCCGATCCTCGGTCCACAATTTTGTAGGTTTTTAGACCGGTTAATTTAGGTCCGGATCGAATGGACCGGATTTTATGTTTGTTTTTCAAAGACTAATGACCAAAATAACATAAAACAAATAATCATTTTATTATCAAAAGACATTATAAATTAATGACGCTGATTTAGCAGAATTTATTATTTATCATATATGAAATAGTTAAAAAAATAGTTTTAGGTCCATTCCGGTCCAAGATTGAAAGTTTTAGATCCGGTCTTGGACCGATGCTCACCCCAATTTCCACATTATCACAAACTACTCTTCTAAAATTCACAGCTTAATAACTCAAATATAGGGGTGAGCATCAGTCCAAGATCAGATCAAACAGGACCGAAGACCGAAAAAAAAAAAATTATGGACTGAAGACTGGACCTAAAACTTTTGGTCTTGGACCAACCTGAAATATTCGGTATGGTCCGGTCTTAGACCGGAATGGACCTAAAAACTACTCCCTCCCATTCTATGGAAAGCTACCATTTAGAAATGGACCCATTATTAAGAATAGTTGTAAAAATGTACTCCCTCCGAGTTCCTATTATTGTCCCAAAAGGTTTTGGGGTGAAAATTAAGGAAGGGAAAATGAGTGGTTGAAGAAAAAAGGTGGAAGAGAGAGAAATGAGAGAGTAATTGTAGACCACACATTGATGGCCTAAAAAGAAAAGTGGGACAAAAATCAAACTCAGCTCAAAAAGAAAAGTGGGACAATAATAGGAACTCGGAGGGAGTAGATGTTTACCAAAATATCCCCTTCTCTCACCTACTCAAAGAAGACATTTTTTGGGTTTATTTTTGCCACTTTTAGAAATGGTAGGAATTGAATGAATAGGCCGGAAAAGGAAAATGGTAGCTTTCCAATGAATGGGAGGGAGTATTTTTTTACATACTCGTATATGATAAAATGCATATAATGAGTAATACTCCATACGATTAAATGTTAGTTAATTTATAATGTCTTTTGATTATAAAATAATCATTTGTTTTATGTTATTTTAATGATTACTCTTTAAAAGACATAAAATTCATCCATTTGGTCCGGACCTAAATTAACCGGTCTTGGACCGGACCGGACCCAGAATAATGCCAAGTCCATTTTTTCATACATGATCATATTATAACAAACATAGTAAAAAACAAATCCGTCGTAATAAAATAAAATTATGCATTACTACAAAATATTATTCATAAAATGCAAATATCAATAATTTTCATAAAAGCATCATAGAAAAAAATTGTACTCTATCTACTGACATTATATTTGCAAATTGCAATGATGTGAATAAATAAACAGTTACACGACAATAAAACCCGACATAAAATCGACAATAAAATCACAAGTTATCCATAAAATGGAGAATAAAAAAACTATATACAGCTAATGTTACGAGTTTTCTAGTTCCGACATTTTTTTTTTTTTTGGGGGTAACTACTCCGTATGTTAAAAGTAAACAACAATTGTAACATACATACAACAGAGTCAACAGAAACATACATGAATAATACATGAAAATAAATACATACCAATTTTATCAGGGGCGTCGAGTACTCGAGTGCGCTCCCTGGCCTCGTTATTTTCTGTATATCCAATCAACTAAACTCGGTAAACTCGGCTTTTTTATCCATCCACCTGTTTTACATTTGAAAAATTAGTACCCCGAGAAAAAAACTCGCCTTTTTTTTTTCTCAATAATTTCCAAGATATTAATCACCATTTTTTGGTTTTCGAAATTTTTGAAACGGGGCGGTTACCCGTTAGCCCGTTAGCACGGGTGGGTCTAAGGCCCGAGTTTACCGTTTTTTTTTTTTTTTTTTTTTTTTTTGGGGTTGTGGGTGGGTCGAGTTTGGTTTGGTTTGTTTTATCGTCGGTTTTGGCACATTTGGCAAATGGTGGTGGACTTTAGATTGACGTAAGTGCAGTGTTCGCAAGACCAGTGGTTTGTTGTGTCGTCGGTTGTGGTGGGTCTACTGGAACTGCCGGATTTTGATGAGGTGGCGGCTTTGGTTCGACCGCCTCGGCTCCTACTTCCAACTAGGGTTTTTGAGGTTGTGCCACCTCGGCTTGTGGCACCGTGTGAATCCACGTCGGATAATCCGTTTTCTAGGGCTCGGACTAGGTTTTCGAAGTAGTTTCTGGTCACACTGCCACCAAAATCAAAAAAATTAAAATTAAAATTAAAATTAAAATTAAAATTAAAATCAGTATGTAATCAGGGGAGATGAGATCAAAGTTATTCGTAAAAATGAAAATACTCAAAAATAAACGAATAAATGGGAAACAATCAATAAAAAAATGAAAATAAAAATGAACTCAAAAAAAATAACAATAAAAATGAACTCGAAAAAAATAAAAATAATATATGTAAATGTTGAGTTTTTTTTGTTATACTTTTTCACAGCTGGAAACACTCAATTCTCTATTACAAATTTACAATATGTTTGAATTAATATCAAGAATTCAATACTCATGGGAAATCTTTTCCCAAGGAGTTTTCACGGCACATTTTTAAAACAATTTTAGAAATAAAATAAAATAAATTTATTAATTTTATATTTTTAAAAAAATTTAAGTTAGAGATTGAGGACCATCCTTTTATTCTTTTTATTTATTCTTAATTCTTTTATTTTTTTTGTTCAAAAATTTTGCGTTTTAAACTGTATTTTTATTATATTATTTTATTGTATTATCCGTCTTCCTTTTTATTTTATTTTATTTAAAATAAATTTATTAATTCTATATTTTTTAAAAAATTTAAGTTAGAGATTGACCTCAAATTACAAAAAACATTCTCTAGAAAAACAAACTGAGTAGATTTTTAAGAGTAATTTAAAATTTACTCCCTTCAAAGTTGCGGTTTTTAAAATTTACTCCCTTATGAATTTTTTTTAATATTTTACACCCAAAAAGATGCAAAAGTTCAAAATTTACTTGCAATTCTATATTCCGACGAGTATTTCCAGCGAGTTTGAATTTTTTTGCTTTTTTTCCTATTTTTAATACTGAAATTGCCCCTGTCTTCATCTTACTCTTCTTCCCCCTTCCCTTATGGTCTCATTTCTAAAAAAATCTTCCTTATAGTGTCATTTGTAAAAAAAAAATAAAAAAAAAAAATAATATCTACACCATTGGAATCGTCCCTAAAATAGTTATTTCGAAGGTTTGCAAGTCGGTTATTGTATTCAAGGGCTTCTCGATCTTCAGGTAATATGCAAGTCACTTCGAACGTTTTTGCAAGAGTAATTTAGATTGCAAGTAAATTTGGGAAAAAAATCCCCACCATTACTTCTCGATTTGGGAATTTAGGTTTCCTGGATTTGAAATTGAAAGATTTGAGAAAGTAAAAATGAATAAGAGGTGGGGGTGGGGGAGGGGTCGTACGATAAAAGAAAGGGCAAATCGGTCAATAAAAACATAAACTCGTCGGAATATTAGATTGCAAGTAAATTTTGAACTTTTGCATCTTTTTGGGTGTAAAATATTAAAAAAAAATTCATAAGGGAGTAAATTTTAAAAACCACAACTTTGAAGGGAGTAATTTCTAATTTACTCTTTTTTTAATTGGATTTATTGTTGGAAACAGGTAAAACATGCCAAGAGAATTGTTGCAGTAATAAAATAGAAAAAATAAAAACCCGGTAGAATTAATAATGTAGAGTTTCGATACCTTGTAAGACCAGCAAGCTTTGTACGGAACTCGTTAAAGTCTTTTGATGGGCCGTCAGCGTTGAGATAAACTTGAAGCTCCTTTTCTGCACATTGATGAAGTCGCTCCAACCCGGCCTCTGCCTCCCCTGTAGTAAAGCAACAAACAACAATGAGACTCTTCTTCACTCAAGGACCGTTCAAGATTTGACAAAACTAGAAATGATATACTCCCTCCGTCCCAATGAATTGTTTGCCTTTCTATTTTAGGAATGTTTTTTACATGTAATTTGACCCTTGGCTCCACATGTCACCTCATAATTGGATCTCCACATGTAATTGACGCCAAAAGGAAAAGCAAACAATTCATTGGAACGGAGGGAGTAGTACTTAGGGTAAGATTATTGGTAGTCTTGAGGTGAGTCTTGAGGTAGTCTTGTCTCAAGATTCAGGTTAGTCTTACCAATAATGTTGCAAAATCTTGAGGAAAGTCTTAAGATTTTTGATAGTCTTGTGGAAGTCTTTAAGACTTGAGAAGATTATTGGTAGTCTTGAGGTAAGTCTTGTCTTAAGATTCGTGTGGGGTCTACCAATAAAGTACCAAAGTCTTAAGTTGAGTCTTCAATTTTGTGGGGTCATGACTTATTTTACATATTTCTCGACATATTATCCGATAAATGACTCGTATTTATATAATTTTTTTTATTTTCTATTGTTTTTAAAGTCTCACTTCTATCTTTAATTGTCCATCTATTCTTATTTTATTTTTTACCGTCTCGATCATTTTTTTTACCTTTTATTTTATTTGTGATAAATTTTTTTAATCAAAGATAAATAAATGAACAAGACAGAGGAAATCAATTGATGTGTCTTGATGTGTTGTTACCTTGTAAATACTCGAAAAACCGTCTCTTGGCAGCTTCATGTTCGGGCAAATAATAGCCGTATGCATATGTCCATTTAAGGACACGCCTACATTCAACAATCTGCACGAAAAATTGATTGTGTAAGAGTACTATTCGATACAGTACGATATTTCAAATTATGATTTGTGTTAGGATCATTTCTCGATTTATGCGTGTCATCCTTGCGCACGTGCTAATCTTCTCTGTATCTATCGTGATAGTTTTCAGAAAATTATCCTTTATTTTAATGAAGGAATGTCTTTCAAAGCATCAATATTAATTATAAACAAAAATTGATCGATGTGTCAACGCCACAATTTTTTGGAGATTAAAATATTGATTTGTAATTAACCAACTACGAGTATATTACACTAGAAACAATTAAATACCCACTACTAATAAAAATGATAACATTTCATCAAAATAAAAATCTATAATCACCAGACCAAGATACCGTTTACTGAGTAATTTATCAAATTTATTAACATTTGTAAAAAAAAAAAAAAAAAAAAAAAATCATTGGATTCTGGTAATTTTTTTAGCAAGCCAGATAATTATCCCCAATTATTTATAATTTCTACTGTAACAAACTTTTTTTTACTTCAAACCATAACAATTTTGTATGGGTAAAATACTAGTTACGGTTTAACACATTTACCTGCAACCATGCTTCAATTATAAACTTGAGCTGTGACTCCGGTTGGCATTGAACGTCACTCAACTTTTCTAGCTGCAACATGCAGATGATTAGGAATAGTCTGTAATGTCATTTTCCCGAGCCACAATTTTACATAAATCATCGAAAACAGCATTCCACGAGGAAAACATAAATCAACTCGATAACAGAACTTACATGCACGTTTTGCATCTGCTGAAGATCTGCAAGTGCCTTTTGCCTAGACTGAACAATAGAAGAACCCAAAAGGCGAATCAGAGAGACGGTAAGAAAAGTAATTCTCGTAACTGTAAGTCGTGAAAAGGTAAAAAAAAAAAAACATGGATAGAGTGAAGAAAAAGGACGGAATCGTGCATCTAAACTGTACTCGGTACTCCTCCTCCATCCCAAACATCCCAAAGTGATGTTCCCGTTAACTTTTTCACAAGTCATCGAGACGGTACCTTGACTGTGTTTTAATTTATCATCGTGAATTCGTGATACATTACTGTATTATTTTTGGTTGAAATTACAGTATAATATTTTACAAAGATCTATTGATAACAAATGTAATTATGTGAACAATTGTATTAGTATAAAAAAAACAGGCAAATGTAATTATGAACAATTGTAATTATGTGAACAATTGTACAAATGTAATTATGGATAGAGTGATGAAATAGGACGGATTCAGGCATCTAAACTGTACTCCTCCATCCCAAAGTGATGTTCCCATTTACTTTTTCAGTCTTCGACACGGTACTTTGACTGTGTTTTTTTGTTGAAAGTACTCCCTCCGTTCCAACCATTTGTATACGTTTGCTTTATGCACGTACGTCGATACTCGTTTTATTTTGTCTATATCTTTAGTTACGTGTTATTAAAAATTATAAAAATTTGATATTCATAATGTATTTTATTAGACGATCCCACATGACTATCTTTTATTTTATATATTAGAAGTTATATTGAAGATTCTCATCACTTATAAATAGTGTTAAAAAAGCAAATGTATACAATTCGTTGGAACGGAGGGAGTATAATTTTATAAAAAATCTTTTGATAACAAATGTAATTATGTGAAAATATACTTAAATTTTATATTCTCTCCATCTTTGTTTCCCATTCATCTAAATTCTAAATAAAGCGTGAAAGAAGTTTAGGCGTTTAGCAAGTACATACCGACTGGTTGGTCGCCCATCGTTCATAATAATGAGTGTATCTCTCCAAGGAATTCTTGGCCATCTCCCTACGTTTCTCGGATTCATCATACTGCAATCAGAATTCATAAACATTTGATCAATAAAAATAAAAAAAACTCGTCTCGAACGTAGGTATAAAAAGCGGCCAATTTTTTTTTAAAGTAAAAAATAAAAATAAATAAATAAATTTAAAGACACCAGGCACCATACCACTCCCTCTTGCTTGGCCGTTTCATAACGGTTACAAGCATAGAAACCGCCTGTCCTCTCCCCGTGGTCTGTCCAAGCACCAAGGCAAAGCCTGCATGTATATAGATAGTCAAATCGAATATTATTAATGATTGTAAGCATAAGCAAGAGAACTGCATCGCGTGTCTGACACCGACACGACACTTCAATTTTTCAATTTTGACCATAAATTCGAAAATTTTGCCCAAAATATGCGTGTCCGACACTCGGACACACTAAGTAACATAGGTTGACAGACTTGACACTCGACTGTAAACTGTAGTAGATTAAAAAAAGGAAAAAAAAACTGATGCAAGAGTAAAAACTAAACATTCCTTTTAAGAAAACACGTCATGTTAAGGTTAAACTTCATTGTTGCAATTATGCAATATTACCGTCTTTAACATGGAGTATGTACATGATATTGTTAAAAAAAAGGAGTAAATAAATATACGGGTCATTCGAGATCCGCTCCATTAAAAACACTAAATTGTAAGCATAAGCAAGAGAACTGTGGTCGCGTGTCCGACACCGACATGACACTTTGATACTTCAATTTTGACCATAAAATCGAAAATTTTGCCCAAAATATCCGTGTCGGACACACTAACATAGGTTGACAGACTTGACGCTCTTTGACTGTAAAGTGTCATTTGAGTAACTTTTATGCGTGATGCATTTTACAATATTATACTCCGTAACAGACTAACAAGGCAAAAGAGAACTAGAGAAGTACAATTACAGGAAGAAGTGAAGAACGGTATTTTAAAAAGAAGCTAGAATGAATGAACTTACCAACAAAACTCGAATTTACACGGAGGCGTACATGTGATATGCATACAGCCTTGGTTTTTTTCAATCGGCCGCTTGCACTTTGGGCATGGCTTTGAATTAGCCAGTATCCTACAAAGAGACATCACTTTCAGCAAATCACAACAGTTTCCTTTCGCCACAAAACCAGTGAGCCAACAATACGGATAAAATTGACGGTATCTAGAGTTCAGATGATTACAAAAAAACGAACCATGATTGGAAAAATTGAGAGAGCTACTATCCGCGATGATAGATAGGCCCTGAGGATTTAATCCAACTGATTAACTTGAGCACTGATGACTGATGAGTAACAAGTCAAGACTCAAGACCGATTTTCAAAGTAGGTGACGAATATGAAGTAAAACAACTCAAAGCATGGTTACCGGATACATGATTCGCTCAATTCGAATTCGTGATTCGTACGAGTAATAATTGTAACCAAACATCATAATTCACTCTAATACGGATTAGAAATTTGATCCAATCTATTCGCGATATGTAGGGTGATAGACCGAATTCGGTAACCCTGACTCAAAGTAAAGTACTCTTATCATATATATTTCCTATTGTTTTCAGCCAAGCTATATCATCGCTTCAGCTACCCCAAAGACAATTCCATAGACAATACAGTGAGACGTAATGACATTGAGGAATTTTGAGTTAACATACCAGTTCATATTTTCGGACTCTGCACTATTCTTCATTATCCACTTGGCCACAGTGCCACAGTCAACAGGTCGATGAGCTTCTTCAGTACACTGTGAAATATTTTTTTTTAGCGAAAACCCAAGAAGAAACTAAAGAAACTGCAAACCCCAACCCCATCATCCAAAACATCAGGAATAACAGGATAACAAAACAATTGAGATGGATTCAAGCTTAGTCAGGCCAGGTTACAAAAATTAGGAGAAGAGGCAAAGGTCGATGAAGATAAAAGTGTGGCAGCGAAAATTGATGGTCGCTTGGGTTCATATACAGAATACGGCTTCGAGAACGTAATTTAAAATATAAATAAATCATTCAAAGTTAAGCAGAGCAAAGTAAATACTCCTATACGATACTACCCACCATTTAATTTTTTTGATGGAAGCGGTCGACTTTTGCGGTGAAATTTATTCAGCCGCGACCAATAAATTCTCCAATTATATGTAAACAGAGAAGGTAAAATCTGTTTATCTTGATTTATCATAATACAATTAGAAAATTTGGGTGGAAAACAGGCTCTCCTACCACGACTGTAGAAGAAATAATTAAGAAAAAAACAAAGAAGACAATCCACCATGTAAGCAGTAAGCAATCGAATTATATCAAATTCTTTCACCATCTTCCTTGAGTAAATGAAGAAAGAGAAGTGTGGCTTACATTCCAACAAAAGCTATGTGAGCACCGGCAAGATACATCATAGTTACCACTGCCAACAACGAAATCGACTGCATAGTCACAACCTGGAAACGGACACCATTTGGCCTACACAAATTACAGTAACATTGAGATGAAAATATATCAATATTACAAAAATGGTATGGCACTCTTGAGATAAATCCAGGAGAGGACTCATAATTATGAAGTCATATGGCCCGACAGTTAAGACGCAAAGACTTTCAATATCAGACAGAAATCTGGTAAAAACTATCAAACCTACAAGGTGAATTACTCGACTAAAGACAGGATAATCACTGTTAGTTGTTCAAATATGAACTACAAATGTAGCGAAGATGGGGTATAATTAGTAGTAATTGAGTATCTCCTTGAGAACAACCGAATATCTCATAGCCACAACTTTTGACCAAGAAAATGAAAGCAGTCGTGTTTGAAATTGACAAAACAAGTCGTTCTAAGTTAATTTGGAGGGTTCTGAAAGCACGATGGTCATTTTTTGCCATAGTGGCGCTTGTAGAGCAACTTTGGTGAATAATCTCACCATCTTCGAAAAAAACCAGAATCTGCCAAATTTGAAGCTTATTATCCACGATTTTTGAGCTCACGGAGCTCCAGAATAAAGTTTCCCGAAAATCGCACATCAATAGCCTCATACCATATATAGAAAGGTCGGGGAAAGACAAAAGGTAAAACAGAGACTCGAATGGAGCTAGAGCACTTTCTCAAGTAGTGTTTGAAATTGACGAAACAAGTTGTATACTTCGTTCTAAGTTAATTCGGAGGATTCTAAAAGCACAATGGTCATTTTTTGCCATAGTGGCGCTTGTGAAGCAACTTTGGTGAATAATCTCACCGGCTTTGAAAAAAACCAGAATCTGCCAAATTTGTAGCTTATTATCCACGATTTTTGAGCTCACGGAGCCCCAGAATAAAGGCTCCCGAAAATCGCACATTAATAGCCTCATACCATACAGAAAGGTCAAAGAAATACAAAACAGTAAAACAGAGACTCGAATGGAGCTTAGTAACAGTTTTGGACCTATGTCGGAATTCTAAGCATCTTTTCACAAAATATAAGCCGCTGAAAATTTATCAAGACGTACCTTCCTATTATCTTCGATATAAGATCGAAGTAAGTAACGGCCATACTTCTCAATGTCCTCTTTAGAAGCCACCTTATTTATCATGTCCTGACCCACAGCAGCACTACATGATGGATCAGGGCATCGCAACATAAGACATCCGGGACCATCATTAATGGCCGTACCAATATAACCTAAGAATAGAAAGGAAACAATGTAGTTCAAGCAGATGAGATGTGGCTAAGCGTATTGGAACACAACTAAATTCAAAACGAGAAAACATGACAATGTGACAAAATAGCATAAAAATGATGGCTAAAACCAACCTTTATCAAATTCAAAAGGTTAACTTTATCAAGAAACGTGCGTCTAGGCTCACTTTTCCAACTGAACAAAAACATTTGGACTATCAATTCTATCTTAATTATTAAATCCACAAAGAACCATAGTTTATTTTATCACGTCCCAGACAAATGATTGATGTTCCTAATGCCTTAACAAACTGAATTCTAAAGAAGTGTTACACCAATGCTACTGGGATTCCCTGACGTACATGTGAATCGCTAATCTAAGAGTGAATTCTATCATGCCGTTCACTGAAAATACATATGATGCATCGTTTACAAGAGCAGATCGCGAGTTGTTAGTGGTGTATTCATAACGACTCTGATAACCATACGTTACACTAGTATAGTAAATGAATAGAGTCGACACAGAAAATATGTTCGGATGAATGGAAATGCAGTTCGAATGACAATAAAACCAACCTGCCCAACAAGAATTGCAAAACGGGTGACCACATGCGGTAGAGCTCATCATACTACTTGGATAATCTTCAAAGCAGATTCCACAAGTCATCTATTCCATTAAAGGAAATAGCAATAAGCAACTTTCACGAAAAAAAAGCTCCATATTATAATATGATGAAAAAGTTGATTAAATTTTATAATGTTCTTACTTCTCTTGTATTAGAGAATCCAACAACAGGTCTTTCCAACAGACCAACTATCCTGCGAACTTTATCTTCGTCAGCAAACCATTCATCATGTACTTTACTAACACTCCTGCAAGAAGAACAAGCATTATAGCACAAAAAAAAATTGCAGCATTATAAAGATTCACTCAAAGCCTCGTTTCAAAAGAAGCAAGGCACACCGGACATGAAGGCTATCCCACCAAGACCTTAAACTTGCGAAAATCTCAAATAAATTTTGAAATGGGTCAAAATATCTGGACTTCAAGGGTTGAGCTGGGCGTTTCAAGAAAATCCCTAAATCCCTGTATCCATTGATCCTGGTGTCTTTTTTTATCCATACACGTACAAGAGTCCAAGAAGCACGAGTCTCAGACACGCAAGAATAGCACTTAGATGTAAAAAAGAGGCTTAGTAGGCAGCATGCATAAAGAGGGTTCCACTACTTTGTATAATGTACTCTTCTCTAAACCAATAGCTTAAGATTACGTATCAGAACTTACCAATTATAATGTCGGAGTAGGATGCTAGCTTCACACTGCGAAATAGAAAGCACGGTTGATACCTTCATAATATCATCTTCTTGACATTGGCGAATATCAGCTTCACTTAATATGGTATAGTTTTGCTACACAAGTCATCAAGAAAAATACGTCATCAATGTAATGTACTTCAAACACTCAACTCGAACATGCAATATTTCACTTTTATCTTTGATCATTAGTATTACGTCGGATCCTGTCCTAAGCAATAAGGTGCTTAGACACATAAACATTCTCGTTCAGCAAAATATAAAAAAGTTTCCAAAATTACCCTAAGTGTAACTTAGACGGATATATGATTACCATAAGCTACGTTATTTAGACTCTCCAACATAGATGTCGTATACATGTCGGAGTGTAGGGTGCAACTATTTTGAGAAGTTCCCAATTTTTGGTCTGAAGTAAAGTGTCAAAGTGTCATGTCGTGTTGGACAACGTACGTATTAGACACACGATGACACGAGTATACGACAACGCAACTAAGTGAAGTGTTGAAAGACACAAACAATCCCGATTAAGAATGCCACATTTCCAACAATCCTCGTAATAATACCGATGCTTCTATTATTAAACAACAAGCATTTCTGTGAGAGATCATATTTGCAACAATCTTAAATCGACAAATTAAGCAAGGTGGCATATATTGGGACCTCAATAAACCAAGTGGAGATGTTTTGTCCCAATTTAGTGCCCCTATCTCCCGTCGCACTCACTCACGTTTCCGCACAAAAAAAATATACACATACATGATACATGGTATATATAGTTATTCCCTTATGTTGACATGAGATAGGACACCAAATGCGACAGATTCCCTTCGAAGTAACACACTCGATATTCTCACTCAATAATGTAAAAGCACCTTAACTAAAAGGTATAAATCCGGTAAAAACACCAGCAAATTTCTCAATAAACTCATATACCATGAATATTTCAGTCTTCGACATGAAAAAACATGCTCAAATGTATATAAATGATGGGAATAGAGGAGGAACGATATCGAAAATTAAAATAACATCAATCATAATTGAATCACAAAAGTATCGAATAATCCATACTCATCCAATAATAACATCAAGAGATAGGACACCAAAATGCGATAGATTCCCTTCGATGTACCGCACTCTCGATATCCTCACTCAAAAATGCAAAAGCACCTTAACTAAAAGGTACAAATCCGGTAAAAACACCAACAAATTTCTCAATGAACTCCTATAGCATAAATATGTCAATCTTTGACATGAAAAAACATATTCGCACCATTTCAATCATCTTCATACATTTGTTGGATATCCGAGAGTTATATTCTACTCAAATGTATACCGAAATAATTGGAATGAAGGGAGTACGATATGGACATTTACAATAATAACATCAATCTTAATTCAAACACAAAACTATCGAATAATCCATACTCAATCACCGCAAACCGAAATCAGCGAAACAACACAACACATCAAGCACGAATTCTACAAATTAAACAATAGACAAATACGGGATACTTCTCTAAATTAGCTGAATCAACCATAAAATTCAGGCAAAATCCTACATATCATATCAAAATCAGAGCAATCATTACACATACAGAGAAATTCAATAAACTACCTGAATCACACTACAGAAGATTCAATAAACAAAACTTAAAAGAAACACGAGTTCTGCACATTAAACAGTCAACGAATGCGAAATACTTCTCTAAAATTAGCTGAATCAACCAAAAAATTCAGGCAAAAACCTACATATCGTATCAAAATTGGAACAATCATTACACACATTCTCAGCAATTCTATACACTAGCTAAATCACGCTACATAAAATTCAATTAACAGAACTGAAAAGAAACACAAATTCTACAAATTAAACAATCAACAAATACGTACGAAATACTTCTCTAAATTAGCGGAATCAAACAAAAAATCAGGTAAAACCCTATAAACTAGCTGAATCACGCTACACGAAAATCAATAAACAAAACTGAAAAGAAACACGAATTCTACAAATTAAACAATCAACAAATTCGAAATACTTCTCTAAATTAGCTGAATCAAACAGAAAATTGGACTAAAAACCTACGTATCATATCAAAATCACGACAATCATTACACATACCGAGCAATTCTATAATCAACTGAAGAAAAACACGAATTCTACAAACTTAACAATCAACAAATTCGAAATACTTCTCTAAATTAGCTGAATCAAGCAGAAATTTTGGTTAAAAACCTACATATCATATCAAAATCAGAACAATCATTAAACCTACAGAGCAATTCTATAACCAAAACTGAAGAAAAACACGAATTCTACAAACTTAACAATCAATAAATTCGAAATACTCCTCGAAATTAGCTGAATCAAGCAGAAAACTCGGCCAAAAACCTACGTATCCTATCAAAATCAGAACAATCATTAAACCTACAGAGCAATTCTATAACCAAAACTGAAGAAAAACACGAATTCTACAACTTAACAATCAATAAATTCGAAATACTCCTCGAAATTAGCTGAATCACACAAAAAATTCGGCGAAAAACCTACGTATCCTATCAAAATCAGAACAATCATTAAACCTACAGAGCAATTCTATAACCAAAACTGAAGAAAAACACGAATTCTACAAACTTAACAATCAATAAATTCGAAATACTCCTCGAAATTAGCTGAATCACACAAAAAATTCGGTGAAAAACCTACGTATCATATTAAATTCAGAACAATCATTAAACCTAAAGAGCAATTCTATAACCAAAACTGAAGAAAAACACGAATTCGACAAATTAAACAATGAACAAATACGAAATACTTCTCTAAATTAGCTGAATCAAGCAGAAAATTCGGCTAAAAACCTAAGTATCATATGAAATTCAGAACAATCGTTACACCTACCGAGCAATTCAATAAACTAGCTAAATCACGCTACACGAAATTCAACACACAAAACCGTAAACAAACACAAATTCTAGAAATTAGCTGAATCAAGCTAAAAAAATCGGCGAAAAACCTACGTATCATATCAAATTCAGAACAATCATAACACATACGGAGTACAGAAAAATTCAATAAACAAAACTAAAAACAATCAATTAATCAACCTGACTGCGATGAGAGGTAAAATCATCAAAATCATCATCCGAATCATTATCAATAAATTCATAATCACCATCACCAGCAGCAGCATCATCAGAATCAATCGCAGTATCACCGCTATAGAAATCTTCTAACGATTCAACATCATTCGCATCATGCATTTCATGCATATCATCTTCTGAATCCATTACTTTAACTTCCTCTTCTTCACCTCAACTTGACGAAATCGATCAACGATCGATTTCCTGGATAAATAATCTAGGATAATAAATTACTCCGTGATAATCTGTACAGAGATACAGAGATTAGATAGAATGAATTGGAATTGGAATTGGAATTGTTACGAACCCTAGAAATTGGGGAAGAACACGATAAAATTAATAAAGAAATTGGGGGAAAAGGGGGAAAGGGGGAAGAGGTGGGATATTATGAGTGTGATTAAGAGGAGAGAGAGAGAAACGGGGGAAAGGCAGGTTGGTTGGGTAGTTGCTTTGGGTAAAGGAAAGGGAGACAAAATAAAAAGAAAGACAACATTTTGGAACAGACGATCTCTCAATAACTTATTGAGAGACTACTCTTTAGTACCACTTTATGTTCTATTCGTACCCTTAAATGATAACTTTGTTTTGTACCTATTTTTATAACAAGTTTACCCTCTTTATATTTGTATACTCTTTTAGGTTAATCGTACTTACTTCTATTAAGTTTGGTACCACTGTTACTTCCATTTGTACTTAGTCTCTCAGTAAAGTTATGAGGGACCGTCTCTCAGGAGACCTACCCAATAAAAATAAGGGATCGTTTAGTTACTCATCCAATTATCGGGAAGTGCAAGTTCCCAGGAAGTGCATTTTCAGGGAGTTGTTTGGTTGCCCACCTCCCGGGAATTGTAACTTCCTCCGCAATGGGGAAGCTACTCACCAAGCCCCATTGGTGTGTAGAACTTCCCGCATGAAATGAAGTCATTTCCCACATAGCAACCAAACAATATTTTTTAATTCACATGAAATACAAATTCATGTGAATTTAAAGATTCCGATAACTTCATCTTCTCATGGTGAACCAAACGAGCCCTAAAAAAAATAAAAAAAAATTGAAATTGTTTTCACTCCAATTTGTGAGTTTGTGTTAATATAATTGTAAAATTCTTGTTTAAGACGGAAATATTCGTTTTAAGTAAATTTGTAAATTTTTTGCGAGACAAATTTGTGATGATTTTACTGTGAGACTTGTTGTATATAGGTAATTAATTTATGATTTACTATAGTACGGAGTAGGTAATATACTCGTTTCGATTCTTTGGAATTGCAACACTTTTTAAGATTCTGATTCTTTGGAAGTGCAAGATTTTTTAAGATCTGTGAGAAGTTTTTTAATCAAATGTTGCAATTCTAAATAATCGGAGAGAGTAATTCTTACTGTATGTGATATGGGTCGCAGTAAAATTACCGTGAGACTATAACGTAGAACGTTCTGTATGATTGAGTTTATGCGTTTCAAATTAAATGGAAGTTCTAAGAACACAAGTTACAAGTTTCTGTATTCGTTGGCAAAATAAAAAGTTTCTATATTTTAAATGTTTAATTGTGTGACGAGTATGACTAATACCTATTTTAATTTCTTTAAGAGAGACGTATAGGCAACTACATTGGTAATATGATTAAAAATAACATCACAAATACAAACTTTTATAAGTTTACCAATGATAGTTTCGAGAAGAAACATATGACTCCCTCCGTTCTACAATGATTTACTCACTTTTATTCATATGTGAAGGATTAAAATAATAAGTGGGTCACAGTGAGTTGGAGAGAGTAACAATTAACTTTGAGGGCTCGCTTGGGATGAAGATAATTATTCCGGGAGTAATAGAGCAAAAATGAACTAAAAATGGATGAGTTTGTTACTTGATTGTGATATTTTATGGTGATTACCTCCATTGAGGTAATGCATTACTTGGGGGAGAGGGGAGTAATAATTCTCCAAATAAGTTAGATTTCCTTAATTTTCTCAATTGCCACTTAGCATCGTCATTTTACTTTTCGTCATTTTCTAGTTCATTTTTGTTCTATTACCTCTGAAATAATTGTCTCCATCCCAAGCGAGCCCTGAAAGTATGTAGTGACGACGACTATGGACATAAGAAACCACATAGTAGTTGAATGAATTGATTGATATCAACCCATAAATGTATGAACTTCAAAGTTTAGCAATAAGTATGTCACTACTCACTCCTCAGTAGGCGGTACTCACCAATAAATCTCTTGTTACACTGTCTCACATGCGTTTAGTGTAAAACATACTTTGTAATTCACTAAAACCCAAAATGGTAATCACCATTACGTGAGAAGTCTCACAATAAACTTGTTGTGAGACCGTATCATTGACAGTTGGATCTAAGAAACAATTCCAACTCAATATTACAAAACCCACGTTTTATTCTATTCAAACGGGACTTATCTGACCAACTCCTAAAAACGTACAATACTACAGTACAATATATATCTGTCTTAAGAGAAATTTACCACATAACTTTATTACTACTCATTAGTATCACCATATTCACCAAGACATGCACTAGCATTAGCATGAGTGATGATAATTATTCAATGGTTGAGCTTGAGTATATGATTGACCATCATCACACACTAATCACGCTTCATAGTTGTTTTCAATAGTCCAAATTGGGCTAATAATAATGTAAAGGCCAAATATACTTAACAAAATGGTTGGGTTTCATCTGTATCTTTTGCGATTGTGTAAAGCCCAATGACCAAAGGGTTGCATTAGGAACAATGCATCATTATTGTCCCACTCCCAAGGCCTCCTACAAAAAAAAAAAAA
This sequence comes from Agrostemma githago, assembly GCA_958450325.1. Lineage (NCBI taxonomy): Eukaryota > Viridiplantae > Streptophyta > Magnoliopsida > Caryophyllales > Caryophyllaceae > Agrostemma > Agrostemma githago. Next base: position 82,234,012 of record OY288240.1, read on the forward strand.
AAAAGTGACTTAAAAATATCAGTCACCTGGTCTCGCTTAAGACGGTTGTAGAATTGGTAGGTGCGAAACAAATTAAAAAACGCATGGTGAAAGAAAATTAGCGTTTGAGAACGATGGACTGGTTTGGATTTGTTTCATATATATGACCATCTCAGAAGCTCTCCATTCAGACTAGGGGTGTTCAAAAAGTGACCCGGACCGGTAAATCGGACCGACATGAGTTTCTTTGTTAACTGGTCCGGTCCGCAGGTTTCGATTTTTTGGGTTGCCAATCCGCAGGTCTATCCGGTCCAATCCGATCCGGTTATGGACTGGTGAACACCCATGGTTCAGACCCAAGGTAACCGACACAATTTCAAGTCAAATGTAATTAAGCTGAGGTAATGATATACAAAATGTAGAAAACGAGTCCAAAATTGAGACATATTCACAAATTCACATTCTTCCATAGTCATATCATAATGTTCAAACATTTCAAGTAGCGAGAGCCCACATTATTCATATAATTTGGTAAAATTTTAATCACATTCTTCGACGGCTATCGTATACCATAACATTCCAAGTAACAAGTGCCCAAATACTCCAATAAAACCACTTTATTCATATAATTTGGTAAAAAATTCATCACATATTCACATTCTACCACAACCATCGCATACCATAACATTCCAAGTAACAACAACTCAAATACTCAGTAAGAACCACTTTATTCACAACATATAATTTGGTAAAAATTACATCACATATTCACATTCTTCCACAATCATCGTATACCATAACGTCCCAAGTAAAACAGAACCCAAATAATCAAACAGAACCACTTTATTCGAATAATACGGTAATTCATCACATATTCACATCATTCAATAACCATCACAAACCATAACATTCCAAGTAATGATAAGAACCCAAATTTCTTCTAATAATTTGGTAAATTTTTCATCACATATTCACATTTTTTCCACAACCATCGTATTTTTACCATACTATTCCAAGTAACAAAACCCAGAACCATTGTATTCATATACTAATCTACGGAGTAGTAAAATATCCATCACATATTCTTCTAAACCATCATACTCTGTAACCATAACATTCCAAGTAACGAGACTGCAAATACTCTCGGAGTTAAATTTCCATCATATATATATATATATATATTCACTTTCTTCCACAAACATCGTATACTGTAACATTCCAATTCAAGCAACACAGCAACACTGCACCAAAATACTCAAATAGAACCACTTTATTCTTATAATACGGTAAAATCTCATCACATATTCACATTCTTCCACACCCATATGTCCATCTTATACCATAACGTTCCAACTTCAAAGTATCGACAAGAACCTAAAACCTCAAAGAGAAGCATTATATTCAAATAATCTGGTAAGATTTTCATCACATATTCACATTCTTTCACAACCATCGTACGCCATAACATTCCAAGTAACAATATCACAAATACTCAAAATCTCAAATAGAACAACTTTATTTGAATAACCTGACAAAATTTTCATCACGTATTCACATTCTTCCACAGTCATCAACTTTTATTCAAATAACCTGGCAAAATTTTCATCACATATTCACATTCTTCATTCCACAAATCCACAAGTCATCATATACCATAACATTCCAAGTAACGACCAGAACCCAAGTACTCAAACAGAACAACTTTATTCAAATAACCTGGTAAAATTTTCACCATGTATTCACATTCTTCGTTCCACTATACCATAACATTCCAAGTAACGACGAGAACCCATGTACTCAAATAGAATCACTTTATTCATATAATCTGGAATTCGATCATATATATTCACATTCTTCCACAACCATTATCCATCATATACCATAACAATCCAAGCTACGACAAGAAATCAAATACTTAAATAGAAGGACTTTATTGAAATACCAGATGATTACAATCAAATACCAGAAATCATACAAACAAGACATTATATTCTTGATTTGCTCTATGGTTTTGTTGATAGATGTGCATATAATGCAACATTTACTTAGTAGTAATAATCAAATACAAACTGGCATGTGTATGTGTATGAGCTTCATATAGTGCATGCAACATTAGATGATGAATCCTGCATCAATATACTCAAGCCGAGTGAATGGGTTGGTTTGTGGCTTGTTATCAGGATCTAAGAAAGAAAAAAAAAGGGTAAACAAGAAAAACATCAAAGTTACATAACTGGGATAATCTAGGTTATTCTGACACTTCACTTGGGTGTCGTGTCGCACACGTGTCAGATCAAAATTATTGAAATTTTGTCTAAAATAGTCGTGTCCGACACTCTGACACCATGTCAGACACGACACCTTGTAGAAGAGTCTGAGTAACATAGGGGATAATAATGCCATGCACTTGGGTCATGCAAACGGGAGCGAGTAGTGAACTAAAGGTTGACGGTTTGAGGGAGGGCAAATTCTTGTTTGTGACAGGAATATCTGTCACAAACTTGTGACGGGTCAATTAATATTCATTTGGGTAGATAAAAGACAAACCCATGTGCTACTTCCTAGTTTGTCTTTTTTAATCAAGTGGTATTATTTGACCTATCGACGATTTGACCTATCGACGATTTGTGACAGATATGATATATCTGTCACAAGGAAGACTTACTCTTGACGGAGTAGTGGGTGGTGACAAGTGAGTGTTACTCCTTGCTAGTTTATGTAGCTCCCCTCTACATGCACAACATCATAAATTCATAATGGACGCAAACTAATCCTAAATTTTAACCTCTATCCTTTTGTCTCGATTATTTATTATAAATAAAGAATTTTTGAACGGATATATGTTGTGCTACGTGTGTTATAGCGTTGCCAAATTCACACTTTTACCTCAAAATTTTATACTTCCTCCAAGTTTCTGTGATCTTCTCAATATACATTCATTTGAGTGAGAATAAAAAAATGAAGTGGGAAGATCATAGAAACTTGGAGGAAGTATTAGAGATTGTCTCAATTATTTATTTACTTTTAACTAAAATATTTATCAGATAATAATATAATGACGATAATAAAAAAAATATGCAAATGACTGAGAAAACAGATATATTACTACTACTTCATTATGGAACTTGTAAAGTGCATACGAAATAAAACGGGATTTAGCCGCTAGATTTTGAATTAGTACTATGAGTAATATTTTTTCATAATATACAAAATTATACTACTCGCTTCGTCCAAAAACGATTTATCAAAAATATATTACATAGTAATTGTATACTACTATAGAAAATATCTTTAATAAAAGTATATTTTCAACATTTTTTTTGGTTTGTTTGTTTTAAAAACAACGTTTAGAAAGAAGTCGTGTCAATCAACCAAACGAGCAGAAGAGAAGTAAATCGGAGAGGGAGGGAGGGAGGGAGGAAGGGAAGAGTTAGTTACCACCTTCTTCCACCGGAACCACCCTCCCTTTGGCAGTTGTAATAGACGGCAGCGACTGGCAACCCGAGATTGTAAAGCTCGGCGAAGTCTCGAGTGATAAAATTCTGGCGCCAACCCGGAGCAAATACGGTTTGCCTGCCCAATTGCTTAAACAACACAAATATGAAGCGATGTATCCCTACTGCTGGCCGTGGGCTCTCATAGCATACCACCTCTTGCCCTATAATAATACATGCAAGTTAAAAGGATCGTAAGCAAAGATATCACAAGCATCGTCAATATCCAGGAACAAATAATCCCGGTTTTTCAGTCCAGTTACGCTTTATCCAGTTTAGTTGAGTTCATTTTCACATCAACAGAATTCCCACATGATGATAAATGATACTCCCTCCATCCCAAAGAGATGTTCCTATTTCATATGGGCACATCTCTTAAGGGATATAGTTGTTTATTCCAAGTGGGTCCAAGTGTAAACAAAAGAAATAATTAAAAAATATAGTTGGACCAAATATGATGGCACAATTGTAAATAATGAAAAGGGAAAGGGATAATATTGTAAAAGTTGATAGCCAAATAAGGAAATAATCAAAATGGGGACATGATAGTGGGAAATCCATTTTAGGAAAGTGGGAACATTATAGTGGGATGGAGGGAGTACTCCCTCCATTCTCTTGAGTTAGCTCCATTGGAGTTTGGCACGGAACTTAGAAAATGTGAAAAAGTAAGAGAGAGAAAAGTGATGATATGATGCATGTGATAGAGAGAGAAATAGAGATAAAAATATTTCTTTAAAAAGAAATGGGGCTAACCCAAAAAAAATATCCAAAAAAGAATATGGGACTAACTCAAGATAATGGAGGGAGTAATATGTTTGGCAAGTTAAAGTAAGGATGGTAAGCAAGATATCGCAAGCATGATCAATATGCAGGAACGAATAATCCCGATTCTTTAGTCCAGTTATGCCTCATCCAGTTCAGTTGAGTTCATCTCCACATAAACGGAATTCACACATGATAAATGATACTATCTCCATTCTACTTCAATTTACCCATTTCTTTTTGCACATTTGTCGAGGTGCATTTTAAATCGTTGATATCTTTCACTAAGAATTTGTAAAAATTATAATTTTTTTATATTCTTGTTCTACTCGTCAGGACAAATAAAACAAAATCCCACGTGATAATATTCTGTCTTATAGATCGTGTATAATTTTGATGATTCTTTTGGTTTAGGAATAGTGTCCAAAATCCAAATGGGTAAATTGGAGTTGAAGGGAGGGAGTAATATGTTTGGCAAGTTAAATTAAGGATTGTAAAGAAAGATATCAAAAGCATGATCAATATTCAGGAACAAATAATCCCCGTTCTTCAGTCCAGTTACGCTTTATCTAGTTTAGTTGAGTTCATTTTCACATCAACATAATTCACTCATGATATGATACGTTGCCAACTTAATTAAGGATTGTAAGCAAGATATCACAAGCATGATCAATACTTTGGAACGAATAATCCTTGTTTTTTCTAATTTATTTTCAGCTCGTTTTTTCTAGTTCATTTTCAGCTCGTTTAGTTTCAAACTCATCTAGCTTTGTTTTGTTTACTTCAGCTGAGTTACGCTTCATCTAGTTTAGTTTAGTTTTCTTAAGAACACTAAGCAAGATATCACAAGCATGATCAATATTCAGGAACGAGAATAATTCATGCTCTTTCTAGCTTATTTTCAACTTGGTTCATTTCAACCTTATTTAATTTTGTTCAGTTCAGCTCAGTTATACTTCATCCAGTTCGGTTCGGTTTTCATAAGTAGATTTCAACAGAATTCACACACGATAGACAACTTAATCAAGGATTGTAAGCAAAATATCACATGATTAATATTCAGGAACGAATAATCTTTGTTCTTTCTAACTAATTCTCAACTCTGTTCATTTTGACCTCATCTAATTTTATTTTGTTCACTCCAACTCAGATGAAGGAGTTGCCCTTCATCATCCAATTCAGTTCAGTTTTCTTGAGAGCGAACACTTCAACAAAATTCACAGATTATTCACACATGATATAATATGTTACCAACTTAATTAAGGATTCTAAGCAAGATATCACAAGCATGATAAATATTCAGGAACGAATAGTTCATATTCTTTTTAGCTAATTTTCAACTCGGTTCATTTCAACCCCATCTAGTTTTGTTCAGTTCAGTTCAGCTCAGTTATGCCTCATCCAGTTCAATTCTATTTTCTTAAGAGCACTCCAACAGAATCCACACATGATATAATATGTTACCAACTTAATTAAGGAAACAAATAATTGTCCCTATTCTTTCTAACTTATTTCCAACTTGGTTCATTTCAACCCCATTTACTTTTGTTTGTTTACTTCAGTTAATCCTCATCCATTTCAATTCAGTTTTCTTAAGAGCACTTCAACGGAATTCACATGATACAATATGTTTCCAACTTAATCAAGGATGGTATGTAAGCAAGATATATACAAGCATGATCAATATTCAGGAACGAGAATAATCCATGTTCGTTCAAACTTATTTTCAACTTGGTTCATTTAAATCCCATCTAGTTTTGTTCAGTTTAACGTTTCATCCAATTCAGTTCAATATTCTTAACGAGGTCTAAGTTTCTTGAGATATCGTCTTACACTAGGACAAGATATCACATGCTATGCATAATCAAAATTCATGAACAAATAAGCACGATTTTTTCAAATTTATTTTCAATTCGGTTAATTTCAATCCCATCTAGCTTTGTTCAATTTAGCTCAATTATGCATCATCCAGTTCGGTTCAGTTTTCTTAAGAGCACTTCAACAAACAAAAATAAGGTCTAAGTCTCCTGAGATACCGTCCTCCAATAAGACATACTCCCTCCGAGTTCCTATTATTGTCCCACTTTCCTTTTTGGGCTGAGTTTGATTTTTGTCTCACTTTTCTTTTTAGGACATTAATGTGTGGTTCACAATTACTCTTTCATTTCTCTCTCTTTTTTCTTCTTTTTTCAACCACTCATTTTCCCTTCCTTATTTTTCACCCCAAAACCTTTTGGGACAATAATAGGAACTCGGAGGGAGTATCATAAACAATACTCAACTATAGTGTAAAAACAACTTAATTAGGGTGCCGGCAAAAAAAAAAACTTAATTAGGGATTGTATATTACATTATGAATCACCATTAACAAGATATCACAAGCATGATGAAAATTCACGAATGAATAAATCTCGTTCTTTCTAACTTATTTTCTAACATGATTCATTTTAACCATATTTAATTTTGTTTAGTTCAGTTCAACTTAGTCAACTACATCCAGATCAGTTCAATTTTGTTAAGAGCACTTTAACATACAAAAATAGGGTCTAAGTATCTTGAGAAAAGATAGTAAAATAGTTTAATCACTACCCTAGCATAAATACTAGCAAGATACCATCTTGTAGGAGAATTATTTGTTCATGGATACTTAAAACATGTTTATTTTTCATAAACACACCTAAACAGGATTAAAATAATAGTAATATGTTACCCACTTATAATGAGTGTTTCATTTAAAGAATGATGATTTTTCATAATTTTTCACAAACACCTAGAAGGCTAGATGGTGATTCAAATATGATATGTTACCTATGTAAAATGAATATTTCACTTAAACATGCATAAACACATAGACATGATGATTCAAAATATACTATCACCGTCTCAGTCATTTGTTTACCGTTGATTAAAATATTCCTTATAAATAATTTAAAAGGTAAATAAATGACTGAGACGGAAAGAGTAGTATGTCAACTGTCTCCACTAAATCTATAGTCAATACTCTTTACATCACAGTCAATTCTTATCTATTCATGTTTTTTTTGTGAAGAAATTGTGTAACGTAGATAACAATTGACTGAGACAAAGGAAGCGCAAATAAGTGAGGAACGAATATGCTCACCTGATTGGTTCATACATAAAAATATATCACAAAAAACATGTCAGCATGATCAACAAATCTTCAAGTGTTGTTGTTAATCCACAATTTCACATGGACCATACAACAACTGTTCAAATGAAGAATCTGTTTGGCAGTTACCAGCTGCAAATTTAGATAGCAGATATTATTAGTTGAATAAGGTTTATACTTGGATATTTCTACAAATTATTTTTTTACAGCTAAAAAAATATATTTTATATCTCGGTCATTTGTTTATTTTTGATTAAAATACTTCTCACAAATAATATAAAAATAAATACTATGATTAAAACAAAAAGAACAATGAAATAACCTAGTGTTAATGTTAAGTAAATATGCTAAGGAGTATTAACTATTAAGAGCAACATATTGACATTTCAAATATGCCATAAGAATCTAATACTTCATATTTAGCAAGTGCATTAAAATAGCATATGAAGAAATTATTTCACCTCTTAAATATGCTGATTTTTATCCAATATGTTGTTCAATAAACAACACCCTAAGGCATCGTTGTTTAACTTAACTGGGCTTAACTTATTAAAATAGGGGTTTAACTGAACTGATGAGAACCATATAGGGTTGCTTAATGGCGCTGAAACTTAAACGAAGTTAAAAGGGTTAAACTTAAGTGAATTGAATGAAGCTGAACTGAATTTAACTGAACTGAATTCAATGAGACCGAGTTTAACCAAACTAAACTGAAGTGAGTTGAAACACAGGATATGAACAAAATGAACAAAATAGAATTAGTCCAAACTATATAACATCAGAGTGGAAATCATGATACCATCATTATCCTATGACTCAATGTCTCTAAATAGACTTCAACATTGACAAAAAAATTGAAGTGGACATATTTAAGGTTTTATTAGTGTTGTTTTCTTCTATGATCTCTGAAAGATGAGTAATTGATAGCTTCAGCCTGGGGTAACCATAAAACTATAAACATAACAGGAGTGAAATGGCCTCATTTTTTTTTCGAGAAATTGAGCAATTGATCGAAAAAAATAAAAAAAAGGCTTAATTTCACATATTGGCAAAGTTAAGGGGTCTAATTGCTACAGTTAAGAGTTAAGGGATTTGATTTCACAATTAAGCAAAGTAAAAGGGCTCAATCACTACTTTCCCGTTTTTTTTTTTCATCATCATCTGAGTCATCTGTTTATATTTTTTTTTTTGTAAAAGAGGTCTTAAAACATCAAAAATAAATAATGAACAGTACGAACGGAGACACTGAGTATACCCTAAATTTAGGGTCCAATAAACTTGCAAAAATCCAGCATACACTTCATGACTGAAACAGAAACTGAAGGCTAGATATATGCACATTTATGTAGAACAGTAGAAGAGTAAGCACATGGGACTTACCATAGGTAACACCAGTAGTCCCTGGGATATCAATCACCAACCTTCAGCACACACAAACAATTAAATCCAATTAGCATTTAGTCACAAAATTTTACAAAGTATACCTCCGATTCTTTAGAAAAGCACCCTTTTATAAATATATACGTGAGGCATATTTTATTCAAAGGGTCATTTTCCAGAAAATGATAAAGAACATACGATAATAAGCTTGGAAGTTGCACTCGACTTCTTGAGCACATTACATGCTACATACTTCATAATTTGATTCCTATGGGTGCAGTTATACTTGCTATATATCTGTAGAAGGACTCTAATACATTGCACCATGATGACTATGCTTGGTGCAACCAAGTTTTGGAGGCTCAACACAGAAAACTATATTTAATAGACTAATTTTTTTTTTTGCCAACTAAAACTTAGGCAAGGAAGTTCCCTAAAACACATAAGAAACATGAATTTTTCAGAGACCTTTAGCTTGTACGAATTTAGAGTTAAAACCCCTAACCCATAAAAAGATTAGACGTCTGAGTTTAATGGTTAAAACCGAGGTATCTTAGACAATAAGTCATAGGTTCAATCACCTCCCCGCTCTTGTAATGCGACTAAGCGCGCTCTTCGTTGGACTAGAGAAAAAACCGACTGAACCATAAACATCTTGAAAAATGCTAGACTGAACACAAAGTTGCAGTTTCAACAACACCCTACCCTTCCCCAAAACAAAGCAGAAATTCGATAGGATAAGACTTTCAGGTATGTTGGAAATCGAGCTCCTCTCCACAAAATTTAGTACTCCGTATCAATAATGTTTGGTCTACTTACCAGTGCAAGTATTCCCTTAAACGTGGATTACTTGGGCTAGGAGCATCTGGATCAACCATCACCTAGGCACAACAGTTATCAACAAACCTTAGCGAATTAGCATATATAACACTGGTGGAGTATACAAAAGGGAATTTGTCACTTAAGATATGCCTAAAATGACCTTATTGGCTTATTTACAAACCATTAGACGGAACTATGTACAAGTTGACCAGGCTATGTCCCCGACATATATTTTGGGGAAAAGATATACACAATTGCATTCCTTACTAATCATTGTCCCTAGACCTACATGATGATCTCAGCAAGAAGCAGGAAGCCAGAAGCCCTTCTACTAATAACTTATCATCACATGAATTTCGAAAAATCCACATGTTTTTGGGGTAAGAACAAAGTTTTAAAGCGTCTGGTCGTGTTTGAGTGTCTAATAGACACCGGTACATCAAATAATACAAGCAAAGAATTGAAATACAATGAACAAAAACTTACCATGGTGTAGAAAGTCCTAAGATCTCCACCACCAATCTCAACCCTAGGTTGAGTGACAACTTGAGATGGCCTAAACTCACAACCATTGTTAACCTCTCTACTATCATAGTTAACTCTAAGAGTAACAGACCTGGTAAAGGGTTCCAAAACATCTCCAATGACTCTACCTACAACAAGTGGATCTCTTGCTGGTAGTCTAGGCATTTTCTGTTTATAGAAAGTTGAGCTAGCTAGTTGACTCAAAATAGAAACCAAGTTCAGAAAAAATTAGGGTTTTAGGGTGTGCTTGACAAAACAAGATGACCCCAGTGGAGGGTTTATATACACACAAAAAACTGATCAGCTCCAGAATCCATTACATCACTCATGTTGCATCAAAATATATAGCATCTAATTAAGCTATATAGCATTTAATTAAGCTTTTTGCTACTCTCCTTTGAACAAGAGATATGTTAGGATCAAAAGCAAAGAGACCCCACTTGCATATATAGCTTTCAATCTTTCAAAGCTGACTAGTGGTCTAGGGCATATCAGTGGGACCCAGGAGATATTATAACCAATGAAAACATAATTATGGATACAGCTAAGAGGATAGTAGTGTATATATAGAGAGAGGGTGAAGGGGGATCGATGAAGTCAACAGACAGAGAGACTAAGTATTTTTTGGGGTTCAGATATTATGAAAGCATAAAACACTAAGTTAATTATTAAGCTACGCAAGTTTTAATCATTTTCTAATGACAAACCTGATTTGACTAAGTCAAAACTAATCTATTATACTTGTAACAATCTTTATGTCAATTGACTCACTGATGAGGATCAAATACATCAATATATCAGGTCAATTTTTATAAATCAACCCGAAAGTTTGATGACCTTATTTCGGAGAGATCAACGGTGTAGATTCGTCAACATCACAAAACTTAGTTTCATCACAACAGGATAACCTGAATTGTTCAGTACAATAACTGTGTATCAAAATTGGGATAAATATAACCAAATAACAAGCTCAAAGTAACAACTGAGTTAACTATAAAATATGAGTTTTTATATTGACAGTTTGACACAACTCTAATAAACAGAGAACATGCTAATTGCTAAGTAATACGTAGTACAATTGAGTTAACTATAATACGGAGTATGACACAATTTTTTCATTAACTAACTCAAATTTTACATTTGAATAACAATAAGAGTTAGCTGAAGTGATAGAAACTCTTTTACTTCACTCATGAGATCGAGCTTGGATTTTTGAAGAGGGTGTACACTCATAAACTATAAAATTTAATCATTGAATTCCATTAACACTTAAAAATACACTGAATGCTACTTTTCCAATACCTATCTTCATTTTCTTCTTGAAAAGTGTCAGTGAATTAATATTGTTAGTCCTATTGCCTTAACTCAAGAAAATATACCAATTATAGAGTTCCAAATAGAACGTAAGTGTACTTGACATGTGTTGATATGTCAGGTTCTCTCACATTATTGCTCGTATTCAAATCACTTTTTTCCAAATTTATCTCATTCACAGGTTTCATAGTAATCCATATTTTCTTGAAATAATTGACGTCATTTGTGATGGATATCTTTTATTATATGTTATACGTAATGGTTAAATACTACTCACATAGATAGATAGACAAAATCAGAATGCATCTAGAATAACAAATGCTTTGTCTTTATCTATTTGATCCAGCACACAAACATGTGATGGATATGCTCGTCACAAACAAAAATTTGTGTCATTGAAATGAGCAAAAATAAAGTGATAAAATGGCTAATATAACCATAATACTATCTCGCCCATATATCTCAAATTTGGTAAGTTATGTTATTTCGACATTTCAAATGAGGTTACGTATCAGTGTTTGACACTTGACCCTTGGATATTACGATACTTTGACACTTCATTTCAGAACAAAAACCTGAAAATTTACAAAAAAAAATAGTCAAGCCTGACACTTGATATACACGTGTTCAACCTTTTGAGCCGAGTCGGATTAACATAGCTGGTAAGTATATCCCAATCCCATATTCCAAATCACTTTTTATGAAATGGTGTTTAAAGTAATAAAATATAAAAAAATAGCTGCAAACCATTCTGCAGTGAAACCAATTATCGAAAATAGGTCCATATATAACAGACATTTGAACGCAAAATCACTAAACAACTTTATAGAGGAAGAGTTGCTAGGACCATTCAACAGATTGATGAGATACCATGGTTACCGAATTCGCTATGAATACGTCCTTACCAATTTGCAATTCGCTCTTATAGAATGTGTGATATATGTAGTAAGCAACATTACAGAATTCGCTTTTAACACTTCGCAATTCGTAGGGCACCTTGCGAATTTGGTAACCATGTGAGATACAATAAAACTTTGCAAAGAAAAGCGTGGGGAATTGATCGGTTTTGCTTTAAAGTCGCTAAATGATTTAACGACTTTGGTGTAAGGTCACTAAGAAATTCAACGACTTTGTTGTAAAGTTGTTGAGGGCTTCATCAATTAATTCGGGTTTGCCGGGACACATTTTTTATAATTAGTTTCACCTTTACCTTGTTTTTGTTTTCGTATAACACCAATTGATGAAAAAGACACCAGGTTAGAACTTAGAGTAAAGATTTATGTACAAGGCCAAAATAGGGTACTACGGTATAGAAATATGGTTAGGGTAGTTTTGAGGCTTTCCAATGGTATTTCAATGGACTCAATGTGTTAACAAGGTTGAGGTAGTTGATGTTGGGCGTTACAACTGTGGTGGTTAACAGTGCACAATTGGTGAGGATGGGATGGTTGCATAAATAATTTTTCTTAATATTTGTGCACATCCTAAATGGTATAAAGCCCAAGAATGTATGTAACACGGGCTTTGAAAACCAGAAAATTAGGTAACTACTCCTTTCTTCTAAGGTTGGTTAAAAAAAAGAATGGGATGTGGCATAATAAGTTATTGTTTGATCAATTACTTTGTGGAGTATGAAAATTATAGAATTTTATAGGAAGTTGATGATTAGTTTTTGCCAAAATGCAAGCATTCAATATTTATAAGAGATTTCAGTGGGGGAAGAGACAAGGAATCCTACATGTGACCATTCAATCGGACTGTTTACAACTTGTGAATCAAATTGCAGAAGTTGAGGAGAAGCACTATAGCACCAGAGATTTGGTCGACTCTATTCATGACGTAGCCTCTTCGTTTCATTGTTTTTCTGTTAAATTTGTACCGCGAAACCTTAACACTAGTGCTCATAACTTGGCTAAGGCCATTATGAGTACGTGGTAAGGTGGGATTTTCTAGCTGGCAAAAAAAATAAAAAAAAAATATATAAGAGATTTCAAAACTCAATGGTGAGATTGGATAAACGACCTCCTAAGAGCATGATCCATAGGTAGGATGGATTGAAAATTATCCTAGATTGAACAAAATAAAGGGATGGAGAGGAGGATACAATCCTTTTACACGGATAGAAAAAAACAGAGAGGTCAGAAGGAGGGGATGGGATCCACATGACAAATGGATTTAATTATTTTGTTTGTTTTTGTGTAAGTGAGTGAGAGACTCGTTTATTAATGAAATAAAGGTAAAATATGTTGGTGTGGGACCTCAACGGATAAACGGTATCTCCTATATTTTATAACCAAACAATTTCACCAAATACACTCGAATTATTTATATGAAATTTTTTAGAAAAACCATATGCGGCAGCAATTTTGCCGAATTCATGAAATATAGGAAACATTGCATCAAATTTTGTTGAATTCACATGAGTTGGATATGATTTACCCGTGCCACTTCCAATTCCTAAGATCAACTATGTATCAGTTGTTCGTGTTTGTTATAGGAAAAATGAAAGATATTATGAAACAACCAAATAATGTAAAATTAACCGTGATTTGAAGAAATTATAATAAGTTTTTCTACATGGTTCCGTTATATTTTTCAACTTCTACACGGTATCCCTCATTTTTTTGAAAATATAATGTTTGCCTTTTAGATGTGACTTATTGGTGACAAATTATGAAACTGGTAACATAAATTGCGCTTACTCAATCGCAAACACATTTTTTTTTACAAAATTAAATTGTCAAACTACTCAAAATTCCAAACTTTGGGTAATTTAAGACCAAATTACTAAGTTAAGGAATACCAATGAGATTTATGAAAATCGAAAGATATTACAGGAGCTTTATGAAAAACAAAAAGGTACACAATATCATTTAGAAAAAGCCAAATACGAAGTAATTCGTATGATTTAAAACTAAAACAATGCCCCCATCTTTCAGCAAGTTCTACATAACATTTCTTTATAACAAAAAAAAAATGATGACTTTTTCAATAGCATTTCAGGGTAAATAATGACTGAGTTTGCTGCATGGACCTTTTGATGTCATCTCAAAACATTGATTTCTTTACAGCCTAATAAACCCATTTTATGCAGTTAAACAGAACTTTAAACTTTCTCATATGAACTTTTGGTGCAGGCAGCTACATGTTCATTAGCCAAAATTTCTAAGTGGGGCAGGGCAGCTAGTTGATAGTTGATACAGAAATATGTGAAGTGTACAGTGGCAGGACAACTAGGCAGAATATAGGAGTACATGAAATTATAGGCTTTTATAGTAAAATACGAGGTGTCGGTTGGTCAACTTCAAACTAGCTATTAATGGCAAAGACATACTCCTATACAATCGTTACATTTTGTTGGTGGAAAGTATCTCCAATGAAATGTGCGTAGGTAAATAATATATTTTTTATATATATTCCGTTTGTGTCACTCAATACTTACCTAATTAAAGACGGAGGAAAACTTATGTAATACTTCGTACCTGAGTTTAAAGAGTATATTCGATATGGTTTATGGTGATACTTAGATGAGAGTATATTAAATATGGTTTAAGGTACTCAAATGAGTTCTTAAAGAAATTATATTACTCCCTCTATTTTCTTGAATTAGTCTCACTTTTTTGTGAGGGGAAAAGTGTTTTTTGTGAGGGGAAAGTGGTCAATGAGACTAATTCAAGAAAATAGAGGGAATATTAATCACGAAGTGCACTTCTTTTTTCTGATTTTCCATGCAAAAGAAAAACAAAGTTAAGCGTGCTTAGCTGGAAAAAGTTGAAGGATAGGTGAAGTCCATGAAAGCCGGAAAGGTTTCTTGGATCATATGAGGGAGACCAAAATTCGTTGGAAGGGACCAGTGTTGGTCGGTGGGACCAATACATGGTCTGTTGAACACCATAAGTGCTACCACAGTTCACAAGTGGTGGCTATTGTATTGTGTTACAACTTACTTAGTAGTGTGAAGTGCAAAGGGCGAATTTGACGATTTTGGAGGATGATTTATGTTTGTCAACCTAAATCATTTTGGGACTAAGGCTCTAATGTTGTTGTTGTTATAGTGGAGTGCAAGGGGACTCCACAAGTCTCACCTACTCTAGGCATACACATATCTCAAATGGTAATAACAACCGTCGCTTGTGAAATATTTGGGCGTTTATGACGACATCATAGTGTACATTAAAATGTTGAGATTTCCCGTTCTAGAGTGATGGAGTAGATTTTGAGTTATACGTGACACGTATTTATATTTTGGTGATTATACATGTTAACCAGTAATTACGTTAGTGATTTAGTTATTTTCATGATACTTCGTATTTTATTAGTCATCAACTCATATCATCAAGAGAGAGTATATCATGCATATATATATAATACCGTCGTTTGATATCATTTTGTACGTGATACCATAAATAATTTCACAAGTGTATTAAGAAACTAGAGACATACACAACAATGACACGAATGAAAACTCAATTGACATGTCCTCAGAATTAGATATAAAAGACATCCACGCGATGACACAAATGAAAACTCAATTGACATGTCCTCAAAGTTAGATATAAAAGACATCTACACGACGAAATAGATGAAAACTCAATAGACATGCGCTCAGAATTGGATATAAAGACATCCACATGATGACACAAATGATAAAACTCAATTGAAATTGAAATGTCCTCAACATCGGATATAAAGACATCCACACGATGACATGAATGAAAACTCAATTGACATGCCCTCAAAATCGGATATAAAGACATCCACATGATGAGACAAATGAAAACTCAATTGACATGCCCTCAGAATCGGATATAATAAAGACATCCACACGATGACACAAATGATAAAAACTCAATTGACATGTCCTCAGAATCAGATATAAAGACATACTCACGATGACACAAATGAAAACTCAATTGACATGTCCTCGTAATCAGATATAAAGACATACTCACGACGACACAATTGAAAACCAATGACATCCACATAATTGAATATATTGACATATCCTCGTAATTGAATATAAAGACATACATACTCACGATAACACGAATGAAACCCAATTGATATCTCCTCATAATCGGATATAAACATCTATACGGAGTACGGAGTATCATTTTCAAGCAATTTTTGACCTCGAAAACAACAGTAATAATGGAGATGAAGCAAAAATTACCTCTGAAACAAACCACAAACGTCGTTACTTTGATCCTCGTCAAAATTACCACCATCAACACTGCAAATTCGCCAAAAATGAGAAAAAAAATTGGATTAAATAATCACAATTCAGCGGTAAAAATTGAAGAAGAGAAACGTGAAAGAATCAAATTACTAATGAATAAATTAAACATCATAATGTATTCACAAGTCAAATCAGAGATGTGGAGGTAATTTAATCCCCCTAAATCGAAGAAACAAGAAGTATTGAGTATAATATGACGTAATTAATACAGAATATTACATCGTAAATCGCAATTTCAAGATGAATTTTGCTAGAAATCGCAACAATTTCGTTCGAAGTGTAGCGGCGTAGCGCAATCATATCTAACAGCAATATCCTCCACTAAATCGAAGAAACGACAAAAATTAAGTATAAATAAATTTAAAAACCCTAATAAATACGTTGAAAATCGCGATTTTGTGATGAACTTTATAGAAGCTGCATCAATGTCAGTCAATTCAATCCAATCACTCACTAAACAACAAACATTTAACAATTTAAGTATAAAATCAGTAACAAAAACCTAATTTTATACGTCGAAAATCACGATTTCATGACGAAATTCATCAAAAAAAATGCATCAATATCGATCGATCGATCAATCAATCAATCACCGGCGTTGTAATTGTACTACTAATCGAACAAAACAACGAACATTTAAGTATAAAATGAGTAACAAAAACCTAATTAAGTGATTTTATACGTCGAAAATCACGATTTCATGACGAAATTCATCAAAAAAAATGCATCAATATCGATCGATCAATCAATCAATCACCGTCGTCATAATTCAACCACCAATCGAACAAAACTACAAACATTTAAGTATAAAATGAGTAACAAAAACCTGATTACATACGTCGGAAAATCACGATTTCATGGACGAAATTCATAAAATCTGCATCTACGTCGATCAATCAATCAATCAATCACGATTTCTAGGGTTTCGTACTTTCGTGGATTATTTTGAAGCTGGAGTTAAAAAAAACTTAATAAAATAACTGAGCTAAAGAGAGTAAAGCGCGCTTTGAAATTTTGGGGTTTAGAGTTTTATACTGAGGATGCGTGTGTATATATAGAGAGAGAAAAAAATCTAAGATTTTTCTTCTTCAGGTTGTGTAAAAGATTGGGGAAGAATATTTCCAAACGTGTGAAGAAAAAAAGATCTAGAGATTGGACTGAAAAAAAAAAAAAAAAAAAAAAAAACTGGGTTTTGCAACTTCATAATTGAAGGAGGAAGTAAATTTGATGTGTGCATGCATGCATGCATAATAATAATAATAATAATAATTAAAAAAAAAATTATAATATTCGAGTCGTGATTAATAACCGTCTTTTATGTGAAAGGATCGTAATTTCAAAATTTCGAAATTTAGAAGCGTTTGTTTATGTACAAAGTTGTACGGAGTACAATATAATATAATGGATTTGAGACGATCTGGTGTGATAGTTGATTGATTGATCGATCGATGATTGACTTATTGTTGATGTTAAAGTGATTATTGAGTGTGATTTTGTGTAGATGATGAATTGATCTTGTATAGACGGTTTGATATGTTCGACATGATTTTAAGTAAAATATTATGTTTCGTGATCTGACGTAGAATTTTAATCGATTTTTGAGATCAAGCAATAGAAAGAGATCCATAGTTGTAGTTAGGGGGTGTTCACCGGTCCAAACCCGGAGCGGACCGGCTTGACCCACGGACCGGAAACCCAAAAAATTCAAACCCGCGGACCGGACCGGTTAACAAAGAACCCGGACCAGACTGTAATAGATTTCAATTTTGATTTCAGTTTACATGACTCGTACTGTAATAGATATCGAGAGTTTTACTTTTACATGTCGGTATAATAAGCGAGTCGTTAAGAGTATAATATGTTGTCGTGATTTGAAACCTGGTGCCATACCCGGCCCCATTTTGTGGGGTCCGACTACCCTGCAGGGTAGCACGGGGCCAACCAACCCGGGCAAAGCCCATACCACACTTTTATTACATAGCTTAAGAACACGCACGCTCACAAAAAAAAAAACGCCTGTGGGCCGGGTTCAGTCCAGACGTAAGGGAACCCAGTCCGGACCCTCGCAGTCAGGGTCGGGAAATACATAAGGGACCCAAGCCTAGCTCGCTTCTGACCCGGCCCAACCCGGCCGAATATACAACTCAACATATATATATATATATATGGAGTACAACATTACTTCACTGTAAAACACAAGCTATGTATAAAATCCTTTTTTTTTTTTTCCGGTAATGCAAGTTCGCAAGCAGTGGTTAACTGGTTATGTCCCAAAACCTGCATTTGAAGTCCATCTGCATTCTGCAACGTCCTCATCGTTGCTTCGATCTGGTTCAATGATCCCTGCAGAAAGAACAGTTAAGGTGTCAGAGTGAGCCAAACGATTCGAAAACTCAGTTAGGGGTTGCTCATGAGCCAGGATAAAGGTAGTAGAGGTATACTCGAGAGTAGAGAATACACATCGATACTTCAATTTCGACCAAAAAACTGAAAAAAAAAAAAAACGGTGTCCAACATTCTGATACTGTATGTGTCGGGGAGACAACACCTCGTAGAACAGTTTGAGTCAATGACTGATATATATCATGGAGGGAATTGAAGTGATTTGGGTGAACCATAGAAATAGGGTTGGGTTCAATAAGGGCCAATAACTAGAGTTAGGCCCGGTTCTTTTGGACTGAAATTGACTGAACTGAACCTAATTTAACCGAAACTGACTGAAATATAGAGAGAGAATATGTCTCCTGAAGCTGAACTGAAACTGACTGAATATAAGTCCAAAAGAACAGGTCCTTAATCACATTTATTTGGCATAAAGGGATCGGTGTCGATGTCAAGGTCAACAAAGATATGAACTCGGAGAATGATTATCACCTCTCGTAACTTTATCAGTTTGCTTACATAGCGTCATAACCTGCAAAAACTTATCTTCGTAGGCTCGTAGCTTGGTGAATCTGTTTCCTTCTGTTCTTCTCCCATAAATCTCCTACAAAACAGCTCATAAATTATGAGGCGTCTTAATAGATTTGGAGGCCCAGTTCGAGTCTCGAGTTTGAGGCCCTTGTATGGATGTAATATTAAAAAATAAAAAAAATAAAATAACATCCAACAAGGTTTGATCCCATGACCTTTCATGCAAATGGATTAAACTCAAACCACCACACTACAAGCCACATATGCAAACATTATCTCATTATTTTATATATAGAGTAACTATTCAGAAAGAGGATTATGAGGCCCAACAAAATTGGAGGCCCAGTTCCCCTGCTCGCCCTGAACCTCCTCTGGACCGCCCCTGCTCATAATGAATACGGAGTACTCGAGTGTCATACCAATCCTCGACTAAACAAGATTTTTTGACTATTGATAAATTTTCAAGAAGACGATAAGTTATCCACGTTCAAGAAAAATAACATTGGCGAAATTTGTAGAAGTTGCGAAATTTGGAGGCCCTTAGTACAGTGAAGCACTACTTAACTTAAATAATCTCGCTTAAAAACGAGCACTAGAGAAGTCGAACATACATACGACCTTTACACTAAATTTACCAATCTTATGCACTACACCAATATAATACTCTTTTTAATGTTGTATGAACGATCTATATATGGACGTCCTTCACTTATTTGGGTCCCGGTTCCTGAAACCGGATTGAATACTCTTCTGGCCGACTTTGGGTGGATCGATAGGTGGGGTTGGTGTGTGGATGATGAAGATGGGGTAAGGAGGGAAGGTAAATTGCGAAAGAATAAGCTCCTACCCAAAGATGTGTCAAATGTAAATGCCCGGAGTTGAGAAAGACGAGAGAGTACGTGAACAACTTTATAAACCAAAAAACTAATTCACGATTACCATTTGATTTTCGAATAATACCGTATTGGACTTATAAAGTGACTCTCTTAGTTCTCGGTGGGCTTGAGTCAGGCCCAAGTGTCTAACATAGAGTAAGGGCCCAAGTGTGTCCAACATAGGAAGTGGAGTTGTGATGAGAATAATGTGTTAACGAACCATCTCAACCAAAACCTTAAGGCGATGGTTGAAGGTCGTTTATATTCTATTACGCCCCCTCACTCGAATGTCCTTTGGGCTGCCAGGGTTCGAACTCGTGACCTCTGGCTCTGATACCATGTTAACGAACCATCTCAACCAAAACCTTAAGGCGATGGTTGAAGGCCGTTTATATTCTATTATAATGAACCGGGTCCAAAATGAAGCAAGTAAAGAGCTTGTCCTAAGAGGGTGAATATATCGGAGAAGTCCTAGTTTAATGGTTAAGACGGAAATGTTTTGGACGATAAATCACAAGTTCAAATTCCCTCACTATTATAACGCGACTAAATACATGTTTTGTTTTAAGAAAAAATAGGGTGGATATACTCCCTCCAACCCATAGTAGAAAAGTAAGCACATAATTTGGTGTTTTTTTGTGTTCAATTCACATACAAAACCACCAGCTCATTCAAAGAAGCAAGGCATCTTAATTCTAAAGGACTTGCAAACCCAAATGATATTTTTTTGCCAACGAAGCACGCACTCAGTCTTGTTACAATAGACGGGAGGGGGATCGACCTCAGCCTATTGTCCGGAGTACATCCGCTTTAACCACTGGACTAAGACTATACCCCAGTTCTAAGTAAGCAGGATGACAATTGAGCTAACAGATGAAACTCAACCAAAAAAATATTAGAGTGGTTAGTGCATATACCCCACTGAAGTCTGACCTCTCCTATGTGCTAAAATTCCAATTATGAGATTTTTTTTAAGGTTGTCAGAATTCAAACACGTGACATTTTGTCGCACTGGCTCTGATTCAGATTAATCATCCCAACTAAAATCTTAAGGTATTAATTGAGGCCCGACTATATATTTATATCCTATTCTTAACATTTATGCAGCACTTCAGAATGACATGACCAGTTAAAGAATAATCCTTAAAGAGTAGTGACTTGGGCAATTGGTTGGCACTTTACATGGGAAAATGTAGGAGATAGTAGTTCGGAAAAATGGGATTCACTTATAGTACTGGCCCAACTGCCCAAGTCACCAACTACTCCCTCCGTTCCGTTCAATTATTTATCTTTTATATTTATTGTGATGAGTATTTTAATTAAAGATAAACAATTGAATGAAACGGAGGGAGTAATCTTTAGAGGTCCAAAAGAGAAAAAATGAAGAGACATTTATTATTGCACAAGGGATCATTAAGTGTGTTTTATCTTATCTTATCTTAAGGTGTTATAATTAAATAGTTAATACATTAATTACAGTTACCTTTAAATTTAAAGGAATTAAAAGATCTAATATTTATGCTCAATCTTATCTTCACATATGTATATATTCCAAGGAAATGTCAACTTAAAGATAATTCCTTGCAGTTGGAAGAAACTAGAAAAGAAGAAGAATAGTTTAAAGTTTATGCTTATCAAAGAGAGTCTACAAATAGCATGATTACGAGTTTTGGCATCATATGTTTGTAAATGTACAATTTATATTTCTTATACATAAGAGACAACAATTTTAAATAGCTCTACTCACTTCAAAGAGACATTAAAAAAAAAAAAAAAAAAAAAAACTAGTTCTCATGGATTCTTCCTTAGTGCTCTATCCTAGTTCAAGTGTTCAAGTGTTCAACAATTCAACCTTACATAAACCTCTTGCATTTGAAGAACTAGTTTAAATTTAAAGGAATTAAAAGATCTAATATTTATGCTCAATCTTATCTTCACATATGTATATATTCCAAGGAAATGTCAACTTAAAGATAATTCCTTGCAGTTGGAAGAAACTAGAAAAGAAGAAGAATAGTTTAAAGTTTATGCTTATCAAAGGGAGTCTACAGATAGCATGATTACGAGTTTTGGTATCCTATGTTTGTAAATGTACAATTTATAAGAGACAACAATTTTAAATAGCTCTACTTACTTCAAAGAGACATTTAAAAAAAAAAAAAAAAAAAAAAAAAAAAAAAAAAAAAACTAGTTCTCATGGATTCTTCCTTAGTGCTCTACCCTAGTTCAAGTGTTCAATAATTCAACCTTACATAAACCTCTTGCATTTGAAGAACTAGTTTAAATTTAAAAGTGTTAAAAGATCTAAGATTTATGCTCAATCTTATCTTCACATATGTATATATTCCAAGGAAATGTCAACTTAAAGATAATTCCATGCAGTTGGAAGAGACTAGAAAAGGAGAAGAATAGTTTAAAGTTTATGCTTATCAAAAGGAGTCTACAGATGGCATAATTACGAGTTTTGGCATCCTACAACAATTTTAAATAGCTCTACGCACTTCAAAGGGACATTAAGAAAAAAAAAAAAAATGTAACATGGCACATATTTGTGTATTTCTTGGACATGTAAATCTCAATTCACATTAGAGTCTAGGACTCAGTCCTCATACATATTGTGAGTACTTAACTCATGTGTCTTACTAGAGTTGCCTGATGCATATGTTCCATTTTCAGCTAGAAACTAGACTACCAGTTGGACATAGCCACATCCCACAAACAGTAGTCCCTATTCCCAAACTACCAAATGCTTGATGACAGTAGACGACACGGTTCCGGAAATTAAGCATTTTGAAAGTTCTAAGATGCTCAATGCTAATTTTAACAAGATAGCTAGTAATAAGCCATGATATAGATGAAGTAAATAATACCAGTAGCAGTTTTGGCCTAAGTGTGCAGCAAAATCGTCGAGTTGACATCCTGTTCACATAGAAAACAAGGATAACTCGATCAGAACCACCAGATACTCAGACAGTCAGACTGCAGATGGTCGCTCACAATTCATGTCGAAAATAACAACCCCGTATACTTAAAACTATAGTTCCAAAGTTTTCTAAGCTGCTGCAGCACAATAAATCGGAGTTGGGAGTAGTTCTTAGAGGCAGCAGAAAGAGAGAAAACAACAAATGTATCACCTCCTTATCCGATTTTTTATAGTCGGATGCTATCTAATGCAATGGTATTCCAACTTATGTTCATACATTCGCGCCAGACGGAGAAAACTCAACGTTACACAGTGCATAAAGGAGTCAAACTGAAAGCAAGGACAAAAGCTAGTGTATCACCCTGTTCACCGATTTTTTATAGTCGGCTGCTATCTAATGCAATCGTACTCCACCTTACGTTCATACATTCACGTCAGATGGAAAAAGTTCAACATTACACAGTGCATAAAGGAGTCATTGAAAGCACAGACAAAAGCTAGTGTATCAGATAACAGCATATGTATGACTTCATCATTCTTCAGGAAATTCTGAGTGCTTTTATAGGATTTGGAGAATCTCATATCAATGATTCTGGGGAATATGTGCAAAATTCTAAAATCAAACTATGTAAATGGTTTGAAAAGAGATACGTAGCAGTAAAGGAATCAAACTGATGCTTCTCATCTTCAACATAATGTCATAATGAAATACAAGATTCTCACATAAGACAAAGCTATATGTAACAAACCCCAGACATAAATCGGAGAACCGAATGGAGCCTCTATAGACAACTCTGGACGGGAAACTTATCCTGCTGTCTCTAAAACAGAGAAATCCATAGCTACTGTAACTACCAGAGCAGCATAATCCACAAGCCATGAAAAATGGAATTTGCTTTTGAAAATAACAGTAATTCTCTAGTTACTACCTTTCAACAGATGTGAGAATCAAGGATCGGGTTATAGAGGATTACATGGAGAATGGTACTTCCACAAGACGATAAAATCAAAACCAAAGGCTAACATGCTGGTGCATACATAGAAGCTATATTACTGTATAGGTTTACCGCTTACCAGAGTCCGGCCTCCAGACGGACAACCACGTGAGTTGCCAGAATTGGTGCATCATGTTATTTAAGCATTGTTTCTCTGCCTGTCACAACAAAAATACATCGATAACTAATCAGATACTGCATTCCAGTGTTCCAGCTGCACGACTTTTTTTCCTAGCACGAAGAACTACAGGTCGGTCATAGAAAGGAAATTTTCAAACAAAAAACAATCATCTATTCATTTGATATCAGGAGATGAGGAGAACAACAGAACAGGAAGTGGGAACTATAACATTTTACTAACATCAAACTTTCTGCATAAAAAGATAACAGTTACAATTCCTTAGGTTGAATTCTAATATTTGGAGCTTGAAAGACATGAACTTTTGTAGAAAATAGGAGCAGCCGAACAGGTATGCTACTATTTGGAATAGAACAAACAACATCACAGCTAAAACAAATTTCCGCCGATTATGTCCTCCGCCAAACACCTTACAGTTTTTTATCAGCAGACATACGTTCGAACCCTGTCAACAACAAGCTTTGCTCTTATAGCTCTCTTTTCACCAAAAACACAAATTTTCTTTATCAAAGCAATAGATACATATGTTGTGCTCAACTCATTGATGAGAGTATGAGACCAACAATCAATGAACTTTTTTGGGACAAACTTTCCATATTCTTCCTAGTCCCGTTTCATAAACTAGTCCTGTTTCGTCGGTCACTTGGTGGTCCTGTAAATGCTCGAGCATTTCAACCAGAACGACTGCATAAGAAAACAAAAAACATGATACTGGAAAACACTGTCTATAACACGCCCACAAAGGTCGATCATGGAAGATTAATGATCAAAAATGACATGGCCCCTCATGCACAATATACCACCTATTACTAGAATTTAAAAAAAAAATAGCACTAAAAACACGGTTTATGATCAAACAGAAAATTGCTATTAAACACATCACACTGGAGCAAGTCCATACCAAGTTTTGTTTGGTAGAACATTACCCTTTAGTTTCCTCCAAATACCTACAATTGTTCATAGATGAACCATCTAAATCAAAACCTTAAAGTGATGGTTAGAAGAATTCGAGCCGCGACTTTTAATTACATTGGCTTTGATACCACGATAAATGAACCATGTCAACCACAAACCTTAAGGCGATGGTGGCTTTGATACCACGATAAATTAACCATGTCAACCACAAACCTTAAGGCGATGGTTGGAATCCAACTATTATATTTATACCCTACTCTAATTAAATAGGACTCTTCAGCTTGAAAATGTGTACATCTCCAGCACACACAATTAGAACGTTTTTTTCCCAAATTTTGAAATAAGTCAACATGATTGATACCTAGAAAACAATCAGACAAGATGGAGAATCCTATAAGAAACACAATGTGATGAACTTATTTGGCCTCAACTTTACATTTAATTTAGGTTCGTTTTATGTTTCATAAGAGTTATTTTGCTAGCCTTTTATCTTTGTTTATTATGTCGGATATTTTGTTTATGTTTTGTAGGAAACGAGATAAATCGAGTCGTTGGAGCTACACTTAGAAGCATGAAGAGAGTCAAACTATGAATCCTAAAGGAGAGAATAAAAGAAGCTAGAAGATTATCAAGTTAAGACTCGAAGAAGCAACAAAGAATAGGCCTTGTTCTTTCTGGCTGAAAGGGATGGAGTGAATTCAAATAAAAGCAGCTTAATGTAACTTAATTTGATTTAATGGGGTTGAGTTAAATTAAAATGAACTAAGTGGATTGAATTGACTCAGACAAATTGAAATTAACGAGGCTAGACCTAACTTAACTATATTGAATAAGGATGAACGTTATTAATCTAAGCTGGAAATAAGCTGGAAAAAACAGAGCCACTAGGAAAGTGATCCCGCAGCTCAACTGGTCGGGACAACAACAAACCAGGACACGAGCAAACCGCTCAATTCGTTTAGCGAAACATGGGTTTTAATTTATGAAATTCGTGTTACATTATACTCCCTCCGTTCCAATTGATTCTTTGCATTTGCTTTTTGGACTATTCATAGGTGAGTGAAATCGTCAATGTAACTTCTAATACATAAGATAAAATAGTCACGTGAGATCTTGTTTAAATTGTCGAATCCAATACGTTACAAATATCAATTTTTTATAATTTTTAGAAATACGTAACTAAGATATAAACAAAAGAAAACGTGCATTGACAAATGTAAAAAAGTAAATGCAAAGCATCAAATGGATCAGAGGAAGTAGCTCTTAATTAGTATAAATTCTCTTCGAGGCCATCGAAGGTTAAGACTTAAGGACGTTTTCACTTTAAGAATTTAGTTTCCGACTTGTCCTTATCTATCAAAACTTCTTTGCAAGTTTGTAATCCTTATCTTTTACTCCCTCTGTTCCAATAAATTCCATACATTTGTCTTTTTAGACACTATTTACAA
The DNA here is from genome assembly GCA_958450325.1 of Agrostemma githago. Taxonomy (NCBI): domain Eukaryota; kingdom Viridiplantae; phylum Streptophyta; class Magnoliopsida; order Caryophyllales; family Caryophyllaceae; genus Agrostemma; species Agrostemma githago. The sequence goes on from OY288240.1 coordinate 82,260,865, forward strand.
GTGAAAACAATATTCGATATAACTTCTAATATATAAAATAAATAAATAAATAAATGTAGTCAAGTGAGATCTTGTTTAAAACATCTAACCGAGTGCATCATGAATATCAAATTTTTATAATTTTTAGAAATACGTAACTAACACTATGGACTAAATGAGACGAACATCGACATACGTGCATAAAGCAAACGTATGAAATTCATTGGAACGGGGGGAGTATCTCTTAGCTCGAATCTTCGATCTTTCCGCTCTGACCAAATTTGTACTTTTATTAATCCCTTGTTTTCAAGTTTTCTTTCATTATGATTAATTTCTTCAATGTTTTATCTTTCGTTATGAGTAGCTAAATTATTTATCTAGGGTTTTAAAGGCTCTAGGTTAATTGAATTGGAAATATTAGTTTAATTACTTGTTTGATTTTCAATCGCATGTTATTTCTTTACTACTTGTTTTGTTTCCGCTTGCCTTTTAACAATGACATACATCCAATTTACATAGGAGTCATAAATGACTCCTACTTCGGAACTCTGCCTAATCACATTGAGACTTTAGATATGTACACTGGAAAGAGGAGAGACTAAATGCTCGTGGGAAAGAGTGTAATCTATTAATAATGTTTAGAAACTCGAACCTAAATCAAAAGTCACTAAAGATGGACTTACAGGTACGGGGTAGATAATCTGGTAAGTTGTATTGGACCGTCACAATTTATCCTAAGGTTGTCATATGATCGAAAACGTCGTGTCTTTAACCTAAATATAAAGCACTTAGATGGCCCAATTAAATGTAATTTATTGGCATAGTGAATCTGAACATCCTAGGCTCCCCGAGGATGTGTTTGGATAGAGAGAAATAGAAAGAAAGGATGGAGGGAAACAAATTCCTTTGTTTGGTTAGGAAAATTAGGTGCGAGGATTTGGAGGGGGGAGGAAAATGGAGTCCCTCATTTCCATCCTCAAATACAAATACATTTTCCCACCAAACATTGTAAAGATTTGGAAGGGAAGCTTGCGCCCTCCATTCTCTCCAACCCCCTTCATTCCCCTTCCCTTCCATCCTCCCCCCTCCCCTCTCTTTCTCTCCACTTTTTCTTATCCAAACACACTCACTATTGTTAGATCATCGCTAGTTTAGAGGCGTTTGTACCCTCATTCAGAATTGGCAAAGTTCGAGTACTAGTCGTGGTAGCAATAAAGCAATGGGAACTTAAACAAATGGATGTGCACAATGCTTTTTTAAATTGAAACCTCCATTCACATGTGTTTTACTTCAAGCACCCAGCTTCGAGTAAAGTTTGTCGGTTGAACTTGTCTTTATATGGCTTGAAGCAAGCTCCTCAGTTCTCGTATGTGATGGTTGTCTTGGCCTTATCTTGCTATAAGTATGTTCAATTCCTTTTGGATCATTCCTTTTTCCTCTTAACAAAAACAAAATTGAATTTCACTTAATATGCGCTGATGGTCTTAGAGCAATAGCACAATGGATAAAGTTCTTCCTATGTCAAATCATTTATCACCATTTTTCCAAAGATAAGAACTCTTTGTTTTATTCTTAGATGGGATCCATTTTTTTTTTTTTTCATTCACCAAGTTATTTTATTTTTTATAATAAATTGAAGAACTAGGTTCTTAAATATAAGAACCTAATTCTTATTTTGAATAACTCAAGAATATCCACAATGGAAGAACTTTTTGGAAAAAAATCTTATTAACAAACCTAATGATAAAAGCCTTCATTGTAGTTACTCTTATGATTATACGTAATGATGCATATGCCATTCGAAAATCAAAAGACAATTTGGTGCCATCTAAGTATAGGACCGGCTTCGCCCTTCCCTTAGGCTTGGGCCACTTGGTTACACCTCGCATGGTACGAACTAGGCATTGAGGTTGCTCGTAATGTGATCGAAATATTTATCCCTCTGCGGAAGTCTATTATAAACACGCTTACATCGGGTATTTTGTTCTTTTATTTGTCTTTTCAATGATAGTCAATATGTTGTTTACATTGCTCCCAATCTTGTTTATCATGAATGCACTAAACACATCGAGGTTGGTTTATGCATGCTCCTCATGTACAACACTTTATCGAAGCATTGTAGGATGCCAGACTTATTTAACAATCATGAGTCTTGAGGTTCACTATTCGTACATAATCTAGCTCAATTTATGCATGCTTCGCATACAGAAACAACTCTCGGATTAAGGTCTCTCATTGAATATTGATTGAGATCTTCAATAACGAGCTTATTGTAACTCTGACTAGGACGGTTGCCCTTTGAGTAGTGAAATTGAGCATCAATCCATAGAAGAAACGTGTGAGATTAATTTGTTTTGTTGACTTCTTGCACTCTCTTGTTCTTCTCTTGTTTGTTTTTTGAGTGATAGTCAATATGCTCTTCATATTGCTCAGAATCCCGTTTATTTTGAATAAACTAAACACATCGAGGTTGGTTTATGCATGCTCGTCGTGTACAACACTCAAAACCTCGGGACACTAGTCTACAAGGCGGATTGGGTTTTGGAACACAAAGTGTCCTAGGACTATAAGCCCTTTGAGTGGTTGCTTGACGGCTTATCTTATTGTTATCGATTCATCTTCCGTTTCCTGAGAAACCCACCATCAAAAATATTGTATCCTGGAGTTGAGTATCGATCTATGGCATACCCAACATGTGAAGTTAAATGACCACATAGACTTCTTCATACTCTTTGAGTTTCATGATTTCTTTTATTTATCATTTCTGTGGCAGTCAGCCTTTTTTACATCGCTCAAAATCCTTTTTTTTCATGACCGCAATCCACATTGAGGTCAACTTGTCATTCCAAATGCGATGAAATTCTTCGAAGAGGAATTAGGCCAAGCCAAGTCATAGGCACACTTGATATCTGGGGCAAACTCCCACTTAACCTTCTCTTTACTTGCTCACAATCGCCCTTTTCCATGAGGGCGATAAACCCATTGAGGTCAATAATCATTTGTTGTGCGAAGAAATTCTTCGGAGAAGAATTACGTCTAGGCACGTGTGTGCACCAAGGACCAATTAACTAATTTGCTTACGTAGAAATTGGGTCAATCTTCATTCAAAAGCCTGCCTTTCAAGTCGAATCTCTATCTTCCAACTTAAGGAGTAATAAGTACAACGATTGATTTTTCCAAGCTCGTAGATACTCTTGTACAAAGTATGTCATAGGCACACTTGATATCTGGCGCAAACTCCTAGTTAACCTTCTCGTTACTTGCTCACATTCGCCCTTTTCCATGAGGGCGATAAACTCATTGAGGTCAATAGTCATTTGATGTGCAAAGAAATTCTTCAGAGAAAAATCTCACCTCTTTCTCGTTACTTGCTCACAATCGCCCTTTTCCATGAGGGCGATAAATTCATTGAGGTCAATAGTCATTTGATGTGCAAAGAAATTCTTCAGAGAAGAATCACGTCTAGGGACGTGTGTGCACCAAGGACCAATTAACCGATTTGCTTACGTAGAAATTGGGTCGATCTTCATTCAAAAGCCTGTCTTTCAAGTCGAATCTCTATCCTCCAACTTAAGGAATAATAAGTACAACGATTGTTGTTTCCAAGCTCGTAGATACTCTTGTACGGAGTATCATTTAGGGCGAGACAATGAAAAGCTAATGTGTTATTAACTCAAATTGAGAGAACACATTTTCAATCTACAACACTTTCAAGCTACAATTCTACTCAATGATTTATGTTGCAATCTAATCTTAAATGAACTGAACTCATGTGTTAACAAAATTGTGCGATTCATAATTTTAAATTATTGGAAAAAAAAAGATTTAACTACCATAACTCACAATTTTTCTTGATCGTGAACAAACTCCCAAGAGCAAGTGCAATGGTAAGCTAATACTCCACATTAGCTTACTTTGTCATATCATTCAAGCTATAACCCTTCTAAGCTATTACTTAGCCAATGGTTTAAGCTACAACCTTCTAGCTTAAATAGATCCACAAATCAATTAACTTTTAATATTAGAAAAAAGTACTCCCTCCATTACATAATATATGTAGTTTTAGAGAATTGAAAATTTTACTTTTTAAAAGTTGTTGTACATTTTTCAATGCAGTAAAACTTCTTTCATTGGTCAAAAAGAGTTTATTCAATTTCCAGAGCAGCGTAATATCCATTTGAAACATTTTCTTAATAAGTGTACAAATACCTTAAACTACTTATATTTTGTAATAGAGAGAGTAGTTAGTATATGTCCATCATTGGAAAAGTAAACTTAAGCTAGTAACTCCATCATGAACTATCTTAAGCCAAGTCAATCAAACAAGGGGTGCTCCGAGTTAGTAGCTCGCAATTTTTTATAATTGCGAGCAACTTCCTAGACTAAATCATTTCACTTATCCTAAAACCAACCATTGAACTTTGAACTAAACTAGAGCTTAGGATTTAGGGTAGCTAATTACTCACAATTTTTCTTAATTGTGAACAATCGCCTAAGACAAGTTTTGTGACTAGAAATTAGTGCTTTATCGATGTACTAATTTCAACTAAACTAATCCAAAGTAAGGGAAATAGTGATTTAAATGCTAACTCATCATTTTTTTAAATTGTAAACAAACTCTAAGATAAACCATTGTACTTTAACCTAAACTAGTAGCTTAGGGTGCAGGGGAGCAAATGATATAACTATTCGCTCACCCTTTTCCTTAATGATCCGTTTAGGAACACGGATTTCATTTTGAAATTTTGATTTTAAAATACTTTGTAGGGGAAACAAAGTGAATTTGTGAATTTGTATTTTGTCAAATCCAACCAAATCTAAAATCCTCACAAAAGAACTCATTTCATGACACCTTAACGCATGTCATTGTAAAATCCATCTCACTTTTCTAATTTGAAAATGATGATTTGAAATGAAATATTGCTTACTAAACGCTACCTAATCATAAACAAAGTCCTAAGACAAATTTTTGTGAACAACTAATCCAAAACAAAAGGAGCAATGGTTTAACTACTCGCTTACATCTTTTCTATCGTGAGTAAACGTTGTGACAAATCATTGTACTCACTCTTAATAGCTTCTCCAATTCCCTCCTATGTAGACTCTTCAAAGTAGAAGGGATGAAACATCATCTAATCCTTCTCTAGTGAATATGTTTTCTTTTCTTGTTTTTTAAGATTTATAGAGTATATTCATTACGTTCTCCTATCGGGCAACAAGACTTGCTACTAGATGTGAATCCAACTCATTAGAGATCCGATAATCTCACTATGCTATTTCTCGAATTTGTTAACGTTGATATTTCCAAAATGTTTATAAATTATACTCCCTTCGTTTCTAGAGTATATCTTAGCTCTCCCTCATATAAAAGATACGATATAACTATTGAGAAAAACGGAAAGAATAGACAATAGAACTAACTAAGTGATTCTAGAGTTTTCTTTTGGGACACATGAGATCAATGATTCACAAAGTCATTTTTTTGTTTTTTTGTTTGTATGTTTCAAAATAGACTTGGTGAAATTTTTTGAGTTTTCTTTTTGGACACATGAGATCAATGACTCACCATCATTTTTTGAGTTTTTCAGGTTTGTATGTTTCAGAATAGATTTGGTGAAATTTTTGAATTTTCTTTTTGGACACATGAGATCAATGACTCACAAAGTCATTTTTGAGTTATTTTTTGTTTGTATGTTTCAAAATAGACTTGGTGAAATTTTTTCCAAACCCTACATAAGTTAGACTCTTCCCAAATATTCATAAAATGGAAGGGAAATAATGAACGAAGGTAGTACTCCCTCCATTTCAATGAAAACTTCCACCTAAATAAGGACACATTTTTTAAAATATTCAAAAGTAGAGAGGGATTAAAATAGGTAGGTCACTTAAGTAAGAGAGAAGAGTGATACCAAAAAAAAATAAAAACTATCAAAAAAAACAAAAAAAATTGAAAGTTTTCATTGAAATCCTTCTTCTACTAAAAGAATAGAGAGGGCTAGGAATATTATGAGGTGTCGAGCTCTTGTGAAGAGTTTTCCCTCCAAAAATACTCTGACCTCAATATGGAAATAAATCAACCATTAACTTCATAATATAACCATAAAATTTAAATTTAAATCAAACTGTATAATTATGGAGAATTAGACCAAAAATACTTTAATAAAGAAAATAACTAAGTAGGAGACTATTAAAAAAACGAATATTTATGAATTATGATACATAATTATATAAGTATCACAAAATATTGGTTTCGTGATATATTTTATTTATTTATTTAACTATCCTGGAAAATTTATAAAAAATATAATCAACTTTTGTAAAAAAAATTACTCAATAATCTCTATTAAATATTTATAAGAAATACACTAAAAATTATTTGAATGATAATATTTGACAACTTATATAAACCGTGTATTTACACGGGACCTAAACTAGTATAAAGAGTAATAAATTAAGTGATAACCTATAGGTGAAAAGGAAAAGGAAGCGAAAAAATGACAATTGAGAGAAGATCACAAATGCAATGCTAAGTGTTAGATGTAAGAGCTCAAGACTGACACAGAAAATCTTCTTGAAATGAACATTTATATACTAGAAGAAGCCAGTAAACACATATGAAAGGTCTTGCTTTGTTTAGTCAATACATACTCTGCATGTGAGCCACGTTGCTCATAAATAGAACCCTATTAGTGATTAGTCAGTTAGAAAATAAGCTTAGTTTAGGAGGGAGTAGGCCACGCAAATGCAACGTGCTCGCTTTTTAGGTTTTGCAAAGGAAATTTTTACTATCCAAAGTATTTGGATAATTGTGCTTTTGTTGTTAGAAGCATTTAATATTTAGGCTTCTTTTAAATAAGGTATCTAAATTTTTTTTTTTTCAACTTAAAAATATTTAATATTTGTATTTCTTTGTCTTGGGACATCAAATTAAGATTTCCGTAAAAAAAAGGTCGATTTACTAGAAATCTAAGATGGCATTGAACACTTTGATTTTTTATTCATTCATTCATCAAGTCAAGACGGTTTAAAAAAGTATCATTAAAAAAATAAAAAACAGAAGGGAAAACAAAGTTGTTTAATTTGAATAAAATAAGAGTGCTTAACTCACATCAAAATTTCGGTTTTAAAAAGAAAATTTCGCACCATCAGATATGTGACTGCAGATGTTTGTTTTCGGATTTACTGGGTTAAACACTTAAGCTACCCGAAGTGTAAAATATTTTAAATTACTAAACTCGCAAGTTAAAGTTATTTCACTAAATAACGACATTAAATAAGATTTGCAAATGATCTTGAAGAGAAATAAGGTACCTAAAACATTTTCAAAACGATTTGATTAAGGAACTCAGCAATATTTCAATTTAAGACAAAACAAAATTTCAATTTTAAGAAATCAAATTTAACATTAGTAAAACTCGAAACAGTCATTAAATGTCTCCAATAAAAATTTTAAAGTCCACCACCAATAAAACAAAACCAAAACCTTGAACTTACAAAATTATTTCAAAATGTTAAACTTTCTCGGACTATCCAATTCTTGTAGAAACATAACTAGTTGTATGCTATGAAATTAAATACTCATAAAAATTAGATCGTTCAAAATAAAAAATTTGAAATATTTTCAAAAAAAATTCAAACAAGTTTTTTAGGTATTGTGAGACAAAACTAAACATAGACATCAACCAAGAACAAGACAAAAATGAAGTTTTAAAACTTAAATTTATAACTCAAAAATGTTTAAATTTTCACGATAGCTCAAAAGTTCGGATTAGTAAAAAATTTAAAAAACGAAGATATTAGACAATATTAGTATATATTGTAGTTAATAGTAGTAGAGTACCTTGACATTCCGTCATTAATATATCATTTAGTATATGTTATTCCCGAGACACATTCGATGTATCTCGTTGTAAGCCTTCGATATAAATACCGAGCTAGTTGAATAATATAATGAAGGCATTACATTACTTACATGGTATCAGAGCCAAGTTGCATCACACCACCTTAAATATTATTAGCCATAAATAATAATACCCTCCGTACCGATTGTCATATTACGTTGTCGCCGACGTGTTCTCCGTTGACTCAATCCTCGTCAATACTGCTCTCACCCTTGTCGTTGCTCATTTTCATGTTGTTTCGACAACCGCCGCCGCACTAAACCTCCACCCCGTCCCATCATCACCTTCTCCTTGTCCGTCTCAGGTTCGCCCTAGCAACCACCCCTGCCCTACGGGCCGGGTGGTCTGACTCTGCTGGCTACGACCCGCATGGCCAACCAGCCGACACTGGATCGAAGAGCCCGGTCGGGTGTTATATGTTTCGGTTTAGTCGTTTTTTTTCCTTTTATTTTATACTGTTGAGTTTTGCTCCAGTTTGTGGTGCTTTACGGGTTGTCACGCTCCCGTACACCATTTTTTTTTTCTTTTTAATTTATATTGTTGAGCTTTGCTCCAGTTTGTGGTGCCTTACTGGTTGCCACGCGCCCGTACACCATTTTCTTTTTAAGAGTGTCACGACATGCCGCTTCGGCCTCGTGCACCATTAGTTTTGTTAGTTTTCTTTTTTAATTTTATTATCGACATTCGCGCAAGTTCGAGACATACGTTCAAGGCACATAGTTGCAGTTCCGGCGTCAAAAGGTCGACTTGGTTCATCTTCAGCGGCATCTACAATTATCTTTTGGTACAGTCAAAACATCCGTAAACTACCGTTTTGACTAAGGGGTGTATTACACAATATTAATATATTGTACTCCCTCCATCCAAATTTAAACTTCATGGGGGAGTTGGCACAAAAATTAAGAGTGGAGTTAAGTTTGTGGTGAAAAATGAAAGTTGAGAAAAAATGTGGGGTCAGAAATGATATTGACCACAAAAATCAATCAAAAGAGGAAATATTGTAAGTAGAAAGTTTAAAAATGGACAATCCAAAAAGGAAAGTAGGAAGATCAAAAATGGATAGAGGGAGTAGTTAATAGTAGTAGAGTCCCTCGACATTCCATCATTAGTATATCATTTAGTATATGTTATTCCCGAGACACATTCGATGTATCTCGTTGTAAACCTTCAGTATAAATACCGAGCTAGTTACTTACAGAAGAATTTGATGAAAAAGGTTAATGAATAAGTAGAACGAGTGTCAACGATAAATCAAAACAAAAGTTTTCAACCTTGAGTAAGGAACGAAGAGGTTGATAAGAGTTGGAGCACCACCTCTCAAGAGAAGTAGAAAAGAGAAAGAATTTAAAAGTCATATAAAGCTCTTAAGGATTACAAAAGGGGTTAACTATCTTGAGATTCCTAGTAAGATTCCATGATACTCAGGTTCCTACTCCCATCAAAACAGTACCTAATATGTTAATACCAGGCAACTATGTCTCCTACCCAGTCTACAGCTTCCATTACAAAGTCATACATATTTATTTAATCATTAAATTAGCACGGTGAGAATCCATCAAATGATTCAGAATTCGATCATACTAACAGATTTCGACAATTTGACTAAACACAACCAAACCAGTTAACTGACTAAGCTCTTAAACCGTTGAAAGCTCACCAAGCTTGCATTCGAGGTATATTTCATGTCTCTCGAGTAATGACTAAATAAGATCCACAAATTAACAATGTTCAGGCACGAAGTCCTCAAACTGATCATTCGAAACACGTTTCTAACTTCCACAAAGGTTAGGAAAGTAGGTCAAACTTTAAATACGCTCATCCCCATAGGTAATGGCAAACACTTACATCCAAAACAAGTCGTTAGACGAAGATTTTTTAGAAGTCCATCAAATTCTTAATCATAACGATACAACAAATATGTAGTTAATAATTCAACAAATCCAAAATCTTGCTGATCAAAAGGCCGATTCTCCATTAAAATTTGCCACTAAGATAACCTCTAGTAAAACATTCCTCTAAGCATTCCATAAAAGGTCAAGACCTCAAAACAAAATAGGTCTACACAATCAATCCAAGTTGTGGTTATACATAAACATTTCTCTCTTCAGAGGTTAGCTCTAATCCATAGAAATAGTGTTAGATATCTCAACCAAAAGTTCATAGCTTATCACCTTTCATCAAAACTCAACTACTCCCTCCGAGTTCCTATTATTGTCCCACTTTCTTTTTTGGGCTGAGTTTGATTTTTGTCTCACTTTCCTTTTTAGATCATCAATGTGTGGTTCACAATCACTCTCTCATTTCTCTCTCTTCCTACTTTTTTCAACCACTCATTTCTCCTTCCTTATTTTTCACCTCAAACCCTTATGGGACAATAATAAGAACTTGAAGGGAGTATTTAATATAGGCCAACCAAAATTTCGAACGACCTCAATGAGAATCTGAAATAGTACCCACTGTGCTTAGGTTAACACTATAAAAGATATCTATAGCCTTAAAATTCCACGAATCATCCACTAAGTAATCATTAGGTAGAAATCTTAAGTAATACTCCATATTAACAATTACATTCAGTTTTGTTCTAGGTTAGGTATTAGATACCTATCAGAATATGATATGGAGTATACTCTTACTATCCAAAAAAACTCTAATTACTCTATATAATAAAGAAATCTATAATCTAGGGTACATATCTAATTCACCGTCGTGATTCCATTAATCATCTAGTCACCTCCAAATGAACCCCCAAGGAATAAAAGCTTTTACAAGATTAGGCAATAAAGGTACATCTCTCTATTCTCAAACCATAGATACCAAGGAATTTCCTAAACCCAAAACATTTTCAACTTTTCACAAGGTCCGTTAAGATAGGGGTCGGTATAACCAAAGAATCTCAAGAGAATAGATGGAAAAAGGGGAAGAATAAAAAGAGGATGCACCACAAGAATGACAATGAAAATTGTAGGAAAGGATTGGGAGTAGCTGAGGTGGAAAGAAAAGAACAATAAGCCTAAACTACTAAGGTCTTGAATCAGAGAAGAATATCTTCGGGCCTTCAAAGTTCACAAGGGAACATTTTGAATCTTTTCATCTCGTCACAGAGGAACGAACACACCAGTCTTGGGTTGCTCCTTCTAACAGATCTGCAATCCAATCACTTCTGAGTCTACTGCACCATCATGGAACTTGAATCTACTCTCGATCATATGGTTTGTAACTTGAGCAAAATGACCCTGGCTGGAATCATTATTGTATCTTCCTAGTAGCAATAAGTTGTCCACTCGAGCCATCAGGTGTTGAGATTGCTAAGTAGGTTTCATCCCGATCTAGAGCAGTATCACGTCAACATCTTTGTTCGTTCATTTTTTTTCTTGGGAAAAAACATATCTTCAATGCTAATCATTGTGCTACATGAACATATTGCCTAGCGTACAAGTCCTTATTTGCTTCTACTCATCTCTCACTAACAACTAGAGATCAAAATGTAAGCGTAGGGAGAAACGATGCTCTGATATCAACTGTAATCCCCTATAAATTCTTTCGCAATACAGTGGCAGAATCATTATTGACGTGGGATTAAAACACAATGAGTAACTATGCAAATTATGAATAGGTAAGTACCGAAAGTAGGAATTACCAAAAACCATGGTTACAAAACGCCACAAGTATAAGACGAGGGAATCAAAAATAATTTGAAAACAATAATAGGGATTTTAGGAATTCGAAGCGACATAAACGTAAATTCATCTTAGAATTAATTTAAGAATTACGAGTTAAATCGTAATCTAACCCATTTATTAGCTACTTTAATCCTTGTATTATTTAAAATAATTTTAGCTCAGTTATGCATGCATTAGAGTAGAAGTAGTATTATTTGGATGTATTTCTATACATTTTTATTTATTTAAAGTGCAAGTGTCATGATTGAGGATTGCCATTTGATAAAAAAAAATGGGCTAAAAGGGGTCAACAAGCTATTGAAAATGAAGACAAATCAAGATTTAACCCATAATCATAGCCCAAAAGCAAACTAAAATAAAGAAGTGGAAGAGGAAGAAAATCCACATGTGATGGATATAAATTCTTTATTTGGTGGATCAAATTCAGGGAATTTGGGTAGTCTTTTTTTTATAAATCGAATAGATTATCGTGGATCATAGTTGTAAGAGTCATGATTCAAATTGTAGGAATGCATTATCCTATGATAAAAGTATGGAAATCAAATTGAATTGTTATAGGATCAAGTGGTGGGATCGTTTTAAGAATCGATCAGAATCAAAATAGGATCGTAGACGTACAGAATCTTATGTATGTTTAGGATCATACAAACTTACCTCTTTTTTTCCTCCTTTTTGATTTTATTTACCGCTTATTATGTATTGAAATAATTGTTGTATTAGAGTTTTACAAAAGTATTGAAAAAAATAAGACAATTTACTCTTTTTAGGATTCAAATTCAAAAGAGATAAAAGTAAAAAAAAAAAAAAAAATGTCTAGAAGTAGTTATGAACGTCTTATATTACAAAAATTCTCGAATGAGACGTGTTAACGAATCATCTCAACCTAAACATTAAGGTGATGATTGAGATCCGTTTATATTCTATTAATGGTCTTACGATAAGATATTATAAAATCATTTTTACAATTGAGTATTTATCTAGGGTTGTACTGAATGGATATAGATCAGTGTTACATTATTAATCGTAATACCGTTTTTCAGGACACTAACAGATATGATACAAAACATTCATAATTATAAAAGAAAAGGTGGCTTTTTATCCAAGAGTACTACTCAATGAGAAATTATAAGCTTATAACTATCCTCTTGTAAGACCACGTTCTTTCCAACTTATTTTCAACTTGAATTAATTAAGTTCATTCTTACTTTCGTATATAAGTTAACAAGTCTAGGGAGAGACGGTTTATTTGTACTTGGTCTTTCAATAAACTTAATAAAATATCATCTCTCAGTAGACCTACTCATAAGCCACTATTATCTTCATTTGTACTTGATCTCTCAATAAACTTAATAAAAGACCGTCTCTCGGTAAACCTACTCATTAGTTTATCTTAATCAATTCAATTCACTTGGTTCATTACAATTTATTTCGACCACAGTAAGTTTAAATTCAGTTCAACACCTTTCAACCAGAAAGGTAACAGCCTAACTCTACCAGTGTTATCGGTAAAAAAAAATCAAGCAAATCATACAATATAAAAGCAAACACAACTAAAAAATGTTAAAATGTTTCAAAAAAAAAAAAATAATAGTGTTGGAATTTTGCATCATTTTTTAGAAATTAAATCAAATAAATACAAAACAAAGATACAAAGCTATGTATAATTGTATGAATATGAGTATAAACTTAGGGGGGGCTCAGCACTTGCATGCGCCAATATCAGGAAGTAAGGAACGAATGAACTTTACCCTTATAGCAAAAGCACACACACTTCAGATGTGATAAGTGTGTCTACACACCCGTCTGTGTGATCATAAAATGAAGCAGGCTACTTGAAAAAGATAACAGCGTCCAAAATCTTGCATTTTCTCTCCAAAAATATTTGAGGGGACTTAACTGCTCTTAACAAAAGTGATCTGCTACTTTTTGTGGCCTCGTGCATTTCTCTGTCACATCCAAGTTTTGAAAGTTTAAATTTTGTTTCCTCAATTCAGGCTACTAGTACTAGTACTACTATCAATCTATGTAGTATATCATATGCAGTGATGGACACGGGATTTTCAGTGTCTCGGGAAAAAGGGGGCAAAAAATCCGAAGAGAGGGGAACTAGTACTTGGGTTAATCCAACATTTCACTTGGTGTTGTGTCGTAGCACTCATAGGTTCGATACGACATCACATTCAAACACTTCAGTTTAGACAAAAAAAAATGAAATTTTCGCCAAAATAGCAATGTTCAAGTGTTCAAACCATGGTTACCGGATTCCCTTGGGGAATAGTTAAAAACAAATTTTATCATGTCGCTTACCAATACACAAGATACTTTCATCACTTGGTGTTGTGTCGTAGGCTCGATATGACACCACATTCATAAACTTCAGTTTAGACAAAAAAAGTTGAAATTTTCGCCAAGATAGCAATGTTCAAGTGTTCAGCCATGGTTATCGGATTGCTTCGGTGAATAGTTAAAAACAAATTTTATCATGTCGCTTACTAATACACATGACACATGAAAGAGCGAAGCGAAAATCGGTAACAGCATATTTCATAAGGAATCTGGTAACCATGTGTCCAAGTGACACAATGTCGGAGTAACACAATGAATTACTAGTGGAGTGTTATTGTAAACTAGAAACCTAAGTATGAAGTTTCAACTAAAAGTTTTATTGTGTTAGTAATGAATGTCTCGTGACAAATGGTCTCTTCATCAGGGAAAAAAAAGGAAATGTCATGAGACATTCATTTACTAACATAATATTGTTCAACGGTGTCGACCGTCCTTACTGGCCCCATGTAAGCTCGGTTGGACAAGAAGCCAACCGTGACACCCCGCCTGGGTTCGGCCACTACTGACATTCACACATAAGTTGATCCTAAAACAGGATATACTGCATAGAAGCTAATGCAGAGTAAAAAGAAGTGAACACATAGTATATCAGTTGAAAGAGAAGTTAAGCCACTATAGCACTTGGTATCATAAGAGTAAAGCTACAGAAATGAACATAGACAAAAGGAAAGGGAAAGTACCTTGCAATCATCATTTAGGCATCAAACAGCATCAATCTCAAGTCAAAAACAATGCAGCTTGAAGAATTTCATGGAGAGACAAACCCTTAGCTTCTTTCTTCAAAATATAAGAAAGGGGGATTATATAGGTGAATGAATATAGGATATTGCTTGCAATAGAATACTACCTATGAAAGCAAAATTTTGAGCAATAAAGATACAGAGAGTAGAGAATATTGACCAGATTGTTTGAAAGGAGTGTTAACTTTATGACAAAAAGGAAAATATACTTGAGAGATATTTTCAGTGCATAAGCAACAGGGAGAGACTTGGATAAGAGCGTCCTACTGTACATTATCTTTGGGGTGTAACATAAGATTGTTTGAAAGACAAACATTTTTAATAACAACTTGTGCAGTAGATTGTAGCTTATAGCAAAGTAATCCGAACTCTTAATCAAGTCTTAATGTTAGAATATGGTGAAGAATATGTCAATAGTACATATATTGATTTATTAAACAAACAATTCATGTATTTAATTATTCACTCGATTTCACTATGATCATATTGTTGCATTTGGACATTGTTATGGAACCAACTCACTCAAAAACTTAAGGCTTGAGGCCCATTTATATTCTATTACACCCTCACTCGAATGCCCATCGGGCTTGAAGAATGGTTAGTGTGCACAGCCTCCCCGTACCATGTGTTGAAATTCCATTTGAGAGTTCGAGATATTGGGAGCTATCAGGTTTTGAACTCATGACCTCTAGCTTTGATACCATGTTATGGAACCAACTCAACCAAAACCTTAATAAGGCGGTGGTTGAGGCCATTTATATTCTATTAGACATAATTTTAGAGAAGGGGAATAGATGCTCGAGGTTGTAGGGTATAGGTGCGTTTGGATACTAATGTGGAGGGAAAGTGAGAGGAGGGAGAAGGGAGGAAATTATATTGCATTATTGCTTACAAACCTTAAAGAAGTCTATTTTCATGGTAACTTATTACTACACCCTCAATCTCTAAGGGTGCATTTGGATACTAACGTGAAGGAAAAGTGAGGGGAGGGAGAATGAAGGGAGGGGAGATGATATGGAGGTGCTGATTTTTCATTTTTTCCTCCAAATCTTTCCTTTGTTAGAGGGAGAATTATCTGACTTCGAAAGGGAAATAGCAGAGGGATCGATTTTTAATCTCTCCATATCTTTTACTCTCATTTTGTTACCCAAATAAAGAATTTCACCTCCCTCCGAAATTCAACACCGCCTTTCTCTCCGAATCGTCAATCCAAACACACTCCAGGAAATTAGAACAAAAACACTCCAGAAAATTAAAACAAAAATCGCAAAGCCAAAAACACTTCGATATTTGAATTATAGTAGAATTTGTGTGCACTCTCTCCAATTCTTATGATTTGTCCATCTGAAATAATACTACTCACAAACCTTAAGAAAGGGACCATTTTCAAAATAATCAAATACTTATGAGGAGCGATACTATAAACCTTCTAACTCTTGCTCCGTATATTCTTTTGACTTCCTTTTCTCACGAAAAGATAAAATACTATAAGTACTCCCTCACCTCCATTATTTAAAATTAACTTCATTCCATTTATTAATGACAGAAAACCGACATCATGACTAATTCGCGGGGAAAATTTTAAGTAATATTAAATAAATTCATGAGATAACAAATGACAGATTAATTTACCTAAGAAAGAGAAATCTTAAACCCTAAGCAACTTCAAGAGAAAAAGAAGTCCTGCCGAAATATCAACAACAGTGTTGGACGCATCATGAATAGTAAATAAGTACAGATCTTCATATAATGACCCACTAAAATCAACCAAAAACACAATACCAAGTACCAACAAGGCAACAACTAACCAAGCTCAAAGTGAAGGAAATATGCCAAATCAATAATCATAAAACAAACCAAAATCATAAACATCATGAACAACAACAAAAATTGAAGAAA
This sequence comes from Agrostemma githago, assembly GCA_958450325.1. NCBI lineage: Eukaryota > Viridiplantae > Streptophyta > Magnoliopsida > Caryophyllales > Caryophyllaceae > Agrostemma > Agrostemma githago. Next base: position 82,277,410 of record OY288240.1, read on the forward strand.
ATTAGCTCAATTCCAAAATAAAATAAAAATGATAACATCATAAATGCAAATTCTCACGTGAGACGTTTCAAAAGTGGTACCTCCCACGTAGAAGATGGTTACACTTTTAACTTTCTACTCCGTAGTTTCTAAGTAATTGTCAGGTAGTCTCCTTTGAGACGGGTTATCCGTCCTAAAAATATAACGGGTCAAATATTATTCATCTGGTCAAATAAGGGCAATAGTAATGGAGCTAAATAAGAATTTTCATAACTCTTTACCCATCGTTCCACTGAATAAGGAGTTCCTTATATGAACTTGGTTTCTAAAATAAAGAATCAACTTCATACATTGATATTTGTGAGTAATTGAATAAAATAATGAATAAAAGAATAATTAGTCTCATTAAAAAATTATTATGAAACTTTACCATTGATGAAAAAATAAATGAATTTCATATGCGATAGAGTGAGTTGATGTGGCCATAAAAAAAGATGGTATGGAACTTCTACCATTGTTATTGCCCTAAGGACAAAACATTGTATCTCGGGACAATGTTTATGTGAGATCGTCCACATAATACAGATGTCGCAATGTGATTAGTAAACTCGTAATCGTATTGTGAAACCGTTTCACCCAAAAATTTGTGTTAATTTCTACTCTCTCAATTCAAGACCAAGCTACCCATTTGCTTTTTCGACACTATTCACACTAACGAGAACTTTTGATATTCACGACAATCTATATGAGAAAATATATCCATGTAAAATCTTGTTTGATTCGTGGTTAAAAATATACATTATTATTATTATTATTATCGAATTTCATAATTTTTACTAAAAGTAAATGGGTAGCTTAGTCTTGAACTTTGCCTCGTAAATTTATTTGTAAGATAATTTCACGAGAGAGTTGTGTCGCTAAATACCGAAAATTTACCACATAAACCCTAACTATCACAAAATACACGAAATTTAAGTAACAATATGCAATTCACATACATATAATCAACGAAAAATTAAATTGATAAGAATAAACAGAGTTCATACCTCACTGAAAAACAGTGTTGCAAACTTGCAATCGAATATTCCTTCGATTCTTCGAACAGTTTTCGCTTCGCTTGAAATGCTGAGCTATAATTTTCATAAAATTATCGATTAAATCAACCTAAAACACAATAAAATCAATCAATCATCCAAAAATCAAAGAAAATTAGCTCAAAAAACGATAAACTTCAAGAAAAACGACGAGAATTATCATAAATTCATAAGAACAACCACGTAAACCCTAATTCTCGCAAAAAAAAAAAACAAAAAAAAACAATCAAAAAGGACAAAAACTGCAAATTGCAAATAAATCAACGAACAAAAAAAAAACCTAAATCGATGAAAATTGAATTACAATACATACCATACTAAAATCAACTACGCAGCCATTTGAATTCAACGAAGCGTGATTCATGATTAATTAAATTCCTTCCATAAATTCGAATTGTCGGAATTTTAAACCCTAATTATCGCAAAATACTCAAATAAAAACAATCAAAACACGCAAATTACAAAAAAAATCAACGAAAAAAAAAAACTAAATCGATGAAATTGAATTACAGTAGAATACATACCATACTAAAATCAAGCGTGATTCAATGATGAACTTCCTCAATTAATTTTCCTTCGATAAATTCGAATCATCGGAATTTTAGGAGAAATGAAAGGATCTCGAAATTCGAGATATTTTATTTTTTTTGGTTGCAGTGAGCCAGTGAGGGGTTTTTCGGTAAAATTTAGAGAAGATTTTAGATTTTTATTGGCTTGAGGGGTTAGATATTGATTCTTTTACAAAAATAAATGGGAGATATTTTCATTCAAAAAAAAAAAAGGGAGATATTTAAGATGGTTGGACAAATATCGACTGTGTAACTTTGTCCTAGACTCCTGGGTAACCACTAGGAGACTAGGATCAGGAGTGGCGTGGTTAAAAGGTTCAATCGGTTCAGGTTCGGGACTGTTAGTATCAAATCAAGATATCTTTTTGCACGAGATCAAATTCATCTAAAAAAGAATATATGTTAATAATAGCAACTCGGAGGGAGTAGTAATTTCCGAACTCCAATATGTGTAAAGTATTACCGCTTGCCAAAAAAAATACCCGAAAGACCCAGCAGAATGGTTATTGTAATGAATATATTGACTTCCCTAAAAAAAATTGAAAATCAAATATACTCGAAAAGCCTAAACCCAAACTGACCTGAGTCCACTAGTTTCTTAGTAATCCCAAAAGTAACCCAAATTTGAAAATCAACCTTGAACCCAAACACAACACGAACCGTACGTGTTGTTTGGGATTGAAATCGGGCTAGGTAACTCATGAAGAGAAGACCCTAGCTCATAGGGAGTACTATAGTTGGTAAGTTTAGAGAAAGTGGGGCGTGACTAGCTAGGTTGCACAAACACGGACACGGAGACGTATCGGTCATGGCTAGACTTGTCGTGAGCCTCCAAATTACAATATTTATCCACTTCTAACACAAACTAGTAGTTAGTGAAAGTAGGGGTCGAACCCACGAGGAAGGTGATTATGTTGTTTTAAGTGTGTATAAATCTATATAAATTAGTAACCAATATGGGGGGATTTATGTGTGAATGATTAGTCTAAGTCTAATAAACTAACAAAATAAATTAACAAAATAAAATAAACTAATACGAATAAACGATCTAACAAATATGAGAAAAGTACTTGGACCAAGCAATATTCACCATCAAGTTTAACGAATTGATCATTGACTCTTCTACTTTACACTTTATATTAGAATACTTTGCTATGAAGTTTAATCGACTTCCAATTCCACTTATTAATAGTTATAAGATATGAGAAGCATACTCAAATAACCCTTACGATATTGTCAATTTAAATCAAGCGTCTAAATTATATATCAATATGTAGATTAGAACGATGGAATTTAGCAAAGATCAAGAATGATTACTCAAGCGGTATCACTTTATTTCATACAAGTTTAATCCTTATAACTCAACAACGATGAAAAGCATACAAATTGGTGAATTATATCCGCTACTCGGACATAGTTAAACAAACAAAAGATTCATTTAACTATCTAGCAATGATTTATCAATAACAACAACTAGGTGATCAAACTAGAAGATGAATTAACAAACCAAGAATTATTATAAATTAAACTTGATATTCTAATAATAATGCAAAATAAAAACGAGTCTTACAATTCCTTAAACTTGAAAGGCTTCAATAACTTGTTCCAAGAATAAGAACTTAGCCCTCTATACAAAAGAAATACTTGCAAAATAAACTAGAAAATGTATGTGTTTTTGAGAATTACAAGTGATGATTGATGTGTTGGATGATGAATGTGATGGTGAACTTTTCCTCTTTATATAGTCATCCATGGAGCATCTTCATCAATGGCTCATAAAGCCTCATAAAATGCCTCATAAAAATGATCATAATGAAGAAGAAGAATAAAAGAGGTGAGTAAAGAAGAAGAACAAAAGACTAGAGAAAGAATCCTATGCGAAAAAGAATCCAAGAAGGAATCCTATGCATAAATTTCTGCCGCTGGCAGCGGATTTTAGAAATCCTCCACTTCTTTCTTCTACTTGGTCTGGGCTTCCACTTAACTTCGGGCTTGATTTGTCTTCACTTCCAAAGGATTGTTGACACTTTAACCCAATAAACATTTCAATTACAACCCATATTACTTTTCACCCTTTAATCTACCTAATTACACATTTTATTATATTAACCCATCAATTACGACATGCACACAATAATCCATCAAAACACACCCAAATCTACAAAATAGTCAACTAAGTGACCCTTATTAATCCCTACTAAACTAGACTAATCAGGTCACGAGACACTCGATGAAGAGGGGTGGCGAAGGTCGGGCTGAAAATGTCATGCTTAAGCTGGATATGAGTAAGCTAAGGCCTATGATAGGGTGGAGTTGAATTTTCTTCGGGCTATGATGGGCCGAATGGGCTTTGCAGACATGTGGGTTCGACGTATCACGGGGTGCATATGTACCGTGAGTCATTCATTCGTGGTTAACGGTGAGCTTTCAGGTGAGATTTGGCCAAGTCGGGGTCTCCGTCAAGGGGACTATATCTCTCCGTAGTTGTTCCTTCTTTGCGCGGATGATTAGGAAGGTCGTTGATGAGAAAAAAATCCATGGGATTAGCATTTGTAGGGGAGCCCTGAGGGTTTCCCACCTATTCTTTGTGTACGACTGTATTCTTTTCGCTAGAGCTACTACTGACGAATGCTCGAATTTAGCTAACTTGAGTGGCCAGTTACAAAGGAGCATCAGGTCAACGAATTAATTACTCAAAAACAAAAGTCGTCTTTAGTAAGAAGGTGTCGGAGCAGAACAAGGTGAACTTTAAGAGGCCCATGGGAGTGCGGTAAATGGATAGACACGAAAAAAATTTGGGTCTTCCAACTATATATAATTGGGAGATCGAAGAAGATGATCTCTGCTTGCCTTGAGGAGAGGGCGTGGAAAAAAGTGCAGGCCTGGGAAGAGAAGCTACTTTCCCATCCGGGTAAGGAAGTCTTTATCAAGGCTGTAGGCATGTAGCGCAGTCTATACCGAATTACATGATGAGTGTGTTCGCCCTACCCGAGGATACCATTGAGGAGTTGAGTTCGGTCATGGCCAGATTCTGGTGGGGAGGCGTCGGATTCGAGGAAACGTATTCATTATTGGAAGGCATGGGACAAGCTTTGCATGCCTAAATCTGCGGGGAGGGGGGGGGGGGAGACCTCTGTGCGTTCAACCAAACTTTACTGGCTAAACAGGTGTGACGCTTACTTGCGTATCCTAACTCTTTGGTCGCTCGAGTGCTAAAGGCTCGCTACTTTAAGAACGATAAGGTTCTCCATGCTAGATGGGGTCATGATCCTAGCTTTTGTTGGCGGAGCTTGTGGGGGTCGAAAACATTACTCTTGGAAGGGTTGAAGTGGTTGGTAATGGGGAGAAGATTAATGTTTGGTCGGAGGCGTGGTTACCTGGGCAATCTTCTTGTCATATTCCTGCACGTAACCTTGAGGCCGACCCACTGCTGCGGGTTTCGGATCTCATTGACCATGAGCGTGGGGAATGGTGCTTGGACAGCTTGAGTGTTGTGTTGAAACCTGATGAAGTTTGGGATGCTCACTCTCTTCCCCTTAATGTTGATATGCCGGAGGATTTGCTCTACTGGTGGCCGAACCGGGATGGTTTCTTTACTGTTCGCTCCGCCCACAGGTTGGCTAAGAGCCTAAGAATGGTTTTGGGGGCGCCTGGCATAATAATGAGAACGGGGGTCTATGGAGGCAAATCTGGCGACTCTCGACTCCCCCTAAGCTGGCGCATTTCGTGTGGCGAGCTTGTTCGAGGATCCCTCCCGTTAGACAGCAGCTGTGTGCCCGTCATATCGTTGATGACCCAATTTGCCCGTTGTGCAACTTGGAAGAGGAGTCTGACACTCATATTCTGTTTAGATGTTCTGCTACCCGTATTATCTGGCAATGTAGCGGTCTAGAGGCGTTGTTCGCTTCTTTACCGAGTCTTGATTGTTGTGAATCTGTTAAATGGCGGCTGTGCAGGGCCACCGCTGATGATGCTAAGCTGTTGTTGACCTTGGCATGGACTGCGTGGACCTGGCATAACTCTATGTTATTCTCGGAGACTAGGCCGCCAGTTCATATTGTCAAGATGGGCATGTCGCGTATGGTAATTGACTACGGGGTGTATGCTGGCCTTGTGGGTCCACCAGTTCAACGGAGTTCTAAGGCCAAGGAAACTCGATGGAGACAGGCAGACAGCCAGGGGAGGGGTGGACAAAGCTCAATGTCGATCCGACCATTTTTGGGGAAGACAAGGTGAGATTGGGTTTCGTTTGCAAAGGCTCAAGTGGTGTGTTGCTGATGGCTGGCTGCAAACGGATTCGGGCTCGCTGGTCAATCGAAATGGCTGAAGCTCAGGCGATGATGTACGGACTGCAGCAGGTGCAAGGTTTTGGGGGAATGGGTCTCATTGTGGAGAGTGATACTTTGACGGTTATCAACACTATGAACCGAGCCACACCTTCTCGAAGTCCTTTCGTTTTCTGCCTTGATAGAATTCATTCATTGTTACGTCCTTTTTCTCGTAATAAGTGTGTGCATGTGAAGCGGGGGCAATACATTAGCTCATTTCATGGCTAGATCCCCCCGAGTGGATGAGGACATTGTATTTGGGGCTCCTTTCCCGCAAGTCATCATTGACTCGGCGGGGATTGATTTAATTTAAGGGCCACCCACGTTTTACCTAAAAAAAACATACTCCGTATAACGGTATAATGTTACTGAAAAGCGACCATATCTTGCTAGATTTTGTGTCACGGTATTTTTGTTCGTTGGTCAAATACAGAAGTGGATTTTACCCATATTACCATATAGAAATCAAATTAAATGACTAAGAAGCATAAAATGGGACTTCACGTGGCCAACTAACTCCTCCTATGTCGTAGTGAGCAAGTTAATATGGTAATGACAGTAAATTAAATCCAAAATTCAAATTATATACCGGATAAGTATTGGAGTGATTAGCTGGCTCCCGCCCTCGCTCCCGCCTACTCTATATTAACCACACTTTCTTTCCTTTTTCAAAAAAACACACACAAATACTACTGTAAGAGATATAGAGAGAGAAAAAAAAAGCTTACGATGTTCCGTTTAATGGAAGTTTTCGACATGTTCTTCACCTTTCTCCACATCCACATGATGATGATGCCTGGTAAATCTCTTCTCTCTTCTCTCTCGATCTCTCATTTTGTTTTGTTAAATGTTTGTTATCGTTTTGAAAATGTTTGTTGTTTGTTCAGGGACGGCTGCTCTGGCGGCGGCTGCTCCGGCGGCGGCTGCTCCGGCGGCGGCTACTCCGGCGGCGGCTGCTCCGGCGGCGGCTACTCCGGCGGCGGCTGCTCCGTATGCGGACACTACTGAGGAAGAGCGTAAAATCGGCGATAGAACCTTACTGAAGCTTAAGTTGGCGAAGAGGTTGAGAAAGACCAGCAAAAAATACAGGAGGAAGATATGGAGAAAGGACGCGGCGGCCGATAGGCAGACCAGAAGACAGGAGGAGTATATTGCTGAGAGAGCTGAATTGGAGTATGAAAGGAAACTCTACAGGGAATTCTATGAGGTTGTTCACATTGAGGCTAAAGATATGATCAGAGATCATCGCTTGTGCCGCGTGCAGGATTTGGATGATCTTCGCGTAGTTGAGAGAAATGGCATGAAGTGCAGGGCTATCGTACATTATGACAGCATTGATCTCATAAACGCAGCGACACGAAGTCGTGTAATTACTGGAATCCTCTTTTACAACTAATGTCGCTCGTCTAATGATGCAATCGATCGAGTTCTTGAAAATTTTTGTCATCTAAGCTAGGTTTTGTCGCAATCGGTCTGGAATTGTGATTTGCTCAATTGTAAATAATGATGATCGGATGATCATCTAGTTCATCTCGAACTCTGTTCTTGCTCAGTTGTCGTTAATAATGGTGATCGGATGATCATCTAGTCGATCTCGAATTCTGTTCTTGCTCAGTTGTAAATAATGGTGATCGGATGATCATCTAGTCGATCTCGAATTCTGTTCTTGCTCAATTGTAAATAATGATGATCGGATGATCATCTAGTTACGTTTTTCGAACTAAATTGCTTGAGTTTGAGTACTAACTAGTATTGAATCGTTAAATTTCGTGTTCTTCCTCTTGTTGTTGTTGTAATTATTACTATTATTATGTCCTGTTGCTGTTGCTGTTGCTGTTGCATTTGCATGCAGACCTCCAGTTTCCGTCCTCTGACTGTGGAATCGATCGATCAATCAATCAATCATATAAGTTTTGAGGAACTGGTATGCTTCTACAGTCTACATCCTCTGAAACATGTTTATTGTTGCTTTTTATGTGCATCGTTCTCGTTCAAGTCTGTAGTATGAGATTTGAGATACGATTTAGGGAGAATTGTGGAATTGATGGACTGATATACTGATTTTTATGTCGAGGATGCGCTTTTAATAAGCTGTATAGTTGTCCAAATGTCTGCTGAATGTTCAAAACTTTCTACTATCTGAATAATCTGTATCAAGTTTGAATAAGAAAGTGGATCTTGTAAGGTATGGGATCGATTCTAGGCTTGAATCAGATCGCATTTGCATTAATGCTGTGTACATTATGGCTGTTTACTTCGGCCTGTATTTCACCATTTGTCGGAGTAATAAAATGACGGAGTGTTTGCAGTAAGCTGCTAGGTTGAAGTAGCGTTCGCATTAGTTGGCTGAGTGTTGAATTGTCTCTTCATTCTGGTGGTTTGGGGTTAGGTTGCGTCGATGTTTATTTCAGCTTGAGCTTCACCATTTGTCTCGCTGACTCCTTGTCTAATATTTCAGCGATTTCAGTTGTCGATCTTTAAAACTGCATCGTGTTTCTATTGATAATGCTGGGTCGAAATAGCTTTTAATATGTGAATTGATTGATTGCAACGGGGTGACTGCATGTTGCATCGTCTCTTAATCAGAAGGTAGTTGAGACTTGAGAGTTTAGGAGGTTGTAGTTGAGGGTTTGCATTAATGGTGCTGGGTTGAAGTAGCTTTTGAATCGTATCTTCATTGAACTGTAGTTGATATATTAGGATACAGTGTTTGAGGATATGGATGGAGGATGTTAGTGTAGTCGAGGTTGTAGTTTGCTGTTGTGGGTATAACTGTGTATATTATGGTGGTTTGTGGTGATGTTTATTATTTCAGCTTGAATTTCACTATTTGTTTCCCTGTCTAATATTTCAGCGATTTAAGTTGTAGATCTTTAAAGCTGCATCGTGTTTGTATTGATAATGCTGGGTCGAAATAGCTTTTAATACGTGAATTGACTGCAATGTGTTGGCTGCGTGTTGCATTATCTCTTATCGGAAGGTAGTTGAGAGTTTAGGATGTTGTAGTTGAGAATTTGGAGAATGTTAGGGTAGTCTACGAGTAGTTGTTTTTCTGTAGAACTTAGAATTTATATTAGAAACCGTTACTATTGTTGTAGCATCGGTGTTGGTCTGGAAGTTGGAGCTATGCTTTAATCTGAATTATCTGGTTGTAGTATGTTCTAATGGCCGACTTTCTGTAGAACGACTTAGATGTCGTTATCATTGTCGTAGCACTAGTGTTGCCGTGGAAGTTAGAGGATTACTTTAATCGGAATTGCCTCTTTGTAGTATGTGTTTCTTTGTACTGATACAATATTGTTATTGCAGGTTTATTTGTACTGATAGTTGTGCTGGTAGTATACACCATATGTGTTTCTTTGCACCGATAGTTGTGTTCTTGCAGGTTTATCATTGGCACCACTTGTGGTCAATGTTAATCCAAACGTAAATGCTGTATTAACCCCATGCCTTGCAGTATTTGTCGGTTGTTACAGGTCTGTCAGCCAATGCCACCTACTGTGAGTGCTACACGAGTTACGCTTTTTTGTCAGGTTTCATTCCGTTGCTTTCTTTCTTATTCATGTATACGATTGTGTGTGTAATGCAGGAGACAATGTCCAATGAACATGCAATGAGGTTTCCCTTGGTTTACTCAGTGTCAATGCTCAATGCTGTGCTGGTAACGTAATGTCCTGTAATAGTTCTTCCCTGTCGGCCTCTGCGTGCACATTTTACTATGCTAATAGTCTTTCATCTTCAGTGCAACAGCGCTGCCATCTATTAAGCGTTTCTGCCAGACCGTTGCAATGATGACGTCATTGTCTGGCACAGTGGCGCTTACCTTACTCTCGATGTATGTTGGTTTTTGCCTGCAACCTTTTACTTTATTACAGTATGCAGTAACTTTCCTTTACTATCGTATAGCGTACTGTATCTCTGTTGTGCTTGACTGTTTGAGATCCGAGGAGCCAGTTTTTGCTTTACTATCATATATAGCGTACTGTATAGTATGCTTTACTAACTTAATGCTTAATGCTGTGCTTGACTGTTTGAGATCCGAGGAGCCAGTTTTTGCTTAGGATAGTCTGATTGTCGCGTACATTGTTTAACTCAGTTTGAAGATGACCATTAAGCTATATTACCGCCGACATTATTCCTTCAGTTTCTGTCTTCCATTTCTACATTTTCCGCGTGATCTGCTGTGTATTGCGTAATGCGCACATAATGCTTAGGATAGTCTGATTGTCGGGTACATTGTTTAACTCATTTTGAAGAAGACCAGTAAGCTATATTACCGACATTATTCCTTCAGTTTCTGTCTTCCATTTCTACATTTTCCTCATGATCTGCCGTGTCTTGCATAATGCGACTGAATTTATACTCCGTACTAGAATTTGACGAGTATTATTGCATGCTACCCAATAAGTTTCTTATGGTTTTGTCTAATTCTACAGCTGTAGAGTTCGAGTTCACAAGATCGCAAGTTGTTGCAGCAGTCCAGTCCCCGGTTTCTTTTTCTGTGCTTGGCCTGCCAACAGTATCTTGGGCCTCGCTTTCTGCATTCAGGTTTGACTGATCTAATCAAACTGTTTATCTGTATCGTACAGTTTACCGAAGAGCTTAGTGGTTAAGAACTTAAGACTAGGTGCGACTAAGTGCGCTAAGAATTTATATCCTGTATCTCTACAGGGAATCGAGATGCTTTCTCTTGGTTCTTTCAAAACTGGTGCCGGTGCCACTCTATTGGTGAGTGTTCTGTTCTATTCACTCTGCGTTTTACATCGTACATTCGTACCCGCTGTCATTGGATGCGTGGCGTTCCATGTGATCTGGAATGGCGATATTAAACCGGTTGGTAACACCTTTTCTTGCATCGCATCGCATTGCATTTCGTTTGGAGTTCTTCGGTGATTAGTTGATACAACACATACTACAGTCATCATTTGCTAAACTCCACTTTGAAAATGCACTTCGCATTGTAAATGTGCGATAAATAAAAATCCTGTGCAAAAGTGTCCTACAGACAAGACCGGGTTGGGTCAGGTCAGGTCAAGTCAGTTTGGGTCGGGTCACTTTTCGGATTTGTGAGAATTGGGTCAGATGAGAATATGAGATGGGGTCGAGTCATTGACTCATTTTTTGGTTACGTCATTTTCCGGTTTCTTTATTATCAACTTTTTAAGGGGGCGTTTGGTTCGTAAAAAGGTATGAGAATGGAATCGGGAATAAAAAACAAGGTGGCATGGGTTTGGAACTTGATTCCTGAAACTTGGTGTTTGGTTCATTTTTTTAGATGATTGAGATTCAAATGCAAAATTTTATTTTTTTAAAATTATATTTTAAATATATAAAAATTTATATCACTGACTATATGAAAGAAAAATTAAATAAATTTCATTAAAAACAACTCTTTTTAGCGATATAAAACACCGAGTTACATTAATAAAATTTTAAAATAGTTTTTTTAGTATTTTAAATTAGTGTTTTTCAATAAAATATTTCAGTTATAATATTTAAACAAAAAAAAAATGGAACAAATTCTTTCGGAAAATCAAACAAAGTTTGATTCCAAGGGTATGAGATTCCCTCCCTTTGGTATGAGAAACCCATACCACGAGGTTTTGAGGTATGGGTATCGAAATGAAAAACTTGTCAACCAAACACGAGTTATGGGTTTGGTTCATTCTAAACCCATACCTCATACCTAAATTGAGTGGACCAAACAGCCCCTAAAGGATACGGAATGTGCAACAATAAACATTCAAGTCAGGTGTCAAGACAGTCGGGTGGGTTTGATCCCGTCAATTCGACCGGGTGGGTTTGATCCCGTCAATTCGAGTCAGAGGTCAAACTCGGGCTTTTGGTTTGGGGGTCAGGCTGGGTTGGGTTATTCGAGTCCATTTCCGGGCTCCGGCCCTCTTTAAACTCAAATATCATCCCTTTGTTCAAAACTGTCGTCGTGGCTCTCTCTGATCGGGACGGGAATCATGGGTCGAGTTCATCGTCCAATTGCATGGGTATGGGGCGTATGGCCCCGTCTAATGATGTCTTTGTACTAGAAACCGTGATGGTGGATAGCGACACTATTGAGTGCTTGTACGATTAACTCAGTTCTATTTCATCGTGCGACGGTGTTGTAAAAGAATGAACAATCACAATCCTACAAAGGAACCGTTAATAGCTTGACCCTAACTGGACTAGATCAGAACCGCCAAAAAATGAACTGACCCGAAATCACGGCACGAGATTCACGAGCTTGGGTTGAGGCTTAATGACCCATTTATGTAGGTGGGTCAGAACGAAACTTAAATGGGCCGGGTTTAGATTGAGAGATTCGTGATCCGTTTACCTATGACACAACTATGAACACAAACACGACCCGATCTGTTTCACAGGTCTACCGAACCCGAATATTTAAAAAGCTCGGAATTAAGGAACCCGAACTCGAATCCGACTCGATTGAGCCAAGATTCAACAACAACACCAACAATACACAATGGTTAATTGGTTACAAGACTAAGAGCCCAATAACCCTAATAGCTTGACCCAAATTGGATCAGATTAGAACCGGCAAAAAATGAACCGACCTGAAAACACGGCACAAGATTCACGAGTTTGGATTGAAAGATTCGTGACCCATTTACCTATGACATGAAAACGAACCCGACACGACCCGATCTGTTTGCAAGGTCTACTAAACCTAAATATTTTAAGAAATTTGGAATTAACGAACTTGAAATAGTCCGACCCAAACTCGAACTCGAATCCGACTCGATTGAGCCAAGATTTAACAACACCACCAAAACCCTAACCCGACTCTCCATATATATATATATATTAGATTTTCTTCCGCTCAAACCCTAAATCCCCAAATCAATCTTGCCTCCGAAATCGAAAAAAGATGGTGAAATTCCTGAAAACAGGAAAGGCGGTGATCCTCCTACAAGGCCGATACGCAGGGAAGAAGGCCGTCATTGTTAAACCCTTCGACAATCCTCGCGAATCCGCCGCCCGCAGCTATGGCCACTGCTTAGTCGCCGGAATCAGCAAGTATCCATCGAAGGTAATCAAGAAGGATTCAGCGAAGAAACAAGCGAAGAAGTCACGTCTCAAGTGTTTCATCAAGTACGTTAATTACACACATATTATGCCTACTCGATACACACTTGACATTGATCTTCAGGAAATCGTCCTCAATGACGTCACTTCGTCACGTGACAAGAAGGTTACTGCTGCTAAGGAAGTTAAGGCTAAGTTTGAGGAGCGGTTCAAGACTGGTAAGAACCGGTGGTTTTTTTCCAAGCTCAGGTTTTAAGTTTCTCTGTCCGGTTCGAGATTTCGGAGTTATTATTATAGTATAATTTCATGGTATTTTTATGTTTTATCTCTATTGAAGACGATCTGGAAATGGGTTTTGATTTTTGGACGCGTTTTGGTTTAATCGTAATGAACGATTTAGTTTATGATTTTTGATGAATTTTTGGAGTAATTTTTTAGGTTAATTCTGTTGGGGTTTTGTTAATTATTGCTTGTTATGTTGTTTCTATCTATTTTGGTGCTTGATTGAGTTTTTAATCTTTGATTTGCGTTAAATTTGGTTTGTTTTGTATGATTGATGTGTTTTTGGTGCAATTTCTGGTATTTATTTTGTTCGATTTTGATAATTTTTGCGTATTCTTGTCTGTTTTAGGGATGTTTGATTGGGGTTTTAATTTATTGTATGATTTGTTTCAATTTCGTAGTTGGTGTGTTTCATTTGATAATGTTCCTTAAAATGATTGGGGTTTTTCGGTAAAATTTAGGGAAAATTTTAGATTTTTATTGGGTTGAGGAATTAGATATTTTGATTCTTTTACGAAAAGAAATGGGAGATATTTAAGATGGTACACAAATATCGACTGTGCAACTGTTCTAGGTAAGGGTGACCACTAATGGACTAGGACCATAAATAGACCGCTAAATTCTTGTTTATGATAGAAATATTCGTCATTAGGGGTGTTAAAAAAGTGACCCAGACCAACAAACCCGATCGATACGGACCGTATGATTCGGTCTGCGAGTCTCCAAAAACTTGGTTGTCGGTCCGCGGTCCGGTCCGATCCACACTTAAAAAAATTAATCAAATTTAGTGTATTTTGCCGGTTCGGTCCGGTCTTAAGAAGATTCGGTCCGGTTCGGTTCGGGTTTCTTTGTTAACCGGTTTGGTCCGCGGGTTTAGATTTTTTTGGTTGTCGGTCCGCGGGTCGAGTCGGTCCGGTCCGGATTCGGACCGGTGAACATCCCTATTCGTCACAGACGTGTGACGGGTCAAATAATATCCACCAGAATAAACTATGCTTAGCTTACCATCACCGATTTACGACGGATGTGTGGTCGTCACAAGGGAGACGTGGATCAGTCAGATTAGATTTGGGTCGGAAAATTATCAAATTGACACATTTTGGGTTAGAAAAATCGGGTTGGCTCAAGTAAGTTGCTTCGTGTTTGTTTATTTTCGACTTTTTAAGGAATATTGCTTTGTTTGTTATATTGACATCTAGGTTGGTGCAGGGGTTAAGTCGGTCAGTTCAGGTTATGACTCAAACTTGGATCTACGGTTTGAGTGTCGGGTTTGGTTATTGGGGGGTAAGGACATTTGGGTCTAGTCTGTTTTGACCGTGTTGACTTATGACTTTAATCGGTTTAACTAACGTTTTCTAATTAATACTCGTATCTAATTACTTATGGTCTTAAGACACTTGTGTCGAGTTTTATCTTGTCGATGTTGACTTATGATTTGAATTTGTAATTAGAGTATCCTAATAAAAGTTTATTTGATTAGTCTTTCCTGATCAATATCTGAACAATTGGGTCTAAAGTTTTCTATTGGGCTTTAGGGTTTTTGTGTCGCCTTTCATTTATATATATTTTTTTTTAAACGAATAGCGCACTTAGTCGCATTACAATATAAGGGAGAGGGATTCGAGTCCGAGACCTATTGTCCCAGAGCACAGGCTAAGACATCTTCGATTATAGTGAGAGTATTGAGTATAAACTTTCTAACCCTACCCTAGTAATCATGATGTGAGTCTTTAATTTGTATTCTCTCGAGTTAATTAATCATATACTATTGTTGGGATGTGGAGGTGTTGGTTCGTCGCTTGTCGTCTCAGTTTCACCGGGTTCCCTTAAATATTGACGGGCTTTCGAACGGTAATTTGGGTGCGGTACTCCGTGGTTGCTACCGTAACGGAACGAAAGTATCCAATTGATTGGTTGACTAACCTCGGGGTTGTCGGCTTGCCGCTCAACTTGAGAGAAGGTTCTTATTACTCCGACCGAGAAATTAGAGGTTCAATTCTTACCTGCGACGTAGTGCATTTTTTTTCTAAAGTCAACACCAAAAAACAATTACCGAACTCGAAAATCAGGCCTAAACCCGTATTCAAAAAGTGACCCGGATCAGCAAACCCGACCGACCCGGACCGTACGGTACGGTCCGCGGTTCTCCAAAAACTTGGTTGCCGGTCCGCGGTCCGGTCCACACTTAATAAAATTAATCAAATTTAGTGTATTTTGCTGGAGGGTTCGGTCCGATCCGGTCCGGGTTTCTTTGTAACCGGTCCGGTCCCCGAGTTTGGATTTTTTGGGTTGCCGGTCCGATCCGGTTTGGACCGGTGAACACCCCTAGACACGACAGATGAACCGACGACCCAAGTTTGTTTCGTAACCCAAATTAATTTGGTCTAACCGACGACAGATGAACTTGAAAATGACTTGATCCGACTCGAACCATTTTACCAAACCAAACCCAAACGACCAAACCGCAAAACAAAGCCCAAGCCCAAGCCCAAACCTAAACATTACTACTACTAAAACATTTCAGACTACAGCCACTCTCACCTGCCTCCTCTCAAACCCTAAATCCCCAATTCCCTCAATCCAATCCCCCCAATCCAATCGAATCCATCAAAGATCAAAAATGGTGAAATTTCTGAAACCAGGAAAGGCGGTGATCCTCCTACAAGGCCGATACGCAGGGAAGAAAGCCGTCATCATCAGGAACTTCGACGACGGAGTTCGCGGAAATCGGGAGTACGGCCACTGCTTAGTCGCCGGAATCAGCAAGTACCCATCAAAGGTAATCAAGAAGGATTCAGCGAAGAAACAAGCGAAGAAGTCACGTGTCAAGTGTTTCCTCAAGTTGGTTAACTACAGCCATATCATGCCTACTCGTTATACTCTTGATGTTGAGCTCAAGGATGTCGTCACCAATGACGCACTCTCGTCACGTGACAAGAAGGTTACTGCTGCTAAGGAGGTTAAGGCTAGGTTTGAGGAGCGGTTCAAGACTGGTAAGAACCGGTGGTTCTTTTCCAAGCTCAGGTTTTAAGGTCATCAGCCCGGTTCGAGATTGGAGAGTTGTAGTATGGTTTCATGTTTTTTAATGTTTTATGTTTTTTTGAAGACGATTTGGTGTTTGGTTTTGGTTTTGGTTTGGACGCGTATGTTTTAATGGTGATGAACAATTTAGTTTATCGTTTTTGATGCGTTTTATGTTTCTGATAATTGCTGTGTGTTATTGTTTTATGCGTTTTATCGATTTTTGATGTGTTTCTGCTGTAATTTGTTAAGTTTGTTTGCTGGGTTGCCGATAATTGCTGCATATTATGATGTTTTAATCGATTTTTGGAGTAATTTGTTGGGTTTATTTTGCTGGGTTGCTGATAGTTGCTGCGTATTATGATGTTAATATCGGTTTTTGATGTCTTTTTGGAGTAAGTTGTTGGGTTTATTATGCTGGGTTGCTGTTAATTGCTGCGTATTATGATGTTTGATCAATTTTTGGTGTGTTTTTGGAGTAATTTTGTGAGTTTTATTATGCTGGGTTGCTGATAATTGGTGCGTGTTATGATGTTTTTATCGTTTTTTGATGTGTTTTTGGAGTAATTTGTTGGGTTTATTTTGCTGGGTTGTTGATAATTGCTGCGTGTTATGATGTTTTATCGATTTGTGATGTGTTTTTGGATTAATTTGTTGAGTTTATTATGCTGGGTTTTTAACGATTTTTGAGTGTTTTTTTGGTTGGGTTTTTGTTTATTGGTGCTTTTTATTCCGTGTTTATCGATTTTATTGCGTCTTTGTTTGCCTGATTGAGTTGTTAGTGTTCAATTAGTTATGATTTTGTATGTGTTTATGGAATAATTGGTGTTTATTATGCCATGGCAATTGATTTAGGTGTATTTGATTGAGTTGTTAGTGTTCAATCAGATTGGGTATATACGTTGGATGTATCATATCCTTTATTGATTGTCGATTATTCGTAGTTTGATTTGTGATATGTTTAGTTGGTTGAAGTTGTGCTAGGATTTGTATTCAATCTGAATGACCTGTTAACTACCGACTGTAGACTGTCGATTATTCGGTTTTTTATTTATAATGCTTAGTCGTTAACTGCAGACTGTAGATTGTTAATTATTCTGAGTTTGATCTGTGATGTTGAGTTTGTTGAAGTTGTGCTAGGATCAGCATTCTGTTTGAGTTGTCTGGGATGTGGTTTAGCAGCAGAATAGATGGATAATTTCAAGTACAGAAACACAGATTGTTGTTAACTGTGGATTGTCGAATATTTGTTTGATTTGTGATGTTATGTTTTGGTTGAATTTGAGATATGTTTAGCATTTCAATCTGAGCTATGTAGGATTGTACACTGTAGATGGTCGATTAGTCGGAGCTTGATTTTTGATGTTTTGCTGGATTAATTTGTGATTTGGTTAGCTGCAGATTAAATGAATCATGTCCTGTGCGAAAACCTATAATGTTGTTAATTGCAGGCTTGTGGATTTGTCGGATTTTGATTTATGATGTTTTATTTTATCTGTACTACACGTATTTGTGATAGAGTTAGCATTCAGTCAGAGTTATCTAGTACGAGTATCAGGTTTAGCAGTAAATAAATGGTTCATTTCCTATATAGAAACACAGAATGTTGTTACCTGCTGACTCGAGATTTCTGATTAGTCCGAGTTTTGGTTTTGTGATGTTTTGCTTGTTGGTACTTGTTAACTGTACATTGTCGATTACACGGAATTTCATTTGTGTTGTTTAGTTGGTTGATGTTGTGGTTTAGCATTCGGTTCGTGCATGCTAGGATTGTGTGTAGCTGTTTAAATGCAATCGTTTCCTGTACAGACAAACTGCCATAGTTTTCTGGACATGTAGCTCTTTGACAGTTATGCCGTGCCGCCAGTTAGCAACAAGTTCTTTCTAGTTTTTACTCTACTTGTTTTAATGATATAAGAGATTGGTTTTGCTTGTTCAACATCAATTACACGAGACAGTTACAGTCATAGCTGAAATTGATGAATGCTAACTTAGTAAGCTGTCTGCTGTGAAGCCTGTGACTGTTACCATCATAGCTGAAATTGATGAATGCTAACTTAGTAAGCCGTCTGCTGGAAGCTTGTGATTGCTATAACGACGACATTTAGGTTTCTGATGACCTTACTCGCCTCACATGACCCGAGTTTTGTTTAGTTGGACTGGTGTTTTTAGTTTTTACTTGCATAGTTACACATTACCTGTTTGGTTGTTCGAAATCTCTCTGTAATTGCAGTAATATCCAAATGCTCATTTCGTAACGTTTCTTGCCTGACTTTGAAATTGTAATCTGTCTGCCATGATTGCTATGAGAGTCTATGACGACGACATCTAGGTTTCTGATGACCTTACTCGCTAAACTATCTGACATGACCCGAGTTTTGTTTAGTTCGACTGGTGTTTTTACTTGCATTGTGACACATTACCTGTTTGATTGTTCGAAATCTCTCTGTAATTGCAGTAATATCCAAATGCTCCTTTCAGAATGTTTCTTGCCTGACTTTGAACTTGTGATTTGTGAAACCAAGCAAACTTTCCGACGACTGTTTATTGTCGTTTAGTCGGAGTTTCATTTGTGATATTTTGTTGATTGAATTCTGGTACAAAGACCGAGATGATTGTTAACTATATACTCCGACGTCTTTTTACCTGAGTACTACACGCGTCGTTTTTTAACGTGTATTTGCAAGTGAAAAATATGTTCTCGAAAGTTCCAAGGGTGTCAACGAGTCGAGCACGAGCTTGACCTTGCTCGGCCCGTCCTCGTTAAGAGAAATTTGAACTCAAACCAATATCGAGTTTACCCGAGCATAATAATTCTTTACGTCCCAGTGAATTCTTTACACTATTCATGAGGTGAAATGACACTATTCAAATAGTCCCTCCGATCCAATAACAAATACTCCCTCCGTCCCACTGAATTCTTTACGTTTGCTTTTTGATATTATTTATGAGGTGAAATGATCTCGAATATAATTCATTAGGACGGAGAGAGTAGTATTCTGTACAATAGCAATTCGATAAGAAGATTTTATGCTTTGAATAAAAGCAAATATTACTCAGTACATTATATCGAGCTGTTCGAGAGCTTTTCGAGCTGACTCATGCCTTGACTTGACTCGTTAAGTTGTTGAGCAGAGCCTAGCCTGGACCCGAGCCAATTTTGAGTTGCTCGTGTGTTGCTCGACACCCCTTACCACTCCCTTCGGTATACTAGAAGAGTCGGGCCTCCAATTACTACTAAGAATTAAGGTCGATTGTGTTCAATAAGTAGTCCAGACCGATAATTTCACACCGATCGCCTGTCTGGACCGGATCTCACCGAAGACATACACGTACAAGAGAGTAAGAGACCCATTAAAACTTCTCTTTTGGCCGATATGTTGAGAATTCGTCTCGATATTCATCAATCTGACCTGCATAAGACCTGGCAAAACGGGTCAACGGGTCGGGTCAACTTCGAGTCAAGTCATTCCGTGTTTGAAATCAAGTTGGGTCATTTCAGGTTTGCTATTTTCAACTTTTTTATGGATATCGACTCGTTTTCTACAATAATAGTCGGGTTAGCTCTGGTCAATTCAGGTTACGGGTCAACATCGGGTCTTCAGCTCGGGTGTCGGGTCGAGTTCGAATTGGCTTATTCGGGTCATTTCGGATTTGCTATTTTCAATTTTTTTTGAGGATTTCGACTTGTTTTTTTTATAATAATAGTCGGGGCAATTTCGGGTTAGCCCATACCAATTTGGATTGCGGATCAACTTTGGGTCTTCAATTTCGAGTGTCGGTTGGATCAGTTTTGCCAGGTTTTACCTACAAGCATTAAACAACATTAAAACCCGCTCCAAACAGCAATTTTGTACCAAAAAAAAAAAGACAAAACACGTCACAAATCATATACTCCCTCAATCTCAAAATGATTGTCCCATTTACTTTTGCACGATAATTAAGAAAATTGTGTAATGATGGGGTATATAGACAATTATGACTACTTTATAGAGTGATGTGTGAGGTGGACTGAGTTAATAGAATGACAAAATGGTAAATACTTTGTCTTAATAGGGACGAAATTGTAAAAAAAGATAGACTAAAAAGGAAAGTTGAGAAATGGGACAATCTTTAAAAACCTATCCAAAAAGAAATACGGGACAATCTGGAACGGAGGGAGTACCGATTTTTATTTGCCTTTGTTTTTTGGGCCGGTCCAAATCGCGAAAAAAAAAAACATGGCGCGCATACATTTTCGCATTTGCGCCTTACTCATTCAGTAATTCCCACCATTTCCCCAATTCAAAACCCTAGAATCGATTTCAAAATCCTCGATTGTTCTGTGCCGATTCCGGAATGTCGATGATCGAACGAAACGACATTGTTGCAATATTAAGTACTGTAGTTAGTTTAGTGGAATTTGGGGAAATCGAGAGTGGAAACCCTAAATTAGGAAGCTAGTAGGTTGAGCTGAGTAAGTACTTTATTGAAGTATTTTGGACTGATTTTAGTGGAATTTGAGGAAATCCGTTGTTTTTGAGGAGCAATGTGAGCTTGATTACGGTTTGGTTTTGAGGGTTTTGATTTCGATTTCGGTTTCGGTTTCGGTTTCAGCTTCGAGTGTTAGGGCAAAGGATTGGCATCGGTGTTGGGAGGTGATTGTTCTGTAATGATTCCTGAGTGTCGAATTGACGACGATCGAACGCACGAAACGATGTCGTTGCGATATTAAGTAGTAGTCATTTTAGTGGAATTTGTGGAAATCCGCCATTGTTGAGTAGCACTGTGAGCTTGAATGCGGTAATTGCGGTGATGTTGGAGGAGAACAGGTGCTCGTACTCGGTACTGGCGGTTTTGTTCCGTATTTTGATTAGGGTTTTGGTTTTGGTTTTGGTTTCGAGTGTTAGGGCAAAGGATTGCCATCGGTGTTGGGAGGTGATTGTTCTGTACTGATTCCAGAGTGTCGAATTGATGAGGAGCGAACGAAACGACATCGCTGTATGATTTTAGTTGATTTTTTTGAAATCGAGAGTGAAACCCTAGCTTGATTAAGTAATTCATTAAAGTATTAAGTAGTGATTTTTTGTGGAAATACTTCGTTGTCGAGTAGCAATGTGAGCTTGAATGCGGTAATTGCGGTGATGGTGGAGGAGAAGAGGTGCTCGTACTCGGTAATTGTGGTTTTGATTACGATTTTGGTTTTGAGTTGGGTGTTCGGGCAAAGGGTTGCCTTTGGTGTTGGGATGTGATTGTTGTGTAATGATTCCAGAGTGTCAAATTGAGGATGATCGTAGTGATTTCAGTGGAATTTGTGGAAATCGAGAGTGAAAATCCTAAATGAGGAAAAGCTAGCTTGATTAAGTACTTGATCGAAGTATTAAGTAGTGACTTGAGTGAAATTTGTGGAATTCGAGAGTGCAAAACCCTAAATGATTAAGATAATAGCTCGATTAAGTAACTTTTTGAAGTATGAAGTACTGATTTCAGTGGAATTTGTGGAAATCGAGAGTGCAAAACCCTAGATGAGGAAGCTAGTAGCTTGACTAAGTACTTGATTGAAGTATTATGTAGTGATTTCAGTGAAATTTGTGGAATTCGAGAGTGCAAAACCCTAAATGAGTAAGATAATAGCTTGATTAAGTAACTTTTTGAAGTATTAAGTTGTGATTTGAGAGGAATTCGTGGAAATCGAGAGTGCAAAACCCTAGATGAGGAAGCTAGTAGCTCGTAGTAATTACAGTGAAACTTGCGGAAATCGAGAGTGCAAAATGCTAATTGAGGAAGCTAGTAGCTTGATCAAGTAATTTATTGAAGTATTAAGTAGTGATTTCAGTGAAATTTGTGGAAATCGAGAGTGCAAAACCCTATATGAGGAAGCTAGTAGCTCGACTAAGTACTCTATTGAGGTATTAAGTAGTGATTTAAATGAAATTTGTGGAAATCGAGAGTGCAAAACGCTATTTGAGGAAGCTAGTAGCTTGATCAAGTAATTTCTTGAAGCATTAAGTAGTGATTTTAGTGGAATTTATGGAAATCGAGAGTGAAAACCCTAAATGAGGAAACTAGTAGCTTGATCAGGTAATTTATTGAAGTATTAAGTAGTGATTTTAGTGGAATTTGTGGAAATCGAGAGTGAAAACCCTAAATGAGGGAGCTAGTAGCTTGATCAAGTAATTTCTTGAAGCATTAAGTAGTGATTTTAGTGGAATTTATGGAAATCGAGAGTGAAAACCCTAAATGAGGAAGCTAGTAGCTTGATTATGTAATTTATTGAAATATTAAGTATTGATTTTAGTGGAATTTGTTGAAATCGAGAGTGAAAACCCTAATTGAGGAAGCTAGTAGCTTGATTTAGTACCTTATGGAAGTATTAAGTAGTGATTTTAAAATTTGTGGAAATCCATCGTTGTTGAATAGCAATGTGAACTTGAATGCGGTAATTGTGGTGATATTGGAGGAGGAGAAGAGGTGCTCATACTTGGTAATTGCTGTGTTTTCATTACGGTTTTGATTTCAGTTTCAGGTTCGAGTGCTACGTCAAAGGATTGCCTTGGGTATTGGGAGGTGATTGTTTGTTCCCTTTTCGGTTAATTTCAAGTTATTTGACTAGAATTTGACGAATCTTCGCTCAGTGATGTTTAATCTTTAGCATTTAATTGTAATGCTGACAATATTTGGTTTTGGATTATGACGGAATTGAACTAATTAATATGCTAAATTATCTTTGATTCTTAACAGGTCTCCTGAGACCTCTCACATGTTATTCGTGAGACTGTCTCATTGTGTTATTGCAATTATGAAGTAGCGCGCATTCAACTCAACTCTCCATGTTATTTTGGTAAGATTGTGTACATTTAACATTCCGGTCCCTACTCAACAGCTTGTAGTAGTGTTTGAGATACTTGGTAATCTTGGCGGTGTTGTATGCGCTATGTGTGCATACATTTAATTGATGTACAATTGTTGGTTCATTATAAATGCAGGAGATTCTTTGCCTCAAATGACGGTCCTATTTGTTCAGAACTTTGAATTGTTTTTCAGGGGACAGAAATCGAGATCCTAAACTTTAAGTGAGTGATTGATATATGTTATTGAGTTTACTTGTTGTGTTTGCTTATTTGCTTGATGTGATTGGATGAGATTGCGTGTTTGATGGTTATCCTATTAGATTCTAATGTCTCACCGGGTTAAAAACGAGTATTAAAAATGTTAACAATGTTGTCGTCGTTATTCAAACTAGTATTGTAAGTTCATAATTTATGTGTTAGATTTCATTGACGTGCCTCGATCATTGAACTATTATAACTCCGTAGTCTAGTTAGTTACCTTGAGTGTGTTCAATATTGCGTTGATGTAGATAAGTCGATAAGGTCACATTTTAGTAGATATGAGCTCTAACTAGTGTTTCCCTTTATCCTGTTAGATTTCAATCATGTCATCAAATTGTCTATGAAATGACCATATTGTCTGAATCACTGATACGATTTATGTTTCTAGACCAATGTTCATTGTGTTCTTGATAATCATACTTCACAAACGATGTTAGCTAGTTTCTTTTGGTGTTCAATCATCATGGATATCTTCAGGTTTCTTGTCATTTGTTTACCTTTGGCTTTGTCACGCAGACTGAAATTTAAGTGGGTGATCAAATATTCCCGATATAGAAAGGTACACTGTACACAAATGACTTAAACACCCAAATAAAACACGTAAACAAACGATGGAGACAGGGGAAGTATTTGTTTATGTGCTAGTGTAGGAAGCTGCAGATCTGTCTTGCTTGTGCTACGTGAGCACATGACTAAGACCACTAGGTCGACCCATCATTTGTTGTCCGCTTTTCGAGTTATGCTGATTGAGTGATTGTTGCCAGGATTGTTTTGAATGCTATCTCTGAGTATTACAATCTTTTGTTGTCGACACTCATCTCTAATTGCATCAGAATCAAGATGTTTTTTTATATATCTTGCATAAACTGGTCTTTGGTGCTATCAATGTTTTGTTTAACCCAATGCTCTGATGCAGGAAAAGGAGAAAAGGCGACTGCTGCAAGAGGCCGAGAGAATCAAGACTCAAGAGGCTTCCACTTCCAAAACCAAGGGAAGTGCAGTCGGTAATCACAACAGCATTATCCACAATAATATAGCTGACCTTCGTATAATTGTGAGAAGCCTATATATCTTAGCCTTCTACTCCGTGTTTTTTTTGTTTTTCTGACTAAAAGTTGCATAGGGTTCATATCTTTCTCTGATATTGCACGTTTCAGTTGTTCAATCCCGAGTTTCCAAGAAGAGAATCAAGAGGCTTCCACTCCCAAAACCAAGGGAAGTGCAGTCGCCAGTTGCAACAGGGATATCCACAATAATACAACAACCTTCATAAAATTGTGAGAACCCTATTTATCGTAGCCTTATACTTCGTATTTTTCTCCGTCTTTCTGACTGAAAGTTGTTTAGGATTTATATCTTTCTCTAATATTGCACGTATCAGTTATTCAATCCAAGTTTTCAAGACTTCCAATTTCAAAACCAAGGGAAGTGCAGTCGCCAGTTGTAACAGGGACATCCACAATGATACAACGACCTTCGTAAAATTGTGAGAAGCCTATAAATTTTAGCTTTTACTCGGTGATTTTCTCCGTTTTTCTGACTGAAAGCTGCTTAGGGTTTATATCTTCCTCTGATATTTAACTTATCAGTTATTCAATCCCGAGTTTTCAAGAAGAGAATCAAGACTTCAAGAGGCTTCCATTTCCAAAACCAAGGGAAGTGCAGTCGGCAGTAGCAACAGGGGTATCCACAATAATACAACGACCTTGATAAAATTGTGAGAAGCCTATATATCTTATCCTTCTACTCGGTGATTTTCTCTGTTTTTCTGAGTAATAGTTGCTTAGTGTTTATATCTTTCTCTGATATTGCAGGTATCAGTTATTCAATCCCGAGTTTTCAAGAGGAGATTCAAGAGGCTTCTACTTCCAAAACCAAGGGAAGTGCAGTCGGCAGGGATATCCACAATAATACGACCTTCGTAAAATTTTGAGAGGCCTATATATCGTAGCCTTTTACTTCTTGATTTTCTCTGTTTTTCTGACTGAAAGTTGCTCAGGGTTTATATCTTTCTCTGGTATTGTGCGTACAGTTATTCAATCCTGATTTTTCGAGAAGAGAATCAAGAGGCTTCCACTTTCAAAACCAAGGGAACTGCATTGGCCAGTAGCTACAGTGATATCCACAATAATACACCGACCTTGATAAAATTGTGAGAACCCTATTTATCGTAGCCTTATACTTCGTGTTTTTCTCCGTCTTTCTGACTGAAAGTTGCTTAGGATTTATATCTTTCTCTAATATTGCACGTATCAGTTATTCAATCCGAGTTTTCAAGGCTTCCACTTCCAAAACCAAGGGAAGTGCAGTCGCCAGTTGCAACAGGGACATCCACAATGATACAAAGACCTTCGTTAAATTGTGAGAACCCTATTTATTGTAGCCTTTTACTTCATGATTTTCTCCTTTTTTCTGACTGAAAGTTGCTTAGGGTTAATATGTTTCTCTGATATCGAAGGTATCAGTTGTTCAATCCCGAGTTTTCAAGAAGAGAATCAAGACTCAAGAGGCTTCCACTTCCAAAACCAAGGGAAGTGCAGTCGGCAGTCGCAACAGAGTTATCCACAATAATATAGCTGACCTTCGTATAATTGTGAGAATCCTATATATCTTAGCCTTCTACTCCGTGATTTTCTCCGTTTTTCTGACTAAAAGTTGCTTAGGGTTGATATCTTTCTCTGATATTGAACGTATCAGTTATTCGATCACGAGTTTTCAAGAAGAGAATCAAGAGTCAAGAGGCTTCCACTTCCAAAACCAATGGAAGTGCAGTCGCTAGTAGCAACAGGGATATCCACAATAATACAGCTGACCTTCGTATATTTGTGAGAAGCCTATATATCTTATCCTTATACTTCTTGATTTTCTCCGTCTTTCTGACTGAATGTTGCTTAGGGTTTATATGTTTCTCTGATATTGTATTTGTAGGTATTGGCTATTCAATCCCGAATTTTCAAGAAGAGAATCAAGAGGCTTCTACTTCCAAAACCAAGGGAAGTGCAGTCTCCAGTCGCAACAGGGATATCCACAATAATGCAGCTGACCTTTGTTAATTTGTGAGAAGCCTACTGCCTATATATGCCTTCTACTCCGTGATTTTCTTCGTTTTTCTGACTGAAAGTTGCTTAGGGTTTATATCTTTCTCTGATATCGCAGGTAGCAGTTCAATTCCGAGTTTTCAAGACGAGAATCAAGAGGCTTTTACTTCCAAAACCAAGGGAAGTGCAGTCACCAGTCGCAACAGGGATATCCACAATAATACAGCTGACCTTCATATAATTGTGAGAAACCTATATATCTTAGCCTTATACGTTGTGATTTTCTCCGTTTTTCTGACTGAAATTTGCTCTGGGTTTATATCTTTCTCTGGTACTGCGTGTATCAGTTATTTAATCCTGATTTTTCGAGAAGAGAATCAAGAGGTTTCCACTTTCAAAACCAAGGGAAGTGCAGTGGCCAGTAGCTACAGTGATATCCATAATAATACAACGACCTTCATAAAATTGTGAGAACCCTATTTATCGTAGCTTTATACTTCGTGATTTCTCCATCTTTCTCACTGAAAGTTGCTCAGGGTTTATATATGTTTCTCTGATATTGCAGGTATCAGTTATTCAATCCCGAGTTTTCATGAAGAGAATCAAGAGGCTTCCACTTCCAAAACCAAGGGAAGTGCAGGCGCCACAATAGTACAACGACCTTCATAAAATTGTGAGAAGCCTATATATCTTAGCCTTCCACAATAGTTTAACTCAATGCTTCGATGCAGGAAAAGGAGAAAAAGCAACTGCTGCAAGAGGCTGAGAGAGAGATGAGGAGTGCCATGAAAAGGACGAGTCTGAAATTAGTCCGACGAAGCTTGGATGATATAGCTGTCGAGTGATGAGCATGAAGATGGTAAGCACACCCTCAAATCCTAGTTTATACGATAGGTTACATTCTTAAGACATTTGTACTATTATACATTCTTTATTTCATTAGTTCTGGCTGTTAGTGATAGGATATAAACATATTAGTGGACCTCATCCATCACTTTGACGTTTTGATGATACTAACGCGGGTTCAAATCCTGGCAGCTTCCAAAAATCTCACAAGTTGATTTTCCGCACATGGTAGGGGGCCTGTGCACTAACCACTGTTCAAGCCCAATAAGGATTTGAGTGAGGGGGCGGAATAGGATATAAACATATTGAGGACGCCGCTACTTCAAATGTTCTCTGAAAGCAATCATGTTCTGTTTTTATAGACTTATATAAAGGTATTTTTGCATCAGATGGATTCGATAATGTTCATGTTATAATCACTTTTTTTTTGTATGGAGTATTAGTTAATGAGCTTAAATCTCTTTTGCTGGGATCTCTCAAATTCTGTGGCGAAAGGATTTGTATCTTTACGCTGATTAAATGTTGCTAAATATCTTATCTACAGGAAGTAGAATTGATAGAAGCCAAAGTAAAGGCTATTGATGACATTACATATAGCTCGCCTATTCGTAAGCCAAAACCTGAAAGTGAAGAATGCTCTACTTGGACCCGACAAGGCGACAACATTGATAGCTACACGAATACTATATTCAGATCTTCCTAAAATTGTGAGAACTGAGAAGCCTATAAATTTTGGCATTTTACTCAGTGATTTTCTCCCTTTTTCTGACTAAATGTTACGTAGGGTTTATATCTTACTCTAATATTGCACGCATCTGTTATTCAATCCTGATTTTCGAGAAGAGAATCAAGAGGCTTCCACTTCGAAAACCAAGGGAACTGCAGTCGCCAGTCGCAACGGGTATATCCACAATAGTACATCTGACCTTCATATAATTGTGAGAAGCCTATATATCTTAGCCTTATACGTTGTGATTTTCTCCATTTTTCTGACTAAAAGTTGCTTAGTGTTTATATCTCTCTGATATCGCAGGTGTCAGTTATTCAATTCTGAGTTTTGAAGACGAGAATCAAGAGGCTTCCACTTCCAAAACCAAGGGAAGTGCAGTCGCCAGTTGCAACAGGGATATCCACAATAATACAACAATCTTCATAAAATTGTGAGAACCCTATTTATCGTAGCCTTATACTTCGTGATTTTCTCCGTCTTTCTGACTGAAAGTTGCTTAGGATTTATATCTTTCTCTAATATTGCACATATCAGTTATTCAATCCGAGTTTTCAAGGCTTCCACTTTCAAAACCAAGGGAAGTGCAGTCGCCAGTAGCAACATGGATATCCACAATAATACAACGACATTCGTTAAATTGTGAGAACCCTATTTATTGTAGCCTTATACTTCGTGATTTTCTCCGTCTTTCTGACTAAAAGTTGCTTATGGTTTATATATTTCTCTGATATCGAAGGTATCAGTTATCCAATCCCGAGTTTTCAAGAAGAGAATCAAGACTCAAGAGGCTTCCACTTCCATAACCAAGGGAAGTGCAGTCGGCAATCACAACAGCATTATCCACAATAATATAGCTGACCTTCGTATAATTGTGAGAATCCTATATGTCTTAGTCTTCTACTCCGTGATTTTGTCCATTTTTCTGACTAAAAGTTGCTTAGTGTTTATATATCTTTCTCTGATATAGCATGTATCAGTTATTTAATCCCGAGTTTTCAAGAAGAGAATCAAGTGGCTTCCACTTCCAAAACCAAGGGAAGTGCAGTCGGCAGTAGCAACAGGGATATCCACAATAATACGACCTTCATAAAATTGTGAGAACCCTATTTGTCGCAGCCTTATACTCCGTGATTTTTTCGTTTTTCTAACTAAAAGTTGCTTAGGATTTATATATTTCTCTGATATTGAACCTACCAGTTATTCATTCCGGAGTTTTCAAGAAGAGAATCAAGAGTCAAGAGGCGTCCACTTCCAAAACCAATGGAAGTGCAGTCGCTAGTAGCAACAGGGATATCCACAATAATACAATGACCTTCGTTAAATTGTGAGAAGCCTATATATCTTAGCCTTATGCTTCGTGATTTTCTCCGTCTTTCTGACTGAATGTTGCTTGGGGTTTATATCTTTCTCTGATATTGTATTTGTAGGTATCAGTTATTCAATTCCGAGTTTTCAAGAAGAGAATCAGAGGCTTCCACTTCCAAAACCAAGGAGAAGTACAGTCGCCAGTAGCAACAGGGATATCCACAATAATACAACGACCTTCATAAAATTGTGAGAACCCTATTTATCGTAGCCTTATACTCCGTGATTTTTTCCGTTTTCTGACTAAAAGTTGCTTAGGGTTCATATCTTTCTCTGATATTGCACGTTTCAGTTGTTCAATCCCGAGTTTTCAAGAAGAGAATCAAGAGGCTTCCACTTCCAAAACCAAGGGAAGTCCAGTCGCCACAATAGTACAACGACCTTCATAAAATTGTGAGAAGTCTATATACCATCGCCTTCTACTCCGTGATTTTCTTCGTTTTTCTCACTGAAAGCTGCTCAGGGTTTATATCTCTATCTCTCATATTGCAGGTATCAGTCATATGCTTCTTGACGTCAAATCTCAACTCTGAAATATATTTCCTGAGATGTCAGTTTTTTTTTTGCATAATCATTGCAGGTCAGTAAATTTCCTCTGTTTTCATGTTGCCTGCCATATGGTTACTGAGAAGTAACACATTGTCTTACTGAAACATTCTGAATATTGTATAGCTAAAGATCAGTTTGCACTTTTAATGGTACTCGGACTATGCAGGTATAAAAAATATGAGATCTTCGATTTAGGATTAACATCGACACCAGTCACCAGTCGCCACTCACCAGGTAACCTTTATGCGTCTTCTCATAGTTCCTAACTATAACATCGATCTTCCATATCTCCATATCACAATCTTTCGACTTAATTATACAGTGAAAAGCAGAATGTGAAGAAGAAAGCGTTGCTGAATTTTTTGTAAGATGTTCACCACATACGGAGTACTCCTATTGACTAACCGGTGAACCTGTACGAGTCGTTTTCTGAGTCTATAAAGCCTGGTTCATCCTCACAGCAGTTGCATCAGGAATCTGCAAAAAAATGTAAGATCCTTTCTTCAACTTTGCACAATTTTATTTATTTATTTATATGTTTTAATTGTTTTTGCATACTGCTGGTTTGATTTCATGATATAATTTACTGTCTTTGGGATGATATTATAATAGTTGCTCTCTTAGGACACGTATATTCGTTTAAGATAAAATCGGATTAAATAACCATTTATTCAGATCTCAAATTCTTCTCTAAGACGAGAGTACTTGTCTTAACCTTATACTCCAAGTAAGTTATAACGTGTCAAATAACATAATTACATAAATATGATCATCAAAACATAGGAGTAATATAATCTTAGACGAATATATCCGTCTTTTTTTCAAATTCTATTTAGATAGATTAAATGAACTTTTTAGTAGACATTCTGTCTTTGCGTGCTAGCTAAATTTAAGATTGATATACCCGTTTAAAATCTACAATCACTGATACTATAAATAATGGCCCTAGTTTTTTTGAGTAAGTCTCCCCTGTGACGGATATATCTGTCACAAATCGATGACGGGTCAAATAATAATACCATTTGGTTAGAAAAGACAAGGCTAGTGGGTAGCACATGACTTTGTCTTTATCTACCTAAATGAGTATTATTTGACCCATCACACACTTATGACGGATAATTCCGTCACAAACAAAACAAGAATTTACCGTTTTCTTGTACAATGTACGGGGTACACTATTAAGCTACAGTATCTGATACTGACACTGTTAAATGATCCTGGTTTTCTTGTACAGTACAATGTACGGAGTAAACTATTACGCAAATTATTGTCTATGACGAGAATATCCGTTACAAACTTGTGACGGGTCAAATAATACCGATTTAGATGGATAAAGTCAAACAATTTGTTACTCCCCAAGTTTGCTTTATCTAACCATATGTTATTATTTGACCCGTTATTTTTGACCCGTCACCGATTTGTGACGGATATATCTGTCACAAGGGAGACTTACCCAACCTATTAAGCTACAGTATCTGATATGGTAAATGATTCTGTTTTTCTTGTACAAATGTACGGAATAAACTATTGAGGGAGCAATTATGATTTTAAGAGCTGCAGATCATAAATTCTACTGTTATTAGGTATAGTTTTTGATTGAGGGCAGGGCAGCCATTAAAGCCCAGATGATTTTACTTGGCCGACCTGTGTTTGGCACTTTGGCCATGTTTTTTTTTTTTTTTTTTTTTTTTTTTTTTTTTTTTCAATTTCTTTGCGAGTCGGTCAGTTCAGTTCCGTCTACTTCAGTTGAGCTTAGTTCAGTTCAATAATCGGAGGTTTGTTTTGTCTTAAGGACTCTAAGCTACTTCATCATTTAACCTATTGTTTCCTGTTGTACCTTTACCGAATATAAACCTTGTTCTTTTTTAACTTATTATCAGCCTCAACTTTAGGTAAATTCGGTGTGAATTCAGTTTAATTCAGTCAGCTCGGTTTAACTTATCTTTGTCAATTCATCCCTCAGCTCAATCCTCTTCGGCTAATTTAAACCCCATCCAATTCGTGTCAGTTAAATTCTCTTCATTTAGGTCCTGTTTTTTTGGACTTATATTCGGTCAGTTTCAGTTCAGCTCCAGGAGGCATATTTTGTCTCTATATTTCAGTCAGTTTCAGTTAAATTAAGTTCGGTTAAGTTAAGTTCAGTCAGTTTTAGTCCAAAAGAACATGACCTTAATTCAGTTCACTTCAAATAAATTAAGTCATTCGTAGTCACCCGAGCTAATTTCACTAACGAGAACCACCCCCTTTCGAGATTGCTGTAGCCATTTTTTCTTTGATCTCACGAAATTTTCATTCCAATCCTTTATTTTTATTCGGTTACAATTTGTCGAATTAAAAAAAAACAGGACATATTTTTTTGAAAATTCTCAAAAAATATTTACTCCCTCTGTCTTGGTAATTTGTTATCCTTTTATATTACTTCCTCCGGTCATTATTTTTTGTCCCGCATGAATATTTGAGAGGAATATTTTAATGGAATGAGGAAAAAAATAGTGATCGGAGGGATTATTTAATGAATATTTTAATCAAAGAACAACAAATGATTGAGACGTAAGACAGTACTTTCTTTCACTTTTTTTTGACCAAGAATTTAGGTAGGGGTAACAATGTGATATTGGGCCACATGAAATGAAATCTATGGGTGGAATAATACACTATGACTCTAGAAATACCGTGGGTGGTGTTTATACTGTACACTCTACACTGTACAATGTGCTTTCATTTCTGCTATACTCCGTACTATCTTTGTGCGTTTGGCAAAAGTCATAGTCAAAACTCAAATCCCAAATATTTGTTTCACCAAATCTTCACAAAAACTCATATGAGACCGTGAAATCTTTCACATGAGAGATGGTTACTAAATTTGAAACAACTTCCTATGTGAGAGGTCTCACGGTAAGATGACCGTGAGACGGTCTCACAGGAGAATTACTGCCAAATCCTATTGGGAATGGTTTTACGTAAAAATATTTTAAAATATAAAATAATCTCCAAAATGAATCCGCATGTTACCCGAGAAGTCTCAAAATAAAATATCGTAAAACCATCTTTTAAAAGAATTTGTGTATTTAGTAACATGATGAAATTCATGTATCCTCTACTTACTTTTAAATTAATCATTTATTCTTTGGATTTGCAACATATTCCATATTTGGCAAATTCATTAGGTTTGCTACATTCTTTATTTTTCTTATAAAATGACTAACAATACTCTTCACTTTTCATTATTATATTCCAAAATATTCACCAACTTTTTACCCATCTAACTTTTTTCGTTATTATATTGTTTAATCTCACAATAACATTACTCATATTGGCCCACACTTGTTTTTCTTATTTTTTGTGCAAATAATAAATGTTGCGAATCCAAAGAATCAGAAATATATTTTTCCTCTGTTTCATTCATTTCTTCTACTTTAAAAGTGAAACGGTTTTCCGAAGATTTACTCCCCAAGAATCCATCATTTATATCACCTTTGTACACTTGTACTCCCTTGAGTCCCTTCATAGGAAAAAAACAACTCATTGCCTAAAAATAAGTAGTGTGTGAGCAACTCTTTAACCTTGCAAGTACTCTTGTACAAGTGCATGGAGGCAAATGTGTTAAAATTGGAGCAACACAAGCCAGATTTATGTACCACATTTGCAAAACAAGCAAAATGCCACACAAGTGTCACCCTACACCAAAGATAAGTAGGACACTTAAATTGATTATCATACATACATGTAAACCGTCCTTTGGACGACAGGCTCGAAGTCTAGATGGCATAACCTCAAGTCATACAATTCCCAGAAGAACGCTCTTGCAGGGGCTTGAACCTGAGACCCATGGGGTTGTAGCCACATGTTTTAACCACTAGGCTCCACCTTTGCAGGCATTGTTTACCTTTTGATGAAACTATATTTAAGGATCTAAAAGAGAAAATAAATTCTCGATATATACATTAATTACGTCGATTTATGTGAAATCTAGTCCAATCGAGAAGGTCGAGACTTAGGTTATCAATCCCATTATTTTTACCACTTTCTATTTAATTAATTAATTTTGTTTTCTATATTAATTATTGCAATCAAATCCCCTCTCTTACAATTATTTTTGGACCCAACCAATGACAATAGGATACCCATGAGCTCCACCCTAGGTTATCCCATGACCTCTTTCCCATTTGGATCATGCTAATTCTACCCTTAATTAGTGTTTTACTTTCTTGGGGGTCTTAGGGTCGTGTAAATTCCCCGTCTCATTTTTATATCCCATTCGTGTGCCACACCATACACGACACATCAACAAATTATAATATTTGTTGCATATTTTATTTATGCAATATGCGAGGTGTTATCCTGTATATGCTATGACACACAAAGTGTGACATAAAAATGAGACATGAGATCCGTATTGGTCTTAGAGCTATCCTAATTCTCATATGGAAAGATAAAATATATACTTCGAACAAAATTAAAGAAAACACGCGCAAAGAGAAACATGGTTTATCTAGATCACACCAAAGATAGCGGCAGCGGGGTCCCTCGTCATAAAAAAATTAAAATTCTTGGCATGTAAACTGAACACTCCGGAGTAAAAAATGTAATTTTTTTATTAGATGGACTCTTAAAATTTTATTTATACTTCGAACAAAATTAAAGAAAACATACACAGATAGAAACAAAGGGTTCATCTAGAGCACACCAAAGATAATGACGGTAGTAAAAATGTAATTTTTTATTCGATGAACCCTTAATTTTTATTTATACTTGGGACGAAAAATAAATAATTATTCGAGTACATATTTATCCCATCCATATTGCTTTTTGTAATGCCCTTTGTAGATATTATACAAATATATGCCATCGGGGAGTGCCTTCCAAAAGCAATGTCGACCACCACAGTTACCATCGACAAAATCTTGTTCATCACGAAATGCGTCGAACACTTTACGACCATGACCTTTCCAAGTTAAACCACAGAAGTAAAGCCTTTTAATAAGCCAATGTGTTTTGAACGTCCATGAAAAGTTGCCACCGGTAGGAACTGTATGTAGTCCTAGATCTTGGTCACCTGCTTTGCGCAATGCATTTATGTAAGTGGGTCAACACTCAACATGAACTCCACAAAAAACACGACACAAAATTGATGGGTTTGGGTTGATGTTTGATGACCCATTTATGTAACTGGGTCAACATGAACACGACACGAAACTTTATCAGGTTTGGGTTGAGGGATTCGAATCCATTTACCTATGACACAAAGGAAAAAAAAACACGACACAACCCGATCATTTTACCAGGTCTAACTGTAAGTAGCCCTAGATCTTGGTCACTGCTTTGCAGTGCATTTATGTAAGTGGGTCAACACTCAACACGAACTCCAAAAACATGACACGAAACTAATGAGTTTGGGTTGAGTCTTGATGACTCACTTATGTAATACTCGTACTCGTTTGGGTAGAAAAGACAAACCAATGTGCTACTTCCAAGCCTTGTCTTTTCTAAGCAAGTGGTATTATTTGACCCGTCATCGATTTGTGACGGATTTAATTGGGTCGAGTTTGGGTTAAATTCTCAAAACACGAACCCGACGCGAAAAACCCGTTTATTAAATTAGTCTAAATTTTTTTAACACCTAAATATATTTATACTTTCTAAATATTGAAATGACACGAAAACACAACATGAACCCGACACGAAATTAATGGGTTTGGGTTGAGGGTTGATGGTCCATTTATGTAACTTGATCAACCCAAACCCGACACGAAGCTTTATTGGATCAAGTTTGGGTTCAGGGATTCGTAACCCATTTACCTATGACACGGATACGAACATGACACGACCCGATAATTTTATCAGGTCTAGCTGTAAGGAACTGTATGTAGCCCAGGATCTTTGTTACCTGATTTGCAATGCACATCTAGAGTTGAAGTGTCTAATCCATTACCAACACTAATGTTGTAATAAGTTTCTGTTACACTCCAACTTGAAACCAATTCTAATCCAGCAAGATTAATAACTATGAATAATGAAACAATTATAATCTTCAACATTCTTAATTATTCTTAATTATTGATTATTATTACTATTACTATTAATCTTTAGTATTGTTTTTTAGGAATATGAATTTTGGTCAAGTATTCCAAGTCTTATATAGATTCATCAATACTGAAAAAAATATGAATGTTAGGGATTAGGATTAGGATGCATTATCTTTAAGTGTAAACATGGAAGAATATTAATGAAAAATTAGTCATGGAAAATGTTACTCCTTAATTCAATGTTTGGGATTAGGATGCATTCTAATTAAGGTTTTAAGGTATAATACTCCATTTGACTTCAAAAAAAAAAAAACACAGTACGTAGTACTCTATCCGTTCAAGTTCAAAGGATACGCTTCCGTTTTGGACATTATTCACAATTCAAGAGAATCGGTAATATTTCCGACAATCTATAAGAGAAAATATAGTCATGTTCGATCTGGTTTGATTCGTCTTTATGAGTAAATTTTTGGACTGAAAGTGACTGAACTGGACTGAAAGTGTCTGAATTGAACTGAATGAGTCTGAACTGAACTAAACAGATCTGAATGAGTCTGAACTGAACTTAACTGAAGTGAAGTGAATAAATAAGTAATAATAATAATAATAAACAATAATTGTTATTATAATAATAATAATAATAATAATACTAAATATTATTATTAATGATAAATAATAATAATAATAATAATAATAAATAATAATAATAATAATAAATATAAATATAAATAATAATAATAATAATAATTAATTATTATAATAATTAATAATTATTATTATTATTAATGATTAATATTTTTAATATTAAATAATAAATTGCATTAATAATATTAATATTTAATAATAAAAATAATAATGATAAAATTAGTCAAATAATATTAATATTAATTAATTAATAATAATAATAATAATATTTAATAATATTAATATTATTATAAGTATTAAGTATTAAAAAGAATATTGTTATTAATTATTAATTATTATAATAATAATTAATAAAAATACTAATACTAATATTTAATAATATTAATACTATTATAAATTATAGGTATTATTATTAATAATATTATTATTAATTATTATAATAATAAAACTAATTAATATTAATATTAATACGTATTAATTAATAGTAGTAATAATAATTAATAATAATTAAAAAAATATTTAATATTATTAATATTATCATAAATATTAAGTACTCGTAATAATAATAATAATAATAATAATAAAATTAGTTATTAATTATAATAATAATAATAATTAATAATGATATTAATATCATTATAATATTAAGTATTAATAATAATAATAATAATAATATTATTATTATTTCTTGCAAAAAAAATAATAATATTATTATTACTATTAATTTTTAGTTATAATAATAATAATAAATTAATAATAAAATAATAATAATAATAATTATTATTATTAATGTGTCTGAACTGAACTTAACTGAATTGAATGAGTCTGAACTGAATTGAATGAGTCTGAACTGAACTGAATGTGTCTGAACTGAGCTGAAAGTGTTTGAACTGAACTGAACTGAACTGAAAGTGTCTGAGTCTTGGCAATTGTGAAAAAGCAAACGTATCCTTTGGATTTGAACGAAGGGAGTACAGAACTCCATAAGGAGTAATAGGTAAATTTAATTGGTTCTTTTATGAGTATTTACATTTCTTCTCGAAGTTCATGAATAAAGGTACCGAAGAATCGAAGATGTTTTAATTTAGTAGTTAAAACTGTGTATTTTGGATTCCTAGATAATAGTTCTCAGGTTCGAATCCATCTATATTGTAATGTGATTCTCATGTGATTCATCTATATTGTAATGCAATTAAGTGCGCTTTTCGTTAAACCAAACATCCCCTTATACTAAGAGAATAGAGATTTCTAGCAAAGCGATGATGTGCACACACGTTAAATCTCCTCATCAAGGAAGGAATCACAATATATCACTGTGATTTCTTCCTTAATTATGTAGGATATTAACGACGTTAGAAAATTCGTAAAAATGCTATACAGTATATTGCCACAATAAATGGATTATAATATCATCAAATATATAATAATAGAATTAGAATATATTTTTAAAATCATCAAATCTAAAAAAAATCATATATATAATAGGAATATATAATGCACGAGAAATAAATAAAAAGAAATTTGCACTTT
Organism: Agrostemma githago; assembly: GCA_958450325.1. Taxonomy (NCBI): domain Eukaryota; kingdom Viridiplantae; phylum Streptophyta; class Magnoliopsida; order Caryophyllales; family Caryophyllaceae; genus Agrostemma; species Agrostemma githago. The sequence goes on from OY288240.1 coordinate 82,315,544, forward strand.
ATTTGAACGGAGAAGGTACTGAGCATCTTATTTGAAATAAAAACATATATTCTGTAACTATATAGTACCGAATTTATTATATATAAGTATATAGTTGTTCATCTATTAAAATTACAGAGTGATAAACTAAATTTATCGCATATTTACACGGGTGCTATACTAGTAAATAAATAAATAAAGGTAAAAAACTCCATAATAATAGGTAACTTTAATTAGAGTAAATTAGAAATTACTCCCTTCGAAGATGCGTTTATTAAAATTTACTCCCTTATGAAAAGTTTTTAATATTTTACACCCAAAAAATTCAAAACTTCAAAATTTACTTGCAAATCACTACTCCGACGAATTAATCCGGTGAGTTTGAACTATTTCGCTTGTTTCCTATTTTTTATACAGAAAGTGTCCCTTTCTTCTTCCTACCCTTCATTCCCTCTTTCCTTATGCTCTCATTTAATCTGCAGACTTGTAAAAAAAAAAAATCTCCACAATTGATTGATGAATGGATGCTCGAGTTTTGGGTTTGGTGATTTTCGATTTGAAAACTTAGGGTTCTAAAATGAGGATGAGGTGGGGTAGGGGAGGGGCATACTATTAATGAAGGGCATTTCGGTCAGTAAAATCATAAACTCATCGGAATAGTGATTTTGCTAGTAAATTTTGAAGTTTTGCATCTTTTTGGGGAATTTTTTTTCAAAATAATGCTCTTAAATAAACTTATTATCGTTTCGGGTCGGATTGAAAACTAATTAACAAAATGGGGCTCTAGGAGGTTCGGAGTGAGGGTCGTGTGTAGGCGGAGCAATCCCGCCATTAGAAATGGCGGGTTTTTGAAATAATAAATTTCCGGAAAAAAAAAAAAAAAACTCTTAATAACCCGCCACTCCCAATGGCGGGTCAAGGTGAATTATGTTTAAAAAATATCCAACAAGAGGATTCGAACCCAGGACCTCTAGATAGAGGTTAGACTTCTTACCACTAGACTACAATTGATACCTTGGTAGTTTACTACATTTATATCATATTATCCTTGCTCATTTTAAAAAAAAAAATTCACCTTGACCCGCCATTGGGAGTGGCGGGTTAGTGCTCAATAACCCGCCATTCCCAATGGCGGGTTTAAGTTTTTTTTTTTTTTTTTTTTTTCCGGAAATTTATTATTTCAAAAACCCGCCATTTCTAATGGCGGGATTGCTCCGCCTAAACACGACCCTCACTCCGAACCTCCTAGAACCCCATTTTGTTAATTAGTTTTCAATCCGACCCGAAACGATAATAAGTTTATTTAAGAGCATTATTTTGAAAAAAATTTCCTTTTTGGGTTTTAAATATTAAAAAAAATTCATAAGGAGTAAATTTTAATAAACACATATTTGAAGGTTAATTTACTCATTTAATTAATTGTTTCTTGTATGACTAAGTACTTACTCCTATTATTTACACAGTATTTTTTTTTCCCCTAAATTCATGAATAAGCTTAATTTCCCAAATATTTTGACAAATTAGTATTGATCCAAATTCAATTTCCTTGGTAGTGATCAAGTGTGATTGTATGAATATTATGTTCCTTGGTTACATGCTCATAAATGAAGGCCATGCCAAGGTGATCTTATAATATCTTATAGGGAAATTGCTTATATATTTAAGGTTTTTGTCAATGTATGTCTTACGATATAAATATCGTGTGAGACGGTTTCATAGTAATCATATCGTCATATCGTAAGCTACATGGTTATTAATTAACAATAGTAATTTGTATACTTCCGTAATGTTGTGTTCTTCCCATTTGACTTTTTGAAGTCAAAATTTGCAAACTTTGACAATAAATAAGTAAAAAAATACAAAACATTAAGTTATAAAACAAAAATATTTTAGATTTGTTACTAGAGGTGTTCAAAAAGTGGTCCGGAACGGGGCACATACTGGTTCGGTTTCCGGGTCGTCAAAAACTTGGTGACCGGTCCGCGGTCCGGTCCACACTTAAAAAAAAAAAAATCAAATTTAGTATATTCCTACGGTCCGGTCCAGTCCAAGTTTCTTTGTTAACCGGTCCGGTCTGGATTTGAACCGGTGAACACCCCTATTTGTTACACAGATGTTTTACAAAGATTATAGTAATTCTTTTTTTTTTTTTTACCTGCTGGAAAACATGGTCAAAGAATTACCTAAAAGATCGAAAAAAAATTAAATAAGAACATAGAATTACGGAGTGAGTAACAATTCTTATATAAGATTTTTCTCACCGTAATTACTTTGAAATCGTTTTATAAAAGATATGCTAATGGAGAATTTGAGATATTTTGAGTCACTCAAATTGCACTTTGATCAGTTTTTTATTTTCGTTATTGAATAGAACTAAGTTTCAAAGTATAAATTGCATGTCCCAAGATAACGTGATCATTAAGGTAACACCCACACAATAATTGTTAGGAAAAAAACAGCATTAACAAAAAATAAGCAACCACACCCATTTACCTTGGACGATCAACCAACGTGCTACATACATTACGTGCTTCTCAACCTAAAAATATCGTTTTCTTAGTCCAGTAGTTAAGACTAGGTGTTCTAGGACAGTAGGTCTCAGGTTCAAATCCCCACTTCCTTTATATTAAAATCGTTTTCTTAGTCTAGTGGTTATTTTCTTAGTCAAGTGGTTAAGACTAGGTGTTCTAGGACAGTAGGTCTCAGGTTCGAATCCCTTTCATAGTCAAGTGGTTAAGACTAGGTGTTCTAGGACAGTAGGTCTCAGGTTCAAATCTCCACTCCCTTTATATTGTAATGCGATTAAGTGTGCTCTTTGTTGAAAAAAAAAAACTAGTCCTAATGCACGATTTGCATCTTGTCGAATCTTGAGTAGGTCTTCTGTGAGACGGTTTTACGATAAATATGTTGTGACACTTCTTGTGAGGTCTCATGGAACTTCTTCTTCTTTGAGATCGACCTAGACTTGTTTTCTTAAGAACTAATCCTAATGCACTATTTGATTTCGCATCTTATTAAATCTTGAGTAGATCTTTTCTGAAACGGTTTTGCAGCAATTACATTGTTAGACTCCTTAGTCCTTACGTTGAGACTTGAGAGATTTCACAATTTTTTTTTTTTCGTGAGACTGTCTTGTAGGATAAATTTTCTTAAACTTTTGCACTAACAAAGTAATAATACATGCATGTTACTCCTTTCTCTCATGATCTCTTAACATGTGTTCATGGGACACATTTCAGAAAAACCGTAATAAAGATTTTATATTGAAGACCTCTTAATTAACCTAAGGAAAGTGATTAGGTATGATTGTGATTTGTGATATGACCCATAATGGAAGCATGCCCATTAAAGGGTTGAATAACATACATTAGTGAGTAGTATGTTTTGAACTTTTTTTAATAGATACAGGAACAACGGTCTCTCAGTAATTTAATAAAAATCTGTTTCTTTCTGTCAATTTTTTTTTATTAATTGAAATATAAGGAGTACTAATCAAACTTGTCAATCAAATTGTTTAGGCTAATAATAAAGTAATCTTTTGACACAAAATTTAGGATGAGATGATCTCTCAATAATTTATTAGGACACAACTTTTTAATACTATCTTTTGAGTAACCAACAAGAGCAAACTTAGTCGCATTATAATATAGGAGGAAGGGATTTGAACCTGGGACCTACTGTCGCAGAGTACATCGTCTTAAGGACTCTTAACCACTAAGTTAAGACATTTTCGGTAGATTTTGTTCTTTTCTGTTGAAGTAAACTTAGGCAAATTGAATCATACTGAAGTGAGTTTAATTGAATTGAACAATAAGACAATTGAATTGAATTGAACTAAGTGGATCTAATGAACTCGAGGGAGTTTAAACAAGCTCAAAATAACCTAACAAGCAATCCACTCGAGTGAGTTTAATTGGATTGATCTTTTTGATTGAAGTAAATTAGCTCAATATTCGTTTTTTGTTAGGTCGTTTTATGTCAGTAAATTGTAGATACAAAAAGCGTGGTGGGAATACCGTTGTCCATTGGTTGACTAAATTCTGTAATACAATGAGTAGCAAGGTTATACTTGATTTGAACGTTTCGCAAACTGCGACTGAGTTGACGTAAACTGATTTAATATAATATGACCATGTTTTATTTCAAAAATAAATAAAAATCAATCCACTTATTACCATGGTAGATTCAAAGAACCAAAACTTTGTTTTTAACGGATCACACTCTTAGTCGCATCATAATTACGGGTCAGACTAATTAAAACTATGGATTAATGATAAAAACTTGTGGCTATTATCCAAGGATCATTTCTTTATCATTTTATATTAATTCCTTATTTTAGAGTTTTTTTTTGTCAGAAACTAACTTTTATTTAGACTGTTTTGTGAACAACTATCTTTTATTTATTTTTTGGCATTCAACTACCTTTTATCTTCATTTTTTTTGTTAAAAACTACCTAAATCTAATTTCCGGTTACCCAAAATCAATTTTCCGGCATTGACTAAACGTGAAATTTTTTATTTTGTGGGAAACTACCTTTTATTTTTATTTTTTTGTGGACCACTACCTTATTTTTGAATAAACTTGTAATGTAAAAGGGAGCAGGCGATAAATAATAACCGGAGTGGGTATATATATAAATCGGTTTTTTTCCAACGTGTGTCCACTAAGTACACGTTAATAAGCTAATTAAAACAACATTTACATGAATATTATCATGATAAATTGAAATATAAAATTCTATTTACCATACTTGGACGATATCTATATTAATGTTGCTTTAATTAGCTTATTAAGCTGTATCGGGTACACGTTAGAAAAATCGTATATTTTTTTCTTTTTTTTTTTGGTTCAAGAGTGCGCTTAGTCTCAAAATACCTAGTATTAACCACTCGACCAAGACATCTTCGATTAGAAAAACCGTATATAAATTCATAATCGAAGTCTCTATTCAATGGGCCACCCACAAGTCCAAAAACCACAATTTCCTTCCCCCCCACAAATTTTGCATTTCTCAATGCTCTCACACCTTTCCTCGTTGAAATCGTCTCACTATATTTCCTCAACTCTATATATTCTCCTCTACGTTTTTTCACTATAAAACACACACACACAACACATATATTACACTCAAATCTAGCACAACTTCAATTTCACTTTACTTACACACAATCAATCAAATTAAAAACATCAATAAAACCCCAAATAAATAAATAATTAAATAAATAAATCAAATCAATTAATTTTTTTTTAAAAAAGTTGAAAAAAATGGCTTTGAAATTTCAATTGCCAAATGATTCATCTTCATTTACCCTTCCTCGATCTCATCGTCTCAGATCTCCTCCTCACCGTGTTTTCATGGCTTCCACCCTTGGCGTTACCTCAAAGTTTGTATCTTTACTACCTTTTTATTATTACTTTTTCCATATTCAAATAATATCGTTCTCATTTTTCGAGATATTCACTTTTTTCCTCAATATCTCGCAAAATTATACTCCCTCCGAGTTCCTATTATTGTCCCAAAATCTTTTGGGGTGGAAAATAAGGAAGAGTAAATGAGTTGCTCAAAAAAGAAGGAGGAAGAGAGAAAAATGAGAGAGTAATTTTGAACCACATATTGATGGCCTAAAAAGGGAAGTGAGACAAAAATCAAACTCAGTCCAAAATGGAAAGTGAGACAATAATAGGAACTCGGAGGGAGTATATTGAAATGTATGCTCATATTATGGTATAATTTTTATAATTTTTCAACTAATATATATTTTGTCAAAATTGAATTTAAAGGGTTGTCTCGTAAAATGAAAATGTCAATTATTTCAATAGGGAGGAAGTAATTTTTTTTTTTTTTGCATATAAAACTCTGTTTTTGATGCTTTAATCACAAATGGGTGTTGATATAATGCAATTTATTTTTCTGGGTTTTCTGAATTTCAGTTGATATACTCATTCTCAAATGAGACGGTCTCATGGTAACTTTATAATTCTCAAATGAGACCGTCTCAAATGATTTGGTTACCATTTTGGGATTTAGGGAGTTATAGAGTAAAGATGCAATGTATTTTTTCTGGGGTTTTTTAGTTTCATTTGAAATATGATTATATGTTGATTATATACTATGCATGATCATTTTCTTATAATTGTGCTTCAATCTTGAACTTCAATTGATTTTTGAGTAAATTTTCTTGTAAGACCGTCTCATATAAGTCTCATATAAGCCTAGTGTAAGACCATCACATTTGCATATTGCAGGTATTTCCTGTAATTTTATAGCTTTTGCATGCACTGATGTAACTACTCATATCATGCTGTGATCTTGCATTTTTACTCAAAAATATGGTAAAAGTGATTTTTGCACTACTTTATGGTAAAACAGTTTAGACAGATTCTTGTTTGTGAAGAGAATATCCGTTATAAACATGTGACGGGTCAAACAAAAGCCACTCGGGTTAGATAAAGACAAACAATTTGCTAGCCGTATGTCTGCTTTATCTAATCATGTGTATTATTTAACCAGCCATCAATTTGTGACGGGTATAAGGGAGGACTTACTCTTTACCTTAATAACCTTGTAAAGTTGTTTCCAAGTTCTTTTTTTGTATATTTCATAAATAAAGATGGTTTTATAATAAGTTCATTGTATAATAACTTTACATTAACACCTATGGTCAAGGTATCATGGGTAACTATTTATTTCATGTCATTCAAACTCAAGTACTCAACCACTTAATTAAGAATTAAGAGTTGTATGGTACCCAATAAACGGGAAAAGGAAGTAAAAAAAGACGGAAAATGTCTAAGGGTATAGAGACATAATACAATAAAAGTGAGGGGTATTACGTGTAATTATAAAAGTTAAAAACATGGATATTATGTAGAAAATCTCTTTAAATTATTGATATCATCATAATATTTGTTGGAATAAAAAGACAAATTCTTGTTTGTGATGGAACTAACAATCATAAATGTGTGACGAGTCAAATAATACACATTTGGTTAGCCTTGTGTTTTCTAACCAAATGATATTATTTGGCCCACCATCGATTTGTGACGGATATATCTGTCACAAGGAAGACTTACTCGGATAAAAATTAGTAGTCATAATATTTATAGTTGAGGAAGGTGTCGTGTTCAAGGTGTCATTCTCATTGTTGAGTCTGAAAGATGGTAAAGGGAGGTTGAGAAATGAGAATGCCACATGGTTGGTCATTAATTAGGTTTGATTTCTTGGTGGTAATGTGATATTTTTGGTGAAGAAGGGTGGTAATGTGCCTGACGGGTTTTGAATCCAGATCATGATATATGATCATTTTAATGTGAACAAAAAGTTATTTTGTCGGTTTTTTATATGTACTTTCCATTTGACTTTTTACGGTCTCCAAAATGATAATTTTGACCATATCTTTACGCCTTCATATTTTATTTTACTCCCTCCGTTTATTAATATGTCCTATTTCAATAAAAATACTCATTTTAATGTGCACAAAAAGTCACTTTGTCGCTCTTTATATGTGCTTCCTATTTGACTTTTTACGGTCTCCAAAATGATAATTTTGACCATATTTTTATGCCTTTATATTTTATTTTACTCCCTCCGTTTATTAATCTTTGTCCTATTTCAATAAAATACTTCTCATATATATTGTATAAATAGGTTACGGAGTCATTTCTTCCTTTTTAAAAGTAAACACGTTAATATCTTTATAACATAGGAGTACTCGCTTCGTTTTTTTATTGTCCCGTTTTAGTAAAGTACTCTTATTATATATTCATGAAATGGGGTAATAAAGAAAAACTTCTGGGATTTACGATTAAAGTTCTCAATCTACCACAAATTACGAAAGGCATTTTACGCGACACATTTGATGTGATATTTAGTGAAAATGAGTTACGAGTGTAATTTGTTTTCCTTTGATGTTGACGACTTTTGAACCCAAGTCATTAGTACTCTCTATATCACTCAAAAACTGTACTCTTTTATGTAGACAATAAACTTAATGTCTTTAAATGAAAGGGTCCGATGAGAGCGGTTTTAACTTTTAATGCTTTGATGCCGACAAGTTTCGAACCTTTGTCATAACTCTCGAGTTGGATGCCATGATCCCAATTTGTCATTGATTATGAATGCCGAACCCAAATCTTTTGGGACTAAGGCTCTGTTGTTGTTGTTGTTGTCGTTGTCATCGTCATTGATTATGAATATGTGATCATGGTTCATGAAGCTCATATCGAGTTTCAGCACCATTGTACTCAATTCTACATGCGGCACCATTGTTATATTTTTTCCGAGTTGTAATCGCTTTTACAATGCAGGGAGATTCCAAAGGGCAAAAAACCCTACATGCCTCCGAAAGAAGTCCACGTTCAAAAATCCCACACAATGCCTCCTCAAAAGATCGAGATATTCAAGTCACTCGAGAATTGGGCCGAGCAAAACCTACTAACCCTCTTAAAACCGGTTGAAAAATCTTGGCAACCACAAGATTTCCTACCAAACCCGTCTGAAGACGGGTTTCATGAACAAATCAAGGAGATGAGGGAACGAACTAAGGAACTATCCGATGATTACTTTGTCGTGTTGGTCGGAGATATGATCACTGAGGAGGCTCTTCCTACTTACCAGACTATGATCAACACCTTGGATGGGGTCCGGGATGAGACCGGTGCCAGTCTTACTCCTTGGGCTATTTGGACCCGAGCTTGGACCGCTGAGGAGAACCGTCATGGTGATCTCTTGAACAAGTATCTTTACCTCTCTGGTCGTGTCGATATGAGGCAAATCGAGAAGACTATCCAATACCTTATTGCATCTGGAATGGTGAGATTTTTTTTCCTACTATCTTATATTCAAACCACCTGAACCCGACTCGACACCCGTAACTTTGAAATGACCCGGAACTGACCCAAATGTTTTGATAGAAAACGAGTGGATATCCCTAGTTCTTTTTGAAAATAACAAATCCCGAACTGACCTGAAGTCAACCTGAATTTCCTGCCCCGAAAGTGACCTGACCCACCCGAATTCGACCCGGTTGACCCGTTTGCCAGTTGTAGTATCACACGGTCCATTTGTCTAAAGAGACCAGACATTGGTTCATGATGGGTCTTCTTGCACGGATGGACTGTCTCACGGTTTGAAACCGTCTTACTGTATAATGTGTCAACCCACTAGTGTGTCCCCTCAATCTTTCATTCATGTACACAAGTTCATAAGAACCCTATTTCCGCCGTAATGGAGATAGTTGTTTGCCTAGCCCCCTAAGTCGGAATTTCTGCCATCATTTTATACAAACGAACTGTTTCACAAACCGTCTTACTCTATAATTTGTGTCAAAACACTTACGTGCCACGCAACCGTAAGGTTTGGGTCGGTCCGGACCGGGGCACATATCGGTCCGGTCTCCGGGTTGCCAAAAACTTGGTGACAGCGGTTTGGTCCAGTTCGGTCTGGGTTTCTTTGTTAACCGGTCTGGTACGTGGGTTTGGATTTTTGGGGTTGTCCGTCTCTGGTCCGGGTTTGGACCAGCGAACACCCTAATTTTTATACATAATCGTCCTTCGTAGGAAGTACTAAAATATTACTTGTATCTGAATTACTTTCATCTTACGAATTATTAAGACGTTTTTTGTGTTTACGATCACTGAATTCGATCCGATATTTTTCGTGGTAACGATCATGTATACAGGATCCAAAGACGGAGAACAACCCGTATCTAGGTTTCATATACACCTCCTTCCAAGAGCGAGCGACCTTCGTATCCCACGGAAACACCGCACGACTCGCAAAACAACACGGCGACATGAAACTAGCCCAAATCTGCGGGATCATAGCCGCCGACGAGAAACGACACGAAACCGCCTACACCAAAATCGTCGAAAAACTCTTCGAGATCGACCCGGACGGCACCGTCTTAGCTTTGGCCGACATGATGAGGAAAAAGATAACAATGCCGGCTCACTTGATGTACGATGGCCACGACGACAATCTCTTCGACAACTACTCGTCCGTGGCCCAACGCATCGGGGTTTACACGGCGAAAGACTACGCCGACATTTTGGAGTTTTTAGTGCAAAGGTGGAACGTGTCGACATTGTCCGGGCTCTCGGGTGAAGGCCGTAAAGCGCAGGAGTTTCTATGCGGGTTGGCTCCGAGGATTAGGAAGCTCGAGGAGAGGGCGTCGGCGAGGGCGAAACAATCTTCACTTGCTTCATTCAGTTGGATCTTCAACAAAGAACTGGTTGTTTAATGTTGTTTTTTTTTTACTGTGATGTTTTTTTTTTTTTACTGTGTTGGATGGTAAAAAAAATTTGAAGGGCTTGGATTTGTAGATACACTACTTTTGCTTGTTCTTGAGGAAAGTGTTTGTTTAAGGGGTTTTTAATAACAGTAAGAAATTTGTAGTATGGTAAATTTATATATCCGTCACAGATAGGGGTATTCAAAAAGTCACCCGGATCGGCAAATCCGATCGACCCGGACTGTACGGTCTGGTCCGGTCCGGGGGTCTCCAAAAACTTGGTTGCCGGTCCCCGGTCCGGTCCACTTGAAAAAATTAATCAAATTTAGTATATTTTGCCGGTCCGGTCCGGTTTTAAGAGGGTTCGGTCCGGTTCGGTCTGAGTTTCTTTGTAACTGGTACGGTCCGTGGGTCAAGCTGGTCCGGTCTGGTCCAGGTTTGGACCGGTGAATACCCCTAGTATGAGAATAACAGGTCAAATAATATCATTGAATTAAAAAGACAAAGTTAGTGGGTGGCATATGACTCTACTGCGTGATATGATTCAGCCAAATGAGTATTATTTGACCCATTACACGTTTATGATGGTTAGTTCTGTCACGAATAAAAATTTCTTAAATTTTAGCCTCTTATGGATTTGGTTGAATTTTAGTTGAAGAATTTGCTTTGATACACATAAAAGAAGGCCTTTGTGTTGTGTGAGAAGATGTTTGTTTGGTTTATGGTTGGTTCAATGTTGGAAATGTGGCCTAATGGTTTAGATGTTTGTGACGATCATAATAGGATCCGAATGTATAAATTTAACCATTTTATGATAAAAAGTCGTCATTTTATTACAAAATGTTGTTTGTGACGGTCATAACAGTATCCCAGACATAAATGTAACTACATTATGAGAAAAAGTCGTCTATGCGATGGTAAAATATGTCCCTAAAAAAGTTAATAACAAACTCGACAATGCTCAAGATCAACATAAACATAGACCTGAAAATAGGGGGTTCACCGGTCCAAACCCGGATCAGATTGACCCGTTGACCGGTTACCCAAAAACTCGTCCATGCTATGATAAAATATGTCCATAAAAGAGATAATAACAAACTCGACAATGCTCTAGATCAACCCAAACATAGAGCCGAAAATAGGAGTGTTCACCGGTCCAAACCCGGATCGGATTTACCCGTGGACCGGCTACCCAAAAAATCCAATCCCGAAAACCAGACCAGTCCCCTTTAGAACCGAACTAGACCGATAAAATAGACAAAATTAGATTATTTTTTCAAGCGTGGACCAGACCGGAGACCGATCACCTAGTTTTGGCACCAAAAATGACCTATCCAAAACTGTCCATAAGGGTGTTGCCTAGTGGTTAAAATTTGTGGTCCACTTGTGGGAGTTGTATGGCTTGAGACTATGTCTTCTAGACTTCGAGTCTGTCGCCCACATGCGGTTTGCAGGCTATGCGTTTACCCAGAGCGCACCAAAATGGTAGTGACTGCGGGTCCCTCGTTCATAAAAAAAAAAACAAATCGAACTCAAAACCGATCCGATCCGACCCAACCCAACCTGGTTGCCGAATTAACCCGACCAAAGCAAAAGCCCAAGAACACAGAAACGGAGGGAGAGCTGATTTGTAAACACCTGCTGTGACTCTCATCACACTGTTCATGAAAAACCCAGAAAAATCGACCACGTTACACCCAATTTCTTCCAAAAACATTCAAACTTTAATCAATTTTTGATAACTCTAAACGATGTCGTCGTCAGTTGATACCTCTACGAATCACCCTACTGGTAAAATCCCTAATTTATCCCCCCATTGATTTTGTTAATTTATACTCCGTATGATTTACTATTTATTTATTTATTGTAGTTTTTTCAATTAATTGTTTTTTTTTTGTTTAGCTTAATTGCATTTTTATGAGTAGCGATTATGGAACTAATTAAAACCCTTGTAATGGTTTTTGTTTTGGGAATTTTTTTGCTTGATTTTCTCGTTTTGTATGATTATTTTGTAGTTTCAATTTATTGGGGGGTTTTTATTTCTTTAACTTAATTGCATTTTTATGATCAGTGATTATGGAACTGGAGATGTAATTAAAATTTAAAACCCTTGTAATGGGGTTTTTATGTGAATTTTAGGGAAATTTTTTGCTTGATTTTCTCATTTATTTGATTTATCGTAGTTTCAATTAATTGGGTTTTCATTTCTTAAGATTTAATTGCATTTTATGAGTCCTGATCATGGAACTGGAGATGTAATTAAAACCCTTGTAATGGGGTTTATTTATTTATTTATTTGTGATTTTTTGTGATTTTTTTTGCTTGATTTTCTCATTTTATATGATTTATTCTAGTTTTAATTAATTGGGGATTTTATTTCTTTAGCTTAATTGCATTTTACGAGTAGTGATTATCGAACTGGGGTTGTAATTAAAACCCTTGTAATGGTTTTCTTTTGCTTGATTATTTCATTTTATATGATTTTTTTGGAGTTTCAATGAATTGGGTTTTCAGTTCTTAAGCTTAATTGCAAATTTATGAGTAATGATTATGGAACTAGGGTTTGTTGTATATAAAACCCTTTGTTGTTCGATTTTTATGTAATTTGAGTAAATGATGGATAAATTTCATGCTGCCAACCCTTGCTAAAATGAAATTTCATGGAAGAAAAGGTGAGGATTAGAAATTGAGAGCATTGTCGATGATTTGCATTATGACCTATGTTGCTCGGACTTGTTTAGAAGTGTCCAACACACGGACACACTTGTCCGACAAATTCTGCATATTTTGGCTTAAAATGAAGAGTCTAGCTGTCTAGGTGTCTTACTCATGTCCCAAGGGTCAACTCTCATACACGGGTACGCGCGGTAATTAGAAGAGTCGGTGTAACATAGAATTTATGACATTATATACTATTCATTTAAATTCTGCATATTTTGGCTTAAAATGAAGAGTCTAGCTGTCTAGGTGTCTTACTCATGTCCCAAGGGTCAACTCTCAGACACGGGTACGCGCGGTAATTAGAAGAGTTGGTGTAACATAGAATTTATGCCATTATATACTATTCATTTAAATTCTGCATATTTTGGCTTAAAATGAGGAGTTCGGGTGTCTTACCTATGTTCCAAGGGTCAAGTGTTAGACACGGGTAGGCGAGGTAATTAGAAGAGTCGGTGTAACATAGATTATGACATTGTATACTATTCATTTGATAAGGGTTGGTTATAACTTCTTTACAAAACTGACATGCTTCTAGAATTAGGAAACATGGCCATGGGTCAATATAAGTGTATGCAACCGGGGACGACTATCTTTTCACTTTCTTTGAAAAAAACTTTGATTGAGGTTAATTAGATGCGTTAACGGAGTTGCAAGCTGAGTCTACTACTCATTTAGGTATCCCATTTTCGAAATGATTCTAAGTCATTTCTAACGAAGCTCTTTTAGTGGAATTTGTCCTTCTACCTTATAAACTATGTTCGATTTCAATGTCAGAAGTGAAAGGTTGTCGGCTATTTTCACACCTGGGGGACAGGCGTGCTCTTGGGAATGATTATATGATATGTATGTTGTACACCATGCTTTGTTTTAGCAATAATATAAGGTTCTCACTTTGATTGTACTAGGGGAAGAGAACATGACGAGCCAACCTGTGGAAACGAATACCGAAGCTTATACGGAAGTTGGATGGTATATCCTAGATGCAAATCAACAGCAGATTGGGCCATATACAATATCTGAGTTGCGAGGTGAGATTAACCAACCATTTTTAGTTTTATCGATCACATTTAGACCCCAGTTTGAATCTTAACCCAACCCGACCTAACCCGAACTGATAGCAATTGATTAAGGTGAAAATAGGTGATTCGACCCCGAAATGACCCGATTCTGACTAACTCGAAATGACCCGACCCCAATATGGTTGATCTGTTTGTATCACACTTTGTTAAGACTTACATAGCTATTTATTTCGCTTTTGGCAGAACATTTCTTAAATGGATACCTACCAGAGAGTACCTTTGTATGGAGTGAAGGCAGATCCGAGTGGCAGCAGCTCTCCGCTATTCCTGAGTTAGCTGGCATATGTAGGGATAAAACTGAATCTTTGTCTTCAGAACATGAAGAACCGTTGAATGTTTGTCCACAGGAGACAGTTTCGACTTATTCTGAATCTAGTACGGCTCCAGTAAGCAATGATGATGAGTTTGAGAAATGGCAAAACGAAGTGAAGCAGGCCGAGGCTGAAGCCGAGATGCTAAAAAGTGGAACTATCTCAGGTGAAGTGAAGGGTTTTGAGCCTGATAGACCATCGACACCCCCTGATGGAGAACAGGAGTTTGTTGATGATGATGGGACTTTGTACAGATGGGATCGTAGTATCCGAGCATGGGTACCGCAGGTCTGTGTTTTATGTTCCCGGTGCTTATATGTTGTAACTTGTAATTGACTAGTTATTTTCATATGTTATGAACACTTCACTTGGTGCCGTGTGTCGTGTCCAACACCGACACGACACTTCGATAATTTTGCACAAAATAGCCGCGGTTGACACTCCGACACCGTGTCAGACACGACCCCTCATAGAAAAGTCTGTGTTACTCAGCCATTATGTACCCAAGTTTTCATTGTGAAACCGGTCATGACTATTGGGGTGATATATCGATGTCCATTGTGATTCTTCCTGCAGAATTTCCAATATGATTTCCATTGTATTTATCTTATCACAGGAAAATCAAGACAGCGTGAAGGAGGGGTATGCATTAGATGATATGGTATTTGCAGTAGAGGAGGAGGTCTTTCCAACACTAAACGTTGTCGATGTCCCTGAAAAGGAAGAAAATGGCGCAGTTAAAGCTGTAGAAGATGTTGACACCAGAAAAGGTACTAAGAGGAAAGAGCCGGAAAAGAAAGAGGAGAAGAAGGTATTTGCTAGAATATTGCTACTAAATAACGGCATTGAAGTTGGATTAGTGTAAGATGAAGTTAGTCGAGTCCTCATTCTGTTCGTCACGTGCTTTTGCAGGAAGCGAATAAGCCACCAGACACTTGGTTTGAGCTTAAGATCAACACCCATGTTTACGTGACTGGTTTGCCTGAAGATGTCACAGTCGAAGAAGTACGTTCTCGTTATAGTTTGGAAAGTTGATGTATGGTTTTTTAAACTACACAGACGATCTTTCATTTTTTTTTCAAGCATAATTTTCTGAATAATTAGCTTTACATCCTAAAAGGAATAGTCAAACCATTTTACCCAAGACCCAAGTTTATGTGTCATGCTAGTAAGGCACATTTTTTTCGCTGGCCGTTTACACATTTCACATGTTGGCTTTAAAAAGCGTCTATTGATGATACACACTTTTTTGGGCAGGTGGTCGAGGTTTTCTCCAAGTGTGGCTTAGTCAAAGAGGTAGGTTCCAGCTTACCGATACTTTATTTAGCGTCGATTCTTGTTTCTAAGTTTTAAAAACTGCAAACTTATTTTTATATGAGTAACAAGTTTCTAGTAGTCGGAATATGTATGAGAAAAGAATGGAATGGACGGAGTAGCATCCACTTTGTATCAAATATTTTGCCAGGACGTTTATTGCACCACCACTTTGAGTCACTTGGCCTTTACCTGTGTTACTCAGACTCTTCTACAAGGTGTCAGAGTGTCGGACACGACTATCTTGGCCAAAATTTTCATTTTGTTGGTTTAAATTGAAGTATTGAAGTGTAACGTCGGTGTCGGACCCGCGACATGGCACCCAAGTGAAGTGTCGGAGTAACATAGGTCGTTACATTAACTATCGCCTTATCAAACTGGAATATGTCGACTGTTCTTGATTTTTGTGCGTTAACTGATTACTGACTACATCATTGTAAACGGTTATTCAACTTTCGCTTGAACTGACTACGTCCTTGTTGAATGGAATATATAGATTGTTCTTTGCTTCTGCATCATTTTAAATCTCGGGTGGGATCATTCACTGCTTATGAACTCTCTAGAAACTCCATCAACTGTCTACTTATGTTGTTTACCCCTTTTACCTGTTGTCAGTTCTCGCGTGCTTGAATTCTAGCCCATTGAATTTTAGTAGAAGTTGAAAGTAAACTCAATCTGCTCTTTGGCTTCGACCCTCTGGTGTTAAATTGAAGATGCATGGGATGCTGGCTGATTGGATTTGATTCTGGATGACGATTTTTTTCAACATTGTTTAAACCGCTTTGCTGATTTTTATCGACTCTTTTATGCTTAAACAGGATCCCGAGACCAAGAGGCCCCGAGTGAAACTTTATTTTGACAAGGCGACGGGAAGGAAAAAGGGGGATGCACTTGTTACTTATCTCAAGGTATCTTTCTTATGTTCTCCCAAATCAGTTTTTGTTTTTGTTTTTGTTTTTGTTTAAAGGGAGCTACACGGGTGATTTTGATGCTAACGGGATTCGTGACACATCATCTCTCATGACTTTACCGACTAAGCTAGTTGACATTTGCCTATGCAATATACGTAGTAATGGTAAATATTTACTACAACACAGTTATTTTATTTGACTGATTTTCATAGGAGCCATCAGTTGCCTTGGCATTGCAAATTTTGGATGGGACGTCCTTTCGGCCTGGAGGAAGCACCCTGATGACGGTAACACAAGCCAAATTTGAGCAAAAAGGTAACGTAATTAGCCTGCAATCCTCCGATATCTGGATTCATTTGAGCAACCGATGTTTATGCTTATAATAGGCGAGTTTTTATTTTTTTATTTTTTTTTATTTTGTTAAAGTATTTTAATGTTTCCAGGAGAGAAGTTTGTTCCGAAGCAAGCGGATAAGAAAAAGAAAAATAAATTAAAAAAGGTCGAAGATAAGATGCTTGGTTGGGGTACGTTTCTAATATCTTCTTTCTTCGTTCTTTGTCCTCAGAGTTTCGGTTTGGATTTGGTCATTGTTATCTTGCTTGGCTGTATAACATGTGAATGAAATCACCGTATTTCTTGTTGTTAGCGTTTTCTGTTACGAGATTGCCAAGAATGATGTTTCTGCTATCATCAGTGTCCTCGTCCTTTTTACCTGCTACGTAACAATGTGCATTCATGCACTTTGTGCTTTCTTTCCATGTAATGACAGTGCAATCATCTTTCTTTCTTTTTTTCCTTTTTTTGTGATATGAAGTTTTATACTCCCCGGGTTTTTTATTTGTCATTTTCACTTTTCGAGAGTGATGTTTCTGCTATCATCAGGGTCCTCGTCCGTTTTACCTGCTACGTAACTATGTGCAGTCATGCACATCGTACCCGTTTTATCTGATACTCCCTCCGTTCCAATGAATTGTTTGCCTTTACTTTTGGCACGGGAAAGAGAACCAATGGGGAAGTGACATGTGGAGCCAAGGGTCTAATTACATGTAAAAAGTTTTCCTAAAATAGAAAGGCAAACAATTCATTGAGACGCCCCAATATGGAATAGGCAAACAATTCATTAGAACGGAGGGAGTATGTAGTTTCTCGCAAATCTAAAAAATGTCAAGGTGGTATTTATGGAAATGGACTAAATACTGAAATTGACTGAAATTTGACTGAAATTGTCTATTTGAAAATTGAGAATTACTCCCTTTTAAAATATCAATTTTAAAATTTACTCCATTTCGAAATTTTTGTTAAAAATAACTCCCAAAATCTGTCAAAAGTTCAAAAATTACTCCCAAATTTCTTTTTAGGACGAAAATGCCCTTGAAAAGAGGGTGAGGTGAAGGAATATGGCATAAAAAAGTTAGAGGCATTTCCGTCCAAAAATTATATTTTGGAGCTATTTTTGAACTTTTGATAGATTTTGGGAATTATTTTTAACAAAAATTTCAAAAGGGAGTAAATTTTAAAATTGGTATTTTAAAAGGGAGTAATTTTTAATTTACTCTTAAAAATAATACTCGTAGATAGTTTCTCGCAAATTTAAAAAATGTTAGGCAGTATTTATGAAAATGGACTAAATACTACTCCTACTCGGTATTGATTGCCAAAAAAAAAACTCGTATTTTTATTACTCTATATTGGTTAGTAAAAGCGAGATCTAAACTTTTCTTTGCATATACATTCAGGTGGTCGTGATGATTCAAAGCTCATATTTCCTGCTACCGTTGTCCTCAGTAACATGTTCACGACAGCAGAAATGAGAGTAAGTTAGGACTCGTGACCCGGCACCCAAATGAAGTGTCGGAGTTTGAATTATTGGCCTATTCAAGCCAGAATCATAGATAGGGGGTTTAACGGTGTTTGCTTTTTCAGGAAGACGTGAATCTACGTGATGAACTCGAAGCAGATGTTCGTGAGGAATGCGTGAAACTCGGTCTAGTGGATTCAGTGAAGGTAATTAATAATTCCTACTGTATGTTAGTCCCACTCTTCTAATTACCTCGCCCACCTTGCAAAACTGACCCGACCCGAACCCGACCCTAGACCCGGATTGCGGACTCGAACTGACCCGAATGTTATTATAGAAAACGAGTCGATATCCCTAAAAAAGTTCAAAATAACAAACCGAGAATGACCCAAACCCGAAATGACCCAATCTGACCCGAGGGCAACCCGATTTTTCAGACCCGAACCCAACCCGGTTGACCCGATCCGACCCGATTTTTCAGACTAAAAAACACACGGTTTTCTGCTCAAACTAATTAGTAATTACCCACCATCTTCAACTGACCCGAATGTTATTATAGAAAACGAGTCGATATTCCTAAAAAAATTCAAAATAACAAACCCGAGAATGACCCAAGCCCAAAATGACCCAATCTGACCCGAAGTCAACCCGATTTTTCAGACCCGAACCCAACCCGGTTGACCCGACCCGATTTTTCAGACTAAAAAAACACATGGTTTCCTGCTCAAACTAAATTAGTAATTACCCACCATCTTCAAGTGCTACTTTTTTTTTTTTTTCTTCGACTCATCGATTTTTCGATTCTGAGTCTGAGTCTGATTCGAAATTCATATGGCAGGTTTGTGAGAATCACCCACACGGGGTCGTCTTGGTAAGGTTCAAGGATAGGAAAGATGCACAGAAGTGTATACAACTCATGGATGGACGGTGGTACGTACCTTGATTGATTACACCGCTTTTACATTAGGCCTTGTTCTTTACAATTGAAATAGGCATAACTAAACTAAACTGAACTGAACTCGACTGAAATTGGCTTTCCTGAATTGAACTGAACTGAACTGCACTGGACGAGGGTTAACTAAACTATTTTCATACCTATTAAGTACAGAATACTCCCTCCGAGTTCTTATGATTGTCCCATTTGATTTTGGGTGAAAAATAAGGAAGAGAAAATGAGTGGTTCAAAAAGAAGGGGAGGAAGAGAGAAAAATTGATGGGTAAATATGAACCGCACATTTATGTTCTAAAATGGAAAGTGGTAAAAGATAGGAACTCGGAGGGAGTATTATTTTTCAAAAATTATTTTCATACCTATTTTTGTCCTATTAATATTTTTATTTACCAAATATTTATTTATTTTATTTTATTTTTAAAAAAAAATTAGTATTTATTTATTTATTTCTTGAACTTGGGGTTTGTAACTCTTTAAAACTTATTAGTAATGCTTTCAACTTAATTTTGTGTTTGAAACCGTATTTTTATTATTAAGTACGGAGTACGGAGTATTGTTTTTCAAAAATTATTTTCATACCTATTTTTGTCATATTAGTATTTTTATTTTTAATAAAAAATTATTTATTTATTGAACTTGGAGTTTGTAACTCTTTAAACCTTATTAGTAACACTTTCAACTTAATTTTGTATTTGAAAGTGTATTTTTATTATTATTATTATTATTATTATTATTATTATTATTATTATTATTATTATTTTATTGTATTGTCCGCCCCTTTTTTTATTAATTTTATTTGTATTTGTATTTTTCAAAATTTCATTACTTCATATTATTTTTAAAATCACGACTTCACGACGTCATATATTGTTTCATGTTCGCCGACCCAAATCTTTTGGGACTATGACCGTTATTGTTGAGGCTATCATTTGATTGTTAAAGGTTTGGAGGCCGAGAGATACACGCAGTCGAAGACGATGGTTCCGTGAACCACTCGTTAATCCGAGACGAGCATGACGAGGAACAACGCCTTGAGAAATTCGCCGCTGAACTTGAAGCCGAGTGATCTCGTCCCTTCCCTTTACTATGCATGGAGTAGTTAACTGAGGATTCCGATTTTTTTTGGAGGAAGAAAAAAAACGAGTTTATTATTTCTAGAAGAAAGCACAAAAGATTCTTAGGTAGATCGATATTATATATCACGTCATCATCGTACCGCCTTTGCCATGAAATGAAAAAGGTTCGTTTTCAAATACTCGTCAAAATTGTCGTCGAGTTTTTTTTTTTTTTTTTTCCGTCATTTGTAGTGCACGTCTTTTTTTTTGTCTGGGCTCAAACCGGTGAAGAACGTTTTTTTTTTGGTTCAATGAAGAGCGCATTTAGTAGCATTACAATACAGGGGGAGGGGGATTCGAAACTGAGACCTACTGTCCCAGAACACCTAGTCCTAACCACTAGGCTAAGACATCTTCGGTGATGAAGAACGTTTTGAGAAGACTCAAAACGGAAAGTGAGAAGACGAGTTTTGGATATAATCTTTGTATTTTTACGAATGGCTAACGCCGGTAAAGTCTAATGGTAGATTCGAAAAAAAAAAAAAAAAAAAAAAAAAAAAAAAAAAAAAAAAAAAAAGGTCTCTCATCAGAGCTAATACAGTACCCCTCTCACGTAATGGTGGGTCCTACTATTTTTTTTTTCTACGTCTCTTACTAATTTAATTAATGAAAGACGGTTTCCCAATTTCAGTATTTACATATATTTGGATTGGTGGATTGTGACGTTCGAACTAATCAAATTGTTTACTTGCGTTAAAAAAAATCATAGACAATGACAATGAAGTATGTGAGTTGTGACTATGTAATGCGTTTGCATGATTAAGCGACGTCGTTTAATAAATTCTGTCAAGATTAAATTGCATTGTTTTTTGACATGCATTTTACACGCGGGCAGGTAGAGTTGACTATTCTGGCTTATTGCAAGACGACGGTCCGACACGTGGCACGACATGATCTGATGAGAAGCGGGGCCCACTACTTAAAAAATCGGATTAGATCAGACGAGTTCGGCTCACTTCAAGCTATGGATCATACCGACCTGGCAAAACGGGTCAACAGGTCGGGTTGGGGTCGGGTCGGGATCTGGATCAGATTACTTTCGGGTTATTATAATCAGATTGACTTTGGGGGCGGGTCAGGTCATTTCGGGTTCGGGTCATTTTTGGGTTTGATATTTTGAACTTTTTTTTTTAGGGTACCGACTCATTTTTTATAATAATTATCAGGTCAGTTACGAGTCAAGTCGGATCAATTTGGGTCTTCTGTTCGGGTGTCGGGTTGACTTATTCGGGTCGGGTCAGTTTTGTCAGGTCTACTCCTATGTATCTAGAAACGGAATCGATATCCCTAAAAAGAATAAGATTAAAATAACAAACCCTCGACCCAACTCGATCAAGTTGACCTGTTTACCCGATCCAATTATATCGACATCGATATCCCAACAGCCAAATTTTCCTCCTTGATATTTTTTTTTTTGGAATATCGACTCGTTTTCTATATTATCAGGTCAGTTTCAAATCAAGCCGAGTCAATTCCGGTCTTCTGTTCGGGTGTCGGGTTGGGTCAGTTTTGTCAGGTTTACTCCCACGTATATATAGACAAGATGAAACTCACCTGACCCGAACCATCTAAGACCCGAGTTGGACCCATTACTCGACCTGACAAACCCGACCCAAAGTCGACTCAATTCTTTTGACCCAAACCCTAATCCCAATTCCGACCCAAATCTCGATCAAGTTGACCCGTTTACCAGATCCAATTATATCCGGATCCAATTATATCCCAACGGCCAAATTTTTTCCTACTTATATAAACACACACTCCGACACTCATGCTTACTTCAATGTCCATTATTTATTCGAAGACTATTGGATCGTCTTCTTCCTTGAATTTTACGCCATTAATACCCAACAATTTCTCACATTCTTCTTTGAGCTCAGGCAATCGAAGCTTCACAACAATGGCGAAAAAACCGATATCGATCGCCACTCAAATGGATAAATCAATTGAAGTTTCGAGAACTCATTTCCCTTCAGATTTCGTATTTGGTGTTGCCACTTCTGCTTATCAGGTCTACTCTACCCTCTTTCTTCCTTCCTTCCTTCCTTCCTTCTCCCCTTTTTCTTTTGGATCTTGTCGTTTTTGTTACGCCTTTTATTTCTGACTTTATTATGATTTTTGTGTGGGTTTAATTGATTATTTTATGATAATTGGTCGACGATTTAATTGCATGAACTATGAATGTATGATGAAGAACTTGGATAGAAATCGGATAGATACCCAGATTCGATTCGGGTTTTTTTTTGCATGTGATATGAATGTTTGTCGAGTTATTGATTATGTGCATGTTCATTGTTCATCTTCAATTTTATGAATCATGAATTGATAAATTATTGAATGAATGAATGATTGAAGTGACTGATTTTTGGGGGTTTTAGGGTTTATTGGTGTTTATTACTTATGTTTGATTGAACCGGAGAGAGAGTAATAATTGTTGGCGATTTAAGTGTAATTCGTTAATTACCGGTTCATTTTTGCATTCTCGGGTTTTGGTTCATAGATGGGTAAGATCGATATAGTATTTTGTAACTTCGGGAAGTACGGAGTGTACACTTGCATAATTATTTGAGATTTTACGGGTTTATGATATTTGGTTAGTGATTTATTGGTATGATGAAGAAATTAGATGAACATTAGACAGATTCCCAGATTGATGAGTTGTAGATTATTATGTGATTTATGAATGTTCGATGAATTGTCGATAATGTGCATGTGTATACAATTTTCATCGATGAAGAACAAATGCTATTTTTGTTTTTTTTTTGGTATTTTTGTGTGTGTAATGATCTTCTTAAGACACTATTGATTAGCACAAAAACTTAGAAGAGACGGTCTTACAATGTGCACAACTTCTGTTTAAACTTAAAACGGAGTATATCTGTATATGTGATGTGAAACCGTCTTATTTGAGAACTTTTGTTACATGAAGTGTTGGTTGTATCCTTGACTCGAATTGATGATTCTGACTTAATTGGGTATAATGTAGAGACGGTCTTACAATGTGGAGAATTTCTGTTTAAACTTAAAACGCAGTATAAAAAGTACTTTATGCGATGTGAAACCGTCTTATTTGAGAATTTTTGTTACATGAAGGGGTGTATCCTTGACTCGAATTGATGATTCTGACTGAATTGGGTATAATGTAGAGACGGTCTTACAATGTGGAGAATTTCTGTTTAAACATAAAACGCAGTATATATAAAGTACTTTATGTGATGTGAAACCGTCTTATTTGAGAATTTCTGTTACATAAAGGGGTGTATCCTCGACTCAAATCGATGATTCTGACTTAATCGGGTATAATATAGGTTGAAGGAGCATGGAATGAGGGTAACAGAGGTCCTAGTATCTGGGATGCTTTTACTCATACCGAAGGTACTCGATGCTAATCCAGCTAAACATGACTATTTTTACTGTTTTTAGTTTTTTTACCTTCACAAAACCCGAGGAATTGAGACAATCAGACAAGACAGTGAATTCGACTGATGTTGTATTTATGGTTGTTGGGTTAGGAAAAATTGTTGACGGCAGCAACGGGGATGTAGCTGTTGATCAGTACCATCGCTACAAGGTTGGTTTTACTTCGTTTCCCCCTAGACTAGCTTCGTTAGGTTGATGAGTCGTAACTCTTGTAAACAGTACTCCCTCCGTTCCAATGAATTGTTTGCCTATTCCATATTGGGTCGTCTCAATGAATTGTTTGCCTTTCTATTTTAGGATTGTTTTTTATATGTAATTTGACTCTTCTCATGAGCTTGGCTCCACATGTCAATTCCTCATTGGATCTCTTGCTCTTGGTGCCAAAAACAAAGGCAAACAATTCATTGGAACGGAGGGAGTATTTTCATTCCCGTGAGTCAAAACCTTTTCTGGTAATACATTGACGTTGGAGTAGGTCTCATGAGAGTGCGTCTCACATAAACATTATCGAGAGATCGTCTCATAGGAGAACTTCTGTTGTAGTTGTGGCATGATATGAAGAATTAGGGTTATAGGGAAAGTAATTAACTTTTCATAAGCCTGATCATGTTAGTACCGTGGGTGACAGGAAGATGTAGAACTCATATCTATGATGGGTTTCAATGCATATCGGTTCTCAATATCATGGTCCCGTATATTCCCCGGTAATTACTTCACCATACTTTTATTACATTTGATCTATGAGTTCGACTTACATGTAATGTAATGATTTTTCCGTGTGTATTTCCAGATGGTCTCGGGACTAAGGTCAATGATGAAGGGATCAATTATTACAACAATCTAATCAACGCTCTTCTCGAGCAAGGTATGATGTATTTGATGTGTACTCATCATGTACCTAACGACCATGTTGCTCGAACTCTTCAATATTAAACCAAAAATATGAAATCATTTTTGGAACTTGTGTCGGATACTTCAAACCGAGTCTGAGCAACATAGCCTAAAGACAATATGTTTTAGGGTGAAAAGTGACTTGACATAACGAGCTAATTTGCATTTTGAAGGTATTCAGCCGTATGTTACTTTGTATCACTGGGATCTTCCTTTACACCTTCAGGAGTCAATGGAAGGGTGGTTGAACAAGGACATCGCGTAAGTCCAGTTTACAAGTGTTTACCACTTCGTACTCCATTGTAGTTAGAGTACTCACTTGAATACTAGATAATACTCCCTCCGTCTCGGTCACTTGTTTACATTTGATTAAAATATTTGTCATAAATAATACTCCCTCCGTTTCAATGAATTGTTTGCCTATTCCATATTGGGACGTCTCAATGAATTGTTTGCCTTTCTATTTTAGGAATGTTTTTTATGTGTAATTTGACTCTTGGCTCCACATGTCACCTTCTAATTGGATCTCTTGCCCTTGGTGCCAAAAGCAAAGGCAAACAATTCATTGGAATGGAGGGAGTAGTATAAAAGATAAACAAATGACCGAGACGGAAAGAGTTTTAGACTTTTATCAACCTATATATTCCGTCTCACAATTAATTTTCATTTTTCACAATTTGGTTGTTTCACAATTACTTCCTCTTTGACCGTATATCTATGGTCGACAACTTATTTTCCTTTTTTTTTAAATTTTAAAAAAAATTATACTCCGTATTACTCAAGTAAGTTTGTCTTGAAACGGGCGTTTATGTTCTTGACATCTAGTTATCTCATAAATCGTACAATTTTTTTTTCGTAATTTGAAAGTAATTATGCTGTTATTTTTAGTTTCTACGAAGATAAAAAGTTTCGCGTATGTAGAGAGACGATGAACGTAGTTAACAAGTGGAAAATTCCAGAAAATACTTTGCACTTTATGCAGAAGCTTGCTTTGCGAATTTCGGGGATAGAGTGAAGCACTGGATCACGTTTAACGAGCCTCTCCAAACTGCGATAAATGGACATTGCATCGGAATATTCGCTCCAGGGAGAAATGAAAATCCATCTACAGAACCGTATTTGGCTTCACACCACCAGCTTCTGGCCCATGCTGCAGCTGTTTCCGTCTACAGGAACAAGTACAAGGTATGATATTTTTCAGAATATCGAAAAAAAACAAAGAGGCATTCATATACCCAAACTCGGGAAATTATTGAATTTCTTCAGAATCGAGTTTTATAGTTACATATATAGGCTGTTTTTTTTTGACTAAATTTCAGTTCATGTCACTTGAGGTATTTCTTTACTTACTGTCTTTTATTCATATAGGAGATGCAAGGAGGACAAATCGGGATTTCACCAGATTGTGAATGGGCTGAGCCTTTATCTGAGAGTGCGGAAGATAAAGCTGCTGCACAACGACGACTTGATTTCCAGCTTGGATGGTACTGTATATAAACTTATACCTATTGTTTCATTTAGTTATTAAACGTAGATTTTTCGCCCCTAAAATGATGAATAAAAATTGCTAGGAAGATCATCACATTCTGAAGTACCCATTCGACTTTTCACGGTCTATGAGACTGCATTTTGTGCCCCTTTTTCTCCATTTACATACTACGTCCTTCATCTCAGTGTTATTGTCCGTTTTTCTCAATTTGTCTATCCCAAATTAATCGTCCTTTTTCTATTTTGGGTAAGAAAAAATCGTGTATTTTTCATATCGTCCCACTCTTTATCCATAACCATTTCTTAAATCCTCCCAAATCAGAAAGAGGACAATAAAAGTGGGATGAAGGGATTTTTTTTTTTTTTTTTTTTTGGGCTGAAATTATATCTATCCAAAGAATTATTGTATAACAAATGTAAAATGTAAATATGCTAAAAAAAATTATATTTAAGTTTTATAAATTTGACTAAATATAATCGAAATCCATGATTTAAAAAGTTCGACTTCAAAAGTGGATGTATAGTTTGAAATAGATCGAAGGTAGTAGGTATTTGTATTTGGATCTATTCGTATGTTTTCTTTTGGGTTTTACTGATAATCCAAGTTTGTGTTCGGTGTAGGTATTTGGATCCAATCTTCTTCGGAGATTATCCCCAAACGATGCGTGAAAGACTCGGAGACCGGCTCCCTAAATTCTCTCCCGAGGAGAAAGAACTGCTCCATAACTCCGTAGACTTTTTAGGCTTAAATCACTATACTACTCGTTATATTACGCACTCAGCTCAGAATTCCGAAGAACATGACTTTTACGCAGCACAAGGAGTTGATAGAATCGGTAAATACTGAATTTCTTTGAAACATCGTTTCTTGATTTTTTTTTTGGTGCTACAATATCGTTTCTTGATTACATCTTCTGTTCTCATGGTCTTCTTGTTCCGTTGACAGATGAATGGGAAGACGGTGAAAAGATCGGCGAAAGGGTAATTATTTCCTCCTCACTTTTACCCTTCGCCTATTATTTTTCTCACGTGTATTTCACTTTTTACCCCCATGCAGACGTGAATCGTATTTTTTTTACCCGTATGTAGTTTTTATGTTACTCTTTCCCAAGCGGGACTAAATTTCATCAACGAAATCAAGAGAAACAAAATGTTCAGTACATCATGTGAATCCTCTTTGAATAAAAACAAAATTGATTTACCATGGCATTTCGATTTACCACTTTGATCTTTACATGGTTTTCAATTTGGGAAAAAAAAATACCGCGTTCTAAACCCATGTCTAATAGGTCATTGTCGAGTCAGTTTTTGACCGAATAAAGTTTTATTGATCAGAAAACGTTTTTTTTTTTTCAAATTTATTTATTTATTTGTGTCAAATTGAATGGCAGGCTGCATCAGAATGGCTTTATGTAGGTCATTGTCGAGTCAGTTTTTGATCGAATAAAAGTTTTATTGATCAGAAAACGGTGTTTTTTTGTCAAATTTATTTATTTATTTTATTTATTGATTTGTGTCCAAATTGAATGGCAGGCGGCATCGGAATGGCTTTATGTAGTACCGTGGGGAATCAAGAAAACTCTCGCATACATATCCCAAAGATACAACAATCCGCCAATTTTTGTCACTGAGAACGGTATTTGTAGTTTTGTACTCCCTTTTTTCCCCCTTTGTGTAATGGGACCCACAAGGGCAAATGGTTACGGGATTCAAACCTAGGTCATGAGTTACGGGATTCTAAGAATCTGACGCGAGTCAAATTCAAATGTCGGGTTTTCATTCGTACACGTATTGATTTCTGTTGTGTGATTGAATAGGAATGGATGATCAAGATGACGATTCAGCTGAGCTCCATGAAGTACTCGACGACAAGATGAGAGTCAACTTCTACAAGCAATATGTAGCCACCGTTGCAGAAGCTCTCAAGTATGCATCGATTCCCTGAATGTCCTTTTATTTAAACACTATGCTAATTGTCGGTAGTCAACTTCTTCTGTTTTTATTCTACGTCGTTTTCGCAGTTCAAAGTAAGCCATCGACTCCCTAATCCGGCAAAAAAATTGGGCCGAAACTCTCAAGTTTATTAACTCTCAAGACATACGGAGTAATTTTAAAAACGGTTTACAATGTGAATCTTGCTTTGATGAAAATATTAAATCGAAATATTAACTCATAAATACCGTGCTTAGACGAATCATTATGAATCTTGCTTTAATTAGCATATTAACATGTGCCCACGTTAGAAAAACCGTTTATAAAATCGTTTTTTTGGTCATGAGTATCACCGCCCCTTTTGAGTTATGACTTCACGAGCTTTGGCGGTTCATTTGTGTGTATTTCCACTTACGTGTGTTCATTTGTGGTTCAGCTTAACCAAACCGGTAAAATGAACCGGTCAACCAGTTCGACCAAATGGTTAACCGTTAACAATATTATCGATGTTTACACCCTAAGTTTCGATTTTATTTGTAGGGATGGCGTAAATCTTAAGGGATACTTTGCATGGTCATTGCTCGATAACTTCGAATGGCAACAAGGCTACACCAAACGTTTCGGGTTAGTTTACGTCGACTACAAGAACGGCCTCACTCGTCACCCCAAATCCTCCGCTTACTGGTGGACGCGTTTCTTAAAGGGTGACAAGGGCAAAGACGGTAAAGAGGAATAATCTTTTCCGTGTGGTAAAAAAAAACCCCGAGTATCACTTTTCTTTTCTCTTCCTTTATTTCGAAATTATTAGTGTTTCTTCGACTTACCGTCGGACTATGAGATTGTGCTTTACATACTTGAATGAATAACGAGCCGAGCCGAGCGCTTGCTCGGCTCTTGCGCGTTAAATAAAACTCGAACTCGAAGATCCCGAGCTTGAAAAAATTGAGCTCACAAACGAGATTGGCCTTGCTTGTTAAGTAAAACTCGAACTCGAAGATCCCGAGCTTGAAAAAATTGAGCTCACAAACAAGCCCGCGATCGAAAATGTGGGTTCGAGCCTAATTCGAGCTTGAAAAAATTGAGATCACAAACGAGATTGGCCTTGCTCGTTAAGTAAAACTCGAGCTTGAAGATCTTGAGCTTGAAAAAATTGAGCTTGCAAACAAGCCCGCGATCGAAAATATGAATTCGAGCTTGAAAAAATTGAGCTCAAAAACGAGCTAGCGGGCTAAAATGCGAATTCGAGCTTAACTCAAGCTTATACAATTATACTCCCTCCGTCTTATTGAATTGTTATCTGTTTCGTTTCATCTTTTGCGTTGTATTATTCATCTGTTATCTATTTCCATTTTTGGGAAGTTTTTTTTTTATAATTTCGTAAGGTTGATGAATTATTAATCCATTGTTCTTTCCTTGAACTTGAATTCAATAAGACGGAGGGAGTATATAACTATTAAATTTACGTTTTTTTCAATCGTTATGTTTTAATAACTTGGGATCCAAAAAATGTGTATAAAAATGGCGAAAAAACCCAGTAATGTGATATCGATCATCATTAAAATTTGATCTTGTTGTTTTCGTCATCTGTTTTATTTCTAATTTAGAATTGATTTTTCTGGGTTGTTTGGATTGATTATTTTATGATTTAATGGTATGATGAAGAAATCGGATAAATTATTTAATGGATTATCAGAAATCGGTTTTTTTTTTTTTTGCACGTGGTATGAATGTTTGTTAAGTTAGTAGATTATGCGCATGTTCATTTTCAATTTTATGCATGATGAATGGATAAATTATTGAATGAAGCCACTGATTTTAACTGATCTCGAATCCCAAAATTAGGCGAATCAATAAACGAAAAGTTAAAATATTATTAGGCGAATCCCAAAATGTTGATAAATCCGTCCCAAAACTAAAAAATTGGTCGCAAAATTTATCCAAAAAAATCAAAATCCGTTGCTAAAACTTTTAAAAAGATCGCAAAAATTTAGAAATCTGTTACAAAATTTGATTTTTTTAAGTAATCGGTCGCAAATTTGTTAAAAGAGTAGAGAATCGGTCGCAAAAAATGATTTTTTTTTTCAGAAATCGGTCGCAAAAAGGGAAATATTTTTTGAAATTCGGTCGCAATCTTTTAGGAAAAAAAATTAAAATAGGTCGCAAAATTTTAAATATCTTTCGAAAATCGGATGCAAATTTCGAAAAAAAACTTAAAAAAGTGGTCACAAAATGTGAAATATTTTTTTGAGAATTGGTCGCAAATTTTTGAAAAAAATTAGAGAATCGGTCGCAAAAGCTGATATTTTTTTTGTTTTTTTTTCTCCAGAAAGCAGTCGCAATTTTTGGGAAAAAAAATTAAAATCGGTCACAAATTGTGATTTTTTTAATAAAAATCGACCGCAAACTTTGGAATTTTTTTAAAAAAATTGGTTGCAATTTTTTTCAGAAATCGGTCGCAAATTTTGGAAAAAATTCTAGGAATTGGCCGCAATTTTTTGTTAAGAAATCGGTTGCAAAATGTAAAATACTTCTTGAAAATCGGTCGCAAATTTTGGAAAAAATTTAAATAAATGGTCGCAGAATTTTCTTAGAAATCGGCAGCAAAATGTGAGTTATTTTTTTAAAATCAGCAGCAAATTTGGAAATTTTTTTTGAAAAAACAGTTGCAAAAATTGAATTTTCCTCAGAAATCGGTCGCAATTTTTTTAAAACAGAATTGTTGCAAAAATAGATTTTTTTTAAAAAAATCAGTCGCAAAAGTTGATTTTTTAAATCAGTCGCTTTTTTAGTTACTAATCAGAGTATTTTGAGGTGTTCGCGAGTTTTTTGAATTGCTCGCGAATTGTGTTCACCTACATTCATTCTCAATTTTAAATATTTATTCTCGAGTTTTTTTCTGCAATGATTCTCTTACTGCCTATATGCACAACAGTTATGAATTAGCCTTTACAAACCGAAAAACAATAAAGACACAGCGCGAATATATTAACCGAAATAATGAAGCCAAAAAAAATGTTTCAAACGTGAAATAATTGGTTCATCTTTTCGATTCAGTTGTGTCATCGTCTTCTTTTCTTCAACGAGTATCTTTCCATCTGCTCAAAGGTTAAAAAAAAAAAAAAAAAACCATGTTTTCAGAAAGACGCAGTCCCTAGATAAACATTTACAAAATCGACATTTTCAAGACCTTGTTTCCAGTTACAGTACAAGTGCAGGATATCGATCTGTGACTGAAGTGCACGAGGCTGTGAGAATGCAAATGTGTGTTACCTGTCGAGTAATCACCAGCGATCACCAATTTTTTTGCATCAACATCATCGATTTCTTTCTCGAGCTTTTGAAGCATAGTGTTCACCTGGTATAGGCCAAACATCGAAAATCACTCAGATTCCTCTTAGAACAACAGCAACTTCAGATTAAACACGATTAAACGGCTGAGGGATTTGACACACCTTTTCTATAAGAGCTGAAGAAACTGGAGTTCTATCTGAATCTTCCTCTGTGTATAACTCAATCTGAAAACAGAGTACATCATACGTTATTCCGACTCTTCTATTAGCCTTGTGTACCTGTGTTTGACACTCTGACAATTGACACTCGGACATGGGTATGACACTTGGGCTCTTAATTTAAAGCCAAAATATGCAGAATTTTAATAAACTGAAACAATCTCGTCAACCAAGCACTATCTAAGGGGTCGTTTGGTTACTCATCAAATTACCGGGAAGTGCAAGTTCCCAGGAAGTGCATTTTCAGGGAGTTGTTTGGTTGCCCACTTCCCGGGAATTGTCACTTCCTCCACAATGGGGGAAGTTACTCACCAAGCTCCCCTTGGTGTGTAGAACTTCCCGCATGAAGTCATTTCCCACATGGCAACCAAACAATAGTTTCTAATTCCTCCCGGTAACTTCATCTTCCCATGGTGAACCAAACGAGCCCTAAACTATCTCAAACAAAGCACCCCCTACTCGAAAATTGGCTTACAGGAAACAATTACCACCAGCAACAACAGGTCTCTAACCTGGAGAACTACAACAGAGGGAACAAATCACATAACTTAACCAGCAACATAAGGCATGTTCTTAACAGAAGGAATACTATGATTTAACAAGAAACCCCAAATGGACACTTGAATAATCAGTCTTCCACAATGATTTGCAGCTTGAAAATTTTATCGTCGAGACCTATTTAGGTCTTTATTTAACCGATTTGTATTTCTAGAACCTTTCTATATGCTATGAGGCAATTCATGTGCGATTTTCGGAACACTTCATTCCGAGGCTCCATGAGCTCGAAAATCGTGGATAATAAGCTTCAATTTTGGCAGATTTGATGATTGTCTAACCCAGTGAGATTATTGACCAAAGTTGTTCGATTAGGTCCACTATGGAAAAAAAATGACCATAGCGTGATCAGAACCGTTGGAATCAACTTAGAACGATGAATAGAACCCGTTTCGTAAATCACGAAACACGACCTGAGCGCCATTCAAGTCTTCGTTTCACCGAATTATCTTCTTTAGACCTTTCTACAAGGTATGACACTCTTGTTGTGCGATTTTCGGGACACTTTATTGTGGGACTCTGGGAGCTCGAAAATCGTGGATAATAAGCTTCAATTTTTTGCAGATTTTGGTGATTTTCGAACCCGGTCAGATTATTGACCAAAGTTGTTCGCTTAGGTCCACTATGGCAAAAAAAGACCATAGCGTGATCAGAACCCTCAGAATCACCTTAGAACGAAGAATAGAACACGTTTGGCTTACAGGAAACAATCTCAAACAAAGCACCCCCTACTCGTAAATTGGCTTACAGGAAACAATTACCACCAGCAACAACAGGTCTCTAACCTGGAGAACTACAACTGAGGGAACAAATCATACTCCGTATAACTTAACTAGCAACATAAGGCACGTTCTTAACAGAAGGAATACTATGATTTAACAAGAAACCCCAAATGGACACTTGAATAGTCAGTCTTCCACAATGATTTGCAGCTTGAAAATTTTATCGTCGAGACCTATTTAGGTCTTTGTTTAACGGATTTGTATTTCTAGAACCTTTCCATATGCTATGAGGCTATTGATGTGCGGTTTTCGGGCCACTTTATTCTGGGACTCCGGGAGCTCGAAAATCGTGGATAATAAGCTACGATTTTGGCAAATTTTGGTGATTTTTGAACCCGGAGAGATTATTGGCCAAAGTTGTTCAATTAAGGACACAATGGCAGAAATTGATCATAGCGTGACCCAAACCCTCCGAATCACCTTAGAACGAAGAATGGTACTCGTTTGGTAAATCTCGAAACACGACTCGAGCTCCATTCAAGTCTCTGTCTCAACGATTTATCTTTACCAGACCTTTCGATATGCTACCAGGCTATTGATGAGCGATTTTCGGGACACATTATTCTGGAGCTCCGGGAGCTCGAAAATCGTGGATAATAAGCTACGATTTTGGCAGATTTTGGTGATTTTTGAACCCGGTGAGATTATTGGCCAAAGTTGTTCAATTAGGTTCACAATGGCAGAAAATGACCATAGTGTGACCAGAATCCTTCGAATCCACATAGAACGAAGAATAGAACTCGTTTGGTAAATCACGAAACACGACTTGAGCTCCATTCAAGTCAATATTTCACCGATTTATCTTTTTTAAATCCTTCTAAACGGTATGAGGCTCTTGATGTGCGATTTACGGGACACTTTATTCTGGGGCTCCGAGAGCTCGAAAATCGTGGATAATAAGCTTCAATTTTGGCAGATTTTGGTGATTTTTGAGCCCGGTGAGATTAATGACCAAAGTTGTTCAATTAGGTCAACTATGGCAAAAAATGACCATAGCGTGATCAGAACCCTCAGAATCAAATTAGAACGATGAATAGGACTCGTTTGGTAAATCATGAAACACGACTTGAGCTCCATTCAAGTCTCCGTTTCACCGAATTATCTTCTTTAGACATTCCTATACGGTATGTGGCTATGGATGTGCGATTCTCGGGACACTTTATTCTGGGGCTCCGGGAGCTCGAAAATCGTGGATAATAAGCTTCAATTTTGACAGATTTTGGTGATTTTCGAACCCAGTGAGATTATTGACCAAAGTTGTTCGATTAGGTCCACTATGGCAAAAAATGACCATAGCGTGATAAGAACCCTCAGAATCAACGTAGAACGATGAATAGAACTCATTTGGTAAATCACAAAACACGACTTAAGCTCCATTCAAGTCTCCCTTTCACCAAATTATCTTTTTTAAACCTTTCTACACGGTATGAGGCTCTTGATGTGCGATTTACGGGACACGTTATTCTGGGGCTCCGGGAGATCAAAAATCGTGGATAATAAGCTTCAATTTTGACAGATTTTGGTTATTTTCGAGCCCGGTGAGATTATTGACCAAAGTTATTCGATTAGGTTCACTATGGCAAAAAATGACCATAGCGTGATCATAACCCTCAGAATAACCGTAGAACGATGAATAGAACACATTTGGTAAATCACAAAACACGACTTAAGCTCCATTCAAGTCTCCCTTTCACCAAATTATCTTCTTTAGACCATTCTATACGGTATGCGGCTATTGATGTGCAATTCTCGAGACGCGGCTCCGAGAGCTCGAAAATCGTGGATAATAAGCTTCAATTTTGGTAGATTTTGGTGATTTTCGAACCCGGTGAGATTATTGGCCAAAGTTGTTTGATTAGGTCAACTACGGCAAAAAATGACCATAGCGTGATCAGAACCCTCAGAATCAAATTAGAACGATGAATAGGACTCGTTTGGTAAATCACGAAACACGACTTGAGCTCCATTCAAGTCTCCGTTTCACCGAATTATCTTCTTTAGACATTCCTATACGGTATGTGGCTATTGATGTGCGATTTTCGCAACACTTTATTCTGGGGCTCCGGGAGCTCGAAAATCGTGGATAATAAGCTTCAATTTTGACAGATTTTGGTGGTTTTCGAACCCAGTGAGATTATTGGCCAAAGTTGTTTGATTAGGTCAACTACGGCAAAAAATGACCATAGCGCGATCAGAACCCTCAGAATCAAATTAGAACGATGAATAGGACTCGTTCGGTAAATCACGAAACACGACTTGAGCTCCATTCAAGTCTCCGTTTCACCGAATCATCTTCTTTAGACATTCCTATACGGTATGTGGCTATTGATGTGCGATTCTCGGGACACTTTATTCTGGGGCTCCGGGAGCTCGAAAATCGTGGATAATAAGCTTCAATTTTGACAGATATTGGTGATTTTCGAACCCAGTGAGATTATTGACCAAAGTTGTTCGATTAGGTCCACTATGGCAAAAAATGACCATAGCGTGCTAAGAACCCTCAGAATCAACTTAGAACGAAGAATAGAACACGTTAGGGAAATCACGAAACACGACTTGAACTCCATTCAAGTCTCCATTTCACCGATTTACCTTTTTTAAACCTTTCTAAACGGTACGAGGCTCTTGATGTGCGATTTTCGGGACACTTTATTCTAGGCCTCCGAAAGCTCGAAAATCGTGGATAATAAGCTTCAATTTTGGCTGATTTTGGTGATTTTCGAACCCAGTGAGATTATTGGCCAAATTTGTTCAATTAGGCCCACAATGGCAGAAAATGACCATAGTGTGACCAGAACCCTTCGAATCCACTTAGAACGAAGAATAGATCTCGTTTGGTAAATCTCAAAACATGACTTGAGCTCCATTCAAGACTCCATTTCACCGATTTATCTTTTTTAGACATTTCTACATGCTACAAGGCTATTGATGTGCGATTTTTGGAACACTTTATTCCGGGCTCCAGGAGCTCGAAAATCATGGATAATAAGCTTCAATTTTGGCAGATTGTGGTGATTTTTGAACCCAGTGTATTGGCCAAAGTTGTTCGATTAGGTCCACAATAGCAGAAAATGACCATAGGGTGACCAGAACCCTCCGAATCAACTTAGAACGAAGAATAGAACTCGTTTGGTAAATCTCCAAACACAACTTGAGCTCAACTCAAGTATCCGTTTCTACGATTTATCTTTTTTAGACCTTTCTATAGGCCACAAGGCTATTGTTTTGCGATTTTCGGAACACTTCATTCTGGGGCTCCAGGAGCTCGAAAATCGTGGATAATAAGCTTCAATTTTGGTAGATTCGGGTGATTTTCGAACCCGGTGAGATTATTGGCCAATGTTGTTCGATTAGGTCCACAATGGCAGAAAATGACCATAGGGTGACCAGAACCCTCCGAATCAGCTCAGAACGAAGAATAGAACTCGTTTGGTAAATCTCGAAACACAACATGAGCTCCATTCAAGCATCCGTTTCACCGATTTATCTTTACCAGACCTTTCTATATGCTATGAGGCTATTCATGTGCAATTTTTGACACACTTTATTCTAGGCCTCCGGGAGCTCAAAAATCATGGATAATAAGCTTCAATTATGACAGACATTGGTGATTTTCGAACCCGGTGAGATTATTGGTCAATGTTGTTCAATTAGATACACGATAGCAAAAAATGACCATAGCGTGATCAGAACCTTCCGAAGCAACTTAGAATCGAAGAATACAACTAGTTTGGTAAATCTCAAAACACGACATGAGCTCCATTAAAGTATCCGTTTCACCGATATATCTTCTTTAGAGCTTTCTATAAGGTGTGAGGCTTTTGGTGTGCGATGTTCGGCATTCAGGTCATCAACTTAAAAACGAAGAATAAAACTCGATTGGTTAATCTAAAAACACGACATTAGCTCCATTCAAGTCTCCGTTTCACCGATTTATCTTTTTCAAACATTTCTATAGGCTATCGGGCTATTGATGTGCGATTTTCGCAACACTTTATTCTGGGGCTCCGAGAGCTCGAAAATCGTGGATAATAAGCTTCAATTTTGGCAGATTTTGGTGATTTTTGAGCCCGGTGAGATTAATGACCAAAGTTGTTCGATTAGGTCAACTATGGCAAAAAATGACCATAGCGTGATCAGAACCCTCAGAATCAAATTAGAACGATGAATAGGACTCGTTTGGTAAATCATGAAACACGACTTGAGCTCCATTCAAGTCTCCGTTTCACCGAATTATCTTCTTTAGACATTCCTATACGGTATGTGGCTATGGATGTGCGATTCTCGGGACACTTTATTCTGGGGCTCCGGGAGCTCGAAAATCGTGGATAATAAGCTTCAATTTTGACAGATTTTGGTGATTTTCGAACCCAGTGAGATTATTGACCAAAGTTGTTCGATTAGGTCCACTATGGCAAAAAATGACCATAGCGTGATAAGAACCCTCAGAATCAACGTAGAACGATGAATAGAACTCATTTGGTAAATCACAAAACACGACTTAAGCTCCATTCAAGTCTCCCTTTCACCAAATTATCTTTTTTAAACCTTTCTACACGGTATGAGGCTCTTGATGTGCGATTTACGGGACACGTTATTCTGGGGCTCCGGGAGATAAAAAATCGTGGATAATAAGCTTCAATTTTGACAGATTTTGGTTATTTTCGAGCCCGGTGAGATTATTGACCAAAGTTATTCGATTAGGTTCACTATGGCAAAAAATGACCATAGCGTGATCATAACCCTCAGAATAACCGTAGAACGATGAATAGAACACATTTGGTAAATCACAAAACACGACTTAAGCTCCATTCAAGTCTCCCTTTCACCAAATTATCTTCTTTAGACCATTCTATACGGTATGCGGCTATTGATGTGCAATTCTCGAGACGCGGCTCCGAGAGCTCGAAAATCGTGGATAATAAGCTTCAATTTTGGTAGATTTTGGTGATTTTCGAACCCGGTGAGATTATTGGCCAAAGTTGTTTGATTAGGTCAACTACGGCAAAAAATGACCATAGCGTGATCAGAACCCTCAGAATCAAATTAGAACGATGAATAGGACTCGTTTGGTAAATCACGAAACACGACTTGAGCTCCATTCAAGTCTCCGTTTCACCGAATTATCTTCTTTAGACATTCCTATACGGTATGTGGCTATTGATGTGCGATTTTCGCAACACTTTATTCTGGGGCTCCGGGAGCTCGAAAATCGTGGATAATAAGCTTCAATTTTGACAGATTTTGGTGATTTTCGAACCCAGTGAGATTATTGGCCAAAGTTGTTTGATTAGGTGAACTACGGCAAAAAATGACCATAGCGCGATCAGAACCCTCACAATCAAATTAGAACGATGAATAGGACTCGTTTGGTAAATCACGAAACACGACTTGAGCTCCATTCAAGTCTCCGTTTCACCGAATTATCTTCTTTAGACATTCCTATTCAAGTCTCCGTTTTAAACCTTTCTAAACGGTACGAGGCTCTTGATGTGCGATTTTCGGGACACTTTATTCTGGGGCTCCGGGAGCTCGAAAATCGTGGATAATAAGCTTCAATTTTGGCTGATTTTGCTGATTTTCGAACCCAGTGAGATTATTGGCCAAACTTGTTCAATTAGGCCCACAATGGCAGAAAATGACCATAGTGTGACCAGAACCCTTCGAATCCACTTAGAACGAAGAATAGAACTCGTTTGGTAAATCTCAAAACATGACTTGAGCTCCATTCAAGACCCCATTTCACCGATTTATCTTTTTTAGACATTTCTATATGCTACAAGGCTATTGATGTGCGATTTTCGGAACACTTTATTCCGGGCTCCAGGAGCTCGAAAATCGTGGATAATATAAGCTTCAATTTTGGCAGATTTTGGTGATTTTCGAACCCAGTGAGATTATTGGCCAAAGTTGTTCGATTAGGTCCACAATAGCAGAAAATGACCATAGGGTGACCAGAACCCTCCGAATCAACTTAGAACGAAGAATAGAACTCGTTTGGTAAATCTCCAAACACAACTTGAGCTCAACTCAAGTATCCGTTTCTACGATTTATCTTTTTTAGACCTTTCTATAGGCCACAAGGCTATTGTTTTGCGATTTTCGGAACACTTCATTCTGGGGCTCCAGGAGCTCGAAAATCGTGGATAATAAGCTTCAATTTTGGTAGATTCGGGTGATTTTCGAACCCGGTGAGATTATTGGCCAATGTTGTTCGATTAGGTCCACAATGGCAGAAAATGACCATAGGGTGACCAGAACCCTCCGAATCAGCTCAGAACGAAGAATAGAACTCGTTTGGTAAATCTCGAAACACAACATGAGCTCCATTCAAGCATCCGTTTCACCGATTTATCTTTACCAGACCTTTCTATATGCTATGAGGCTATTCATGTGCAATTTTTGACACACTTTATTCTAGGCCTCCGGGAGCTCAAAAATCATGGATAATAAGCTTCAATTATGACAGACATTGGTGATTTTCGAACCCGGTGAGATTATTGGTCAATGTTGTTCAATTAGATACACGATAGCAAAAAATGACCATAGCGTGATCAGAACCTTCCGAAGCAACTTAGAATCGAAGAATACAACTAGTTTGGTAAATCTCAAAACACGACATGAGCTCCATTAAAGTATCCGTTTCACCGATATATCTTCTTTAGAGCTTTCTATAAGGTGTGAGGCTTTTGGTGTGCGATGTTCGGCATTCAGGTCATCAACTTAAAAACTAAGAATAAAACTCGATTGGTTAATCTAAAAACACGACTTTAGCTCCATTCAAGTCTCCGTTTCACCGATTTATCTTTTTCAAACATTTCTATAGGCTATCCGGCTATTGATGTGCGATTTTCGCAACACTTTATTCTGGGGCTCCGGGAGCTCGAAAATCGTGGATAATAAGCTTCAATTTTGACAGATTTAGGTGGTTTTCGAACCCAGTGAGATTATTGGCCAAAGTTGTTTGATTAGGTCAACTACGGCAAAAAATGACCATAGCGTGATCAGAACCCTCAGAATCAAATCACTAAATCAGAACGATGAATAGGACTCGTTTGGTAAATCACGAAACACGACTTGAGCTCCATTCAAGTCTCCGTTTCACCGAATTATCTTCTTTAGACATTCCTATACGGTATGTGGCTATTGATGTGCGATTCTCGGGACACTTTATTCTGGGGCTCCGGGAGCTCGAAAATCGTGGATAATAAGCTTCAATTTTGACAGATTTTGGTGGTTTCTGAACCCGGTGAGATTATTGACCAAAGTAGTTCGATTAGGTCCACTATGGCAAAAAATGACCATAGCGTGATAAGAACCCTCAGAATCAACTTAGAACAAAGAATAGAACTTGTTTGGTAAATCTCGAAACACGACTTGAGCTCCATTCAAGTCTTCGTTTCACCGATTTATCTTTTTTTATACCTTTCTATATGCTACAAGGCTATTAATATGCAATTTTCGGAACACTTTATTCTGGAGCTCCGGGAGCTCGAAAATCGTGGATAATAAGCTTCAATTTTGACAGATTTTGGTGGTTTCTGAACCCGATTAGGTCCACAATGGCAGAAAATGACCTTAGCGTGACTAGAATCCTCTGAATCATCTTAGAACGAAGAATAGAACTTGTTTGGTAAATCTCAAAAGACGACCTGAGCTCCATTCAAGTCTTCGTTTCACCGATTTTTCTTTTATATACCTTTCAATATCCTACAAGGCTATTGATATGTGATTTTCGGAACACTTTATTCTGGAGCTCCGGGAGCTCGAAAATCGTGGATAAGCTTCAATTTTGACAGATTTTGGTGATTTTCGAACCCGGTGAGATTATTGGCCAATGTTGTTCGATTAGGTCCACAATGGCAAAAAAAGATCATAGCGTGATCTAAATCTTCCGAATCAACTTAGAAACGAAGAATAGAACTCGTTTGGTAAATCCAAAAACACGACTTCAGCTCCATTCAAGTCTCCGTTTCACCGATTTATCTTTTCCAGACCTTTCTATATGCTATCACGCTATTGATGTGCAATTTTCGCCAAACTTTATTCTGGGGCTCCGGGAGCTCGAAAATCGTGGATAATAGGCTTCAATTTTGACAGATTTTGGTGGTTTTCGAACCCGGTGAAATTATTGGCCAATGTTGTTCAATAAGGTCCACAATGGCAAAAAAATGACTATAACATGATCAGAACCTTCCGAATCAACTTAGATAAGAAGAATAGTACTCGTTTGGTAAATCTAAAAACACGCCTTGAGCTCCATTCAAGTCTCTGGTTTACCGATTTATCTTTATCGGAGCTTTCTATTTGCTATGAGGCTATTGATGTGCAATTTCCGGTACATTTTATCCTGCGGCTCCGGGAGCTCGAAAATCGTGGATAATAAGCTTCAATTTTGGCAGATTTTGGTGATTTTCGAACCCAATGAGATTATTGACCAAAGTTGTTCGATTAGGTCGACAATGGCAAAACATGACCATAGCGTAATCTGAACCCTCCGAACCAACTTAGAACGAAGAATAGAACTTGTGTGGTAAATCTCAAAAACACGACTTAAGCTCCATCTAAGTCTCCGTTTCACCGATTTATCTTCTTTAGACTATTCTATATGCTATGAGGCTATTGATGAGCAATTTTCGGGCCACTTAATTCTGGGGCCTCGGGAGCTCGAAAATCGTGGATAATAAGTTTC
The DNA here is from genome assembly GCA_958450325.1 of Agrostemma githago. NCBI lineage: Eukaryota > Viridiplantae > Streptophyta > Magnoliopsida > Caryophyllales > Caryophyllaceae > Agrostemma > Agrostemma githago. The sequence goes on from OY288240.1 coordinate 82,357,226, forward strand.
AATTTTGGCAGATTTTGGTGATTTTCGAACCCGGTGAGATTATTCACCAAAGTTGTTCGATTAGGTCCACTATGACAAAATATGACCATAGCATGATCAGAACCCTCCAAAATCAACTTAGAACGAAGAATATAACTCATTTGGTAAATCTCAAAGCACGATTTGAGCTCCATCCAAGTCTCCCTTTCACTCATTTATCTTCTTTAGACCTTTCTATATGCTATGAGGTTATTGATATTTTCGGGCCACTTTATTCTGGGGCTCCGCGAGCTCCAAAATCGTGAATAGCTTTAATTTTGAAAGATTTTGGTGATTTTCGAACCCCGTGAGATTATTCACCAAAGTTGTTCTATTAGGTCCACTATGACAAAATATGACCATATCGTGATCAGAACCCTCCAAAATCAACATAGAACGAAAAATAGAACTCGTGTGGTAAATCTCAAAACACGACTTAAGCTCCATCTAAATCTCCGTTTCACCAATTTTTCTTCTTTAGACCATTCAATATATGCTATGAGGCTATTGATGTGCGATTTTCGGGGCACTTTATTCAGGGCTTCGGGAGCTTGAAAATCATGGATAATAAGCTTCAATTTTGGCAGATTTTGGTGTTTTTCGTACCCGGTGAGATTATTCACCAAAGTTGTTCGATTAGGTCCACAATGCAAAAAATGAGCATAGGATGATCAGAACCCTCCAAATCAACTTAGAACGATGGATAGAACTCGTTTGGTAAATCTCAAAACACGACTTAAGCTCCATCCAAGTCTCCGTTTCACCGATTTATCTTCTTTGGACCATTCTATATGCTATGAGGCTATTGATGTGCGATTTTCGGACCACTTTATTCTGAGGCCCCGAGAGCTCGAAAATCGTGGATATAACCTACTCCCTCCGAGTTCCTATTATTGTCCCATAAAATTTTGGGGTGAAAAATAAGGAAGAGGAAATGAGTGATTGAAAAAAGAATGAGGAAGATAGAGAAATGGGAGAATAATTGTGAATCACACATTGACGGCCTAAAAAGAAAAGTGGAACAAAAATCAAACTCTGCCCAAAAAGAAAAGTGGGACAATAATAGGAAGTCGGAGGGAGTACAATTTTGGAAGATTTTGGTGATTTTCGAACCCGGTGAGATTATTTACCAAAGTTGTTCGATTAGGTCCACTATGGAAAAAAATGACCATAGCATCATCAGAACCCTCCAAAATCAACTTAGAATGAAGAATAGAACTCGTTTGGTAAATCTGAAAACACGACTTAAGCTCCATCCAAGTGTCCGTTTCACCTATTTATCTTCTTTGGACCATTCTATATGCTATGAGGCTATTGATGTGCGATTTTCGGGCCACTTTATTCTAGGGCTTCGGGAGCTCGAAAAATGTGGATAATAAGCTTCAATTTTGGCAGATTTTGGTGATTTTCGAACCCGGTGAGATTATTTAACAAAGTTGTTCGATTTGGTCCAATATGGCGAAAAATGACCATAACATGATCAAAACCCTCAGAATCAACTTAGAATGAAGAATAGAACTCGTTTGGTAAATCTGAAAACACAACTTAAGCTCCATCCAAGTGTCCGTTTCACCTATTTATCTTCTTTGGACCATTCTATATGCTATGAGGCTATTGATGTGCGATTTTTGGGCCACTTTATTCTGGGGCTTCGGGAGCTCGAAAAATGTGGATAATAAGCTTCAATTTTGGCAGATTTTGGTGATTTTCGAACCCAGTGAGATTATTTACCAAAGTTGTTCGATTTGGTCCAATATGGCAAAAAATGACCATAACATGATCAGATCCCTCCGAAATCAACTTAGAACGAGGAATAGAACTCGATTGGTAAATCTCAAAACACGAATTGATCTCCATCCAAGTCTTCGTCTCACCAATTTATCTTCTTTAGACGTTTCTATACGCTATGAGGCTATTGATGTGCGATTTTCGGGCAACTTTATTCTAGGGTCCGGGAGCTCGAAAATCGTGGACAATAAGCTTCAATTTTGGCAGATTTTGGTGATTTTCGAACCCGGTGAGATTATTTACCGATGTTGTTCGATTAGGTCCACTATGGCAAAAAATGACCGTAGCGTGATCAGAACCCTCCGAATCAACTAAGAACGAAGAATATAATTCGTTTGGTAAATCATGGATAATAAGCTTCAATTTTGGCAGATTTTGGTTAAGTTTATTGAGAAGGATCATATATTTGTTTTATTCTAAGGTTCCATGGGCTCAAAAATCAAAAATAAATAAGCTATTGAGATCATATATTTGCTTAAGTTTTCCAAGCTCTCCTTCTAAGTCAACTGGGTGCTAGAACTAAGAAAAAAGGGGTCATCTAGCTTATTGTTGTGGGTTCTTTCACATCAGTGCAGTTTTAATACTTTATCTTAGTTTCACATCACGTAACCTTATGAGTCAAAATTAGTTATACGGAAAGAGGGGAATAAGAGGTCGATTAAATGCTCGAAGTTTAAGCTAAGCTAACCTCACACAAGCTCAAGAGGAAAATATCCAAGGTTGGAGTAGCAAATAGCCAGAGTTTTCGAGAGTAATTTTTGTTCCACTTCCTTTTCTTTTTCTATCAGAATATCTCTCAATATCAACCGTTTCTTCTTCTGAGATGCCATCACATACAAAGCAAGAATAAACAGATTTAAAGACTAAAAGTAATACAGCACACATAATAGAAAGATATTATGATTATTATAGTTATTATCGCAATTATTATTATTATCACAGATAAAACCGGAAGAGTATTGTGAGTGAGCTGTGGAACAAAATTCTGCAAAGACGAGAAGATTTCTTTTTTTGGGTTTAGGAAAGAACATAGGTGAATTTGACGTTGATGAGATTTGAACCAGGGTCGGACCAAAAAAAGTGACTATTGGCAAGGCGAAATATCAAAAATCTACACAAAATTAGATGAACCCAGGTCATTAGTATAATATAGTATCACCTCTCGATTACTCTAATGCTCGAAACTAACGCTCCGTCTCATATATCACACTGAACCATTAACAAGATATATGAAGGCACAATTTATGGCGAGTACTGCGAGTGAGTTGTGGAACAAATTTACAAAAATGTGACGATTTTTTTTTGGGTTTAGGAAGGCACGTAGGCGAATTAGATGCTAACGGGATTTGGACAAGGGTCACAACAAAAAAATTACTATTAGCAAGATGAAATATCAAAAATCTACACAAAATTAGATGAGCCGGTCAATTTTTTTCAGAGTAAAAAGAGCTAAGAAGGCAAATTGTCGTCATGTACTGAACCTCAGTCATTAGTAACCCCTCTCGATGACTTTAATACTTGAAACTAACGCACCGTCTCATATATCACACTGAACCATTAACAATGGTATATAACCCAATGAATTCATACAGAACATATTTCGGTTGGTCTAAGAGACTGTCTAAACGATATTAATTGACTCCATAATGCATCATAGAAATTAAGGACACGATGAAATTAAGGATCTCGGAGAATTCATAGAACATCAACAAAATTCATGCTCTTAAGTTAAGACAGATTGTTTACCAACAGCAAATTTCTCCTCGAGAAAGTAGGGCAAATCCTTTAACCCCTTCTGTAAAGAAACCCTCAGCTTCACCATTGTTAGGTTATTTTTAACCTTTTCCTTGTCAACTGCAGGCAACTCAATATCCTGCAGAACAGAAACAATAACCATTAATATCAAATAACAAAGGGCTCCTGCACAGTGTTACCAGATTCGCAGTTCGCCGGCACGATTTCCGAACTAGTTCGCCCGATTTACGAATTAGTAATTCACCATCAGCAACGAACTCAATTTTGAAATAGAAATCGCTCAAATCAATCAAGCATGAAAACAACAAAAACCGTACAAGAATTCACAATAGTGTTATCAGATTCGCAGTTCGCCGGCACGATTTCCGAACTACTCGTAGTTCGCCCGATTTACGAATTAGTTCGTTCGCGAACTAACTAACTAATTCACCATCACCAACAAACTGAATTTTGAAATCGAAATTACTCAATCAATCAATCAATCAATCAATCAATCAATCAAGCATGAAAACAACAAAAATCAATCCGGAACAAATACTATTATTACCTGATGAGCCCATGAAATGAACCAGAAGTAGGAGAAAAATCTTCAGAGTTTCGACTTTCGAACACCACGAAACGTTTCAATTTTTTCGAGGAAGATGAGGAGGAGGAGGAGGAGGAGGAGAATTAGGGATTTAGGGTTATAATTTAGGATGATTAGGGTTAGGGTTATAATTTAGGATCACAAAATCTTGAAAAAGACGGTCTCTCAATAACTTATTGAGAGACCATTCTTCAGTACCACTCTATGTACTATTTGTAACCTTAAATGACAACTTTGTTTTGTACCCGTTTTTATAACAAACCTACAATCTTTATATTTGTATACTCTTTTATGTTAATTGTACCTACTTAGGTTTGGTACCATTGTTACTCCCATTTGTACTTAATCTCTCAGTAAAGTTAATGAAAGACCGTCTCTCAGGAAACCTTCCATTTGTACTTAATCTCTCAGTAAAGTTAATGAGAGACCGTCTCTCAGGAAACCTTCTCAGGTAGGATAATTAGGGTTAAGGTTATAATTTATAAACCACCGTATTAGGCATTGATTGTTATGGTCTTATGTAGTACAGTTAGATCAGGCAATCCGGACCGGGCGTCGCCGTCAGTCCAGTTCGGCATGGTTTTTGGGCACGATCGACCCGACCCGAGTGAAAAATCGTGTCTGGCACAGGCACGATCTGTCGCGTCTCGGGTCGAATCTCGGTGGCGAATTGGGTGAGAAGTCCGTGTCTGACACGGGGTACAGCTCGGTCCGGCACGCTGACAGGCACGACACGAGCACGACGGGCCCGAGCCCATAAAAAATGGTCGTTTTTTGTCGTTGAAGTGCAATGTTTCCTTCTTTTTTTATTTATTTTTTTTTTCAAATTTTTTTCATATAAATATTCATTTCATCCAACTTTATTTCACACAAATCATTCTACGGAGTAATATATTTCTAATTTTCTAATCATTCTTAGTAATCCTATCAAATCTTGATACTCTACATTTATACTATTCTAAATTTCTAATATTCTAATCTTATAATATAAGTTATAAAAAATAATTACTAATCTTATAAAAAACTATATACGGAGTATATAAAAATTATTAGTTATAAAACATATTATTAATTTTATAAAAAAATATATACAAAATATAGTAATTTTAATATAATAGGTATATTAATCTTGAAGTCGGATGAATTGAAGGTTTTTGATGCGTTTTTTGTGCTAATTTGCGATATTGAAGAATTGATCGTATCGGGTTTATGGTATTATTATTATTATAATCTATCGAATCTCGCTATTCAACCGCTTTTCCGTATTTCTACAAACTTTGTTTGCATTTTCTAACTTAATCTCATTTACTTTAATTTTGTTAATTATTGTTGTTTATTACTTAATTATAGTATGCACTCTTCACTTATTCACTTATTATACTTACTTCGGATTTTTTTTTCGTCGAATGTAATGCGTCGCGTTACAATATAAATACGAGTATTTTTTTCGTATTTTTTTATTTAGTAGAATACATACGTAAAAGAAAACCGACAATGATAATTACTTTCGTTCATCGTCTCACTCATTTATCTTGTATACGAAGTTTATGTTCAAGCTCGATCTCTTTTACAGTTACCAATTTATCTGACTTTTTCTCAGTAAAAAAAAACCTGAACAATATTCCTCGTAAACTATGATCAGTCTTCGATTCCACGTACGGAGGTAGTTCCAAACAAGGAAACGTAGTTCCAAATGACGAGAACGAAATGTCGTAGTTTACCTGAACTACACGATCGAAGATCTTAGACGATGTAAGGAACTCAGTCGTGTTGGCTCGTGTCGCGACTGTTTTGTGATGGGTGGTGTTACTGAAACAGCTTCGCGGCAGAACTGTTTTCGTCTGCGTGTCATGTCCAAAGTCTGGCGACCCTTCGCTGCAGCATTTCTGCAGCGACGGGTCGCCTGCTTGGACAGTGTTGTTCACAAACCTTTTAGTGCGTTTGCAGGATCTTAGCCGACTGTCGAGAATATCGTGTAGTTTCTTCGAATCCGAGCCTTCACTGCATTGCAACAGCAACACAGTGAAGCAAATTAGTAATATAACTTTGATGAATACGTTACGAGATTGAGACATTCTCATGGTGATGAATTGATAAATATACAGAGTATTATCAACTGTTTTTTCTTCGATGTTTTAAGCTGATATTTTAATTGATCCCAAATCTTTTCGAGATTAAGACTTTGACGTTGTTTTGAAACGATGTTTTTGTATGTCCAAATTTTACTCACCTCCCTTTTATATATGTACAAATATATGAAGGCTCAAGTCATGACAAGCACTAATACAATTTGCCAACCATGCATAACCAAAAAAAAATGTGCCAACCATGATGATGCCAACATTTCGCAAAATCCGTCGAAATCTTGTTCTATCCTAATTTTGATGATGAGGGAATCCGCAGTCGCTACTTTTGGTGCGCTCTGGGTATACCCTCGGATGTACACATAGCCTGCAAATCAGGCACACCAGGTAAATCGCCCCTTGGGACGACAAACTCGAAGTATAGATCGCTTTTGCAGTGACTTGAACCTGAGACCCTGGATAATGACCACAAGTTTTAACCACTAGGCAACCCCAAATGATTTTACCCACTTGTTTCGTCTTCTGTTGATCAAATATGCGGCCTACCGTAACCCTGCCCGACCCAACCTGAAATCCTAGGCCCAATTTTATGGTCCCATTAGGCCGTTAGTCCATTCCGATCCCAGTCCACCAGTCCGACGTAGCCTGTGGATCTAAGGTCGAACCTAAAACTAAAATTCTGGGTAAAAAATTTTCTCATGTTGTTTTATATACTGTACTTATCTTAACCAAATGACCAAGACAGAGGAACCAGTTGTAGTTTTGTGACTTCGCGTATCCCATATGGTATTATGTCCGTTACAGATTGATACTAGTATGATACTTCATTTTCGGTCAAAATATATTGATTTTTCGCACAAAATAGCAGTATCTCATACTCGGTCAAGAATCGTATCTGATACTTGCAAACGAGACATTGTAATTGTAATTTGTACTCCGTCCGTTCCAACGAATTGTATACATTTGCTTTTTTAACACTATTTATAAGTTATGAGAATTTTCAATATAACTTCTAATATATAAGATAAAAGATAGTCATGTGGGATCTTGTTTAAATCGTTTAATAAAATACATTATGAATATCAAATTTTTATAATTTTTAGTAACACGTAACTAAAGATATAGACAAAAGAAAATGAGTATCGACATACGTGCATAAAGCAAACGTATACAATTCGTTGGAACAGAGGGAGTAATATATATTATCCAAATAATAATGAAACTAACAAGCTATTTAATTATTTATTGACCATTCTAACCTTAAAATAAAATTGAAGTATGATTTGCACGAAATCAACTACTTTGTGTTTTTTAATATGCATTGACATCTCATGTTATTAAATAATTATTATTGTAAGGCGAATTCTTGTTTGTGATGAAGATATCCGTCATAAAGATGACCCACGAGTCGAGTCACTATTGGACTGGATTCGTGGTACTGGACCGTTTTCCTGGACCAGCTAGTCTGAGATAGCTTGGTCCGGGCTCGGCCCAGTTTGATCCATGGATTGGGCCCAGATAGGACCCGACCGGCTCAACCAAGCCCAGGCTTGTAGGCAGAGTCGGAACGGGGAGTGCTGTACGGCTCATTTCGTCCGTTGAAGCTGAAGCAAAGTGGTTGGAATCGTTTGGATGAGAGAGAGTATTAGGATAGAACAAGATTTCGACCGATTTTGGGACATGTTTGAATCATATCATCATGGTTGCCACATTTTAGTAGTGCTTGCCATGACTAAGGCCTTCATACACTTTTGTACTTGTATAAAAAAGGGTGGTAAGTAAAATTTTGACATACAAAACATTGTCTTAAAACAACAAAAACAATATCAGAGTCTTAATCCCGAAAAGATTTGGAATAACTACAAAAAAAACATCAAACAACAAACACTAATATATCATCGCTGTGAGAATAATGTCTCGATCTCCTAACATATTCATCAAAGTTACGCTACTAATTTGCTTCACTGCGTTGCTGTTGCAATGCAGTGAAGGCTCGGATACAAAAAAACTACGCGCTATTCTCGACAACCGGCTAAGATCTTGCAAACGCACCGAAAGGTTTAAGAGGGTGGTGTCCACATGCAAAGGTTTTGTGAACAATACTGTCCAAGCAGGCGACCCGTCGCTGCAGAAATGTTGCAGCAAAGTCGGGTCGCCTGACTTTGGGCAGGATTGTTTGTGCTTTATGAGGGAAATCGGACGGGTGAACCCGTCCGATAAAAAGACGCAGCAAGTGCTGGAAGCAGTGAGCAGCAACAAGCTGCTCACCGGCACTTGCGCTGCGTTGAGCGACATTGACGACTGTTCTGCTGTCGTCAAGGCGATCAATCAGGGAAACAAAATCCTAAAGACGACGATTAAAGACGATTTGGATATGAGGTCGAACTGTGACAAAGCAGCGTTAAACCTCATGGACGTCTGCGGCCCCACAGTATCCAAGGCTCGAAGTGGGTCGGGGATCAATTCAAAGGAGGTGCAGACGACAGTGTGTTGTCACGAGCTGGAAAGGTTCGGGGACTCCGGTTGCTTATGCAAGTTGGGCTCCTCAATTCCGACTTCCAAGGACGTCGTGGATTTCCTGGCTGACATACGCGCAGCTGGTGGCACGTTGGCTGACGGGTGCCCCAGCTACGCGATCAAGGTTGCAAACTCATGTCCCACCAATCCCCAACAGGGAGACAAAAACACTACTAGTCCTTTGTTGTTCGAAAAGTGTGAGACAGTAGCTCAGGAGGCAGCCAAGACGTGCGCTCCCATGATAAAAAGCGCGATGGAGTCAGTATCCAAAACTGACGCCGATACCATAATTTGCTGCGAAAAGCCGGCACAGCGCCGAACTTGTTCATGTAACACAACTCGTTACGAAATGTTATTAGACGAATTCGACATAAAGAGGAACGCGCCGCAGACGAAAACATGTTGCAAGCAGTTGGAAGAAATAACAGCAGGCATGCAACAAAGCTGTTTCTGCAACATAACCCATCACAAAACTGTCACGTCACGAACCACCACGGTCGAGTTCTTGAACTCTGAGAGCGTCGTACTCGCAGCTGAGCAATACTGTGGTTTGGGGATGTTCTTAAGCAAACATCGTTGTCCAGAAGTCGGAAAGGCTGATAACAGTTTTTGGGCAACATTGCGCCGCGGTTTTATGCCAAGTACTTATTCCGTTATCAAGGATAGCAAAAAAAAGGGTAATTGATCGAGACGAAGGAAGTCGGGGCTTGGGAGTACCGCGCTTATGTACGTTGGCAAAAAAAATAAAAAATTGTGTTCGTTGTTTTTTACTTTTCACACAAACTCCTATGAGACCGAGAAGAAGAGGTAACTCAAGTGGTAAAAGCTCTATTATTTTAACCCAGAGGTTGAAGGTTCGATTCTCAACTGCGACATAGTGTGTTCTTTTCTAATCCAAAAAAAACAAGTAGATATTCGTGTTGTTTTACTTTTGTGTTGTTATCTTTTTTTCAATGAAACACGCATTTAGTCGCATTACAATATAGATCTATCGAAAGATTGCCTCTCACATGATGGGAACTTTTTTTTACGTAAATTTCATCTTCCATGTTATGTCTTTCACTAATTTAGTACGAGATGATCTTTCAATAAAATTACTCCTCTGTAACACAAAAATTACAGAGAAACGTTCTCTCAATACGTTATTGAGACACCGTTTCCCTGACCTTATTTTGTGGAGATTAAAACACCATGTAATGATACTATAAGAGTGAATGAGATAAAACAATTTTTTACACAAATTACCTTAACAATAAAACTCTAAAACATGTGGTAAAAAAAAATAAAAAATTACTGTTTACATTGTGACAGAAATTTCAAGACATATAAGCAAAAGTTCAAAACTTTCTGATTTTTTCACACACATTATAGTAAATATACTTATTATTACTACTATCATTCTATACAAAATATTTCATCATCTAAATTTAGTAATTTACCCTTCTATGAATCTTCCCGGGAGACGATGAGCTCGTCAGGGAAATTAGCATCGGAAGTTTCCCTAGGAATCATGATCTCGTCGTCTGCTGTAAAATGGTATTTCTCTCCGATGGCACGCAGCAATTGGTACACTTCGAACATACTCGGCCTCTCCTTCGGCACAAGGGTGACACAGTTGCACGCGATCCGAAGGAACTGGAAGAGTTCTTTGTCGACGCCCTTGTGAAGAAGACGTTTGTCGATGGCAGAATGAAGATCGGATTTCTCTGAAAGAAGAGAAATCCATTCGACTAAGTTACCCTTGAAGGTTTCGGGTGCGTTACTCACTTGGGTTGCTTTTTCGCCGGTGATCAACTCCAATAGAACCGTCCCGAAGCTGAAAACGTCGCCCTTTGGGGTCGCGACGAGGGTTCGAGCGTATTCCGGGGCCACGTAACCCAAATCACCGAACTCCCCGTTCACGAACGTGCTCAAATGGGTGTCGATGGGGTTCATGAGCCGTGCTAGGCCGAAATCCGAGAGTCGGGGGTAGAATTCTTCGTCTAAGAGTATACATTTGGAGCTAATGTTACGGTGGAGGATTCTCGGGTTGCAATTATGGTGCATCCACGCTAACCCCTTGGCGGCTCCGATCGCGATTTTGAGCCTCGTGGGCCATTCCGAGATCTCGGGGGTTATGGCTTCGGGGTCCGAAGGGTGAAGTTGGTTGAATAGGTTTCCGTTGGCCATGTGCTTGTAGACTAGAAACCGTTCTTTCTTTGCCAAACAATAACCCAAGAGCGGGACGAGGTTTTGGTGCCTCACGCTGCCTAACGTGTTCATTTCTGACAAGAATTCCTTCTCGGTTCGCTGCGAATCGTGGAGTCTTTTGACTGTGAGGAGGGTACCGTCGGGCATCAATGCCTTGTACATTGCTCCCGTTCTTCCCGAGTTGATGATGTTGTTGTTGCTGAAGTTGTTGGTTGCTTTCATGAGATCGTCTAATTTCATTTTTGAAGCCGACTTCTCGAACATAGATACCTGCATAACATCGCAATCTTAACAAAAGTATCCAAACTAATACTCACCACACGTGTCCGACACCAACACGACACTTTGATACTTCAATTTAGACAAAAAAAAATGATTTTTTTGCCCAAACTAGCCATGGAAGGAACTTCTCTAGTATTATCGATAACATTGGTCATGTAAACACGGTTGAAATGAACAAGCACTCATAATATAGCCACAAATACTCTTATGAGACAGTCTCGCCAAAAAAAAAAAAATCGTGATTCGTGAGACCAAATCATATGATTTGGTCGGTTTTTTTCTAAGGTTTTTTCTTGGTTTTAGTGGGTGATTAATTATGGGTCAGTTTGACGTTACATACCAAAAGACCGTCTTTCAGGTCACTACCACGCTAAGTGGCGATAATTTATCACCACAAAAACAAAAACGAGAAGCTATGTTACTCCGACACTTCACTTGGGTGTCATGTCGCATGTCCGACACTGACACGACACGACACTTTGATATTCAATTTAGACCAAAAAATTGAAAATTTTGCCAAAAATAGGCGACACAGTGTCAGACACGACACCTCATAGAAGAGTTTGACTAACATAGACGGGAAGTACGAGTGAGAGATGAATGCAATAAAATGAAAAATTTACTTTCGAATACAAAAGGAAGTTGGATGAAGTAAGTAAAACATACTTTGGATGCTTTGACGCCCTTCAAAGTTTTTGTCCATCTATTACCTTCGGGATCCTCCATTTTCCTCCTAATAACCTTCATTCGAGAAATGTAAAAGAACGCAATACCCGCCAAAACAATCACGAGAGTAAATCCTCCGGCCGCTCCAAAAGCTATCATCTTAGGGTGAGACTTTTTAAGCGAAGGACAACTATTAGGCAACGGTGGCCCACAAAGACCGGGATTGTTGGCATAGTTTTCCACGGGAACACCCACCTCGAGTTTAGGAATTGGGCCGGATAAATTGTTGTTGGCAACATTGAAGGTCTTAATCCGACTAAGATCGATTAATTGTGGGGGGATTTGACCGGAAAATTGGTTGTGATCAAGGCTAAGAGTATTCAAGAAAGTACAATTTACGAGATTTTCCGGGATTGGACCGGAAAAATCGTTGTTGGAAAGGACAAGGGATGTCACAAATGGGATAACTTTCGAGATATTGACGGGAAGTGGACCGATAAAATTATTACCGGATAAATCTAATCCCGTCATACTTGTGCAATCCTCGATTCCGGGAGGGAACGAACCCTTTAAACCCATATCACTTAGCTTAATGTTCAAAACCCGACTCTCTTCCGGGTGCCAACATTCGATTCCAACAAATCGACAAATGGCGCCCTCGGTTTTATTACTAAAATCCCATGTTCCATTCAAGTATCCATTTGGGTCGGAAACCGCTTCCCGGATTCTTTTCAAACAGTTTACATCGGTTTGAGTCCCGAAAACAGGATGATTACCCAATATAATAGCCAAGAACCCTAATCCATACACTAATGAAGCAATTAACCTTCCATTAATGGCCATTTTCGATTTTTTTAGCAAAAAATATAACCAAAAATCACAAGATCATGAGTTTTTGGATCTGAAATTCACCCAATTCAGCAGAAAATCCACCATTTTTTAGAAATAATCCAATAATCAAAACCCCTAATTTACACTTGATTCTTGCTTAATTCAGCAATCAACACAATTCACCAAATTCAGCAGAAAATCCCCAATTTTTAGCAATAATCCAACAATCAAAAACCCTAATTCACACTTGATTCTTGCTTAATTCAGCAGAAAATCCCCAATTTTTAGCAATAATCCAACACTAAAAAAAATCCTAATTCACACTTGATTCTTGCTTAATTCAGCAATCAACACAAAAACTCACCAAAAATCCCCAATTTGAGCAATAATTAAACAATCAAAAACCCTAATTCCCGATTGATTCTACCTCAATCCAGCAATCAACAAAACAAATCACACCTTAAAAAAAACCCTAATTCACACTTGATTCAGCTGAAACACTATAAACCAACAAAAACCCAGTTCAATTCAGCACAAATTAACTGAAATAAACAGGAGTTGAAACATACCCAGATACCAAAATTGAATCTTTAGAGCTCAAAGAAGAACAGAATGCCTGAAAAATGAAGAGAAATGAAGAAAAATAACAATCAAATAAGGATGACTAGTGAAGAAATTGGGGCCCATTTTTAAGTCAATATCGACGACTTTGAAGGGTTGCTTGACTTGCTATTCAACGACAAATCAAAATGTTCAAGTGTGTTGAAAAATCAAAGGTTTAGTTGCACCAAAGTGGAGGGCAAAGGGGAAGAAAATGTTGTTTTTTTTTCCAAAGTGAAATTATTTTATTTGATTTAATAATAATTAGGTTATTGTCAAATTATTTAATACTCCGTACTACGTAATAGAAGTAAAAAAAATGTTACCTTGTGCCTTTGCAAACGCGAACTATGTCTTCTAGGTTTCGAGTCTGTCGTTCACGGGCAGTTTTTCTGTGTGCGTGATTTGCAGACTATGCGTACACCTGTGGGTTTACTCAGAGCGCACCAAAGGTAGCGGCTACGGGTTCCCTCGTCATAAAAAAAAGTTAGGAAACGAGGTACACGAGACAAAGGATTTCGGGATGTGTTGAAATACGTGCCGACATCACGATATTAATCAAAGATGTTTTAGTCTAAATGATTAAAACTAAGTACGGACATTAGACATAACAAAACTAACCCGACTCAAATAATCTCACCCAACACCTGAATTAAAGACCCAAGTTTGACTCGTAACCCAAATTGACCCGACTCAACCTAGAACTGACCATACTATTACTTCGTATTATACTCGTATTATTATACTAAGAGTAGTAAACAAAGTGATATTCCTTTAAAAAAATTGAAAAATAACAAACTCGAAAATGCAGATTCTTATGACTAACCAAGTAGGATAAAGTGAGTATGAATGTGTATGAATTATGATGGTTTGTTTTGTGGAAAATTGTAGACCAATGTAACGGGTCTCATACGACGGACAAAAATATTTCATGGGTCGGGTCAAGGTGGGCCCACATAACGTGTTTGACTGGATTTTTTTTTCACTTGGGTGAGTCGGCCCAAATTCTGCATTTATATGGAAATTGTATCATTTCACATTTATATTTTCAATTATTCAATTGGTGTGCTCCACCGGTCCATACTTAACAAAACGGGTCAATCGGGTCATGTGATAAACCGAGTCACGGGTCAAATTACTCAAGTTTTGGAATTCGGGTTGGTTTCGGATGTGGTATTGTCAGGTTGTTTCGGGTTCAGATTACTTCAAGTCCAAGTTTGGGTTATTTCAAATCGCTCGGGTTTTGGATTTCGGGTTGATTTTGGATGTATTACTTTCTGGTTGTTCGGATTCGGATTATTCCGGGTCCGCTCTTTTGGATTTGGGTTATTGACCGAATCGGGTCCTATAAGGTGTCGAATGGGTCAATCGGGTCACTTGAAACACCGGGTCAAACTACTCGGGTTTTGAATTTCTGGTTGGTTTCGGATGTATTACCGACGGTTGTCTCAGATTCGGATTCGAATTACTTCAAGCCCGATCTTTTGGGTTTGGGGTCATTTCCGATCGAGCCATTTTTGGTTGGGTTACCAATTTACCATCGGGCCCGTCACTTTCAAGATAGTCTGAGATTCAAATCCCGTCACCCTGTCTCAATAATTTGTTTAGTTTTGATTAAAATATTTCTCAAAAATAATATAAATGATAAACAAATAACCGAGACAGAAAGAGCATATATATATATATATATTTCGAGTTCAAAATCGATGAATGAGCATGAATGAATCAGAGTTTTTTTTAGGTGTGAATGATCGTGGAATGAAAATTGTGATAATGAACGTGAATGATAGGAAATTACTGTTTCCTAAATTCTTGTGAGTTATTTTAGGAACGTAAATCTTCCTTTTTTTTTTCTTTTTTTTTAATGCAACGCATCTTGTCCATCCATCCTCATCTCATCCATTGACTCATGGACTCATATATAGAGAAGGACTCATAAGAGCCTTACTATATATATATATATATATATATATATATGCTCTAATCCTTCATCACGGTTTGACATGGTTACCGAAAACACATCAAATGTCCAGTCATCGAATCAAGCATCGGCCACGCAAACAACCTGTTTCCCGACATTCTTACCAGTAAAAAGCCCGGCAAGAGCAGCCGGCGCGTTTTCAATCCCGTCAGTCATGTCTTCAATGTACACGATTTTGCCCTGTCGGTAGTACTCGCCGACTTTCTGCGCAAACTCGGGAAACAAATGCAAGTAATCGCTCTGCAGGAAACCTTGCATTCTGATGCGCTTGACGATCAGGGTGAACAGGTTACGGATCCCTTCTGCGTCGTGGTAGCTGTGTTGGGATACCATCCCGCAGACCGCTATTCTACCGTGAAGTCTCATGTTTAGGAGTACTGCGTCGAGCATTGCCCCTCCTACGTTCTCGAAGTAGATGTCGATTCCTTCGGGAAAATATCTGTTCATCATCAACATCATCAGAGCTAAAGCTGGCAAATCGGACGTGTCGGACCGTGCTTCGTGCCCACCCCGCCTGGCTCAGTCGTGCTTGGCAGGTTTGTCGTGCCGTGCTGGGCCGTACCTGACTCTGAGAACATGCGCCGAAGTACGGTACCCAGCTCAGGCTGGTAGTGTCGTGTCGTGTCGTTGTGCCCAAGTCATTCCCGACCAAATTTTCAGGTTTTTCAAATTTTTTTCAATTTTTTGTTCATGTCGGACCCACCGTGCCTCATGTCGGGCCGTGCTTCGTGCCTACCCCGCCTGGCTCAGTTGTGCCTGGCAGGTAGGTAGTGGGCCGTATCTGACTCTGAGAACATGCGCCGAAATTGGACGTGCCGGGCCGTGCTTCGTGTCGGCCCAGTCGTGCTTCGTGCCCACCCCACCCGGCTAAGTCGTGCCTAACAGGTTTATCGTGCCGTGCGGGGCCGTACGTGGAAACATGCGCCGAAGCACGGTACCCAGCCTAGGTCGGTCGTGTCTAAGTCGTGTCGTGTCGTCGTGCCTAAGTCATTCCCGACCAAATTTTCAAGATTTTCAATTTTTGAGGATTTATAGTCGTGTCGGGCCCACCATGCCTCGTGCCGCCGCGTGCATAGGCACGGACTTTTCTTCAAATTGGTGCCGCGACTCTGACTTGGGGTCGGTTGTGGCGTGTCCGTGCTTTTCGCCACGTCATCACCGTGCCGGGCCGTGTCGTGCTTATTTTCGTGTAGGGTCGGGCTGCCGAGATAGGCCGCAACCCGGCCCGATTTGCCATCATAATCAATATCTGAAGTCCTCAAGTCGTCATCCAAAAAAACAAAATAAAAAACAAAATAAAATAAAATAACAAATAATAAAAACTATATACGATAATCACCTTTTCAAGGTTGCATCAAGATCTTTCTGTTCTTTGTAGTTGAATGCATCATCAAACCCGAGTTTGCTTCTCAGAAGATCAACCTATCATTTAACGGTTTTCATCATATCGATAGAATTCAAGAAAATTAATCCGTAAGTAAGAAACACGATGTTTTCATGATAACTATGTATGTAAACCTTTTCGTTTGTGCCAGCGCTACCAACAACGTAGCAGCCGTGGAGTTTAGCGAGCTGACCGACGATCTGCCCGACAGCTCCCGAAGCTGCAGAAACAAAGACACGGTCTCCCTTCTTTGGAGAACAAACTTCGTAGAAGCCTGCGTAAGCTGTAAATCCCGGCATTCCTGCACAAGTACAGAAAACCTATGTTACTCCGACACTTCACTTCAATACTTCGATTTAGACCAAAAAATTGAAAATCCTGCCCAAAATAGCCGTGTCTTACACTCCGACACCTAGGGGTGTCGACGGTCAGAGTTGGCTCATAGAGCCCTCGGAATCGGCTCGGTCAAAGCTCGGCTCAAGCTCGGTCAAAACGAGCTCGAGCTCGAGCCAAGCTTGTTTAAAGCCGAGCCGAGCCGAGCCCGAGCTCAGTAAGGCTCGGCTCGGAAGCTCGTTTGAGTTTTTTTTTTTTTTAGTTTTTTACATTATAAGTTTAATAATTTTAAATTCTAATAATTCAAAATATATGTTTACAATATTTTTTTGTCTTTTAAAAAAGTTATTTTTAGTTATATATATCTACAAAGAGACGAAAAAATATGATGGTAAACGAGCTTGGTACGAGCTCGAGCTTCAATTTTTTGAGTTCGACGAGCTTCGAGCCAAGCCCGAACTCGAGTTCAAAATTACGAGCCAAACCCGAGCTCGAGCTCAAATCAGCTCGTTTACACCCTACTGGCGACACCACATAGAAGAGTCTGATATATATACAAGTGAGAGAATTTAGTACCAAGAAGACCGATATGATAAGAAAGAGGAATGTTGTGGTCATCCCGATTGATTTTTCTGAGGTTCTGTGTGTTTTCTATTAAGCTGTACTCCTCCCAACCCGTGAATCCGGCTACAATATCTCCAGGCTGGAAATCCGGAACATTGGAAGCGACGACTTTGGAGATTCCAAGTCCCTCGATTGGCTTGAAAACACAAAAAACTCACGGTATTGGATCCATTTTAGTGGTAAAACAGTTATGTAAGTAAGATTAACTGAACAAACATGTCAAACTCGATCAAATGGTATGATTCATCAATCTCTAACCGAATCTTAGACCTAAAGAAACCATCTTTAAACATCAATTTGATAAACCCGTCAAATATTTCAGCACTGAAACGGGTCAGATAGATATCATTTGATAAGGCAAGCTACCGGAGACTAGCAAAAGTTTGTGCTCCGATCATCACAAATTTCACCAAAAACTTGAACAAAATCCACAAAACAACAATTCAATAGAACAATTAAGCAAATCAAACTCAATCAAACACTAATTCATCAATCTATAACCCAAATTTAGACCTAAAAAAAAAAACATCTTGAACATCAATTTCACAAACTCATCACACATTTCACCAAAAACTTGAATAAAATCCACAAAAATGGCTACAATTGAGAAAATCAAACTCAATTCATCAAGCTATAACCCAAATTTAGACCAATTTCACAAACCCATCACACATTTCACCAAAACTTGAATAAAATCCACAAAAATGGCAACTCGTAGTACTACATACAACAATTCAATAGAACAATTGAGCAAATCAAACTCAATGAAACACTATTTCATCAATCTATAACCCAAATTTAACCCTAAAAATCACAAACTCATCACCCATTTCACCAAAAAAACTTGAACAAAATCCACAAAAATGGCAACTCCTACTACTAAATACAACAATTGAGCAAATCAAACACTAATTCATCAATCTATAACCCAAATTTAACCCTAAAAATCACAAACCCATCACACATTCACCAAAAACTTCAACAAAACCCACAAAAATGGCAACTCGTACCAACAACAATTCAATAAAACAATTGAAAAAATCAATCAAAAGAGGTGAAAATAGAGCAAAATTGGTACCTTTCCGGGAACAAAAGGAGGCAAGTAAGAATCATAATTTTCACGCATACGAGCTCTCATGTAAGGATCACATGAAAGATAAAGATTCTTAACAAGAATTGAAGAAGACCCTTTTGAAATACTGAGATTAATCTTAGTTTCTGATGTTAATTCAAGGTCTGATTCTAATGGAGCTCTTGATATGTACTCTTTCAGTATTATTTGCTTGTTGTTCTTCATATTTTCCTCCACTTCTCACTGCAAAAAAAATTAAACGAAAAAAAAATGGGATTTTGGGAGATCTTAATTCAAATAGTAGCAAGGATTGGACATATGGAACCAGGTAAATGGGTCAATTGGTTCGAGTTTGGGTCAGATTGGTTCAGTGGATCCAAGCCCTTTTCGAGTTTGTTATTATCAATTTTTTTTTTTATATATCGACTCGTTTGCAATAATAAATTAATAATAACATTCGAGTCAATTTCGAGTTTGGTCGGTCAATTCACATTACGTGTCAAGTTTAGAGCTTCAGTTCGGGTGTTGGGTCGAGTTTGGGTTGGATTATTCTGGTCGACCAGTTTTGTCTGGTCTAGAATGCAGGAATGCAAATACTATACTGAAATTGCTCGGGCTCGGGCTCGGGCTCAGTTGGACAATTAACAAATCAAGTCGAGTATGAATTCCACGTAACGAGCATGAGCCAAACAAGGTCAGGCATAATTTTCAATTTAGTCTAATCTCGTTCAATTCAGTTCAGTTTAGTAATTTCGGTAATGATGCTCATTGGGCCAAAATGATTGGGGTTTTAACATTCTTGAAAGTAACCATTTCCTTCAAATGAATCCACTCCTTGGCCTGGATCAAGCCCTAATTCTCAACCCATTATTCAATTAAAGTCTAATGAGGTAAATAAAATTTGGATAAAATTAGTAGATTTAATCAATTAATCGATTATTTCGACCGTCTACCAGCATATTGAATTTATACATGAAAATAATGTAATCATATAATCTATCGTTTACCGAACACATTTTTTAATTATACTACTTGAATTTGTTTTGTTTTTTGAAAAAAAAATCCAAAAATGGGTTGAGAGGATCGTATTAATATCATCAATAATAACCGCATGTATGTTTGTCGGACCACAATAACAAACTTAATAATGATAGTATAGGACCTTAATGCAATAGGTGAACAATAATCTACCAATCCCACTCAAAATATGTGATAGGTGAACAATGCTACATAATTCTTCATAAAGAGCACAAATTATAGATAAAAAGGCCACCTAATTACACTCATAATCCCCTATTAGTGAAGAACTAATATAATATTCTAGTGCATAATTTTGAAAAACATTTTCTAGGTGATTAAGCTAATATATTAGTTAATCGTTCAACGACGTTGTATACTCCCTCCGTATTTTTTTATATGACGTTTGACTTTTTTGAGGTGAGACTTTGACTTTAATTTTTATGTAAATATATTATTCCAAAATTTTTAAAAATTGCACCATAAAATCCCTTACGAAAAGAGCTTTCAAATGAATATACATTTCATGGTATTTTTTCTTATGTTGTGAGAGATATTGAAGAGAGAAGGAGTTGTCTCGAAAAGTGAGAATGACTTATATTAAAAAACAGAGGGAGTATTAGTTAATCGCTCAACCATTACACTTCAGTATAATACAAGTAACAAGTACTGATCTTACACACTCGATATCATGAGATTTTTTTTAATATATTTTTCTATACGTATATTATGTGATTAATTTATGTTATATTTTACTAAAATATTACTCGTTTATGAAAAATATTTTAATAAATGAGTCAGACGGTAAACTGAAAAGCATATCATAATACTATGATAATTTGTGTGCCTACATAAAGTGATCCACCAAAAAGGAAAATTAACCTAACATTACCATAATAAAGCAATGACAAAGATTGATAACTATAAAAAATTAATGTCAAAATCATGCTATAAACTCTAAACCATTAGGCTACCTTACAACAGATTATCCATTGTATTGTTATAACTTATAATGTGTCAGAGTATGAGTCGTGCAGATAATTACATTACAAAATAATTGTCATTATTCTCGAGATTATTTGTTCTTGTCAATTTTTATGTAAATATATGAGTAATATTTAACCCGTTATAACAATACAACTGAAATTACTCTGCACTTTAAAAAGGCCAAAAACACATCATCATTCATCATTACTTTTGACACCTATATCCAACTTGCATATTGCTACCCCATGAAAACTAAATTCATCCATAATTCCAAATAATATAGTTATGTCTGATTCAATTTCACGTTAATTGTATCGTAAAAATACAATCAACCCATAAAAGTTTTTTTTTTTTACATGTCACAGTTTATTACCCACTTCACTTAATTCCCAAGATTCCTCCATAAATTCCCTTGTGATATACTCACTGTACTACCTTTTGGACCAATGCAACTCACATGATCCATCTTAATAACTTCCAAAAATTTTGTTTTTAAAAAAAAAAAAAAAAAAAAAAACTCAATCATCAATTATACTGTAATCAAAATCTACCCAAATTGACTTTATTTATTTCTTTATTTACACATATTTTAAAATGGTAGTATAGTTTTTGAGCTCTTTATTTCTATTTCTAATGCTATTTCCTTAAAAGGGTTTGTGGTTTTATTATATACTCCGTATATGAATTGGGTATTTGCTATATTTACAATTTAGCATATAATTTGTGATATTATAGAAAAAAAAAGGTTTGGAAAATGGAGAAAAAAATGTTGTATTTTTGTATAATTTTTATTGAAATTATGTTAGCATTTGCTATTGATAAAAATGTTGAGCAAGTGAACATATGGCCGATGCCAAATTATGTAAAAAATGGGAATAAAGTGATTTATTTAAGTCATAATTTTGAGTTAATTAGTGTTGGAAGCAAATATGGTGATGAATTAGGAATTTTGAAAGATGGGTTGTTGAGATTAGTTAATGTTATTACTTTGGATCATAATATTGATCCCAAATTTGCAAAACTTGATCAATCTACTTTCCTCAAAGGTGTTAATGTTGTTGTTCATTCATCCACTCATGAGGTATGAACTCTTGTTTATTTTTTATTTATTTTTTTGTATTATTTATTTATTTTTTTACATAATTATTACCGTCCCCGTCCCAAAAAGATCATTTCATTTCCTCGTTAGTGAGAAATATTTTAATGTCACGGGACAATCTTAGTGAGATGGAGGGAGTATTACTATTGAAGTATTTTTTTTACTTACTAGGAGTAATTTTTTCTTATTTAACTTGGAATTTGAAAATTTTAAACAATTACATTACTTCAGTATAAATTTTCAATTTTATTTTGAGCTTAAAATTATGTTTTTTTAATTATAATTTACCTTCTTATTGATACTATCATAAATTTATAATGCATGTTTATATGAATTGTTATTTGAAAATGACTAGACGATCTCAGATAATGATTCATATTATCTGACCTCAAAGTGTTTGAGTTTGATTTAGTTAATTGTAAAACATTGATTGCTATTTGGAAACGATTTGACGATTTCAGATAATGATTTATGCTACTTGGTGTTGTTGTAATAAGAAAGTTTGATTCTTTTGTTTTTAATACTACTATTATCACTGAATTTTATAAAGCATTTGATTATTACTACTTGTGTATTGAGATTATTAAGTGGATTAAGGACATAATTTAACATTTTTATACTGATTTTTTTGCAGCTTTTAATCATTGCATGTGTTATTTTGACCTTCATTTATTTAATTATTTAGCTGCAATTAAACATTGATTTCCCCTAAACTTACTTGGAACTTGAATTGCTTAATAGGGTTTCAAATAATATACGCTAAGACGGTTTCACCCGTGAAATGGTCCATTTTCATGAATAGACAATTCATGAAAACGAGTTTTTAGTTCTGCAGTTGGCCAGTTGCATGTCGAACTGTCGACTGCAGTGGAAAATCGTCATTTAAACGAGTTTTTAGTCCTGCAGTTACTGCATGTCGAACTGTCGACTACAGTGAAAAATCGTCATTTAAACGAGTTTTAGTTCTGCAGTTGCATGTCTAACTGACGACTGCAGTGGAAAAACGTCATTTAAACAAGTTTTTGTTCTGCAGTTGCATGTCGAACTGTCGACTGCAATGACAAATCGTCATTTAACCGAGTTTTTTAGTTCTGCAGTTGCATGTCGAACTGTCGACTGCAATGACAAATCGTCATTTAACCAAGTTTTTTAGTTCTGCAGTTGCATTATGATGTCGACGAGTCATACAATCTCTCTGTTCCTGTTCCCGCTGCTGGTAGTGCAAAGCCGGCTTACGCCAGTATTGAGGTGAGACATCAGTTGCATTCTGATTTCTGTCATTCACCTTATGTTTTCTGCTTCGATGAATTGCATTAATTTCCTCGACTATGCAATGACACCCGTGAATTTGCAGGCAAACACTGTATACGGAGCATTACACGGACTACAGGTCACTGATTTTCTATATATAACAACACAAGTTCTTTGTTTTTTGGTTACTAAAGTTTTAACTGATGAATGCTTCAAAAATGTCGATTTTGCAGACGTTTAGCCAGATGTGTCAGTATAACATCAAGACAAGGCTTGTCGAAATTGGTTTTGTTCCGTGGACTGTTATAGATCAACCTAGATTCCCTTACCGTGGTCTGCTTATCGGTATGAATTAAACTGTTCATCTAATAATCTTGCTCGTGTATTTCTGCAATGAGAAGATTATACAACTGGTTGTACCTAGCTCTATGTACAACTGATTTTATGAGCTATAGTGTAAAATTGTCGAGTTAAATCACATAAATGTTTAAGCTCAAAAACTTACTCCCTCCGGTCACTATTTTTTGCCCCACTTTCCTTATTTGGCAGATTTTTATTTTTTGCCTCACTTCTCCACTTTCCTTTTATATCTTACCCTTTTTCCATATTATCCTTCTTTCTACCCTTTATTTACATGAAATGCCATTGAATTTTACAAGGCTCACCATTCATTTCTTTATCATTTTATATTCATTTTTCACCACCCCACCATCATTTCTTTACCATTTTATATTCATTCCTTATTTCATGTGCAAATGTAAGCGGGGTGATAAATAATAACCGGAGGGAGTATAACTTAGCTCAGAAACTTATATAAGCTCAGAAAATATATACTGTACAAAAGTTCAACAACTTTACCTTGGTTGTACCATGCTACAGTATTGTACAACAACCAGGTGTACAATCTTATTTTCCGTATTTCCGTCGTATACTGAAAAACGAGCTGTCATTTTGTCTAACCTTTGCATTTTACATTGTAGATACGGCACGACATTATTTACCGTTGCCTGTAATAAAGAATGTCATCGACTCAATGGCATACGCTAAGCTGGTAAAAAAAAAACTCATCCTGAACTATTCGCTGTATTTTTTTGGATGACGACTTCAGATATCGATTCATGTTAGCCGACCCCAGACTTTTCAGAACTAAGGCTAAGATGTTGTTACTGTATTGCAGAATGTACTCCACTGGCACATCGTGGATACACAGTCGTTTCCATTAGAGATACCGTCATATCCCAAAATATGGAACGGTGCTTATTCCGCTGCAGAACGATATACAATGGACGATGCTTCCGAAGTTGTTAGGCACGTAAAAAAACCATTCTTGAAATTTCTAGTAATTTCAAGTTTCTACCTCTTTTTCTCATGAGTTTCCGTCATTACAGGTACGCTCAGAGACGAGGAATTAACGTGCTTGCTGAAATCGACGTTCCTGGTCATGCCAGTTCATGGTAAAACGCTCTAAATTCTTCAACACGACGTTCAATTTTCTCTTGTTTCTGTAAATTGAAGTTACTGTGGCTGCGTTCCGTGATTAGGGGGACAGGATATCCTGCATTATGGCCGTCGGCTGCGTGTAAGGAGCCACTCGATGTGAGCAATGAGTTTACATTCAAAGTTATAAACGGGATTCTTTCAGGTACGCTTTGGGCTTGGGCTTGGTACTCCAACTCTTATAATTACCTCGCGTACCCGTGTCCGACTCCTGATACTCGGACATGGGTATGGCACCTAGACATGGCAAACGGGCCAACTGAGTCAGGTTTGGGTCGGGTTGACTTTGGTCGGGCCGGATGGTTTCGGGTTCAGTTATTTTCGGGTTCGCTATTTTCTAACCTTTTGAGCAATTAGAGGATTATACAACTAGTTGTACATAGCTCTATGTACAACTATTGAGCTTTATCACAAAGGTTTCGAGTGTTGTTGGAAATTTTCTGAACTTTAGTGTAAAGTTGTCGAGTTAAATCACATAAATGTTTAAGCTCAAAAATTTATACAAAAACTCGACAACTTTGACTTGGTTGTACAAGTGTGTAATCCTATGTTCCCTTTTTGAGGGATATCGACTCGTTTTCTATAATAACATTCGGGTAAAAACCCGTGTCAGTAGACGAGTCCGAGCAACATAGGTTATATCTAATTATCTCGCACGGAGTACTAATTACTTTGATTATCGATCTCGTTGACTTACTTGTTGATTCTTCTTGTGACAGATTTTAGCAAAATCTTCACATACAAATTCGTTCATTTGGGAGGCGATGAAGTTAATACAAGTCAGTTCAATCACGAGTATATTTCCTAAAATAAAACCGTATTAATTTTTCTGATATCATATTAACCTCGACTCACGTTATGTGTTCGATAACTCAGGTTGCTGGGAGATAACGCCTCACGTCGCTCGATGGTACGCCTAATAGACTAATAGTTCCTCTAAGTACCATAATTCATGGATTTTTTTCAGGATTATTACGAGTTTACTACTAATCTTACGTTTCGATATACTTAATTAGTGTTAATCCTGCAGGTTACGGAGGAAGAGAATGAACGGCGCTCAAGCTTACGAGTACTTTGTCCTCAGAGCACAGAAAATCGCATTGTCTCATGGATACGAGATTATAAACTGGTAGTCCATCAATGTCGATTTCTTACCGTCATTATTTTTTTCCATTAGTTTCATGTAGAAGCTCACTTAGTGTATTCAACACTTTTGCCAGGGAGGAAACCTTCAATAACTTCGGAGATAAGCTCGACCGAAAAACCGTGGTGCATAATTGGTAATTCTCCTACAAAACTTGGAACGGTTTCACTCGTGCGACCTGACATCCGAACCGAAGACCCTATTTTGACCCAACGTCCCAGCCTATGCCTAAGCCTAACCAAAACTGAACCAAATGTTCTTTTTTTTATATAGAAAACGAGTCGATATTCTTAAAAAGTTCAAAACTTCAAAATAACAAACCCGAAAATGACCTGAACCCGAATAACCCATCCCGACCCGAACTCAACCCAGTTTTTCTGACCCAAAAGTGGCTCGACTGACCAGTTTGCCACGTCTAGTTACAAGTATCTTGCTTAATTCTCGACGTTTTGTTTTGCTTCTCGATGGCAGGCTAGGGGGAGGAGTAGCTCAGGAAGTGACGAAAGCCGGGTTAAGATGCATAGTGAGCAACCAAGATAAATGGTATTTGGATCACATCGACACGACATGGGATCAATTCTACATGAACGAACCTCTGACTAACATTACAAACCCGAAGCACCAAAAATTAGTCATCGGAGGTGAAGTTTGCATGTGGGGTGAGCACATTGATGGTTCCGACATTCAACAGACTATCTGGCCTCGTGCTGCCGCTGCTGCAGGTACCGTCTTTCAACTCCTTTCTTCTCTTTCGGCTTTAGTTTTAGTTGTTATCTTATATTTCGGTTCTATACTTCTCTTTCGGCTTTAGTTTTAGTTGTTATCTTATATTTCGGTTCTATACTTCTATGTATAATAATGGCTTGTTTGGAAACTTGAATTTGGATTTGAATTCCGGAATTCAAATATTTCGAGCGTTTGGAAACCTTGGGATTTGGATTTGGATTTGGATTTGAAATTTTGACCAAATCCAACCTAGTTCAAACTTGGTTTTCTCAAATTCCTAGCATATGGGTAGTCATTTCAATTCCGTCACTTATTGTTTTTTTGCATAATCTTGTCGTAGTATTTGTTTTTCTTTATTTTTTTGTTCCATAATTGAAAGGGTTCCCAAACACCATTTTGGATTTGGATTTAGATTTGAATTCTAGAAATTCAAATATAGGAATTGAATTCTTGATATTCAAATCAATTCTGAATACCCAAACGCAACCTAAGGGAATTTATATGGGCTGAGACGGTTTCCCGTTTGACATGGCTACCAAACTAAGGTGGTTGTTATGTTTATTGTAGAGCGGTTGTGGACGGCATTTGACAGGCTAGCAACCAATCCGTGGAGGGTAGAAAGACGGTTGTCACACTTCAGGTGTCTGTTGAATCAACGAGGAATCGCCGCTGGTCCTTTGATGGGCGGCGGTAGAGCGGCTCCTGAAGAACCGGGCTCTTGCTTTAACCAATGACGGTGAAATTATGAAGAATTTACGATTTATGATTCGAACGAGAATTATATACGATTTGTATACATATAACCATTTCGAGCTCACCTTCTAAATTTATTTTGAAAAACTTTCATCTCGTCTCGCCTATTTGACTCCCGACATTTTGACAAATGTTGTGTCTGATTAAGTGCTCCATACCGTTCTTTTACGGGTCGGAATAAACGAATTTGAGCTCGAGCCTTCTTGGAGCTTTAGTTTTTTGAGCTCGGAGAATTCTGATCCGATTTTGAACTCAAGTTCAAAATTCCGACCCTAATATCGAAACATTTTAAAATTAATTAGTATCTATCATCATTTTACACATAATTATTATTGTAATAATTAAGGATGTCAAATGCTAGCTAAGCAAGGATTTGGTTGTTCAGTAATTAGTGTGTACAACCGTTGTTGTACCATGCTATAGTAATAAAAGTTTGCAACTTATGATAAAAAGTGATCATTTTAGGTTAGTTAGTTACCACTTTCAGATAAATAGTTACCACTTTTTCATATTAAAACGTGGTCACTATTTAACTTAGAGTGATCACTAAATAACGTAAAGTAGTAACTTTTTACCATAAATTAGGTCCGTCGTACGGTACAACGGTTGTATAGTATAATTTGTGTTGATTGTTTAGTCAAATGTTTTGGGATACTCCATTAATCATGGGCTACACATCGTATTAGTGCCATAATCCATATTAATATATTATTAATCATTAATTATTAATTTAATAGGAGTAATTAATAAGTGACCGGCTACGTGAACAACCCCCAATCCCGTAGGTTGAGTGTGAGACGGTAGCTCAGGAGAAATAAGAAAGACTTGGGTTTCCTCATAGAGGCGAGCATTTGGAATCAGTTTGGTCAAAGCTCGGTTCTGGAGAAACTCATTTGAGCTTTATTTTATGTTTTTTTTGTAATTTTAATAATTCCAAATTATGTTATTTTGATATTTATAATTATAAGTAATGTATAGCTATATTTATTTAGACTTTTAGAACTATATAAACTATTAACAATTTCACTTAAATGCCAAAGATTTTCATATCCCTTGTGATACAATATTAGCTTGGACCAATGCAACTCACATGAATGACATGATACATCTAATTTTCTCCGAGTTTGAGTATTCTTCCCTTTTTTTAAGATGAATTTTTATTTTTTCTCTTCAAGCCTTATCAATTACAATAATTTATTCATTACTTAACTAACACAATTCATTAATTCTTTACTAAATCTCTCATCTATTTTAGCCCGCGATATATTTTTTTCAACGAAGAACACACTTGATCCCATTATAATATAAAGACTTAATAGTCCAACCTCCGACCAACTAATAACTTCCATTTTCAGAAACCCATATTGATTTATTTTAACAAAATCAATCCAGATTTGATTTTTATTCTTATCCTTTTTTAATCAATTATTGGAGTATTTTTTTATTTACACATTTTTTTGTAATATCATTGTTGAGCTGTTTATTTGTTGTTGTAATGCTAAGTCACTAAAAGGGTTTGTAGTTTAAGTATATATATGAATTGGGTATTTAGTGGTTTAGCATTTAGTTTCTCAAATTACCCAAAAAAAAACGAAAAAAACAATGGAAATAAAAATGTTGTACTTTTTTGTGCTTTTTTTGGTAGAAATTGTGTTGGTTTTTGGTGGTCATAATAATGTTGAGCAAGTGAACATATGGCCATTGCCAAATTATGTAAAAAATGGGAATAAATTGATTTATTTGAGTCATAATCTTGAGTTAAAGAGTGATGGGAGCAATTATGTTGATAATTTAGGAATTTTGAAAGATGGGTTTTTGAGATTGGTTGATATTATCACTTTGGATCATACTATTGATCCCAAATTTGCAAATTTAGATCAATCTACTTTCCTCAAAGGTGTAAATGTTGTTGTTCATTCATCTAGGGATGAGGTATGCAAATCTTTTTTTTTTTTTTTTGAAGGTTTTTAATTGAGGGGTCGTTTGGTTACTCATCCAATTATCGGGAAGTGCAAGTTCTCAGGAAGTGCATTTTCAGGGAGTTGTTTGGTTGCCTACTTCCCGGGAATTGTCACTTCCTCAATGGGGAAGTTACTCACCAAGTCCCCTGGTGTGTAGAACTTCCCGCATGAAGTCATTTCCCACGTGGCAACCAAACAATATTTTTTAATTCCCATGAAATACAAATTTACGTGAATTTAAAGTTCCCGGTAATTTCATCTTCTCATGGTCAACCAAACGAGCCCTGAGTTTAATTTAGTTACTCCCTCCAATTTTGAATTTTCGTCAATTTCATCAATATATAGGTGAAGTATTTTAATGAAATGAGACAATAAATAAAAAATGGAGGGAGTATTTGCTTTATTTTATCTTTAAAAAAATCGAATAGTCGATTATGGTATTTTGATTTATTCGAACCCAGGATATGAGTATCACCCGATCGACTATTTAATTGGCACTTGGCATGTCCTAATTTAGTTAATTGTTTTGTTTTTTTTGTTAAGAAAGAGTAAAAGTCATTTGTCGAATAGATATGAGTGTCACCTCTCACGATCGACTAATTAGTTGGCACGTGCTAATTTAGTTAATTGTTTTATTTTTTTGTAAAGAGAGAGCAAAAACTATTACTCGTATGATATTAACGGTTTGAAGTCGAACCAAGACAGACATGAGTATCACCTATTCACCTCTAAGGCTCTAACGATCGACTAGTTGGTTGACATGGGCTAATTTGGTTAATTGAAAACATTAATTATTTTTTTTAAAACTATTGTTAACTTTTATTGCTTTATCATGTTTTTATCACTGATTTTTTAAGAATTTGATTTAGTCAATTATGGCTTGTATTTGAGTTTAATTTAGTTAATTGCAATTTGCAAAGCATTGAATTTTTCTTTTTTTTAAAAAAAAATTGTTACCTTAAAACTTTGATTGCTTCATCATATTCTTACGGTTGGTCTCTCTTGCGACGGCTTAAGACGGGTCAAATAGATATCATTTGAGGGAAAACACAAATTCTTGTTTGTGTCGCAAGTTTAAGACGGGTCAAATAGATACCATTTGAGGGAACACAAATTCTTGTTTGTGACGGAGATATCCGTCACAAATGTATAACGGGTCAAATAACTACCAAATAACTAGATAAGACAAAAGCATAATTGGTGGGGTCATTGTTCTTCTCTCCTCATATGGCACATAATTGACCCGGTTTAACCAGACCAACTGGAGGGAAAAAGGACAAAGGTCTCACCAACCTCATTTTTGTCTTTTTCTCTTAAATGGTATCTACTTGACCCGTCATTTGTTTGTGACGGATATATCCGTCACAAACAAGAATTTGTGATATTCTTATTACTTAAGAAGGCTTTTTTCTAATGTATCACCCTTATTACTTTTTTTTATATATATATATACATGACGAGTATTGTATTAAAGTGGGATAAAAAAATATACGTGACAAGTGGAGTTAAATGGAGGGAGAAGCATATATACTCCATATATTATGATGGAAATGTGGTCGAGTCTTGGAAAACCGTTTTTTAATCGTGTTTCTAGTCCTGCAGTTGCACTATGATGTCGACGAGTCCTACAATCTTTCCATCCCCATTACCGTGGCTGGAAAACCCGCTTACGCAAATATCGAGGTGAGCCATCCATCATTCGCTTCAAGAAATCTCGCATTAAAATGTTTTCTCAAATCTCAACTCGATCTTATTTGCAGGCAAACTCGGTATATGGAGCGTTACATGGACTACAGGTCACTGTATTGCATTTGACACTGTATTTTTATTATTGTGTTATTTTATTGTTCACCTTTCTTTTTATTTTTTATTTTTGGGTTTTTCTATGGGTACCCCTCAACTATCGACTTTTCCAAGTGGTACCCGCCTTTTTCGAATTACTAGGTGTACCCTAAACTTTGTAAATTACTCTATATAGTAACCAAAGTTATGATTTTCCAACGAAAATTTCTCAATTGATAATGTAAATAGTGATTATTCCTTAATTGACTTTTATCAACCACGATATATTTCTTCATTTTGCATCCTTTACTCGAAAAACTCCATTCCACCGCACTACGACGTAGGGGTGATGAAGAAATTAAGGTTGAAGGATTTAAAAGAGTGAGGTAGAGAAGTCAACGTCGACCGACAACAGAGGTGCGTTGTGGTGGGCATTTAGTGGCTTAGTGAATGGTAAAGAAAGAGATGTGGTTTGAAGCATTAAATTGGATTGATTAATATGTTAATTATTCATTTACAAAACAAAATTGTAATATACTTATCACTTTGGTTATGATACGGAGTGATAAGTAAAGTTTAGGGGTACACCTTGTAATTCGAAAAAGGCGGAGGTAACATTTGGAAAAGCCAATAGTTGAGGAGTATTCCATAGAAAAACCTTTTTTTTTTATGGATGACGACCCCAGATATTGATTCATGTTAGCTGACCCCCAAATATTTTTGCGACTAAGGCTCTGTTGTTGTTGTTGATGATGATTGTTTTAAAATGCAGACGTTTAGCCAGCTCTGTCAGTATAACATCGAAACCAGGCTTGTAGAAATCAATTCAGTTCCATGGACTATCATCGATCAACCTCGATTCCCTTATCGTGGCCTCCTAATTGGTACCTACAACTACAAATTCTCGATTTTTTTTTTCACTAAATTGAAATGAAATCGTGTTTAGTTCCTTAACATTTCGATGCATTCTGAAGTTTTGTTGTATAAACATTTGTGTTTTACGTTATAGATACAGCGCGACATTATCTACCGTTGCCTGATATAAAGGATGTCATCGACTCAATGGCTTACGCTAAGTTGGTAAAACACAAAAACCGTCTTCAATTATTTTCTAAATTTTTTTTTACTGAATTGAGTTTTTTTTTTTTTTCAACGAAGAGCGCACTTAATCGAATGGAAGAGGTTTCAAATTAATTTTTGTTATTGCAGAATGTGTTGCACTGGCACATAGTGGATACGCAGTCGTTTCCACTAGAGATACCGTCATATCCAAAACTATGGAACGGTGCTTATTCCGCATCAGAGCGATATACAATGGACGATGCTGCCGAAATTGTCAGGCAAGTAAAAAAAAAACTAGTAACACTATGAAGTTTCGATATGATCTTGCCTTGTTTTTTTGATGAATTTTATTATTACAGTTATGCTCAGAGACGCGGAATCAATGTTCTTGCTGAAATCGACCTTCCTGGCCATGCCGGTTCCTGGTAAATCACAATCCACTCGTCATATAATATGAGTCGTAGAATTAGAGTTGTCGTGTTTCTATAATTTTAAGTTGTCGTGCGTGGTTTCAGTGAATTTAATAAACGGGAAATGAAAAGAACAATTAGGTCGGGTGGTAAGAGTTGTCATGACCCGTAAGGGTATTGTCTAGTGGTTAAAACTTGTGGACATCATCCCAAGGGTCTCAGGTTATGTTCCTGCAAGCGCGAAATTGTGCGAGTTGTATGGCTTGAGACTATGCTTTCTAGACTTCGAGTTTGTCGCCCACGGACGGTTTACCTAGTGTAAACTCTGCAAGCGCGAACTTGTGGGAGTTGTATGGCTTGAGACTATGCCTTCTCAACTTCGAGTATGTGACCCACGGACGGTTTACCTGGTGTAGCCTCTGCAAACGCGAACTTGTGGGAGTTGTATGGCTTGAGACGATGCCTTCTAGACTTCGAGTCTGTCGCCCACAGACGCGGTGGTTTACCTGGTGTGCATGATTAGGCTATGCGTACACCCGAAGTTTACCAGAGCACACCAAAAAGAAAGCGACTGCGGGTTCCCTCATCATCAAAAAAAAAATTGTCGTGTTTCTGTAAAATTAAGTTGTCGTGCGTGATTTCACTGGATAATATATAGGGTTAGAATTTTTTATTTTTTTTGTTCAACAAAGAGTGCACATAGTTGCATTACAATACAGGGGATTCAACCCTAAGACCTATTGTCCAGGGTACCTTGTCATAATCACAACTCTACGAGGCTAAGACATCTTCGAGAAATGAAAAAGAACAATAGTTAGGTCTAGTGGTAAGAGTTGTCGTGTTTATGTAAAATTAAGTTGTCGTGCGTGGTTTGACTGGATGCATAGGGGAAAAGGGTATCCCAAATTATGGCCATCGGCTGGATGCAGGGAGCCACTCGACGTTAGCAAAGAATTTACGTTCCAAGTTATAGACGGGATTCTTTCCGGTAAGCTTTCGAGGATCATTATCGATTGAATAATTACGATTATCATTGATTATATTACCTAAAATGTTAATTAATTGTTCTTTGGGCCAGATTTTAGCAAAGTCTTCAAATATAAATTTGTTCATTTGGGAGGCGACGAAGTTAATACAGGTGCATTAAATTAAGTTACATTTCGTGTTTTGCATGCTTATTTTTCCTATTACTAAAAACCTCGATTCACGACTTAAGTTTGTGTTCGTTATAACTCAGGTTGCTGGGAGACGACGCCTCATATTGCTCTATGGTAACGTCTTATAGCTCCGATTACCATTGATAGATTCATCTAATATTTTCCCAGAAAACTGAAGACACGAGCTTGACCAGTAAACCCTTTTGGCCCCGTTTGCCATGTCTATTAGTAACCCACCGACAATGTGTGTGTCAATCTCGCAGGCTACTAAAGAACAATATGACGGGCGCTCAAGCTTACGAGTACTTCGTCCTCAAAGCACAGAAAATCGCATTGTCTTATGGATACGAGATTATAAACTGGTAGTCCATCAATGTCGATTTCTTACCAATGTCGTTAGGTTTTTTTTTTTCGTGTTAGTTTCGCAAAGAAGCTCACTTTGTATATTCAACACTTTTGCCAGGGAGGAAACCTTCAATAACTTCGGAAATAAGCTCGACCGAAACACTGTGGTGCATAATTGGTACTCCCTCCGTTTCAATAGATAATTCACATTTGCTTTAAAGACAAAATTTAAGGTAGTGAGGGAAGAATTAATGTTTGTTTATTAAAAGGTTTATTAAAAGGTAAAAAGTAGAGGGTAAAACTTATCCAAAAAGGAAAGTGTGAACTGATACACCCAAAAGAGGAAAGTTCACTGTCTCATACTCCCTCTGAGTTACTATTATTGTCCCACTTTTCTTTTTGGGCTGAATTTGATTTTTGTTTCACTTTCCATTTTAGGCTATCAATATGTGGTTCACAATTACTCTCTCATTTCTCTCTCTTCCTCGTTCTTTTTGAGCCACTCATTTTCTCTTCCTTATTTTTCATCCCAAAAGCTTTTGGGACAATAATAGGAACTCGGAGGAAGTATAAGTTTATCTTGCTTAAGAGTTGATGTTTTGATTCTCGGTGATAGGATCGGGGGTGAAGTAGCTCAGGAAGCAACGAAGGCGGGGTTCCGATGCATACTAAGCAAACAAGAGGTATGGTATTTGGATCACATCGACACGACGTGGGAGCAATTCTACATGTATGAACCTCTGACTAACATTACAAACCCGAAGCACCAAAAATTAGTCATTGGAGGTGAAGTTTGTATGTGGGGTGAGCGCATTGATGGTTCCGACATTCAGCAAACTATCTGGCCTCGTGCTGCCGCTGCTGCAGGTACCGTCTTTCAACATAATCTCGTGTTTGAGACGGTTTCACATTTGACATTGGCTACTAAGTTAAGGTTGTTATGTTTATTGTAGAGCGGTTGTGGACGGCATATGACAGGCTAGCAACCAATCCGAGGAGAGTAGAAAGACGGTTGTCACACTTCAGGTGTCTGTTGAATCAACGAGGAATAGCCGCTGCTCCTTTGACGGGCGGCGGTAGCAGGGCTGCTCCCGAAGAACCAGGCTCTTGCTTTAACCAATGATACTAAAATTGTTACGAATTTATAAATCGAACATGAAATTATAAACGTTCAATCTACAAAATTCATTTATGGCATGTTTGAAAACCAGGAATTGGAATTCATTGGAATTGAATTCCAGATGTGAGACAATTCAAGCGTTTGAGAAAGTCGAAAATTTGGAATTGGATTTGTGATGAGATGAATCTCATACCAATTCCAACCTGTTTAAATTTGACTTTCTCAAATGACTACCATGTCACATGGTAGTCATTTCAATTCTGTCACTATTCATTACTCCCTATCTTTTGCCCCGTTCCATTGAAATACTGCTCACAAATAATGATGAAATGTGGCAAAAAATTATGAACGAAGGGAGTATTTTTTTCCCGCATAAATCTAGTCAGAATATATTCTTTATTAATTTTTTTCCGTGATTGAAAATATATATTTTCATGATGAAAATAATATTTTGTGACCCGCCCAATTACAATTCCATGGATACCCAAAAAAACATTTTTGAAATTGGAAATGAAATTGAATGTCAATAATTCAATATCTGGAATTAGATTCATGAAAATGAAAATAATTCCATATTTCCAAACGCTCCTTTAAGAATTTGTATAATTGGGATTTGGGGGTGTGCTTCCCATCTTCTATTATTTTATGGTATTGTCCGCCTTCCATTTTTAATTTTTTTTAATTTTTTATTTTTTGGAATAACGACTTCAGATATTGATTTACATTAACCGACACCTAAATATCTATCACACTTCAACAACCATCTCACTAGCCTTTCCCAGGAACTTTGCAGTCACTCACATATATATGGCACTAAAAAGTGTAGCGGCAGTATTAAAGAATAGAAGAACAACAGACCTTAGCATAGAAAACAGCACCATCCAAGGTTTGTCGGAGTTCCTCATCTTTTATGTTGTCTTCTCGGCCT
This sequence comes from Agrostemma githago, assembly GCA_958450325.1. Lineage (NCBI taxonomy): Eukaryota > Viridiplantae > Streptophyta > Magnoliopsida > Caryophyllales > Caryophyllaceae > Agrostemma > Agrostemma githago. The sequence continues at coordinate 82,393,176 of OY288240.1, forward strand.
ATTGCAGCAGTCGTATTTTCTCCGTTTACTGCATCAAAGCATTGAGTTAAACAACACATTCGTAGCATCATAGACACAGTTTACGCATAAGATACTAAAAACATCTTGATTCTGATGCGCAATTAAAGTCGAGTGTTAGCAACAAAACATTGTAATAGTCATAGAGAGCATTCAAAATTATTCCTGCATCAAAGAAGCAGTTCACACAAGATACAGAAAACTTCTTGATTCTGATGCAATTAAAGTTGAGTATTAGCAACAAAAGATTGTACTGTAATAGTCATAGACAGCATTCAAAATGATTCTAGCAACAATCAGCATAACTCGAAAAGCAAGATAACTCTGTAGCTTCCTACATACACAAGCAGAATGAAAGAATGGTGATACTCACAGAGAACATACACAAAATACTACCTATGTCTCAATCATTTGCTTACCTACTCGATCATTTTAGGGTATTTTAGTTATTTGTTGTTACCTTTCTATTTTAGGAATACTTTTACGGGTAACTTAATCATCTACTTACATTTTAGTCGTGATGCGAAAAGCAAAGGTAAACAAATGAGTGGACAGAGGAAGTAGAACCAAAATGAAAAGAAACCCGATGATATCCTTGATGATGGAACAACGCCAAAAGAAACCAGCTAACGTGATTATATGGGGTAACTTGATCATCCACTTACATTTTAGTCGTAATGCGAAAAGCAAAGGTAAACAAATGAGCGGACAGAGGAAGTAGAAGCATAAGAAAAAGAAACCCGGTGAGATCCTTGATGATAGAACACCAAAAGAAACTAGCTAACATCTACCGAGAACACGATGAACATTGGTCTAGAAACACAAGTAATATCAATAATTCAGACAATATAGTCATTTCATAGACTATCTGATGACATGATCGAAACCTAACAAGATAAACAGCACACAAGTTAGAACTACTATCTAGTAAAATGTGAAATTATCGGCTTATCTACATCAACGCGATAATGAACACACTCAAGGTAACTACTAGACTACCGGATTCAAATAGTTCAATGATCGAGACACATCAATGAAATCTAACACATAAAGATTCAAATAGTTCAATGATCGAGACACATCAATGAAATCTAACACATAAATTATGAACGTACGATACTAGTTTGAATAACGACATTATTAACATTTCAAATAATTGTTCTTAACCCTGTAAGACATCGGAAGCTAATAGAATAACCATTAAACACGCAATCTCATCCAATCGCATTGAACAAACAAGTAAGCAAACACAACAAGTATAATCAAATAACATATCGATCACTCATTTAAAGTTTAGGATCTCAAATTATATCCCTCGAAAGACAATTAAAACAAATACTACCGTCATTATTTGAGGCAAACAATCTCCTGCATTCATAATGAACCAACAATTGTACATCAAGTAAACATATGCACACATCGCGCATATAACACTGCCAACATTACCAAGCGCCTCATATGATCCTACAAGCTATTGAGTAGGGATCGGAATGTCAAAATGTACACAATCCTACCAAATAACATCGAGAATTGAGTCAAATGCAAGCTACTCCATAATTGAGACGACCTCAAGGTAACACAATTTTACCAAATAACATCGAGAATTGAGTCAAATGCAAGCTACTCAATAATTGAGACGATCTCAGTGTAACACAATCTTACCAAATAACATCGAGAATTGAGTCGAATGCAAGCTACTTCAGATGACACAGTCTCTCGGTAATATGTGAGAGATCTCACAATACCGTCTCACAAGAGAACCACGAAGAATCACAGACAATTTCGCATATTAATTGATTCAATTGCATCATAATCCAAGAGCAGATAATGTCAACATTACGATTAAATGCTAAAGATTAAACAACAATGAGCGAAGATTCATCAAATACTAATCAAATAACTTGAGATTAAACGAAGAAGGAACAAATAATCACCTCGCAATAACTAAGGCAATCCTTTGACCTAGCACTCGAATCTGAAACCGAAATCGAAATCGAAACACCGCAATTACCGTGTACGAGCACCTCTTCTCCTCCAACATCACCGCAATTACCGCATTCAAGCTCACACTGCTACTCAATAATGGCGGATTTCCAAAAATTCCACTAAAATCACTACTACGGAGTACTTAACATCGCAACGACGTCTTTTCGTGCGTTCGATTGTCGTCAATTCAACACTCTGGAATCATTACAGAGCAATCACCTTCCAACACCGACGGCGATCCTTTGTCCTAACACTCAGAAACGGAAACCGAAACCGTAATCGAAACACCGGAACAAAACCGCTATTACCGTGTACGATCACCTCTTCTCCTCCAACACCACCGCAATTACCGCATTCAAGCTCACATTCCTACTCAACAATGGCGGATTTCCACAAATTCCACTAAAATCACTACTACTTAATATAGCAACGACGTCGTTTCATCCGATCGTAATTAATTCGACTTTCAGGAATCATTAAGAAGTAGGACCTCTTCTCCTTCAACATCACCGCAATTACCGCATTCAAGTTCGCATTGCTACTCAACAATGGCGGATTTCCACAAATTTCACCAAAATCACTACTACTTAACATCACAACGACGTCGTTTCATCCGATCGTAATTAATTCGACGTTCTGGAATCATTACCGTGTATGATCACCTCTTCTCCTCCAACATCACCGCAATTACCGCACTGAAGCTCACATTACTACTCAACAATGGCGGATTTCCACAAATTCCACTAACATCACTACTACTTATCATCGCAACGACGTCGTTATGTTCGATCGTACTTAATTCGACATTCTGGAATCATTACAGAACAATCGAAGATCGCGAAATCGCATCCTAGGGTTTTGAATTGGGGGATTTTGGTTTTTGAAGAAGTATGGGAATTAGTAAAGCGCAAATGCGAAAATGTAAGCGCGCCATCCTTTTAAATGACTTTTTTTACTCCATAAAAGTAGACCCGACAAACGGGTCAACCGGGTCGGGTTCGGATAAGTTATCTTTGAGTCGGGTCACATTTTAGTAATACAAAACGGGTTGACTTCGCATCGGATAGATCATTTCAGGTTCAGTTCATTTTCGAGTTTGCTATTTTCAAAATTTTTTTATACATATGAATTCGTTTTTAATAATACTCCCTCCGTTTCAATCATTTCCATGCATTTGGATATTATGCACTATTCATAGATGAGAAGAATTATCGACATAACTTTTAATATATACGATAAAATATAGTCATGTGAGATCTTGTTTAAATTGTCTAATCGAATACATCATGAATATCAAATTTTTATAATTTTTAGAAATACGTAACTAAAGATATAGACAAAAGAAAACGTGCATTGACAAGTATGAAAAAGCAAACGTATGGAATTGATTGGAACGGAGGGAGTAATAGTCTGGTCAACTTCGAGTTAGCTCAAATCAATTCATGTTTCCAGTCAAACTTATGTCTTCAGTTCGAATATCGGGTCAGGTTTGCCTAGGAATTTGTGGTGATTGATGATGTTTAGTCACATGTAGGTGTGTAACCGGTCCAAACCCGAACAGGACCGGATTGACCCGTGGACCGACAACCCAAAAAATCCAAATCTGCGGACCAGGCCATTTAATAAAGAAACCCGGACCGGACCCTCTTAAGACCAGACCGGAAAAATACACTAAGATAGATTATTTTTTTTAGTGTGGACTGGACCCGAACAACGGACCAGCATCCAAGTTTTTCGAGACCCGCTGATCGGATCGGTATGTGGCCCGGTCCTGACCAAACCAGACCGTACAGTCCGGTTCAGTCAAGTTTGCCGGTCCGGGTCACTTTTTGAACACCCCTAGTCACATGTTCGATGAAATACGTGTTGGATGTGTACAGATGAATACAAGTACATGTTTAGTTGCCTGCGCTTCTAACGATTGTACTGAAAAATCGAGGTCAGACAAGAAACGTTCAGAACTAAGCATCTGCATTACTACAATTACAGAGAGATTTCGAGCAGCAAAACAGGTAATGTGTTACAATGCAAGTAAAAATCACCAGTCGAACCAAACAGAACTCAGGTTATGACAACCAGATAATCAGCAGCATTCATCGCTTTCAAATATGCTACTCCGTATTCAATACTCGTATCATTGAACTCGATCTAGATAACTATGACAGAATTTTGTGCGAAACTATTGCACATAAACAGCTACACACAACCCAAACATACACAGACCAAATGCTACTAATAAGACAACTTCAACGAACTAAACATAACCGATCAAACTCCAACCAAACAACAATATACAGTTAGCAACATTCTGGGTTATTGTACAGAGAATGATGCAATACTAACAACTGCAACCAGCTAAACATCACCGATCAAGCTCAGTCTTAACAGCAAACTACAGTTTATCTGCTGCTATTACAACTCAGACTGAATGCTAATACAAACACAGCTGCAAGCAACTAACCATCACAAACCAAACTCCAGAATAATCGACAATCAACAGTTAAGAATGATGCTTTTAATCTGCTGCTATAAAAACTCCTACATTACTCATATTGGATGTTGCAAGCAACTAAACATCACCAATCAAACTCCGACTAATCAACATTCTACAGTTAACTATGAGTTTCTGTACAGGGAATGACGCACTTAATCTGCTGCAGCTATATCCACTCCTAGATTACACAGACAAATGCTAATACTAACTGCAACAAGCTGAACATCATCATCGATGAAACTCAGCCTAATCAACAGTCTACAGTTAATCCGCTGCTATAACCACTCCTAGATTACTCGGATTAAATGCTGATACTACACAACTGCAAACAACCAAACATCACAATCCAAAACTCCGACTAATCGACAATCAACAGTTCAGAATGATGCATTTAATCTGCTGCGATAACAACACCTGAATTACTCGGACAGAATCCTAATACTAACACAACTTCAAGCAAATGAACAACACAAACCAAAGCTCCGACTAATGGACAGCCTACAATTCAGAATGACACGCTTATTAATATGCTGCTATATAACAACACCTGGATCATTCAGACTGCATGCTAATACTAACACAACTGCGAGCAACTAAACATCAGAAACCAAAGCTTTGATGACTAATCCAACGCTGCATATAGTCTGCTGCTATAAACGCTCCCTGGTTTACTCAAACTAAAACGAGCATAATACTAACACACCTTCAAAAGGCTGCATTTAAACTGCTGCTACAAATTATCCCTACGTTACACAAATTGAATGCTAATACTAACACAACTTCGTGCAACTAAACCTCACAAACCAAATTTCCGACAAATCGCCAAACTATTATCATGAAAACCAGACAGAGAAGAGCTCAAACAATGCTTCAAAGACATCTCCATACATCGAAACACCCCATTTTTACCGATTACAAACAAAATGAACCGGACAAACCACAAAATCGAAACAAATCATACAATAATAACCTCAATGTTCATCAAGCATTCAAACATAACCAAAATTTGACAACACATATATCGAAACGCAACCATTTTACGGAACATTATCAAATGTAACAACGAAATTGAAACGAATCATACAATAATTTAAAACCCCAATAAAAAAATCCATAAAACAAACAAGAATACGCAAAAAATTATCAAAATCGAACTAAATAAACACCAGAGATTACAAGAAAAATACATCAATCACACAAGCCAAATCAAATTTAACACAAATCAAAGATTAAAAACTCAAATCAACCACCAAAATCGATGAAAACAGCATAAAAACCAATAATTAACAAAAGCCCAACAAATTAATCCAAAAATCATTAACTAAATTGTTCATAACCATTAAATCATACGCGTCCAAATTCAAAACCCATTTCCAGATGGTCTTCAATCGAGATAAAACATAAAAATAACATAGAATAATACTATAATAACTCTGAAATCTCGAACTGGACTGAGAAACTTAAAACCTGAGCTTGGAAAAAAACCACCGGTTCTTACCAGTCTTGAACCGCTCCTCAAACTTAGCCTTAACCTCTTTAGCAGCAGTAACCTTCTTGTCACGTGACGAAGTGACGTCACTGTTGCCGATTTCCTGAAGATCAATGTCAAGTGTGTATCGAGTAGGCATGATATGAGTGTAATTAACGTACTTGATGAAACACTTGACACGTGACTTCTTCGCTTGTTTCTTCGCTGAATCCTTCTTGATTACCTTCGATGGATACTTGCTGATTCCGGCGACTAAGCAGTGGCCGTACTTGCGGATGGCGTTGTCGCGAGGATTGTCGACGGCTTTAACAATGACGGCCTTCTTCCCTGCGTATCGGCCTTGTAGGAGGATCACCGCCTTCCCTGGTTTCAGGAATTTCACCATTTTCGATTGATTTCGGCTTGATTTGGGGATTTAGGGTTTTGAGAGGCGAGAGCTGGGAGTGGCGGTTTTTTGTATGTATATATATATATATGTGTGTGTGTGTGTGTGTGGAGAATGGGGAAGTTAGGGTTTTAGTGTAACATTTTGGGTTGGGCTTTTGGTTTTGGTTCGGGTTTAGGTTTGGGTAGACATGACTAATGGGTCAACCGAGTCGGAGTTATAAAATACGGATCGACTTCATGTTGGATCGGATCATTTCGGCCGGGACGAGTCATTTTTGGGTTTGGTATTTTCAACACGTTTTCTATAATAACATTCGGGTCAGGCGAGTGAAGTAAATTCGGGTTGCTGGTCAAACTCGGGTTTTTAGTTCGGGTTCGGATCGGGTCATTCGATTCGGTTTGTTTTGCCACGTGTCTAGGTTTGGGTTTGGGTTCGGGTCAAGTCATTTTCGGGTTTGGTATTTTTGAAACGTTTTCTACAATAACATCTGGGTTAGTTTATTTCATGTTAGGCGAGTCGCGTCAATTCGGGTTACTAGTCAAACTCGGGTTTTTAGTCCAGGTTCCAGGTCGAGTCATTCGGTCGGGTCTGTTTTGCCACGTCTAGGTTTGGTTTCGAGTTAGTCATTTTACGGTTGGAATTATTTTTGAGAGTATTGTTTTCAACTTGTTTATGGATATCGATTATTTGGATGCACAAACATTAAGGCTAGAACGAGTTATGGAACAAACTCGGGTTTTCAGTTCATTATGGGTCAGTAAGAAACGATATAAGGTCGTTTTGGATTATTTCTTATAATGTAAAAATTCAGCCTGTAGAACCGTCCTATATTAGAAAACAGATAAATAAATGGTCCTAACTAGAAGTGAGGATTATTTGGGTCGTGTTTTTTCCTAACGAGCTTTTAGGAAATCCTAACGACATTTTACCAATTTGTCCTTGTCATTTTACCCAAACGGATTTTCTTTTAAAAAAACCTAAATTCAACCACCCATCAACCACCACCCAAAACACCAACAAACACCACCCAAAACACAATTAAACCTATCAACACCAACAACCACCATCCAAAATACAATTAATTAAGTTTAATTTGACATAATAAAAGAAACATAAGATAGTAAAAAACCGAATTAAAAAAATTACATGAAAAGAAAACCATGATGCACCCTAAATTTCTTAACCCTAATTAAAAAAATTAATTAAACTCTGAACAAAATATAAATCAATTAATTAAATAATTAATTAAAATAATACCCCGTATTACTTTATTGATAATTGAATTAAAAGTTATAATCGAATTCGAAAGAGTTTAGTTGATTAAAGAAATTGAGGAGGTAAAGAGAGAAGAAGAGACAAAAATTACAAGTTAGGTTAAATTATGGAGAGGGTAAAATTGGAAAAGTGACGTCATTTTCGTTAATATTGAGTAGATGCTCGTTAGAAAAAAATAATTTCGTTATTTTATTAGAATAAACGGTCAAAATTAATAAATAATTTTTTTTTTATTTTTTTTTGGCAAATTTTTTTGACGAGTTAATCTTATAATATAAAATAAAATTGTCTGTCAAAAGCCCAACAACAACAACAAAAAAAACAAAAAAAAAAAACAATTTACATAAAACGACTCCGCTGGGGATCGAACCCAGAATCTCTGGTTTCGTAGACCAGCGCCTTATCCATTGGGCCACGGAGTCCTTGTTATTTCCATCACATTTTTTTATTATTATAATTGGTATTCTTATACTCCCTCCGTTCCAATGAATTGTTTGCCTTTCATTTTGGTACCAAGGGTAAGGGATCCAATGAGTGAGTGACATGTGGAGCAAAATTAATGAGAAATGTCAAATTGCATATAAAAAACATTCCTAAAATAGAAAGACAAACAATTCATTGAGACGCCCCAATATGGAATAGGCAAACAATTCATTGGGACGGAGGGAGTAGTAATTGGTATTCTCCGATTCTACGTGTCGTTCATTTATTTATCTTTGATTAAAATAATCATTACAATCAATATTAAAGACAAATAAATGAATCAAGCACAGGGACGGTGGTTAAACGTACCTACTTTTATTAGGTTTGGTACCTATTTTGATTAGGTTTGATACCACTGTTATTTTCACGGGCATCTGATTCGTTTGGGAAATTGCCCGAACGAGTTGTATACTTCGTTCTAAGTTAAGTTGTTTGGTAGAGTTCTGAAGGCACGATGGTCATTTTTAGTCATAATTTTTTTTTTTAACGAAGAACGCACTTAGTCGCATTACAATATAAGTGGAGGGCGAACACCTAGTCTTAACCACTGAGTTAAGACATCTTCGGTTCATTTTTTTTTAAGGTTATTATCCACGATTTTCGAACTCACGGACCGCAGGAATAAAATGTCTCGAAAATCGCACATCAATAGCCTCGAAAATTACCATATAGAAAGGTCGAAGAAAGACGGAACGGTATTACAGTCAAAAATGTTCATGACACAGTAAAAACTGTTGTTTTTTTACTCAAAAACATCAGAGTTTAGCAGCAGACTATAATTTCTATGAATTCTATCTTGGTATATAAACATGCCTACACACAAAAAAAAAAAAAAAAAAAAACCGTCTTCCTCGAATCACAAGAATCGTTTCTGCAGATTTAAACCAACAGACGATTATTCAAAAAAAAAATTAAAATTACAGGTTCGGAAGTAACCGAGAAAATAACAGGACAGGATGACTGCAGTGCAGGCCATACATACATATACAGATGTGCATCAACCTCCTGCAAACTTTAATGTACTCGTAAAACTCTGGGATCGGCCAAAATATTGATCATGAATTCCCCGAAATATTTGTCATCCAAGTCGAATCAGATCAATATTCACAGGATTAGGGTAAAATAATTCGGTGTATATTGCAGGCTCAGGGGAACTTGTACCAGACAAAGGCTCAGGCATATGTTTTTTACCAGACAAAGGCGGTGTATGTTTTTAGGAGTCTGATCTCGTGGTGGTAAATGATGACAGTAGGCCGGCAGCTTGTACAGGTAAGATATCACCGAATGATGACATAGCAGATGCTTTGTCCTTGAATCCCGTGTCAGTTAGAATTGAACCCAGTTTGAATGTTCCTTCTCCGAATTTACTACCAACCTGGAAAACAGAGGAGAAAAAGTAACATATACTGCATATGTTATCGTAACAGTAACAGTAACAGCAACAGCAAAGGCGAGTGCAAATGCAAAGGCAAGTCCGGTCTACCGGAAAAATGGACCGGACCGGACCCGGAATAAAAAATTCCGGTCCGGTCTCAGGTCCATCATTTTGGGCGATTCAGGGTCGGTCCGGACCGGAATTATATTTATTTGATAAAATTGCGGTCTAAACGGATCTAACCGGTCCACGAGGTCCGGAATTTTGGACCGGAATTTCAATTTTTTTTTTGAAAATTCCGGTCCAACGGGTCCGGTGCGGTCCAGGTCCAAAAAATTTAGATTCCGGTCCGGATTTTTTTGAAGATTCCGGTCCGGTCTGGTTCGGTCCTGGAACGGTGCGCAGCCAACACGAAAGGTTTAGACGATAAAATGATTTTCAGACAAAAAAACACGAGTCCTCATATTTGGGTTCAATGAGCAGGCATGTAATCCGCAAGGGATATACAGTAGCAACTATATATATCAAATGTTCATGAAAAACCGTATATAATCACAAACCTGCATGAAAGACTTGAAAAACGGGGTGGCCGCTCCAAAGCTTGAGCCTTCGTCAAAATCAATTTTCTGAGGGAACCCCCCGTTTGCATAAGCTTTCAATGAACTTCTTGATGACACGTCATCAGAAGTCGTTCGAAGTGGTGCCTTAGTAGTAGTTCTCGATGATAATGCAGGAGCACTGCAGGAAATTGAATAAACCGACACTTGTAAGCCACCCTTTGAAAACCATGTAAATTGTAAGGTAGCTTAGACCTGTCAATCGGGTTAATCAGGTCGGGCCGGGCCCACTTTCGGGGTTATAACAGTCAGGTTCACTTTGGGTCGGTCCGGGTAATTTCGGGTTATGGTCATTTTCGGTTTTGTTATTTTCAACTTTTAAGGATATCGACTCGCTTGCTATAATGATTAAATTATACTCGGATCAATTTCAGGCTTGGTCAATTCGGGTTACGAGTCAAACTCAGGTCTTCTCGGATGTAGGGTTGGGGCATTCGGGTCGGGTCGGGTCAGGGTCAGCATAAAGAAAGTCCGGGGCATCAGACTATGATAGTGATAACATTAGCTTTATACAATTGTTATAAATCGAGAAACAGACGCACCTGATAGGAAGGTATTTGAAACGGGGTACAGTGGAGCATCGCATTATATTCGACTCGCCACTTGTAGGCAGCTTCTGAGCAGTATCGGTGTACAAGCGATTCAGTTGAACAAAGAAACCAAAAAGGACGGCATGTCTCAAATACGACTGTCTCTCGTTCTCCCAAAGGTATGGTTCAAACCTACATAATAATAAAACTCGAGAAAAATCACAAACCGAGAAAAACTCGCTAGCATAATAATAAAACAGTACTTAATCAATAGCGAGAAAACACGGTATTAAAGACACTCACGTTTGCCAATCTATGGGGTCTAACTTCTGTGAAAAACGATTTACGAGATCATCAATACGTTCTCTGATAGCTGACTTGGATCTGCTCTTCTCTTGCTTTCTCCTAAAAGCATATTTTGTCGATGGACTTTTTGACAAGCCCTCATCCGTGCCAGAATCACATCCAGAAAGAATATCTGCGGTGAATCTCAAGTCTAGAAGAACTTGTAATGCTCCTTTCTCCGACAATTCCGCACCATTCGTTAAAAGGTCACTATAGATGCTGACAACCTACATAATAACGTGCACACGAGTTACCGAACAAATATGAGAGACATAATTGAGCAGATGACACCCAATCCAACGATTTATAATTGAGGTCACTCAGCTAGGGGTGTTCAAAAAGTGAGCCGGACCGGCAAACCCGACCGACCCGGATCGTCCGGTCCGGTCCGGTCCACGGGTCTCCAAAAACTTGGTTGCCGGTCCACGGTCCGGTCCGGTTCGGTCCACACTTAGAAAAATTAATCAAATTTAGTGTATTTTGCCGGTCTGGTCCGATTCGGTCTTAAGAGGGTCTGGTCCGGGTTTCTTTGTTAACCGGTCCGGTCCGCGGGTTTGGATTTTTTGGGTTGCCGGTCCGCGTGTCAAGCCGGTCCGGTCCGGGTTTGGACCCGTGAACACCCCTACACTCAGCCACTAACAAGATGTAATAAACAAATCCATAGCGGCTTCTACTGTTCTGCATAATCGATGTCACAAATCCATAGTGAAACATGTAGGACAGCAAAACCATGCATAATCGATGGCCTTTGCAGCCAATCCATCGTATAAACAAATCCAAAGCAAAAGAACTTGAATTCGCACATATATAAAACAAATCCAGCATTGACGAAAGCGCAATTGTTGCATGTGTCCACAGAACACGTACCTTTTCGAGCAGTCTCTTGGCAAATGACTGCAGGATAACCTTATCAAGAACGTGACCTCCAACTCGATGAACTTCTTCACATGCTCTAAATAAAAATGAAGCAACATAAAGAGAAGGCAACGATGGAAGCAATATCTTCATCTCTGAATCAGTTCCGCTTGATGGGTCTTGCTTAACCACAATCTCCTCCCAGCCCTGTATGGAGTCAAACGAACTCAGTTTTTTAACTTCTAGTAGTCTATCGTAAAGGAAAGATAGCCAACATAAACACATAGATATATTCATATTCTCCTTCCATTCATATCCAAATAACACGTTTCATTTTGCACATTTGCCAATGCACATATTGCAACGATCATATATTTAATATTACGTCATAAAAATTATACTTAACAAATTTGATATTTTTATTCTATTCATAAAGACAAATTAAACCGGGTCTCACAATCTCACATGAGTGTATTTTCCCTTACACACCGCAACGGATTATGAAGATTCTCTTCACTCATGAATACTGTGAAAATGAGAAATGTTGTGTTGGGAATTGGGATGTGAAGGGAGTGAGTAATACAGAGTAACAAACAATGAGACAAACAGAAAGTTATGCAATAAAGCACGGCAGATCGGACTTACACGCAAGGGTTTTGTCGCTGAGAGTCCATCATCCAATTTGAGGTTCTCTGAGAGAATACTCGCAAGCTCATCAGATACCCAGGAGATCCAAAGACCATGAGCGGCAATGCATAGGTCTCTCATGGTGCTAATAACTTCATCAAGTTTTGGGCTAGCACTATCGCTTGTTCCAAACAAAGCATTAGTAACCAGTGACTGTCGTTTATAGGTACCAAACGTTTGCTTTCCCGGGCTAGTAAGTGTAGCAACATCCAAAGAAAAGATTGAATGCCTTGATTTCTCGGAACCTGAAACTAGAGTCTCGTTTACCCAAAATCGTGGTGAACCAAGCACCACTGGAACATGTTTTGAATGGTTCCGGAAGGCAAAGAGCAACCGTCCAATAAAAAGGGATTTCTCTATTATTGCAGCTGGTGGTCGACTCCACGTCTCCTTATCAACATTTTCGAGGGAAGCACGTAATTTGTCGAGTTCATTCTTCAAATCAGTCAAAATAATTGACGTGCTTTCGTAACATCTATTTTGCAAATATGGGGCCAAGTTACTCAATCTCAAAGACGCTTTCGGAGATTCTAAGAAAGATAGGAGGTCCTCCAGCACACTGTGACTGCAGCTGTCTACTGCATCTCTAATTCGACTGGCTTCTGGCCCGAAGTACGAACTAAGGCAGCTGCCAAAATCGAATTCCTCATGCAACGTCTTTACACTAGGGACAAAACCAGCTTTTTTGACATTAGGGTCGGTAAACCAAACCCCACCCGTGATAGATGATCTGTGCAAATATGATTTAAAGTCAAACTGATCACTAAAGTTCTCACCAACTGACCCTATTGACTCGGGCACATTCACCATCCTGGTTAAATTTTCGAATCCTGAGTCTATAATCACTTTCATCCTTGATACAAACGCATCCTCAAATATTTCATCCCAAAGGTCCACATTTTCTTCCAAGACCAATTCCCTAGTTCTACTCCAAGGTAACTCGATATCAGAACCAAATACACTTTTCAGCCAATCTAAGCTGCCTTCCAACACGTCCTTACTATCCATAGTCTCTCGTAAACTTTTCTCAGCAGAGGCCAACTCAGCCCCACTAGCGATCGCATCAATCACACACTTCCCATCAACTTTTTTCACGATTTCCCTACCACATTCCCTGAGCCAACTAGAACAACTTCTAGCGACCATTTCTCGGTCTAGCAACACCATGACGGATTCCAACGTTTCCCTAAACTCGTTCCACAACCTCACTTCTTCTTCGGGATTAGGTATCCCTCCAAACAACTGTGAAGCGGGAGGAGACCCCAAAATCACCTTATAAAACAAGGGCATATCACTCAACACTTGCAAAAACATCTCCCCAACTTGAGCAATCGTAACCTGAATGATCTTACTCACCTCACAAAGCACACTCACCACATCGACATTTTCACTCCCCGTGTAAAACCCGTTCAACCTCTGCAAAATCCACCCCTTCCTAGACTCTAGAAACAGCTCAAACGCCTGTCTCGGATCCATCTCGTCAATTATCGCCACCCCAGCTAAGGCGTCAGCAAACGCCCCAATCTCCACCTTCAACACATCATAACCCCCCGGCCCACGATTCTCCACCACCATCAACTTCTCTCGACTCCGCTGCGAAATCTGCCCTTTGAAACTCTCCACAATCTGCCATTGGTGGTTTAACAAGGGGAAATTCTTCCTCAAAATCGACTTTCCGCCATCATCTCCCCCCAAATTCAACCCCTGGTAAACCAATTTAGCTCTAATATACCTAGCAGAAGCCTCCAAAAACATGAATTCATCCAAACACCCCCAAATATTCTCAGGCGTATCAACTAAATACTTAACCCTACTCGCAATGCCGTATATTCTAACACGATTAGGGTTATAATTAGGCAGAAAATCAGCATTCTTACTCAAATCAGACAACGAAAACAAATCATCATAAATCGAAGAAATATTCGACGAAATTGACTCACATGATGACTTCATTAGCAAGATTGAATCCGCAGAAACGATCAAATCACGATACCGATTCCCGATCAATTGCCTCAACTCCTCTTTCTTATCATCAATTTGTTTCCGGGTTTGAACTTCCACGGTTCGGATCTCCGAAACGGGTTTGGATCGGAAGAGCGATTCTGCGTCGCGGAATCCAGCACCTGACACCGCCATTGTCGACGATTGATCAATCGATGACGACATTCGCATGATCTAGTATGTAGTGATTTTACCAAACCCTAATTTTCGCGATATTATCCAATTGATTTCAGCATTTGGGGGATATTCAATTAAGAAGATAGAGCAAGAGGGAGAGTGTATTTTAATGGCGGATCTGAGATTAGTGAGATATTAGTTCACCGCCATTGTTGTTAGCTTTGCAATTAAAATTAATCAAGCATTTAATTTAATTTAATTAATTGAAATAAATTTTGGGGAAAAATGCGAAATTTAATTTATTATTATTATTATTTTTATTTATTTTTTTCGGTCGGGGTAATAAAATGAAATGAGGTCATCACTATGATTTTTTTTCGACCAAATGTGCATTCAGTCGCATTACAGTGAAGCGGATTTGAACCTGTGATCTGTTTTCCAGATATATTGTGTTAACTAGACGTCTAGACCTGGTAAAATAGATCTGACCTGACCCGAAGAAGTCAGCCTGAACCCGACCCGACACGCGAACTGAAGACCCGAGGTTGACTCGTAACTCGAATTGACTCGGGTTAACCCAAAACTGACATGACTATTATTATAGAAAAAGAGTCGATATCCCTAAAAAGGATGAAAATGGCAAACCCGAATATGACTCGAACTCGATATGACCTGGTCCGACCCGAAGTCAACCTGATTTTAATAGCCCGAAAGTGGCCCGACACAAACCCGACCGTTGACCCGTTTTGCGAGGTCTAGTCTTAACTCTTAACCACTAAGCTAAGACATCTTCGGTAGGTCATCATTGTGATAGCGATGCTAGATCGAGCACGCATTTCGACGGAATGAGATGGGACAGCATGGGACGAGTAGTTGTTGTTTGAGACTTGAAATCGGTTAGTCGGGTAAAAAGCGACATCTACGTGTTGCTCAAACTTGAAATTGCGCGGAGAGTTCCTTGGGTCGAATAAAATGAGTAGACAAAGTTCTAGCAACGGAGAATATTTGAGGGTGTTGATATGTGATGCACTAGCGTTAGTTAAAAATCAGTTGGTCGTGACAAATTTACGTGTACATGTGTCTTTAGGATTGAAATCGGACAAGGTGACTCATGAAGGGACTCATAGCACGTAGTTGGTAATAAGTTTGGAGAAAGTAGAGCATGACCCTTTCCAACCTACCGAACAACTGAAATTGAAGTTATAAATACACGCAGGTTTTCAGTGTGATCCGGATAGAGGTCTGAAACAAAATCGAACAAGAATTCCAAGAGGTGTGTCCTTGGGTTCGATAAAATGATCAGAATATTTAAACAACAATGGAAAACATTTGAGTGTCTCGGTATATGATAAACCAATGTTAACAAAAAATTAGTGTTCGTTCAACAACAACATGTAATATCTTTGTTCGATATTGCAATCGGACAAGGTTTCTTGTGAAATGACCTTGACACGTGGTTAAAAAACAAGGAAAAAACAAAAGTGACCCTCCCCAACCTCCCGAACGACTGAAATTATAATGTGCTTTGTACTGTATAACACAAGCTAAAATGCAACTTCAAGCCTGAACATAAACCGGAGTTAGTTGAAAGTCGATAAATCACGACATAAATTAGAGCAAGTTCAAGTTAGAATAACACGAAGGCATACAAACCAAAACAATGCGTCAATGTTATCACGATCGACAACGAGAACGAGAACGAAAACGTAATCACAATGGATAGATTTTGTGATCTGATTACGAGTAGGTTTACCGAGAGACGGTCTAATACGTACTCTATATGACATAAAATCAATAAGAAAATTATACAACCAGTTGTACATAGTTCTATGTACAATTGGTTTTATGATTTTGAGCTTTATCGCAAAAGTTTTGAGTTTTGCTGCAAACTTTCTGAACATTGGTGTAAAGTTGTCGAGTTAAATCACACAAATGTTTAAGTTCAAAAACTTACAACTCAGTTCGTAAACTTGTATAAGCTCAGTAAATATATACAAAAGATTAACAACTTTGCCAGTTTGCCTTACAACAAAGTGTATAATCCTATTTTCCACGTAAAATGGTACTGAAAAATGATCGTACGGAGTAGTACTCTCTCCGTTCGTATCCAAAGGGTACGTATTCCTTTTTGCGTTGTTCAAATTCAATTGACACCTTTCCTTTTTAGTCTAATTTTTTTGAGCAAATTACCCTTATTCTACTAACTTATTTACACAATATGTCATTACAAGAGTACACTTTGAATAATTAAATATTAATTTATCCCTAATTATTGTACTTTTGTTATTAGTTTACTTTCTTAATTCTCGGGCAAAAGGGAGTGCAAAAGGGAAGTTTACCATTTGGATACGAACGGAGGGAGTAGTATCTAGCTAGATTTTGCGACATGATATTTTTTTTTCCGACTCTACCCCTTTCCCTCCCTCGCTCCCGCCTCCCGCCTACTTTATTAGACAGTCATTTTCTATTTTTTCAAAAACACGCCCACAAATTTTAGAGATAGAGAGAAAGCTACGATGATGTCTTCAATAGTTTTCGCCGTTCTGATGATCATCGTACCTGATAACACACTCTCTCTTATTACTATCTCCTTTTCTTTGAAAAGTTTGTTTTCGTGTTTTGAAGATGATTTAATACGGCGTTTCAGCGGTTCCGGCGGTGCATGTAACCGATGATGAGTATGAAATCGGCCTTAAAACCTGAATGAAGCTGAGAATGGCTACAAGAATGAAAAGAATCACAGAGACTTAGTCCCACAGATCCAGAGGAACGACATAGAAGCTTCTAAGGTGACCAGAAAAACGGCTGTGTACAAGAGAAAAGAGAGCTAAGCTCGAGTTTGAGAAGAAGCGATACAAAGATTATGGTGATGAGCTTGAAATCGACGTCAAAGGAATGATCAGGACGATTGACTGTGCGTCATGGAAGATTTGAACGACCTCAACCTAGTGAAGAGGAACGGGATACAGTGCAGGATTATCATACTGTCCGCCGATGTCGAACTCCTCACAGATGCTAGGCAACAAGGCAATGAGTATCCTTATTGCAGGTTCTAGTATTGAATTGCTGAAATTGGTTGTTCTTCTCGTTATTGTTGTTGTTGTGGATGATACTAATTTTTTTACCCGTGAAAATTACGTATAAATTTCACGTTTAAATTTGTTGTGTTTCGAATACTAAAGAATAAATTGTAGACTTATATAGTTATATACAAGTTCAATTATATGATTTACCATCTATAAAAAAGAATTGTTAAATAGATAACAAAACAAATCCCATAATAATAAAGTAGTTCATAGAATTTTTGTCACAATTAGATGTAAAAATAAAAAAAAAATTGTCACAATTTTTTGACTTTGACATTTTTGTGATAAATTTAATTGTTATGAAATAAGTATTGTATGTGTGAAATTACAAACAACTTTGTAGTATGAAGTAGTAATTATATGTCTATAGTAATGCATACTACAAAATTACTGCTCCCTCCTAGTTTTTTTTTATATTTTCTCTTTCTTTTTTGGCACTAGTTCAACAATCTTCTCTCTTTCCATGTTTGGATTGTACTTTAATCATTTCTTTATTTTTCTTTCAATTTTTTATTCTTTCCTTTACTCACAAACCCTACTATATTTCTACTTTATATCTCACATTTTCTTACTTTAATCAATTCTTTATTCTTTTCTTAATTTTTGTGCCAAAAAAAGAGGAGTCTAAAATCAACTAGGAGCCTAGGAGGGAGTACTATAGTAATCATTAATAATAATATTTATATTAATATGCGAAATATTTAATAAATAATAATAATAATAATAATAATAATTAATAATAATAATAATTATTATTATTATTTATATTAATTATTGTTATTATTATTATTATTATTATTTATCAATAATAATAATATTTAGTATTATTATAATAATAACAATTATTGTTAATTAATATTATTACTATTATTACTACTACTACTATTATTATTATTATTATATTTATTATATTTATTATTACTATTATTATTATTATTATTATTATTTATTTTTTCAGTTCAGCTTAGTTCAATTCAGTTCAGACACTTTCAGTTCAGTCCGTTTCAGTCCAAAAGAATAGGACCGTAGTTAATATTTTTATCGAACTGAATACTTTTCCGATACAAATTCCCAATATATACTTTCTAAAAATCTTCATAAACAAGCACAAACCAAATATAGACAATATGATATTATGATGTTAAGACATTATTACAACACCATAGAAAGAAAAACCAAAGAAAATGCATTTATTTTTCCACAAATAACACTAAATTTAGCAATTTAACCCAAAAAAAAAAAAACTAAAAAAAACTCCACCAAATTTAGGACAAATTGGAAGGATACCCTTGAATTGTGGGAGACTAAAGAAGAAATAAAGGATAACCTAGCAAACAATGCATTATGTATAAGTAGGATTAACTTCATAATCATTTACCATTAGCTAGCAAGCCTTAATTCAGGCTCTTAATTATCTATTTATATCCCTTAATTACTTTAAAAACTACACAATTATACCCTTAATTACAATCAATTCTTGTAGGAGGGTCCTTAAACATCCTTTCCCCTTGTTAGCTCGAATTAATTAATTAATTATGGGAAAGACAACGCGTATCGCCTCCTCAATTCTGTTACCATGTTTGGTCTCTATGGTTGTGATGATGGCTCGGGCCGAGGACCCATACTTGTTCTTTACATGGAATGTTAGTTATGGCACTCGGTCACCTTTGGGTGTTCCTCAACAAGTTATTCTTATTAATAACGAGTTTCCTGGCCCGAACCTGAACACTACTACTAATAACAATGTTGTTATTAATGTTTTTAACAACCTCGACGAGCCTTTGCTGTTCACCTGGTATAATTCTTTATTTTTTCTGATGAGTTTATCGACTGGATTTAACAGTCATTAACGTTTTCTTCTAAATGTTTATTTGCCAAGTTATAAGAATTTTATGAGCTGAGTTATCTGAAACATGTTAATGTTTTAACAGGAGCGGAATTCAGCTGAGGAAAAACTCGTGGCAAGATGGTACACCGGCAACAATGTGCCCTATTGCACCCGGGACAAACTACACATACCATTTCCAAGTTAAGGACCAGATTGGAAGCTACTACTACTTCCCATCCACCGGCTTCCAGAGGGCAGCTGGTGGGTTCGGTGGGCTCAGGATCAACAGTCGTCTGTTGATCCCAGTCCCATTCGCCGACCCTGAGGACGATTACACCGTTCTTGTCGGCGACTGGTATGCCGACAGCCACACTGTCCTCAAGAAACGCTTAGACGGGGGCAAATCCCTAGCCAGGCCGGACGGTGTGTTGATGAACGGTCGACAGGGGAAAGTAGGTGACGGGAACGAGGAGCCTCTTTACACCATGAAGCCCGGCAAGACTTATAGGTACCGAATTTGCAATGTCGGTATGAAGAACTCGATCAATTTCCGAATCCAAGGCCACACGATGAAGCTAGTCGAAGTTGAGGGGTCGCACACGGTGCAAAACATCTATGACTCTCTTGATATTCACCTTGGACAATGTTATTCCGTTCTCGTCACCGCTGATCAAGAACCTAAGGACTACTACCTTGTCGCTTCCTCCAGGTTTCATCCTAAAACCAACTCACAGTTCTTTTCTTCATTTTCCTCAGTCGATTCTGTATGCTGGTTTTTAAAAACCAGCATACAGAATTACTAAGTAATACATTAAAAGGCAACAATATAACATATCCTGTTGGTCAGGTTCACCAAGTACCACCTCCAGGCAACGGGCATAGTCCGCTATGAAGGTGCTAAAGGCGCAGCATCAACTGTCCTACCTGAGGCCCCAGTCGGGTGGGCATGGTCCTTGAATCAATTCCGATCCTTGAGGTGGAACCTAACCGCCAGTGCGGCTAGGCCCAACCCACAAGGCTCGTACCACTACGGCCAAATCAACATAACCCGAACCATCAAATTGGTCAACACAGCCGGTGCAGTCGATGGCAAGCTACGCTACGCCATCAATGGGGCCTCCCACACCGACGTTGACACCCCAATGAAGCTGGCTGAGTACTACAGTGTGGCCGACAAGCTCTTCAAGTACGATGTCATAGGGGACGAGCCACCGGCCAACATCGACACCCTAGACAAGTTCACTGTGGGACCCAATGTGCTCAATGCTACATTTAGGAACTTTGTTGAGATTATCTTTGAAAACCATGAGAAGAGCATCCAAACATGGCATTTGAATGGCTACTCTTTCTTCCCTGTCGCGTAAGCAATTTCCTACATTTCTGTTTCAGTCTGTTCATGGGTCATCCTGTCCATTAACCCAGTTCCGAACCCTACAGCTCCAGCTGTACCTGTACATGGGTCATTTTGTCCACCAGGCCAGGTCACTAGCTCACAGTTGACCTGACCAGGAAAATGACATGATACATTCTATATCCCAGGTTTTAATAAAAAAAAAACGTAAAAAATCTTTAAATTCAGCTAAAAATGCATGTAATTTTCCACAGGATTGAAGTAGGAACATGGGACCCAGAGAAGAGAAAGAACTACAACTTGCTTGATGCAGTTAGTAGGTACACAATTCAAGTATACCCGAAATCCTGGGCCGCGATCATGCTCACATTTGACAATGCCGGGATGTGGCAGCTGAGAAATGAGTGTCTCGAAAGGTCATACTTAGGTCAACAAATGTACATCAGTGTCCTATCACCCGAACGGTCCATTAGGGATGAATACAACCTCCCTGACTTCGCTTTAACCTGTGGTATCGTCAAGGATCTCCCTAAACCTCCTCCTTACAGCTAAATGTATCGAGAATAATCAAACTCGTGACACAGTGACATGACTACGTGGTAAAATTAAATATTAGGGTTTTTTATTATAAAAAAAATTGTAATTTTTGTTGTTATTTTTATAATTTCTTTTGGAGAATGAATATGATCATGTAATTTGAGTGAGGAAATGTTGTATACCCATGATTAAGAGTATTGTAATTTAATAATAATAATAATAATAATAATAACAACTTGTGTTTATACATGACTTTATTGTTCATTATTCGAATTTTCTAACATTTATCCGATCCATTGAGCACACGTTAATGAGTTAATCATGGAAAGATAATTAATTAATAATGATAATATCATGACAAATTCATATACGAATAACATATATAGGTTAATATTTCCATGCTTGAAAATATTAATTAACAATGATATTATTAATTCATATTTATCAAACCGGGATAATATATAAGTTAATATTTCCATAATTAAAACGTTAATGTGTGTCCAGTGGACTCGACAGAGGAAAATAGGATTATACACCTGGTTGTACAATAGCATTGTACAATCAAGGCAAAATTGTTGAGCTTTTGTGTATATTTATCAAACTTATAAAAGTTTCCGAGCTGAGTTGTAAGTTTTTGAGCTTAAACATTTATGTGATTTAACTCGACAACTTTACACTAAATCTCAGAAAGTTTACGGTAAAACTCGAAATCTTTGTGATAAAGCTCAAAATCTTAAAATCAGTTGTAAAATAAAGTTATTAGTTATTCTCTTGTGAGACCGTTTTACGGTAATTTATCGTGAGACATACTAATAGAGAATAAAATAATATTAAAAGTAACTTCCTTGTATGTGAGAGGTCTCACGATAAATTTATCGTGAGACCGTCTCATACAAGAATTTGTGTA
Source organism: Agrostemma githago (assembly GCA_958450325.1). NCBI lineage: Eukaryota > Viridiplantae > Streptophyta > Magnoliopsida > Caryophyllales > Caryophyllaceae > Agrostemma > Agrostemma githago. The sequence goes on from OY288240.1 coordinate 82,415,545, forward strand.
AAGTTATGTACAACTGGTTGTATAATCATCTAATTGCTCGACAGATGTTAGAAAAACCGTTTCTCATTATTCATTATAATTAATCTCATGATTTTTTTATTTGACCTATTCTTTATAAAAAAAAAAGTGGAATATACAAGTACTATACCCTACATATCTTTGGTGATATGGACTAAATAAAGAACACACGATTACATGAGTAAATAAATTAAGTACATGAAGGTAAAAACTGAGTAAATTGGCTAGAAATTAGGGCTAAAAAGGGTAAAAGACCACGAGTTTAAAGTACAGTACTTTATTTTAGGGCTACAAAACCTGGAAAACCAACCTTACCCTTTCTGCAATTACTACTTTTACTGTAAAGTACAATCTTATCATCTCATGTGTGATTGTACTGCTTTAAATAGTACTTTTACCACTCATTATTAGTTCATTAATTACATTTCAAATTTTGATATATTAATCGTAAATTATAATGCAAGACGGTTTTACGGGAAAGATGATTAAAAATTACGCGTTACAATATTTTATAAACGTTTTTTTTTGATATAGCATATTAATTTGATTCTATGGAGTATTGTTTTTGATATTCGGTTGATAATAGCATAAAATTAATTTGATAATATTAATTAAATGATAATATTCGTTATATTCGTTAAATGATATTAAGTTGATAATTCGGTTTTATATTCTGATAATATTATTTGTTATTATTATAATTTGATAATATTAATTACTATACATTAATTAACATTATTAATTAAGTGAAGTGCTTAGTTATTAATTAATTAATTAACCTCATTATATACCTAAAATGTAGAGGACCCCTTAGCTTGTGGGGCATGAGATAGGGATTGTTGATGCAGTCAGTCAAAATCAAAACTCTCTAAAATCATATGAAGATCTTTATTTTTTTTATTTTCTTATATACACATTTTTAATATATTTTGACCAAATCTTCTCTTAAAAAAAGTACAATTTTTTAAAATAAAAATAAAAATCCAACACACCCACATTAAAAAATCAACAAATATAAAATAAATATTGGACGAAAATAAGATATAAAATTTCGATCTAAATAGTAAATTGACAGTCAATTAATTAATTTTCTGTGTTTGTAATCTTCAGGTTCAGATAACATATTGAACGGAATCTAATGTTTCTTATTGGCTAATAGCATCACATCGAACAACATATTCAATTTATACTCTACATCGAAACAATCTGATGACTTATTATTATAATCCGTTAATTAACAAACGCTCTTTACGATCAGCTCACTGTATATATTCTGCTAATGTTATCGTCAATTAAACATTTTTTTTTTAAGACTTTAAAATTAAAATTTATTTTTTTTTAAAAAAAAAAAGTATTTTATGGAAAAAAAGAGAAGTAGAATATGAGAAATTACAACACTTGGAGATGCATAAACTCTATACACTTTTTTCTCCATAATAAGCTCAATTTCCCTATTTTCACTCCCCTTTTGCCATCTTTTTATTTTATTTTATTTCCAACAATTTTATATAATTCAATTTATTTTTATCTCATTTTTTTTACTTCAATTTCTTCACTCTCTCTTCATTCATACTCAAATCTAATTAATTTTATTTATTTAATTTCACTTTTCCCCATTTTTCTCTATTTTTCTTAGTGTGAAAACAATTGAGTGTTCTTATAAAAAAAAATTTAGCTTTTTTTTAGCTCATTTTAATTGTTTTTCTCTTGGGATTTTTTCCTATGGATCTGATCAACTAATTGATCTTTTGGGCAGTGATTAAATCATGAATTATGAATTGGGTTTGTGTTAATTTATTGAATTTTTTCTGATTTTCAATTTTTTTTTTTTTCAATCTGAATTTGTAATTTTCATTTTATTATACTAAATTTTTTAATTTTGAGGTTTAATTTTGTGATCAAAGCTTGATTTTTTCATATAGATTCATATTTATTTTATCTAAATTTGAGTGAATTTCATTAATTTCAATAAATTTCATAAATTATGATTCATTTTCTACAATAAAATTATTAAAATAATTGGTCAGATTTTGAGGGTTTTTGTTGCAAATTAATAGAAATATATAAATAAATAAATAAATAAATAAATAAATACTGGTTGATCAACATTGCAGTTCATCAGCTGTCTCATCAGGTATAATTATTTTATTAAATTTATAATCTTATATTAATTTTAGTAGTAGTAAAATTTAGAAATGAGACGATTGTATGCATATAACGAGCTTATTTTATGTTATAGATCCCGAGTTTTAAATAAATTTAGAATTTATCGACAGTAAAACTTAAATGAGACGGTTGCATGTATATAACCCTTTTCATGTTAAATAAATTAACAATTGAGAGTAAATTAAATTATGTTTATTTTATTATTTTTAGTTGATAATGCTCATATTAATATATTATTTTATTCCATGTCTTTTAATCTTAATTATATATACTAAGAAGTGAGTGGAGTATATTAATTAATGTTACACAAGCTTGATTATCTGACGCGTAAAATTGTCTTAATCTATAATTTGCGATCTAATTAACTAGTGAATTATGTGTTTTAGAATTGTTGATTAATTTATTTTTGAATTTATTTATAAGTGGAGTATTAATTACTTAATTAATAATTATTAATTGTTGTGTTGAAATTTATGATTTATTTGAGCATTTTTGTTTTATTTTCTACAATAATTATTGTGTACAACCGTTATACCATGCGACAATAGTAAAAGTTTGGAAATTGGGATAAAAAGTGACCATTTTAGGTTAACTAGTTACCACTTTCAGCTAAATAGTTACCACTTTTACATATGAAAATGTGGTCACTATTTACCTTAAAGTGGTCACTTATTAACATAAAGTGGTAACTTTTTACCATAAATTAGGTCCGTCGTACGGTACAACGGTTGTATACTATAATTTGTGTATTTTCTATCATTTGGTTGCGAGTCTAGCAACAATTTGTACTGTTCTTTTGACGAGACTTTACTCTATGTATATTTTAAGTTACGGTCGAAAAATTCTTAATCTAAAAAAAAAATAAAAAAAATAAAAAAAAATTATTTAGTCATGGAATTCTAATTTGTATAGTTTTAGTTGAGTGAAAAAACATATGAATGCTATGATTTTTCTTGTCAATGTGCCTCATCAAGAAATTATGACATTCCTTTTCGACTCTCGGATTCGTATTATTTGGTGTATATATATCATCTGGTTTAGTCTGAATTCAAGTCAGGTATGACGACCATGAGGGCTAGAACTAGAGAGAGTTTGAACTTTGAACTCGAGACATACATCTCTGGTTAAGTTAAAACAACCCATTTACGAGTTGATCTAAGTGATCATCGTAACACATTTTTTTTACTCAATTTCGTCAATTCTTGATAATACGGAGTACAAAGTATTTTTTTTTGTGAGTGAAAAGAGCAGGAATTTAAAAATTTGGACAATTTCTCGATTTATATATATATGTGTGTGTGTGAGATCATACTTGTGTAGGGGATCATATCATGCTGATCTTCGTTCTCTGTATCGTTCCAATTTTGTTCAGATTGCTAAATTTCTTCACTAGTCCACATGATCGACGACATGGCAAGTAACACAATTTTTTTTACTCAGTTTCGTCAATTCATGATAATACGATTTTTTTTGTGAGTGAAAAGAACAGGAATTTAAAAATTTGGACAATTTCTCGATTTAAATATATATGTGTGTGATCATACTTGCGTAGAGGGGGTCATATCATGTTGATCTTCTCTGTATCGTTCCAATTTTGTTCAGATTGCTAAATTTCTTCACTAGTCCACATGATCGACGAAATGGCAAGTAACACATTTTTTTACTCAATTTCGTCAATTCATGATAATACGATTTTTTTTTGAGCGAAAAGAGCAAGAATTTAAAATTTTAGACCATTTCTCGATTTATATGTGTGTGTGATCATACTTGCGTAGGGGGGTCATATCATGCTGATTTTCTCTGTATCGTTCCAATTTTGTTCAGATTGCTAAATTTCTTCACTAGTCCACATGATCGATGAAATGGCAAGTAACAACGATTACAAAAGATGTCAAAGAAGTCGGAAAACATCATCCCCTGAGGACGTATTATCCTGTGGTGAAAGTCCGAGCCCTCCTTTAGGAGGAAGTCACCTAAAGAAGGGTCCGTGGACGTCTGCTGAGGACGCAATACTCATGGAATATGTGACTAGACACGGTGAAGGAAATTGGAACGCGGTTCAAAAACATTCGGGACTTTCTCGGTGTGGGAAGAGTTGTCGTCTGCGTTGGGCTAATCATTTGCGACCGGACTTGAAGAAAGGCGCTATTACGCCTGAAGAAGAGGATCGAATCATCGAACTTCATGCCAAAATGGGTAATAAATGGGCTCGTATGGCCATCGAGGTATTATATAATATCGTTCGTACATTTATCTATCGATCTGTTCTTTTGGACTACAGTAGGCTGAAGTGAACGAACAGAACTAATAAAGTAGGTTGAAGTACTGAGATGAAATGAACTTTCTGGGGCTTAACTGACTGAAGTATCTGACTGGAAAGAAATTGAAAAGAACATCACGTAATAAATTTATATCTGTGTTTCTTCTGGGGCTTAACTGACTGATTGAAGTACCTGACTGAAAAGAAATTAACAAGAACAGCGCGTAAATTTATACTTCGAGCATTCATTTGCTCATTTTTTTTAATTATCTGTGTTTTTCCTGGGGTTTAACTGACTGATCGAAGTACCTGACTGAAAAGCACGTAATAAATTTATACTAGAGTATTCATTTGCTCAATTTTCTGATTATCTGTGTTTCTTCTGGGGCTTTGACTGATTGAAGTACCCGACTGAAAAGAAATTAAAAAGAACAGCGCGTAAATTTATACTTGGAGCATTCATTTGCTCATTTTTTTGATTATCTGTGTTTTTTCTGGGGCTTAATTGACTGATCGAAGTACCTGATTGAAACGAAATTGAAAAGAACATCGCGTAATAAATTTATACTTGGAGTATTCATTTGTTCATTTCTGGGGCTTAACTGACGGAAGTATCTGACTGAAAAGAAATTGAAAAGAACGACGCGTAAATTTATACCTGGAGTATTCATTTGCTCATTTCTGGGGCTTAACTGACTGAAGTATCTGACTGAAAAGAAATTGAAAAGAACAGCGCGTAATAAATAGATACTTGGAGTATTCATTTTGCTAATTTTTCTGATAATTTGTATTAATTTGTTGTTCGTCGAAGCAGTTGCCTGGACGAACAGATAACGAGATAAAGAACTACTGGAACACGAGAATCAAGAGACTACAACGCGCCGGGTTACCAATCTACCCTCCCGAGATCCGAATGCAAGCGTTGAACGAGAGCGAACAAAGCGACGACACAAACGACCACGACAACAACAACAACAACAACAACCGGACCGACATTAACGAATTCGACATTCCCGAAGTCGAGTTCAAAAACCTCGAACTAAATCACGGTCTCTTGAACTGTTCTCACCCGTCTCTAGTACTCGCGGGTTCATCACCCTACTTATTCCCGACACTAAACCCGCCTCAAAAACGGGTTCGAGAGACGGACCCGACCCATCATCATTCTTTCAACGAGGGCGACGACCCGTACCCGTTTGCTATGCAATCGATTTGGTCGTCGTCGCCCTCGTCAAAGGCGATGAAGCTCGTCGATAATGAGCTCCCTTCACTCCAATTATTCTCGACGTCTATTGAGTCTGTCGAGATGTCGGTGATACAATCATCATCGCCCGAGAGCGACGAGCACACTCACTCGAATTGCCCGTCTCCTCGAAGTACCGGTCTCTTGGAGGCCGTAGTGTACGAGTCGCAGTCGATGAATAATAATAAGAACAATAATAATAATCCGAATTCTGAGTCGTCGGCGGCCTCTTTCGTGGCTCGTGATGGGGCCGAGTCTTCGACGACTTGTGGGGCCGATCCACTTTCGCCCGCCGCCTCTTTTTTCGTCGACAATACTCCCGGAAGTGGCGGTAGTTCCTCCGACGAGCCATTTTCTACTGACACGATCCCGGGTGAGTCCTGGCAAACGGGTCAATTGGGTCATCTGGTCAGAAAAATCGGGTTGACTTCGGGTCTGTTTGGTAATTTTTGGGTTTTGCTGTTTTTAACTTTTTTAGGAATCTCGGCCAGTCCGAACTCGGGTCTTCAGTTTGGGTGTCGGGTCAAGTCAGGTTCGGATAAAAAAAATGAAGTTGACTTCAGGTCGAACTGGTCATTTCGGGTTCTGGTCATTTTAATTGGTTGTGTTGTTTTCAACTTTTTTTTAGGCATGTCGACCGGGTCAAACTCGGGTCTTCAATTTTTGTGTCGGGTCGGGGCCAGGTTCGGGTCAATCAGGTCGAGTCAGCTTCGGATAAAAGAAGGAAAAAAAAAACACAAGTTGACTTCAGGTCGAGCCGGTCATTTTGGGTTTGTTGTTGTTTTCAACTATTTTAGGCATATTGACCGAGTCAAACTCGAGCCTTCAATTTGAGTGTCGGGTCAGGGTCAGGATCAGGGTCGGGCATTTTTGCCCATCTGGTCAAACTCGGGTCTTCAGTTTGGGTGTCGGGTCAGGGTCGGGCATTTTTGCCCATCTGGTCAAACTCGGGCCTTCAGTTTGGGTGTCAGGTCAGGGTCAGGTCAGTTTTGCCCATTTCGTTAGGATTTCAGAAACCGGGATCTTTTTTTTCTACCGATTTCTTAAAAATCGGAGCGCGCTGAGTTATTGTCAGTCAAATTTTTTTTGACTGAATAAACTTTGAACGACGATAACTTTTTTTTTTTTTCTTTTTTCTTTTTTTTTTTTCGTGCAGGATACAACATGAAGTCGGACCCATTCGACTGGGCATCACCGGACCACTCAACAAACGATAATAAAAAAGACATATCGTGCCCGTTAGAGTACTTGAGGCCGGACGAGTTACTCGACTCGTTTTGGTTTGGGCATCGGATTGCTCGTAGTAGTAATAAGGAGCAATTCATCACGGCCGACGTTGGCGCCCTTCTCGGCGAGGATTTCAACTATGAATACAAGCAATCAGACGTCGACAATTAATTGAAAGTTGTCGGTATTTACTCTCCGATTTCTGCCGAAGGGCAGGTAATGGAAAAACGTGTGTAAAAAGTACTTAGTCGAGTAAAATGCGTACTGCGAAGAGTAACTCCTATAATTATATATACTGACTGAATTTTACTCGTAAAGTCATTATTTATCCTCCGATTTTTTTTATTAATCAATTTCAGTCGAAAAAAAATTAGGATTTATCGACATTTTTTGTAGTCGATTAGCGTCTTAATTAACCATTTTTTATCGATAAAATAAATTTGGTTATGTCGATCATTGGACGCTAATTAATTAATTAATTAACGTGTGTTATTCTTTTAGGTACTTGGAATCGTCGTTTTACAAGAAGATTGATTGATTGATTGATCGATCGACAGACTAATCGCGCTATTAATTATATATATATATATATTGTCGCTTTAATTTCATTATTCGACCATTTTTCGTGTCAAAAATCGATATTAAAGCACCCTTTGTTCGTTAATTATTGACAATTTTTCGGGTTCATGTGTTTTTGTTGTATCATCGTTTATATATGTTAAAATGTTAATGTAAGCTAACGTTTTTTTAGAATGTCGAGAGACTCGAAACACATATACTCCATTTTGTTGATAGATTTTAATCATTTTATCGATGTTGAGATTATTATATATATTAACAAGAGTAATACCTTTAATTTGGTCGATTTTGTTTGAAATTTGCGACATTTATTTAAAGTTTTAAATTTTGTTTTATCACGAAATAAATTATTGACTTACATTATCTTTCTTATTAGTCTTTTTCACGTATGTCACTAAAAAAACGAGTATTTTTTTTGTAAATAACATGTTTAATTAACCTTTAGTTTGAGATATAACATAATATTAAGAATTCTGTGAGCTCAAACGTTAGGTAATACAATTAATCATTTTTTATTTTAGTGTTATATCGTCTAGTAATATAATGAGAGACGGTTTTGGAGGAGATTTTACTCGAAAAAAGCATGTGTCAATTAATTGCCCTAATAAGTAAGTCACCCCTAAAGGTAGTCTTGTCTCTATTCAAAAGATGAATATAAACCAAAAATTGCCCACCTTTGAGAGTGAAATAACATATGCAAATAAATAAATAAATAAATAAATATTTTATATTCATGGCAAATATTTTATATAAAGAGTATATTACCTAAAATATTAATAGCATTATTGAGAGACGTCTCACATAAATGGATACCGTAAAAGTGATTTATTTTTCAATTTCCAGGTTATTTTCTGTGTAAAAATAAATTAGCTGAAATTTCGATCAAATATGGTAATTAAAACGACTCGTCAAAAATCGAGCCTAAATATCACAAAAAGAATTATTATATTAGAATAATAGGTAGTAGTAATAATAATAATAATGAACGTATAATTAATATGGTAACTAGAGATATTATTTATCACAAATTTTATCACTTATCTCTTCCCTATAATATTAAATTGCCTAATAAAGATATGGAAATATGGAAAATATATCTCTTTTGATCTTCTTTTCCAAATTTAAATCAATACATTTGTATAGTTTTACCTAAAAATAAATACACCTTTTTTTAAAAAATAATAACGATAACGACGAAGTAGACTCGTAATTATACATCGTTGTATAAATTATCGAATGTGGTATTACTGTATTTGCGTAGTGGTTAAGATTGAGTGTAATTACATGATATGTTCGATCTCAGTCGATCCCATTGTATTGCACTTTCCTTCTTCTAGCTCAAATTTATACAAAATAAATACAATAATAATTATGGAAAGTAATTATCTCTAAATACAAACATAAATAAATAAATAAAACATAATATATATGAGGGAAAATAATAATAAAAAATTAAAAATCATGATTAACATAATAGATAATTAAAATGTAATACAACTATTACTAAATTAAGGTAACTAATCACACCAAATTTAATCTAATTAATTAATTAATTTAATTAATTAATCATAAAAGATTATGATTAGTATACTTATTAGGGCTAGAATCAGCAGTGACATCACCATTATTATTATCTTCATCATCATCCATGCTTGGCATCAAATTAAGATCAATAATAAACTCCCTTTTAATTCCGACCTGACCCGTTTGACCTGTTTGACCCGTTTGACCATTACTGCTTTCGCCTGGAGACGACGACGAAGTCATCTCGGGTGAAGGAACATAATGACACCTTTGGTGTCCTCCTAGTGCTTGACCTGACCCGAATGTCTTATCACAGATCTTACACCTGTGTACAGCCGGTACTAATACCGGTACTACCACCTCGTCTTTATTACCGTTAATTTTGATGGGGTCAGGATTTGATGACCCGGACCCATCTAGTAAACGGGTCTGAACCACACCCGATGACGAATTGTGTTTTTCTTTGTTGTGGCTTGATCTATGACCACCTAGGGCTTGATGTGTTGGAAAACTCTTACCACAAGTGGTGCAAACCCATTTATTCTTGTTATTATTATCATTGTCATTAACTTCACTTAATCCCAAATTATCTCTCTTAATCTTGTGATTAGTGCTAATCTTCCCAAATTTCTTATTATTATTAACCTTGATGATTGGCTCTTCTTCCATATAATCATCATCATAATCACTATGATTATAAAGGTCAATTTCATCATTATCATCCTCATAATCATGATTATTCTTGTAATTAGGAGGTAAGTACCCTAAACCCTTAAGGTAATAGACCTCATCACTATCATAATTAGGGTAATTATTAGGATTAGGGTTAGGGTTAGGGTTAGGGTGAGGATTAGGATAATTATGCATCAAACCCTTGCCCTTCTTCTTAGCTCTTTTAACCTCGTCATCATCATAATCACGATTATTATTATTAACCTCATCATCCTTAGTTATTACTCCACCATTAGCCATAAGCATTAAGATATTCGCCGCCTCGATATCAACCTTATCTAAGCTCATTATCCCAAAGCCAGAGCCAGCTCTGGAGCTGGCTCTGGCGGCGGTCGAGGTGGTTGAGGACAGTTTCTTCCTACCATCTCGGCCACGCTTACCTCTAACACTCCACGACCCGAACTCCTCCACCACCTCGGGTGGCGGCGGCGGGGGATTCATCCCACGCCACGTGCGGTCCTTGTGGGACCGCATGTGACCGAACAAAGACTTTTGTGAAGGGAATACCTTAGGGCAAAGTGAGCACTCAAAACTCGGTTCTTCTCCGACGTAGCCGTCTTGACTGTTTGACCACCGGTCAACGGTGGTTGTCACGGTGGCGTTGACTTTGGTCTTGGCCGTTGACTTCTCCTTGTTGTTGAGGTAGTTTTCTAAGTGAACCCTAGAGTGACCTCCTAGGGCTTTCCCACTACTAAAACCCTTGTCACACAAAGGGCAAACATGTAATTTCACCTCCTCCTCCTCCACCACCTCGGCCACCGTAACCACCTCCTCCGCCGCCACCCGAGCTGGTGGTGGAATCTCACCTTCTTCTAACTCATCATCTTCATCTACAAATCCGACTTCTTTATCATTAAAAACAATCTTCGGAGCTGAATTATTAACCAGCAATACTCTCTTCATCTCACTCATCTGTTTATCATTATCTTGAGTAGGAGAAGAAGACGAACAAGCTCGATTATCTTTATTATCTTGATAATCTCGATGATGTTTAGGTAATTTGAGCTTGAATTTCAAATTAGGGTTAAGTTTTTCTAGCTCATCATAAAACTTATTGTTTGCCATTGATGAGCTAATTAAGTTTTTTTGTGATTAAAGAGTGAAATAAATAATTAGTGAATGAGTGAATAATAAAGGGTATAAAGAGAAGGTATTATAGTGAGCTAGGGCTTTTAGGATTCTTTCGAGAGTATAGTAATAGTATAGTAGTAAGTATATAGTAGGAATTTTTATTATTTATATAGTATATATATAAATTTTGTTTTGGTAAATTAATTTTATTAATTAATTAAAGGGTTATTTTATTTATTTTACTTGTAGTACTAGTGGGAATAAGATAGGGGAGTAAGTGAAAATTGGAAATTACTATATTTAATAGTTTCCTAAAAAGATTTTTTTAAAAATCGTATTATAGAGTATTTATTTTACAAAAAAAGAAAAGAAAAAAAGAGCTATACATATTGATTTTTTTTTTTTTTTTTTTAAAATAAAATTTTGAGAGATTAATTAATTTGAGAGTTTGAAGAAAAGTAGATGACTAGATAAATAAAATGACTAGGAGATGACTAGTATATGCCAATAAAGAAAAGAGTATGGTTTTGATTATATTTGGTGAAATTAAAGATCGTCTCAAATTAACTAAGTTAATGTGACTGCGTGAGACATAATAACTTTGATTATCACATCTTAATCAAAATTAACTACATCTGTTATATGAGAGATTTTTCGATAACAGTACTTAGAGACGGTCTCTGGATATATAACGAGTATGTCAAAAAAGCAAAGATTATGGTTTTTTTATTAATACAAGATTATGGTTTTGATTATGATTAGTTGAGCTTAATTAATTGAGTAGATCAACGAGAAACCGTCTCAAACTAAGTTAACGCGCGTGAATGAGACATAAATTAGTTACGTACATCTTAATTAACTAAAAATTAACTACATCTGTCACGTAAGAGATCTCTCAATAACGATTTTATCAGACCGTCAAGATAAATTACTATAAATATGGAAATTTTGAAGGAAGACACGAATTATGTTTTATCTCTTTCCTGATTTGTGGGCTTTGAGAAGTCGGTTTTCACTAAAGTTATTATTCATCACATTATTGGGCCCAACTCCACTTTCGGGTTAACTAAATCTAGCAAACGGGTCAACCATGTTAGGTTCGGATCACTTTCGGGTTTTGAAAATTTGGTCGACTTCATCAAGGCAGATCATTTCGGCTTCACTATTTTCAATTTATTTTTTCGAGATATTGACTCATTTTCTATAATACAGTAACATTCGGGTTAGTTTCGGGTTTCACCGGTAGGGGTGTTCAGATCACCGGTCCAAACCCGGACCGGATTGACCCGCGGACCGGTTAACGAAGAAACCCGGACTGGACCAGACCGTAAAAATACACTAAGGGGTCGTTTGGTTACTCATCCAATTACCGGGAAGTGCAAGTTCCCCAGGAAATGCATTTTCAGGGAATTGTTTGGTTGCCTACTTCCCGGGAATTGTCACTTCCCGGGAATTCCCACTTCCTCCACAATGGGGAAGTTAGTCCAAGTTACTCACCAAGCCCCCTTGGTGTGTAGAACTTCCCGCATGAAGTCATTTTTCACATGGCAACCAAACAATATTTTTTTAATTCCCATAAAATACAAATTCACGTGAATTTAAAGTTCCCGGTAACTTCATCTTCCCATGGTGAACCAAACGAGCCCTAAATTTTTTTTTTTTTTTTTATAGTGTGGACCAGACCGGACCGGTATATGCCCTGTCTGGGTCACTTTTTTAACACCTCTATTAACCGGTTCAACTCGGATTATGGGTCAAATTTCAAATTCGAGTCAAACCAACCCGAAAACCCGACCCAAATGACTCAAAGAAAGTCACTTGACTTGTGATACACACAGGATCAGATGCAAATTCCCCCATTTATCATCATCAATTTATTTTATTTATTTCTCATTTTATACCCAAAAAAATTAATTAATCTCAGATTTATTCTTCATTCTAGACTCCTCTTTTTTTTTTCTCTCTCTATTACACAAACCCTCACTATATCTTCTTCCACCATTTTTTTACTTCAGTTTCCATGGCTATCTCTTGTTCTTGGTAATCAATCAAATCAATCAATCATTTATTTATTTATTTATTTATTTATTCCTAATTCATCTTATTTTGTTTGATTATTGTTGATTTGATTAAAGGGTTGATTGAATTTTCTGTAATTTGTGTAAAAATTGAATCTTTATGTGTTTGTTTTGATTTCAATATCCATGGCTGAATTTATAATTTGTGTGAAAAAATTGAATTTTTATGTGTTTTTTGAGCATCTGGGTTGGTTGATTTTATTAGAATTTGTGTAAAAATTGAATCTTTATGTGTTTTTTTAGCATCTGGATTTCTGGGTTTGTTTTGATTTGATTTCAATATTCATGGCTGAATTTATGATTTGGGTAAAAAAATTGAATTTTTATGTGTTTTTTGAGCATCTGGGTTGGTTGATTTTATTAGAATTTGGGTAAAAATTGAATTTTTATGTGTTCTTGAGCATCTGGGTTGGTTTGATTTTATTGTAATTTGGGTAAAAATTGAATCTTTTATGTGTTCTTGATCATCTGGATTTCTGGGTTTGTTTTGATTTTCAATATTCATGGCTCAAATTGTAATTTGTTGATTGATTTTATTGTAATTTGTGTAAAAATTGAATCTTTATTAATTAGTTTTCATGTCTGAAAATGCAATTTTGATTTATTTTTTTGCTTAATTTGGAAGTTTGATGTTGATTTTTGTGATTTGGGGAATTTTTATTTGGTGCATGGTTTTGATTTTGATTTTGATTTTTTTCCCAATTTTAGATCTTACAGTTAGTCAGTGAATTCATGAGGTTGGATTTGTTTTTCTGGTAAACTGACATGATATGATTCATAGATTCAATAATTTAGGTTGTCATTTAATTAATTAATTAATTAATTTGGGAATTTCATCAAATTATAATTGTATAATTCTCTGTTTTTCAATTGAAAACCCTGAATTCAATCCCTGGTTAATGAAACTCGATCAATTGATGCAGGATAGATTAAATCATTTCGAAAATCACGGTGTTGTTGTTGTTGTTGTTGGAGACGGATTTGGATAATCGTGGGGAGACGGTTTTTTATATTAGTATTAAAGGGAAGAAATTAGGGAGATAAAGGGAAAAGATGTCTTCTAATATTGGGAATACACATTGGTGTTACCAATGTAGGCAACCCATTCGGCCTCGTAGTCGGGGCACCGTTTGCCCGTATTGCAATGGCGGGTTTATCCAAGAGTTACAAGAATTGGGTGGTGCCGGTTTTGGCGGTGGTGGTGGTGGTGGCGGTTTTGGTGGTGGAGGTGGTGGTGGGTATGGCTCGTACGGGCATAGGGACGGTCCGGACCAATTATTCGGAATAATGGAGGCATTAGACTCGTTAATGCTTAGAAGCAATCCGGAGCATAGGGTCGGGTTGATGGAAGCGTTGGATGCGTCAATGGGTCAAAGGAGACGGTTTGGTATGGACGACCGAAGCCCTTGGTTGATTTTCCAAGGCCAAGTTCCGGGTCGGATGCCTAGAAATGCCGGGTTTGAGATGTTCTTCAATGGGAATCATCCCGGGATTAGGGGCAATAACGGGGATTTCTTCGTTGGGCCGGGGTTACAAGAGTTGATTGAACAACTCATGGTGGAACGGCAAGGCCCACCACCGGCCCCACGTTCGGCCATAGACGGGATGCCGACAATCAAAATCACCCGTGCCCGTCTCCAATCCGACTCTCATTGTCCCGTGTGCCAAGACCGGTTCGAGTTGGGGTCCGAAGCGAGGCAAATGCCGTGCAACCATATCTACCATCACGATTGCATTGTCCCGTGGTTGGTTCAACACAACTCGTGCCCCGTTTGTCGCCAAGAAATGGGGCCCACCCCGTTGACCCGTGGTGGGACCAACCCAAGTACCGGGATCCGAAGTGGTACCGGTACTACCTCAAGAGGACGGGATAGGGATAGGGATAGGGATACCGGTGATCAAAACTCGGGTAGGAGGAACCCGTTCTCGTTTCTTTGGCCATTTCGGTCATCAAATACGAGTACAAGTACACCCACCAACCGAGGTTATGTTGAAACGAACCGGGCCAACCCGGGTGCTACAAGTACAACAACTCACGGGGAGAATCACGAGATGAATTACTCCGGTTGGCCTTTCGATTACTAGGGTTATGTGAACACGATATTTGCTTGAATTCCTGAATTCCCTCGTCTCGACTTGAATTTGGTAAATATATGTTGAATGGACCAAAATGCTGTCTTTTTTTTTAGACATATAACTTGTTTTTTTTTTTTTTTTGGGTGTTTTGGTCCAAGAACTACAGGTTTATGAGTTTTTTTTTCTTTTCCTGTATTGTGTAGATAAAACTGTTGCAAAATTCTACTGTTGGTTTGATGTTGCATCCTTTTTTCTGCTATTCTACTGTCTGTGTTTCGACATTCTTATGTAAATGTCGAAACTGTCCTCATCTGAATTCATGTGTGCTGGTTTCGAGATTGCATAGAAATGTCGAAACTGTCCTCAAGGCTCAATCTATGTTATTGTGTGAAACGGTCTGATCTCTGAATTCATGTCTGCTGGTTTCGAAATTGCATGGAAATGTCGAAACTGTTCTCAATCTACCTGTTTTAACAGAAAACACGATATTTTTTGGATAAACAGTGAATTTTGTGTCGGACTGTCTTTGGAGAATAATGCTGGTGTTCATGAATTCATGTCTCTGCTGGTTTCGAGATTGCATGGAAATGTCGAAACTGTTCTCAATCTACCCGTTTTAACAGAAAACACGATAATTTTCTGATAAACAGTTTAATCTACTTCCTGTTTTAACAGAAAACACGATAATTTTTGGATAAACAGTTATTTTTGTGTGAGACGGACTGAATTTCGTTTCTGTGTCGGACTGTCTTGGAGAATAATGCTGGAATTATTGTACCATATGGTCCCAAATTAGGGTTAGGGTGGATAGGATATATGACAGCAATTTTGTGTGGGTGTCATATTCTTTACTTTCATACTGTATTATCATTTTCAGTCCTGTGAAATTGACAGGTTTTTGCTGTCAGTTTCAAATTTTTTACTTTGGAATAAATTCTGTGACTGTAATCAAGTTTATGCATCGGAACGATGCCTGATGCCTGACTGACGATGCTTCATGTCGAAAAATCAGCTTACTTTTTTTCCGTTCAGCTCAAATTTAGCATACTTCAGTCCAAAAAGTTACTGCATCAGATCGACTAAGTTAAGTTCCGCACCTTTCAGTTGAGATAAGTTCAGTTGGGAGGAGAACAAGGTCTAAAATCGCAGAATGGTCGAGGCAGTCATCGGGAAAGACAGTAAAAACAGTCAAATGATTGAGTAATACAGTACGATGATGAATGCATTCATCAAAGTCACAACGACTTAGGAGGAAGTTGGAACAACACAGATCACACAATTTCACAGCCACCATACCTACTGATCTTGTACAGTACAGTACAGTACAGTCAGTTTCTGATGAAATCACACATGGTGGGGGACAGTCTTGCACATTTCACCTCAATGGTAACTTTTACTTGCTGAGGTTAAAATTTTACTGAAACTCGGGAACTCGTAAAGACAGTGTTTTATGATGACGGGTTTTGAACATTGGTTTTATGAGGTGCCTAACAGTGCACATTTCACCTGAATGGTAACTTTACTGAATTACTGAGGTTAAAATTTTACTGAAACTCGGGAACTCGTAAAGGTTAGTGTTTTATGATGACGGGTTTTGAACATTGGTTTTATGAGGTGCCTAACAGTGCACATTTCACCTGAATGGTAACTTTACTGAATTACTGAGGTTAAAATTTTACTGAAACTCGGTAACTCGTAAAGACAATGATTTATGATGATGGGTTTTGAACCCTGGTTTTATGAGGTGCCTAATTGATCTCTGACAGTCTGCACATTTCACCTGATTCACCTGAATGGTAAATTCACCGACTTACTGAGGTTAAAATTTTACTGAAACTCGGGAACTCGTAAAGGCAGTGTTTTATGATGACGGGTTTTGAACCCCGGTTCAAGTACCATCCTTACAACTTTTCCCGAGCCTACACAAACTCATTCCTTTTGCATCAGGAAAAACCGTCTCACCCCCAAAAAGACACCATCTTTTTGCTACAACGGAAATTAGCAGCACGTGTATCAGAATGAAATATTACATCATCGATAAAAAAAACAGAGATTTCATGGTAATTCGATATGGATTATAGAATGTTGAAGTGGAAAGAACAACGAGTCTTTAAGATTCAAAGAATAAGAAACAGAAGTATATAGTCTGGAATCCGAAACCTATACACCACAATGTACTAAATGCAGTACAGTAGAATATTGCATTCCGAAAAGCAGAAAAAAAAAATATGTACACGAAATAAAGGAGAAAGCGTGAAAAATCATACTCCGTAGAATCTATCCGACTCAAACTTGGGTTGTGAAAAAACTTCGTAGTCAATCTGTCCTTCGACGACCTGATCAATAGTCTGCGTTCCTTGCGAGGTAGCACCCTGAAACCCGTCACTTCCAGAAGGCAACAGTTTATACAAAACTAACAAGCCTAGAGTGAAAATAGCTTGTAGCTTCATCGAGTCACCATGGATAGAAAAGAAGATAAGCATCGCAACAAGATATAGATCCACACAGAAGCGCATAATCGACAGCACAGTATCCATAAGTTTTCCGTCATTTCCTGCAGGAATGCCCCTAACCCGGTACACATATAAGAAGTTGTATTTATCGACCATGTACCGGTATCCGAAGTATATGGCTCCAACGGGGACGATCAGTGGAGCAAATGAGGAGTAGATCATTGTTAGGGCGAAAATCGTGAGGTTAAATGCATAATACTGAGCAAAGTCGAACTTTTGCTTAGGAATAGGAGAGTTCCTGGTAACTGTGTTGACAGGGTATTCAGAGAGGTCATGTCCTTGAAGATCGATCACGTTCAACCTTCCACCGTTTCTAGATTCAGGATCGAATGCATCTTCAGAAATCAGAGGTCGTCGAAGATTATCAAAGGTGTCGCTGTCGACAGGGTAATCCTCGGATTCTTCGGGTACCAGTTGGAGCATGTCATTCTTTCGGAACTTCTGAAGGTTTCTCTTAATCCATGGAATAGGGGCGAGAAGATCGAAGGAAATGCCCAAAAAAGTGCAGGTGATGAGGAATGCAAGAGATGACAGGCACGACTTTGCCAGGAATGACGCGCTCATGTACTGTTCTATCCTTCTACAGTCTTCCCCATCCAAATAACATCGACCCATGCTCAGGATCGTGTTCTCGAGAGAAGACTCGACCAAACCCCTTAAAACTATCAAATTCACCAAGAAAAAGCAGACCATCTTAATAAGCGCGGCTCTTTGTTCACCCGACACTGTAATGTGTCTCTCAAACTTCGACAGGTACGACAGTGCTGCAGGAATGAGTATATACATGCTGACAAACACAAGCACATTAGGCAAAAACTGAAGGAAAATCGCAGCAAACCAGCTCGAGCTTTGCAGCCAGGATAACCATGACTGAGCATTATCCATGGCTTCAGCATTGATTATCCGACCCGCCCTCTGCAATGCAGAAATCACAGCCAAAGGTGAACTGAAAAACAGAAGCATCAACAGAAGAAGACTGTTCACGAAAACCCGTCTCAGTTTCAATGAAAGCTTCGACGTACCCAAGTGACTCCAGTATATATCGGACGCCAATGGTGCTCGTTCAACCTTCCATTGATTCCTCTCAAGCTTTAACTCAGTAACCGAAAAGAACCTTCCAAACCGAACCCGTTTTTCCAACCCGAATTCCTTGACAGCCTTGTTAGCCGAACCCACATCCTTGAACACGACGAAAGCGACCCCTGCTCCCGGTCCTCTTCCCTCCTTATACGCTGCCACCTGCGCTTCAAGCTCGGCTCTCACCTCTTGCAACTCCCTCAGCTTATTATCATCACTCCAACCTAATCTTCGACACAAATCGTCCCATGAATGCTTCGCTTTTCCCCACCATTTTTGAACCATATCCATGTTCGGGTCCTCGTCGTCATCATTGTCATTGTACACAAGCTGAGAGTCCATTTTCGCAACCAATTTCGAAATATCATCCCTAACCTTGACCAAATCCTCAACTAAATCATCTAAATGACACAAATCGAACGGAACGATAACACGATAAACCGTACCTGGGTACTTCACCTCGAAGTACTCCTCCAATGGCGTCTTATCCGTCGCCAAATTCTTTGGAACACCCTGTACCATCACAGTAAACACCGCGCTACTACTAGAATTAGGATCGACACGAAACCGAGTAATTCGAAGCCAATCCTCCACCTTACGAATCCCCCAATGCACCAATCCCACCAATCCAGCAGTAAAAATCACATGAATCCATAGAAGAAGCGAACCTTTGGGAATGTGAGAAATCGTGGTTTTGGAGAATTGATCATCCATGGGAGCGGTGCCGGCGTAGAGATTGAGCGGAACAATGGCGATCACGGCGACGACGGCGGCGGCGGAGAGGATAGCGAACGAACCACCCTCGATGACGAGGAATTGCGCGGCATCGGCGCCGCAGAAGAGCGCGATCTCACGGGCGGCGGCGTGCCACACGGCGAGGAGCTTGGTGGCGAGCGCGGTGGGTCCGGGGATACGACGGTGGTCGCTGCGGAGTTTGACGACGAGGAAGATGAAAAGGCAGGAGATTGCGCCGACGGTGGAGATGTTGATTAGGTATTGAATGTTGCCGTACCACGTCGTGTCGAAATTGAAGTCGTCGTCCGGTGGTGGCGGCGGTGTAAAGGTGGCGGATGGCGACGGTGATGGGAGTTGCGCCATCGCCCGGTGGTGGCAGTGGTGGTGATGGGAAATTGAATTGGGGATTTATCTAGGGTTTGAATTGAATGTGATTAATTGGTGGTGGTGGAGGTGATAGAGTATTTGGATCAAATTCTGAAACTGTGATGATCAAGTTTCGTTCAGTTCAGATCAGTTTAGAGTTTGGACTGAAACTGACTGAACTTATGAACTTAATTTAACTGAATTAGAGTAAAATATAGAGACAGAATATGTCTCCTAGAACTGAACTGAACTGAACTGAACTGAAACTGACTGAATATAAGTCCAAAAGAACAGGGCCTAATACAAAAGAACGAGACTTTTCGAACAAGACCGGGTGATGTTTAGTGTCGAAATCAAGGCAAATCCCGTAATAGTTGTCGGATTTATGTTTGACATGTCAATCAAGTCAGGTTTCCTTCAGTTCAGTTCAGATTGATCAGATTAGTTCACGATGATGATTGATGTCGAAATCAGAGCAAATACCGTAAAAGTTGTCGACTTTATGTTTGACATGTCAACAGATTGATCTGATTAGTTCACGATGATTCTTAATGTCGAAATCAGGGCAAATATCGTAAAAGTTGTCAAATTTATGTTTAACGTGTCGATCAAGTCAAGTTTTGTTCAGTTCAGATTGATCAGATTAGTTAACGATGATGCTTGATGTCGAAATCAGGGAAAAAAACGTAAAAGTTGTCGAATTTATGTTTAACATGTCGAACTAGTCAAGTTTCGCTCAGTTCAGTTCAGATCGATCCGATTAGTTCAATTCAGACGATTTTGAGTTCGAAAGAACGAGGGCTTGATGCTTAACATGTCGAAATCAAGGCAAATACCGTAAAAGTGGTTAAATTACGGTGCACATTTCACCTTGAATGGTAACTTTTTTTGTTGGTTCATCGAAGAGCGCACTTAGTCGCATTACAATATAGGGGAGGGGGAATTCGAACCTGGAACCTACTGTCCCAGAGCACCTAGTATTAACCACTAGGCTAAGACATCTTCGGTTGAATGGTAACTTTTCAGACTTACTGAAGTTAAAAAATTTCACATTTACCAACTAAGCTAGTTGACATCTGCTCTGCTCGCATCTGCATCTGCTGGCGGGCAGGCTGAGGGCTACGCGTGGTTGAAATTGTTGAGTATTTCCGACACTATTACCCAACTCGCACCGCCGATGACTAGGGAAAGAGTAAGTTTTCCTCCGGGCACCATCTCGGGTACTTTTGGAAACTCCGGTGAGGTCAAGTAACGGTCAGACCACGACATCATGGCGGGCAGAAGACCAAATAGCACCAAAACTGCACAAGTACGAGTTTACTCAGACTCTTGTGCCAGGTGTCAGAGTGTCGGACACTGCTATTTTGGGTAAAAAAATCCGTAGTGAGAAGACGAGAGGTTAGTATTATTATTATTATTATTATTATTATTATTATTATTATTATTATTATTATTATTATTATTATAAAAGAGGTTACTATTATTATAAATATTAAGGAATATTATTATTATTATTATTATTATTATTATTATTATTACTAATTATTAATTACAATAATAATTATTATTATTAATGTGTCTAATAAAAGAGGTTAGTATTATTATTATTTTTATTTTTTTTAATAAAAAACGAACTTTCATTAACACCAGAACAAATTACAAGAACTTTTTTTTTTATTATTATTATTATTATAAAAGAGGTTACTATTATTATAAATATTAAGTACTAAAAAGAATATTATTACTCTTTTATAATTAAGTTACTATTATTACTCTTTTATAATTATAATTAAAAAGAAGATTATTATAAATATTAAGTATTAATAATAATAACTATTATTATTATTATTATTATTATAAATATTAAGTAATATTATTATTATTATTATTACTAAATATTAATTATAATAATTATTATTATTATTAATGTGTCTAAACAGAACTTAAGTGGATCGAATGTTTCTGAAAGCTTTTGAAATGAAACTGTTTGAATACAAGTCCAAGGGCCTTACTTACCTCCATATGTTGCGGCAAAATCGAGCGCCTTGAAGAAAATCTCGGGATCCAATAACGAGAGGAGTAATGGCGGAAACAACGTGAGTAGATACGGAAGCGGCTTGTTTTGTCCCGTCGGTAATTTCAGCACTACAAGTAAAAAAATGATTTTTACCCACATTGGTATTTTTTACCCAAATGCCACCGCGGTAAAAAAAAACGAGGGAGGAATTCTTACGGTCGGCTAGGAAGTCGACGAGTCCTAGAACAAACCCGATGTACGATGTTCCGATTGCAAGAAGTGAAAATATCTCGACTATTGGCTGACAGTAAAAAAAAAATAACCATACAGTAAAAAAAAAAAAAAAAAAAAACACAGTAAGTTTTTCACTTTTCCCAGTTGTACCCTGCGTATTAGAAATTACCAACTGTACCCCTAAACTCAATTAATTAGTCCGTCAATTATGCCGTTAAGTGCCAACTTGGATGAAATGACATGGAATTTATTAATTTATTGGCTGACAGTAAAAAAAAAATAACCACACAGTAAAAAAATAACAACACAGTAAAAAAAAAAAATTACTGTATATGAACGGAGATAAAAATGTTTACCCCGACAACTCCATTGCTTGATCGCAATTGTTGCAATGGATCGATTATTTTCCCGACATCAGAATCGAGGTTGGTGATTGAACCGAGTATTACACCGTTCCACACGAGGAACAGTACGAGTGGAATTGTCGTCCCTAAAATTACCGCTGTCCTGCACACGAAGGACGTTAATTCCTTCCTACCCTTAACTCCTTAAGCATAGCATAAACATGATCAATTTTTTAATTTTTTAATTTTTTAATTTTTTTTAATTTTTAATTTTAATTTTTAATTTTTATGATGACGGGTTTTCAACCCAAGTGCGTTCGGCTATTTTTATGAAAATTCTGCATACTTTGGGTTAAAATGAAAAGTCAACGTTTTTTTTCTTTTTTTTTTTATGATGATGGGTTTTCAACCCACGTGCGTGTCCAAAGTCAAACTCGGTTATTTTTATGAAAATTCTGCATATTTTGGCTTAAAATGATGAGTTCAGGTTTCATACCCATGTCCGAGTGTCAACTGTCGGGCACAGTTATAGGCAGAGGGGAATCTAGCTAGTAGCAACCCAAATTTCAAAAAATGGTTAAGATTATTGACTTTTGCTACTCCAAACTTCATAAAAATGACACATTTTCATATGAAGTAAGCAAATATGATGAAATCGCTACCCCAAAATTTGAACTCTGGATCCCACTTATAGGTACGTAAGGTCATTAGAAGAGTCGGAGTAACACAGATGGTAATGACTGATGAGAAGTTAACCTCACTTTTGAGCGGTCGCCCTCCAAATTTGTGCAAAGAACCGGGACCACACTCTGACCAAAAACGAGAGAATCGTTAACATATACTCCCAACGTTCCAATGAATTGTTTGCCTATTCCATATTGGGGCGTCTCAATGGATTGTTTGACTTTCTATTTTAGGAATGTTTTTTATATGTAATTTGACCCTTCTCATGAGTTTTGCTCCACATGTCACTTCCTCATTGGATCCCTTACCCTTGGTGCCAAAAGCAAAGCAAACAATTCATTGGAACGGAGGGTGCCTCCGTTCCAATGAATTGTTTGTCTATTCCATATTGGGACGTTTCAATGAATTGTTTGTCTTTCTATTTTAGGAATGTTTTTTATATGTAATTTGACTCTTGGCTCCACATGTCACCTTCTAATTGGATCTCTTTCCATTGGTGCCAAAAGCAAAGGCAAGCAATTCATTGGAACGGAGGGAATATATATAATTCAATCGAAAAATACGCGTTCAAAAACAGTCATAGAGGAATTTTACTTGGTAGACGAAAGCAAGAGCTATGATGGGTATACTCGAAGGCACGGCTTCAAAGTTAGTTTTCAAGAGGGCTTCGAAATGAAGGTCTCCACTCGCAACAACCTGCAAACCACAAAAAAAAACCGTCTTTTTTAACCATACGATATCAAAAAACTGTTTTTTTTTTTGAATTGGAAATATGAGAAAAAATTACCACTAGAGCAGTAAATGTAGTAATGATCCCAAGCACTAGAATTCCATTAACCGCGCCAATAAACCGTTGACTGCAGTAAATTTCCGTCAGTAAATTTCAAATTACCGAAGTAAAAATCTATGTTGCTCGGACTCTTTCAGAAGTATATGACACATGAAACGGGCATTTTTATGAAAACTCGATATAGTTTGGTTTAAAACGAAGAGTCCTCACCTTCCGAAAAAGCATAATGCTCCGAATGCAAGTGAAAAAATAGCACCGCTTTCCCATCTGTCAACAATATATTACCAGGACGACAGTCGACAGCATCATATGAGACAGTGTCATGGTAAAAAAACCGGAAAAATTGAAAGAATCATAGCTCGATCATACAGTGGAATACCAAGGTTGTTAGTCAGAATCTCTGATGCACGAGCTATGTAGGCGACGAGGAGGGCATACTGTATAAAAATGTATGTCCAACTGCAATAAACAAGAAACGACAGTCGACAGTCATACTTTGGCCACGTTCTTTTTCTTTCCAGCTTATATTCAGAAACAGAATTAAACGGTAGTACTGTAGTACCAAGTAACTTGAACGCCCACGGATCCTAAAGTTCGCTTCGCCATGGAAACCTGCACCCAAAGTCACAGACTTTCAGAAAATTCGGGATAAAAGTCATAAAACACGGTCTTGAAGTTCGTAATGTAATATTACAGTATAACTTATTACCAAAGATACACCACCGGAACCTAGCTCGCACATCGTGTTCAGATTAACTTCAGCAATGTACAGTCCTGTCACAACCTGTAATGTTCATACAGTCCTGTCAGGCTGTCACGACCTGTAACGTGAGGCGAAAAGTTGAAGAGGGTTTCTGGTTTGTACCATGTATGCCCAACATCCGATGCAGGCGACTGTAGATGCGAGAAAGCCGGATTCTTGTGTTACAGCAGGAATAGCCAGAATTCCTGCACCTACCTGTATGTATATACAGTATAATGTTCAAACATGAACAAAGACGACATCTTTCTCGGATTCTTAAGCCTAAAGACGACATCTTTTTAGGGTTCTTAAGCCTAAAGACGACATCTTTCCGGATTCTTAAGCCTAAAGACAACTTTTTCCCGTGTTATGTGATTCATTTAATACAAAAAACTCTCTCATAACCAAACCAAAGTGCACAATTACTGTAAACGGATCATCTTAAGCCTAAAGGGCTAAAGGCGACTTCTTTCCCTCCATTCAATCCAAAGGGTACACTTACTATAAACGGATCATCAGAAGCCTAAAGACGAGTTCTTTCAGTGTTACGTGATTCATTTGATACGAAATATAAACTCATATCCAATTCAAAGCGTATACTTACTGTAAACGGATGATCTTAAGCCTAAAGACGACTTCTTCCCCTTCATTCAGTCCAAAGTGTATACTTACTATAAATGGACGATCTTAAGCCTAAAGACGACTACTTTCCATGTTATGTGATTCATTAAATACGAAATATTCACTCTAATCCAATCTAAAGAGTACAGTTACTATAAATGGATCATCTGAAGACTAAAGACGACTACTTTCCATGTTATATGATTCATTTAGTACGTACACTTACTATAAATGGATCATCTGAAGCCTAAAGACGACTTCTTTCAATGTTATGTGATTCATTAAATACTTTCTCTATTTACGCAAAATTACATTACTTTTTAATCACACACTTTAATTTGGGGGCGGATACGACATTTCGCTCTTTAACAACTTTCTTAAAACTCGTAAAACCCGTCACCATTATAATCGCTCTCGTGACTCTAATTATACACAAACAAAGGTATAAATGTATAATCCACTTGACTAAAATAACATAATAAATCACACTAATAACGTTAATAAGCTATTTTCGGTAAGAATCACATTGATATTGTTTGTAAGTATAAATCAATTTCTTGTGATATTATCAATTGTCCACTGGACACACGTTAGAAAAAAAACCGAACACAGAAAACCACATACAGTTGTTCCTGCAACAAGGAAGATTGAACTACTGAGACTACCTGCAAAAAAAAAACAACAAAAAAAAATCAGTAGTATTATAATATAATCAAATGTTGCGAATCGTAAAAAAAACAACAAAAATTACTAAAAAAAAGATTGGATTTTGACCAGGTTCATGCTTCAGAGAAGCTTGATTAAGATTAGAAAACAACTTTTCAAACACAAATTCCTGATTTTTTTCATCTTTTTCATCTTTATTGGGTGGTTTCTGGGTTTGGTTTTGTAAAGAAGATATTTTTGTGGAATTTCTAGGGTTTTTGAGCAAATGGGTAGTTGAAAAATGGTGAATTTTGTGTGAATTTGATGGCTTTAGAGTATGAATATGAATGCAATGCTGATGAATTCTGGGTTTTGGGATTGAATTGAAGTGAATTAGTGACAAAAAATTCATTTTTTTTTACAGTAATTTGATTAAATTTGCAGTGAAAAACTGCAGAATTTGCATGATCAAGCAACAATGGAGTTTTTTTTTTTTCTTTTTGGTGTAGTGTTCCTTAATGAGCCACGTTATGATTTGTAATTTGATGCTAAAATCTTGAATCTTGATGGATAATTGGATGCTTCCTTCAAACGGGTCGGGTTGGGCAGTAGTCGGGTCATTTGCCCCGGTTAAAATACGGGTCGGGTTATATATACAATTCGATTTGAATTGTTTTACAACGTTATCACAGTTTCTCCTGATTTTCCTACCACGTGAATTAGGTCGTTTCACGTGTCTTGGGGAACGTTTCATAAGGTAAACTGTCTGTCGGATTTTTCAAACCCGAAAAACAACTATCCATATCGCCTTATCGAAACCCTTACATGGTCGATCGGGACGGGTTGGGTCGCAATCGGGTCATTAGCCCCGGTTAAAATACGGGCCAGGTCGGGTTACATAATTCGATTTGAGTTGTTTTACAACGTTCTTATAGGTTCTCCCGATTTTCCTACCACGCGAATTAGGTCGTTTCAGGTGTTGGGTCAGATTTCAAGCCTGAAAAACAACTATCTGTATCAACTTATAGAAACCCTTACATGGTCTCCGTTGCTGCTCAAAACTTGTAAACCAATGAGTCGGGATTTAGACATAAGACAAGCAATGTAGTACGAGTAGCTCTTTATTCATACGAGTAGAATATTTGACTCATGTACAATACCCGTCACAAGGGACACTTACTGATTTATTTAAGGGTTCAAGCTATAAGTATACAAGTACATTAACATCACACAATGCATGAGTAGATAGTAGTATTATGATATTGTTCCCGGACACTATTTTTTGCCTAATTTTATTAAAATATTGATCACAAATATTGAGGTAATGAGGCAAAAAATTGTGTCCAGAGCGGATAATTCGCTTATGGATTCATGAGGTTAAGGGTGGTCGCGACCAAGGCGACTTTGTCGCTGTCGTTCCTGATCCGGCCAACTAGCATAGCACCCGACTCTCGGTCCCAGTATTGGCTTATCTCCCCGGACTGGTCTAGCTCTCTTTCGACTTCACTCCAGTCGACGTGTTGCACTAGCTTCTCTCGCGTCCCGCCCTTCACATACACCTGCTTGTCCATAATTTCGACTTGTTATCGACAGAAAACTTAAGTGAAAGTGTCGTGAGTGAGTTTGAAGTCGCTGAGTAATTCAGCGAGTTTGCACTGAAACACCTCACATTGATTGAAGATGTTCTATTTATGAGCTTAAATGACTAGTGCTTAAAGGGATTGAAAGTACTACTCATATCAACATAGTGCACTTTCTTTTTTGGCCATCAATGCAAAAGAACAATGACTAGTGCTTAAAGGGATTGAAAGTACTACTCATATCAACATAGTGCGCTTTCTTTTCTGGTCATCCATGCAAAAGAACAATGACTAGTGCTTAAAGGGATTGAAACTACTACTCATATCAACATAGTGCACTTTCTTTTCTGGTCATCCATGCAAAAGAACTCCGCAGTTAAGCGTGCTTGGCTGAGGGCAAAATGCATTGGAAATGACTCGTGTTGGTCTGTGGGATCAGTACAAAGCCTGGGGGGTTACCACAGTTAACATTGTTAGCTAAGATGGATTAAAGACGTACTCGGATGGGTTTAGTCGGATCCTGTGGCTTAGACCAAGCCAAGAGCCACGCAGCAGAACGAGGGTTCTCGGGTAAGAGACCGTAAATGACAGCGCCTTTCGAACCCTTATGAACAATGGTGGCTCCATCACCCGATTTGATAAACTCGGGTATCCGGGTCATGAAATTCCCGTCCCAACTATGGCTTATGTAGAACCTAGACTCATACGGTCCGCCATTTCGTAATTCAGTCACCGCCATAGCCGAGATTTGGTCACTCGACAATGCACCAAGGTTTTTCGGTAGGTTGGTCTTTGCATTGTTAAGGATGTCCTCTAGTTTCGCCTTTTCGGCCTCAAATGCTTGGGTCACATCCTTAACTTGTTGGTCTGAAGCCATCGCTGTCCTATGCAGATGTCAGCTAGTTTAACCATAACAACGTTTAGTTTATGAACCGATATCAAAATTTGCTATCAACTCGGAAATGTTTTTACATTATAGTTAAACATAATTAAGGGTTACTTACCTTAAGAATTGAAGTACTATGCAACTTAGAGAAGGCTACACTTTGAATTGTCCTACAATCTAAGGGTGCCTTTGATATTTATAAAAGGTATGTTATGCTATGTTTACACCAAGGTTATCAGATTCGCTATGAATACGTCTTTGTCGATTAACAATTCGCTCTTAAAGAACATGTGTTATTATCTTAAGTGATAAGCGACACGATAAAATTCATTTTTAACGATCCACGATCTGTATAAGAAGAATAATGTAAAGTGGTGGGACAAAAGGAGAATAAATTCTTCGTTATCACTTCTCATAAAATATTCATTTTTTTTCGAACCACGAATTTTTTAAGTGACCATGACTGTATTTTTCTGAATAATTTTACTTTTCTAAGTCGTAAATATTCATTTTTTTCGAACCAAAATTTTAAGCGATCATGTCTGTATTTTTCTGAATAATTTTATTTTTCAAGTCGTAAATATTCAATTTTTTCGAACCAAAATTTTAAGCGACCATGTCTGTATTTTTTTGAATAATTTTACTTTTCAAGTCGTAAATATTCTTTTTTTTTTCTAACCAAAATTTTAAGCGACCATAACGGTATTTTTCTGAATAATTTTACTTTTTAAGTCGTAAATATTCATCTTTTTCGAACCAAAATTTTAAGCGACAATGTCTGTATTTTCTGAATGCTTTTATTTTTCAAATCGTAATTCTCCTAAAGACTCACGTTTTTTTTTTGTACTCATGAAAACAAGTTATGTTCATCGTCGATTTTATAATAAATATGTACTGCGTACTCGATACAAAACAACAAAAAAAGAAAATGATAATCTTTATTTAATTCATAATAAAGGAAAATTCCTCGTATCATCGTTTCACAAATTTCCAAAACCGTGTTATTCATCGTATTACTTGTACTCAAAAGTCTCAAACTCTCTTCTGCCACGAAGTACGCTCTGAAAACTGAGAACGACGATGCATGCAGATCAGAATACCTGAAAGAAAAAGATCGATATTTCAAATGATCAGAATACCTTAAGATCGTCAAATGTGTAAGAAAGGAAATGAAAAAACTCGGGATTTCCATTTCAAATGAAGCCAAAGGGTCATCGACTCATCGTTCTTTTGTTTTGAAACATCAACTGAACTTAACATAATTGAACTGCAATGGACTGAACTCGATCTGAGCGAGCTGCAAGCTTAGCATGCAGTCTCGTGCTGCAATGCACAGAAATTTCAGAATGACATAGCATTCGTCTGAGGTTTCTGAAACACGAGACCTCAAGCAGCGCTGACGTATACAGAAATTTCAGAAGGAATGCATTAATGCAAATGACATAGCATTCGTCCGAGGTTTCTGAAACAAGAGACCTAAATTTCAGAAGGAATAATGCAAATGACATAGCATTCGTCCGAGGTTTCTGAAACACGAGACCTAAATTTCAGAAGGAATGCATTAATGCAAATGACATAGCATTCGTCCGAGGTTTCTGAAACACGAGACCTCAAGCAGCGCTGATGGACACAGAAATTTCAGAAGGAATGCATTAATGCAAATGACATAGCATTCATTCGTCCGAGGTTTCTGAAACACGAGACCTAAATTTCAGAAGGAATAATGCAAATGACATAGCATTCGTCCGAGGTTTCTGAAACACGAGACCTAAATTTCAGAAGGAATGCATTAATGCAAATGACATAGCATTCGTCCGAGGTTTCTGAAACACGAGACCTCAAGCAGCGCTGATGGACACAGAAATTTCAGAAGGAATGCATTAATGCAAATGACATAGCATTCGTCCGAGGTTTCTGAAACAAGAGACCTAAATTTCAGAAGGAATAATGCAAATGACATAGCATTCGTCCGAGGTTTCTGAAACACGAGACCTAAATTTCAGAAGGAATGCATTAATGCAAATGACATAGCATTCGTCCGAGGTTTCTGAAACACGAGACCTCAAGCAGCGCTGATGGACACAGAAATTTCAGAAGGAATGCATTAATGCAAATGACATAGCATTCATTCGTCCGAGGTTTCTGAAACACGAGACCTAAATTTCAGAAGGAATAATGCAAATGACATAGCATTCGTCCGAGGTTTCTGAAACACGAGACCTAAATTTCAGAAGGAATGCATTAATGCAAATGACATAGCATTCGTCCGAGGTTTCTGAAACACGAGACCTCAAGCAGCGCTGATGGACACAGAAATTTCAGAAGGAATGCATTAATGCAAATGACATAGCATTCATTCGTCCGAGGTTTCTGAAACACGAGACCTAAATTTCAGAAGGAATAATGCAAATGACATAGCATTCGTCCGAGGTTTCTGAAACACGAGACCTAAATTTCAGAAGGAATGCATTAATGCAAATGACATAGCATTCGTCCGAGGTTTCTGAAACACGAGACCTCAAGCAGCGCTGATGTACACAGAAATTTCAGAAGGAATGCATTAATGCAAATGACATAGCATTCATTCGTCAGAGGTTTCTTATTACCTTAATACAGTAGTTTGGGTGCTGAAACACGAGACCTCAAGCTCAAGCAGCGCTGACGAACTTGAATTCCTGAACTTCCTTGAAGTTCAACCACGGTTTCACCCAAACTTTGGCTTCGTAAATCTTCTTTGCACCACCGTCACTCGCTTCAAGGGTTATGTAGTAGACAGTTCCGGCTACCACTTGCTCTTTCGTCTTCACGACCCTTTGAAATTCCAACAGTGCATTCTGCAACGAGACAACATATATAACCCTTTTTCAGATCGTACACCGTAAAAGTACTCGACTTTTTACCCTAAAGATAAAAACTTTGTCATTAGTAATAATCCTAATTACCCTAGAACTAAAATTAATTAACTACTCTCATCACGTGAAAGATCTCCTAAAAACCGTCTCACACTACGTTAGGGTGAAACATAACACTAATTACCATATAACTATGTTAACGGTATTGAAAAACCGTCTCCGGTAAAAGTACTTGAACTTTTTACCCTAAAGATTAAAACTTTGTCATTAGTAATAATCTTAATTACCCTAGAACCAAAATTAATTAACTAATCTCATCACATGAAAGATCTCCTAAAAACCGTCTCACACTATGTTAGCGTGAAACATAACACTAACTAGAAATTACCCTATAACTATGTTAACGGTATTGAAAAACCGTCTCTGGTAAAAGTACCAAACTTTTTACCCTAAAGATCAAAACTTTGCCATTAATAATGATCCTAATTACCCTAGAACCAAATTTAACTAACCTCGTTACGTGAAAGGTCTCCCGTCAATTCAACTTTTTACCCTAAAGATCAAAACTTTGTCATTAATAATAATCCTAATTACCCTAGAACCAAATTTAAGTCTCTCGTTAATGATATTGAAAGACCGTCTCTAGTAAAAGTACTAAACTTTTTACCCTAAAGATCAAAACTTTTTACCCTGATAGTATTAATTACCCTAGAACCAAATTTAACTAACCTCATCACATAAGAGGTCTCTCGTCAACCATATTGAAAAACCGTCTCTTGTAAAAGTACTAAATTTTTTACCCTAAAGATCAAAAAACCAAATTTAACTACCCTCATTACGTGAAAGGTCACTCATTAACGATATTGAAAGACCGTCTCCAGTAGAACTACTCAACTTTTTACCCTACTAGTACTAATTAATACCCAGAACCACATTTAACTACCTCATTACGTGAAAGGTCTCTCATTAACGGTATTCAAAAACCGTATCCTATAGTAAAAATACTCAACTTTTTACCCTAAAGATCAAAACTTTTTACCCTAATAGTACTAATACTACTAATTAATTACCCTAGAACCAAATTTAACTACCTCATTACGTGAAAGTTCTCTCATTAACGGTATTCAAAACCGTATCCTATAGTAAAAAATACTCAACCTTTTACACTAAAAGATTACAATTTATACTTAATAATAATTTATCTGATTATTAACAGAAGAAACATGATCAATCAATAAACCCCAACAAAAAAAACTACAATTTCCACAATAAAAATAAACTAAATATACAGAATTATTAGCAGAAAAATTCTTCATAATTAGCCAAAAAAATGCATCAAACTAAGTTAATTAACACCCAAACAAAATATTTAAAAAAAAACTGAATAATTGAGAGATAAATTCATAAATTTTTTTAAAAAAACTACAATTTCCACAATAAAATACACTAAATATACAGAATTAATAGCAGAAAAATTCTTCATAATTACCAAAAAAATGCATCAAATTAAGTTAATTAACACCCAAAAAAATAAAAAAATAAAAATCCAAAAAAAATGAATAATTGAGGGATAAATTCATGAAATTAAAAGGGGAATTATTGAATAATTAACCTCTTTAGAATTATGATGATCAACAGCAAATTTAGCAAGATCATCAATCTCCAAACTATTGGCTGATGATCCTCCACTCTCCTTTATTCCTCCCACTAATGCCATTTGAATTTTCTTTGTGTTTTTCAAAAGAGCAAAGTTTCTTTCTTTCTTCTTTTGTGTGGGTTGGTGGGTAGCCTTGTACCCTTTGTAGTGATGAGTGGATAAGAGTATAACTCGATTCGATAAATATATCTGTCTTAACATTTTAAACCGAGTCAATTATTATCTGAACAAAAATTATCTCGTGAAAAAGTGGTGTAGCATGCGATACAGTGCGAATCTCCTGTCCCATTTTTTTGTCTCACTCGTGTGTCACACCATACACTAATTGACACATCAACAATCGAAGATGTCTTGACTTAGTTGTTAAGACTAGGTGCTCTGAGACAATAGGTTCAATGTTCGAATCCCTCCTCCCCTATATTGTAATGCGACTAAGTGCGCTCTTCGATGAACCAAAAAAATTGACACATCAACAAGTTTCGATATTTGTTATTCCCTCCGTCCCAGTGAATTGTTTGCCTATTCCATATTGGGGCGTCTCAGTGAATTGTTCGTCTTTCTATTTTAAGAATGTTTTTTATATGCAATTTGACCTTTTTAATGAGTTTTGCTCCATATGTCGCTTCCTCATTGGATCTCTTACCCTTAGTGCCAAAAGGAAAGGCAAACAATTCATTGGAACGGAGGGGGTACATACTCCCTCCGTTCCAATACGTTTGGTTTTTTGACAGTATTTGAGTTAGGAGAATATTCGATATAACTTTTAATATATAAGATAAAATATAGTCACGAGGGATCTTGTTTAAATCGTCTAATTGAATACATTATGAATATCAAATTTTTATAATTTTTGGTAATACGTAATTAAAGATATAGACAAAAGAACACTAACATCGACGTACGTGCATAAAGCAAACGTATACAATTCGTTGAAACGGAGGGAGTATTTTATTTATGCAATAGACAAGACGTCATCCAATGTATGGTGTGGCACACAGAGCAGGACTGAAAGGTCTGAAATGAGTAACAAAAAAGAAGGACGAGAAGAGAGACCAAGTCACCAAACTGAGAAAGTCCAGATATAATCCGGGTCGACCCGGTATGATGTCACGGGTCTCGTTCTCGAATCGGTCAATTACCATAATTTTCAACATTCTATATAAAGTCGATGATAAACTCGATCTTCTTTCTCAAACTTCGACTCTCGACATTTCCAATCACTGTCCGGAGTAACAAACAAGAAAGACGAGAAGAGAAGAGAAGAGAGAACGACGAACAATGGAGAGCGATGAATCGTCATCATCGTCAAACAATCAATTGGCGAATTTACGAACCCTAACTTCGCTGTATTCCAATCATTTCCGCAATCGAATCTCCAGTTTTCTCCCAATTTCTTCAGATTCTTCATTCGTTGCTAAAATCGCGAGTTTCTGCCGTCAATTTGGTCGTGCTAGGTCTCGTCGTCGGAAGCCATGTCTTCCTCTTCCTCTTCCTTCCAAATCGCTCCACTCTTCGCTGTAATTTCCTGAATTTGTGTTATTTATTTGTATTTTGTTGCTGATTTCCGATTTCTGAGCTGATTGTTCATCGTTTGATTTCTCTAGTTTTGTTGTTGTTAGCTGATTGTTTATCGTTGTTAGTCGATCACTTCGATTTTGAGTTGATATTGCTGTTTTTGTTCGTGTTTAGTTCAATGATTGCTAGCTTCGTGATTTGAATTTTTAATTGTATTCATCGTTCTCGCTGTAATTTCTCTATATTCGTCGTTAATTGCAGTTTCATTGCTCCACTCTTCGCTGTAATTTCTCGAATTTGTGTTATTTATTTGTGTTCTGTTGCTAATTTCCGATTTCTGAGCTGATTGTTCATCGTTTGATGATCGCTAGCTAATTCACTGTTCTCACTGTAATTTCTTCAATTTTGTTGTTGTTGTTGTTGTTAGCTGATTGTTTATCGTTTTTAGTCGATCACTTCGATTTTGAGTTGATATTGCTGTTCTTGTTCGTGTTTAGTTCGATGATTGCCTAATATTGCTCCACTTTTCGCTGTAATTTCTCGAATTTGTGTTATTTATTTGTATTTTGTTGATAATTTCTGATTTCTGAGCTGATTGTTCATCGTTTGATGATCGCTAGCTAATTCATTGTTCTCACTGCAGTTTCTCTAATTTTGTTGTTGTTAGCTAATCGATTATCGTTTTAAGTCGATCACTTCGATTTTGAGTTGATATTGCTGCTTTTTGTTCGTGTTTAGTTTGATGATTGCTAGCTTTGTGATGTTCTCGCTTTAATTTCTCTATATTCCTCGTTAATTGCGGTTTCATTTCTGATTAGTTAAAGTTGAAATTGTTGCTTCATTGCTCCACTTTTCGCTGTACTTTCTCGAATTTGTGTTATTTATTTGTATTTTGTTGCTAATTTCCGATTTCTGAGCTGATTGTTCGTCGTTTGATGATTGCTAGCTAATTCATTGTTCTCACTGTAGATTCTCCAATTTTGTTGTTGTTAGCTAATTATTTTGTCGTTTTTAGTCGATCACTTCGATTTTAAG
This sequence comes from Agrostemma githago, assembly GCA_958450325.1. NCBI lineage: Eukaryota > Viridiplantae > Streptophyta > Magnoliopsida > Caryophyllales > Caryophyllaceae > Agrostemma > Agrostemma githago. The sequence continues at coordinate 82,450,812 of OY288240.1, forward strand.
TTGATATTGCTGTTTTTTGTTCGTGTTTAGTTCGATAATTGCTAGCCTTGAGATCTGATTTTGTAATTTCTCAACATTCGTCGTCGATTGCAGTTTCGTTGCTGATTAATCAAAGTTTTAGCTGGAAAACTATGATTTTGAGCTCATATGCTGCTTAATTTCTGCGTTTTTGTTAGAACGAGTTCTTTGTTGTACAATGTCGCTGTAATGCGTTGGAGCTTTGAGCAAGAAGCTTTGATTTTGAGCTGATATTGCTGTCTATAGACTCGATATTTTCGACAGAATCATATTGTCATGTTCTTCAATGTCTTGGAGGATATATTATTCGATCAACTGATCAAATGATCCTCGAGTTGGAGGATTTTACAATAACATTTGTGAAGCTGATGCTTCACTTCGATGTCTTCAACTTAATTTATACTCTATTCTGAGGTTCTTTTTTTTATGCTAACTGCAGGATTATGACTGAAGCGTCTAGAATTTTCGAAGTCTTGGAGGATATTTTGGAGCAATTATTCTCCAACATGCATTACGTTCAGAAAAATCTGCATTACTGGCAGATCAAAGAGGAGGTCGATACTCGATACCTGATCATATATTTGTGCCACATTTTCTATCATGAAACCGAAATCTGAATGACTACAACCCGTTTTCTCGATGCAGGGATCAAATGCTCAGAAAGCATACTTTATGCTTTTCCAGAGAGGGCCACGGGCTTTAGTTAGTGAAAGCCTTGAGCTTGTGCGGAACTTCATTGCCGAAGATTCTTCGTTTCAGATTCTATGCCACAATGCTTCCGATTTCATTGCTGAGAGGGTTAATATATTGGATAACCTGAAACGTATGCTTGCCAAGTTTTTGGCACAGGTCTATTCTCCGATCTTACTTTCTTTAACTTTAACTTTATTCACCTGCTATGTTGTATCTTGGTTAATTTGATAGGAATCAACGGAAAAAAATGGTACGGAATGGTTGTGAATCTTGTGATACCTATGAATCTATGATGTTTTTCAGGAATTTGGAAGGAAAAAAAATGACGGCTTTTCATTTTTAAATCAAAACACGTCTTAGCTGTTGTTGGGCACTTGATACATATGTGAATACGCAGCTATTGTGCTCGATCATTGAGCTTAATTCTCACATTGATTTACAGTTTTTCTATGTAAATTTTCATACTCTCTTTTAATCCAACTATCGTACTGATAAAATGTCCGGGGTTTGAAAATCCTTCTTAGTGGACCCGAGAACAGTCCGTGACTAGAAACTAGAACAAGTATGAACGGTATATTACTATTAGTGACACTGCTACCAAGTTTTGTTCTTCTTTTTCAAATCTTTAAATGTTTGTTCTTTAGAAAAAATGTAGTGATGAAGCTTAACATATTTGTGAAAAAAATTTAAAAAAATTTGGTACTTCGAATGTACTCGTCTTTCACATATACCCGGCGGAATTATTCAGAAGGGACTAATAATGAAACAATTTAGGAACTTTTGCTCGGTGCTTGCATGGCTTAAGTGGGCGAGATTGTTTTATTTGGTACTCCATCGTTTCAGATTAGGCAATTTGCTTCTTCGTTGTCGATGTTTTAGTCTAATCTTTTATTACGGCTTTTGATCCAGGTGTATATGATGATTGATAAACAAGGAGAGGATTTGATGTCCGATCCTCATAGATCATTGCCATCATTGTTGGTCACTGTTGATGGATTATTTTCCGATCTCGAGACATCAATTTCTAAAAAACTAAATGCTTCTACGTCTCAGGTAACAATCCAAGATGCTTTTATAGCCCGAGTATTATTCCCGTTCTGTCTGTGAACCGTGCTTATAACCCCATATACTGGCTATATTCAGGTGGATTCTTCAAATGGAGATAGTAAGTCGATTCCGTTAGTGTTCAACAAAATTACTGAACGGGAAAGGGAAGTTTCTGAATGGACAGATGATGAAATTCGGGATGCTATTGTTTCGATTTATCAGAACCTTCAGAAATTAGACTCCTATTTATCTGATATTGTAAGACTTCCCTCACCTCATTGATTAGCATTTCCTTTTGCCATTATTTACAACCGTTTTTTTTCCTACTAGTATTTTTACTTACCAAATTTTTTTTTCTTGAACTTGGAGTTCGTAACCCTTCAAAAAACTTATTATTAACGCTATCAACTTAATTTTGCGTTTGAAGCTGTATTTTTATTATTATTATTATTTAATCGTATTGTTCACCTTCCATTTTATTTTATTTTTTATTTTTTATTTTTTTGGATGACGACTTCAGATATTGATTCATGTTAGTCGACCCCAATTCTTTTTGGGACTAAGGCTCTGATGTTGTTGTTGTTGTTGTTGTTGTTGGTGGTGGTGGTGGTGGTGGTGGTGGTGTTGTCGTCGTTGGTCTATTCTTTTGCTTTATTTTCAGTAGAATTTGCGAAGAAATTCAATTTTTATCCCGGATATTCAGAATCAGGTGAACTAGATTTTGGAATAAAAAAAGTCTTTTGATACTCCATTTAGTGGAATAGAATACAATTAAAATACATCACGAAAATTATATGTTCGGCTTTACTAGATTTTGATTCCTTGCTACTGTTCGTGTTAGCCAACTAAATATTTCCGAGACCAAGCTGCTTTTGTGATATAACCTACAACCCTACATCATGGTAGTCACATTTCGTTCTTCTTTCAGGTTGGGAAGCATCGGAAGCCTAGAAAAATGACTCGGCAATGGGTTCGTTATACATGTGGTGCAGTTGGCCTTTCTGTTTGTTCTCTGTGGCTTGTGCGTCATAGTAGATTGGTCGGGAGTCCGGACATTGATAATTGGATCTGTGAAGCAAAAGAGTCAACAATTAGTTTCTGGACTGAACATGTCGAGCAACCGGTATGCCTCTTGTAGTGGATATCTATGTTACTCCGACACTTCACTTGGGTGCCGTGTCGCGACACAGACACGGCACTTAGAGCCGGCAAAAATTGACCCGACACGAAAACCCGACACGAAATAAACGGGTTTGGGTTGAGGGTTAGGTGACCCATTTATGTAAGTGGGTCGACACGAACATGACACGAGATTTAATTGGGTCGGGTTTGGGTTGGGGTCCCAAAACACGAAACTGACACGAATAACCTGTTTATTAAATTAGTGTGAATATTTTAAATCATTTTTAACGTAAATATGTTAATACTTTCCAATTTTGGACATGACACGAAAACACGACACAAACCCGACATGAAATAAATGGGTTTGGGTTGAGGGTTGACGACCCATTTATGTAAGTGGGTCAACACGAACACGACATGAAACTTAAATGGGTCGGATTTGGGTTGAGGGGTTCGTGACCCGTTTATCAATGACACGAACACGAACACGACACGACACAATCTGTTTGCCAGGTATAATATTGTCGGCACTTCAATATACACAAAAAAAAATCGAAAATTTCTCCCCAAATAGCCCGTGTCCGACACTCCGACACCTCCTAGAAGTGTTTGACTAACAAAGGTGGATAGTATATTCACTGATCTCTTTGCTTTCCCGAGTTTGAAGCGATGTCTAGTAATTATAGAGTTGATTATGTGGTAAATCATGTTTTTTGTAGACCTTTTCCATTCTATGACTCGGTTATAAACCTGCGTAATGCGTCTCAAAACATGCTGATTTCTTAACTGCAATTTCGTTAATGTTTATCAGATCTTGTCCATTAGAGATGAACTTTTTGACACGTTTAGAAAGAGGCACAAAGGAGTTATGGATTCAGAAGAGGTGCAGCTAACTGCCAATTCTCTTCACAGGTTATACTCTCGTATTAAGTGTTCTTGCATCGAAAATGAAGTATAATCAGATTCAAACATTTTGTGTTTTTTTTTTTAAAAAAAAAAACCGTATATTTCAGTCATTCAGTTCACTTATTAACGGAATTTTCATATTGGGTCATTCAGAATGTTGCTGGCGTTCTGTGAGCAGACAAATGGCAAACAGTTTCCCGAGAACGCTGCAGATCAGGAACTCCTCGAAATAGTTATGTCAAGGTATGTTTTGCATAATCAACTGATTTTTAACGGAAAATACTGTATATTAACAGTAGAACAACAACCGACTTTAAACCATACCGCTTTCTTTTTGTGCTTGAAATTGTAGTTTCATAGCTTCATAAGTTCATTGTTTATATTACCATATTCGATGCCAGATACGAGAAGGAGCTAATGCATCCCATTAAAAGCATTTTCGGCGGCGAGCTTCCCCGTGCTATGCTCATTCAGGTACTGATTACTACTGAAGAACGGTGAATTCTGAATATTTGTGTTATTCTTCTATGTTGCTCGGACTTGTCTAGAAGTATCTGACGTGGGTTCGTTTCCAAGTGACAGACTCGGCTATTTTTATGAAAATTTGGCTTATATTAAATAAATATAATAAATAAACAATTTTGAATAAAATAAATAAAGAAAAACGACCCTTGCTTCGTGAGAGCCTTGTTTTTTCGGGAAAATATATTTGTGTTATTCTTCTATGTTGCTCGGACTTGTCTAGAAGTATCTGACGTGGGTTCGTTTCCAAGTGACAGACTCGGCTATTTTTATGAAAATTTGGCTTATATTAAATAAATATAATAAATAAACAATTTTGAATAAAATAAATAAAGAAAAACGACCCTTGCTTCGTGAGAGCCTTGTTTTTTCGGGAAAATATATTTGTGTTATTCTTCTATGTTGCTCGGACTTGTCTAGAAGTATCTGACGTGGGTTCGTTTCCAAGTGTCAGACTCGGCTATTTTTATGAAAATTTGGCTTATATTAAATAAATATAATAAATAAACAATTTTGAATAAAATAAATAAAGAAAAACGACCCTTGCTTCGTGAGAGCCCTGTTTTTCGGGAAAATATATTTATGTTATTCTATGTTGCTCGGACTCGTCTAGAAGTATCTGACGTGGGTTCGTTTCCAAGTGTCGGACTCGGATTATTTTTATGAAAATGAAAATTCGGCTTATATTAAATATAATAAATAAACAATTTTGAAAAATAAATAAATAAAGAAAAACGACCCTTGCTTCGTGAGAGCCCTGTTTTTCGGGAAAATATATTTGTGTTATTCTATGTTGCTCGGACTCGTCTAGAAGTATCTGACTTGGGTTCGTTTCCAAGTGTCGGACTCGGCTTATTTTTATGAAAATGAAAATTCGGCTTATATTAAATATAATAAATAAACAATTTTGAAAAATAAATAAATAAAGAAAAACGACCCTTGCTTCGTGAGAGCCCTGTTTTTCGGGAAAATATATTTGTGTTATTCTATGTTGCTCGGACTCGTCTAGAAGTATCTGACTTGGGTTCGTTTCCAAGTGTTGGACTCGGCTTATTTTTATGAAAATGAAAATTCGGCTTATATTAAATAAATATAATAAATAAACAATTTTGAAAAAAATAAAATAAAGAAAAACGACCCTTGCTTCGTGAGAGCCCTGTTTTTCGGGAAAATATATTTGTGTTATTCTATGTTGCTCGGACTCGTCTAGAAGTATCTGACTTGGGTTCGTTTCCAAGTGTTGGACTCGGCTTATTTTTATGAAAATGAAAATTCGGCTTATATTAAATAAATATAATAAATAAACAATTTTGAAAAAAATAAAATAAAGAAAAACGACCCTTGCTTCGTGAGAGCCCTGTTTTTCGGGAAAATATATTTGTGTTATTCTATGTTGCTCGGACTCGTCTAGAAGTATCTGACTTGGGTTCGTTTCCAAGTGTTGGACTCGGCTTATTTTTATGAAAATGAAAATTCGGCTTATATTAAATAAATATAATAAATAAACAATTTTGAAAAAAATAAAATAAAGAAAAACGACCCTTGCTTCGTGAGAGCCCTGTTTTTTCGGGAAAATATATTTGTGTTATTCTATGTTGCTCGGACTATTCTAGAAGTATCTGACCCGTTTTCTTGTACTTTTGCAGGTTCAAAAGCTGAAATTAGATATCGAAACGTGAGTTGAATTAAACTGTTGCGTTAAAAATTCGTTTGAAATTTCAACTATATTTGATTTATTCCGATGACAATTATCTCGAGTCTTTAATATGTTTGTTTTTTTTGTTGTCAGGGCAATGCTCGAATTGGACCAGATTCTGAAAGCCAATGAAATCAACTTCGCCGTTTTAGCTGCTCTACCTGCATTCATATTCATCGTCATTCTAATCATGTTTCTACGCTCATGGATCAAACAGGTACTTAGGCCCTGTTCTTTTGGACTTAAACTGACTGAACTGAACTCTGAAAGTGTCTGAACTGAATTGAAAGTGTCTGAAGTGAACTGAAAGAGTACGAGTAACACGGCTTTTTTTTTTTTTACCGAATTGAAATATGGTAGGACAAGGGAGCAGAAGGACGAGGTAGACTTGCTCGTCGTCAAAGGAGGTTGCTCATCGTTGAGATCGAGAAAATGATCATGCAATACCAATCTTGTATGGATCTGAGACAGGTATAATATATTTTCCCGGCTTATATTAAATAATACTCGTAATAATAAATAAATAAATATAATTTTGAAAATAAATAAAGAAAAATGATCCTTGCTTAATAGCGAGAACCCTGTTTTTCGAGAAAATATATTTTCCCGTCTCTGACTTGTGCTTGATTATATACTTATATATATTAAGAAAAAATGAAAAAAAAAATTTGAGAAAAGAAAAAATGTTCAAGTTGTTAAATGTCGAAAATTGATGAATCTGAAAATTTCTCAATATCAGCCGTTATATTTCTGAAATGTCGATTATTTTCCCAGCTTATAATATTAAATATAATAAATAAACAATTTTGAAAAAAAGAAAAAGAAAAAGAAAAAAAAGACCCTTGCTTAATAGTGAGAGTCCTGTTTTTTGGCAAAATATATTTTCCCGTTTCTGACTCGTGCTTGACTATAATATACTTATATAATTATATTAAGAATAAATAAATAAATAATTTTGAGAAAAGAAAACTGTTCAAGTTGTTAAATACCGAAAATTAATGAATTTAAAAAAATCTCAATATCAGCCGTTATTATTATTATTATATTTTTTTTTTACGGAACTTTCATTGACACCAGAACAAATTACAAAATGTCAATTATTATTATTATTATTATTATTTTTATTTATAAAAACCGAACTTTCATTAACACCACAGGTAGAATGTCGATTATTATTATTATTAAAATGTCGATTATTATTAAAACCGAACTTTTATTATTATTATTATTATTATTATTATTATTATTATTATTATTATTATTATTATTATTATTATGAATCAAAAACAGTTTACAAAAAATTGGTGGGTAGCCGAGATATAATCTGGGCCCCCACCCCCTAGCTATAGCAAAGCTAAGTCTAGTAAAAATAAAAGGAGCAGCGCGTGCTCCGGCATCCTGTGCTATCGAAATTTTATTATTATTATTATTATTATTATTATTATTATTATTATTATTATTATTATTATTATTATTATTATTATTATTATTATGTCAATTAATTTTCAGGTAGAAGATGCTCAATGCTGCTCCGGCTTGGTACTATACACTCTCGATCATCTATACCGTGCAGTACAAAACCACGCAAAAACAACCGGAGAATGGTCATTGTTAGTTCTCTTCCAAACCCTCATTTTCCCGTCTCGATTTTTTTCCCCAATAATATCATCATCAACTAACAACTACTCGTAAAATACAACTACTCGATTTTTGCAGTCTCAAGCAAGATATCATCGATTTGGCAAAACCCGAACTCCATACTACACATAAGCTCATTATTACTTCACGTATGGAACGTGTTTACGATTGCTTGCTTCCCTCCATCGGACGTTAATAAAAAAAAAAAAATCGATATTTTTTGTTCGACGTGAAATTTTGTCTCGAGTAGATTATAGTCAGTTTTTTTTTTTTTTTTTTTTTTTTTTTTTTTTTTTTTTTATCGGTTGTATGCAATTTTGTCGTTGCAATAATGTTATCGAAAAATTGGGAAGAATTTAATGTTATCGTATTATTTCTTTTCGGTAGTTTTTGTAGACCTGGCAAAAAGATCGGGTCATGTCGTGCTTCTTGTCATTGGTAAACGGGTCACGAACCCCTCAACCCAAACCCGACCCATTTAAGTTTCGTGTCGTGTTCGTGTTGACCGACTTACATAAATGGGTCACTAGGCCTCAACCCAAATCCATTTATATCGTGTCGGGTTCGTGTCGTGTCATTTTTTTACGGTTCTAAGTTTTTGTATAAGACGGACTCACATCATACACCGATCAATTTGTATAATAATAATAAAGTTCAATCATTTATCGAATAATAAATGAAATCGTCTTTTCACAAATACTAGTAATAAAATTCTGATCAAACCCAAATGCCTAAAAAAAAAAGTGAGAAACGTAATATCTTTTCCAAGTTCTAACCTGTCCTAAAAATTTTATCTTTCTTGCTATCTTCGGAATGATCGAAGAACCCGGTATAATCGGAGGCAAACTCAACGATACTACTCATCGGAGGAGTCTCGTACATCGAGTCAATCACCGCCGGCTCGAGAATTTCCTCCGGTGCTTGCGGCAATGGATCGAGCAAGTTGTCCGGTGGGAGTTGCACGTAGTGATGATGAGGATCGAGCAATGCATTAGCGTTCGAACCAATAAAGTTCCCCTCGACCGGGACCGGGATCATCATGTTTTGTTGTTGTTGTTGTTGTAACATCAATTGATTCGCCCGTTGTTGTTGTTGTTGTTGTTGTTGTTGAAGTAGATACGGTGTTGTATACCCGAGTGATGAACCCGACAACCAACGATTATTGTTAGGTTGGTATAGGTAGTTCGGTCCCGAAAAAAGTCCTCTCGACACGTGATTTTGGCCTAAACCCGACCCTTCGGCGAAACGGTAATTGTGATCTAAGGTGTCGGTGGTGGTGGTGGTGACGGTCGTCGAGGTACTACTCCCCCCGTCACCACTAAGTTTTCCTCGGATTAATTTCCGATACTTTTGTAAGTGACTAGCGACTTTCTCCCGAGTCAAATCCGGATCGTCCATCAACTCAAGTATCTTCTTCGGTACCGCCTTCGCCTCCCCACCCAACGTCTCGATCGCGTCAAGAAACTTATCGTGAAGTGCCTTCGACCACTTAATCCTCTCTCTCTTCGACACCCGCCCGTCACCATCCTCGTCATCATCCTCACCACCACCGCCGCCGCCACCAGCACCGCCGCCGCCGCCGTCATCTTCCGCCCCGTCGAAAATTTTCCTCTTCCCACACCGCCTCGACTCCTCCCGACCCTCGACACCATCGTCCAAATTCCCGTCTTTTCCAATTTCATCGATCGGACTCGGACTAAAACTACTCATGTTTTTGCGGTAAACGTGTTGCCAAATCGTCTTAACCGCTTCCATTCGAACCGGTTTAATCAAGTAATCGACCGCACCGTGTCTAACACCTTTCATGATAATGGGCTTACTTTCGCTAGCCGATATCATAATAACCGGTATATCCAACTCGAGCCCGGCTTCCAATATCATGAACCCGTCCATTTCATCAATGTTAACATTCGTCAAAACGATGTCGTAATTGTCCACTTTTTGCCTTAATAGTTATAATGCTTCTTTTTTGTTCCTCAATGAAGTCACTGCAAAAAAAATATAAGACGGTCTTACAATACGAAGAACTATAATTACATCATATATAACTAATCAATTTTGGGTGAAAGCTCGATTAATTAAAAATTTAAAACCCTAACAAGTTCAAAAAAATATCAGATTATCCGACCCAATTACAGAACGATAATTACAACACAAATTGACTGATTGATTTTGGGTTAAAGCTGGATTAAAACCCTAACGAGTTCAAAAATATCAGATTATCTAACCCAATTACAGAACGATAATTACAACACAAACTGACTAATCGATTGTGTTTTATTTAACACATGATTAATGATTATCCTACCCAATTAGGAACGATAATTACAACACAAATTGACTAATCGATTTTGGGTTAACACATGATTAATTAAAACCCTAACGAGTTCAAAAATATCAGATTATCCAACCCAATTACAGAACGATAATTACAACACAAATTGACAAATTGATTTTGGGTTAACACATGATTAAAACCCTAACAAGTTCACTAATATCATATTATCCTATCCAATTACAGAACAACAATTACAACACAAATTGACTAATTGATATTGGGTTTTAACACGTGATTAAAACCCTAATGAGTTCAAAAATATCAGATTATCCAACCCAATTACAGAACGATAATTACAACACAAATTGACTAATTGATATTGGGTTAACACGTGATTAAAACCCTAACGAGTTTAAAAATATCAGATTATCCAACCCAGTTACAGAACGATAATTACAACACAAATTGACTAATCGATTATGGGTTAAAGCTCGATTAAAACCCTAACGAGTTTAAAAATATCAGATTATCCAACCCAGTTACAGAACGATAATTACAACACAAATTGACTAATCGATTATGGGTTAAAGCTCGATTAAAACCCTAACGAGTTCAATAATATCAGATTATCCAACCCAATTACAGAACGATAATTACAACACAAATTGACTAATCGATTATGGGTTAAAGCTCGATTAAAACCCTAACGAGTTCAATAATATCAGATTATCCAACCCAATTACAGAACGATAATTACAACACAAATTGACTAATCGATTATGGGTTAAAGCTCGATTAAAACCCTAACGAGTTCAATAATATCAGATTATCCAACCCAATTACAGAACGATAATTACAACACAAATTGACTAATTGATTTTGGGTTAAAACACATGATTAAAACCCTAACGAGTTCAATAATATTCAGATTATCCAACCCAATTACAGAACGATAATTACAACACAAATTGACTAATTGATTATGGGTTAAAGCTCGATTAAAACCCTAACGAGTTCAAAAATATTATCACATTATCCGACTTATTACATCAAATATGGACCGTCACAAAAATCTATAAACACAAATTATTGTTTGATACGGGAATATTCAGTATTACGACTATACTACTCCGTATTTATTTGAACCCATTTTCGAAGTAAAAAACAACTTTTTACTATATATTTTGAAATTATGACTCGCGATGTATCATACAATTAGTGACAGATATATCGATTTTACACGAAACCGTAAAAAAAAAAGGTAAGAAAAATAATTACCTTGATAATGACACTTCTTAAGCAAAGCAGTAAGAATAGTAAGACAAACTTGATTATCATCAACAGCAAGAACTCTCATGCCCTTTGGAAATTCTGAATTATTATTAATATTAATATTAATATTTTCCATATTTTCATTATTATTTTCACTATTATTATTATTATTATTATTATTATTATTATTATTATTATTATTATTACTATTATTATTAATTTCTGTTATCTCCATGCATGCCTCCGACATTTTTACTGCACGTAAAAAAAAAAAACTCGAATTATTTACTGTGGACGTATATAACACATCGTTTCTTCGTAAAATTAAAACGACAATTAATTACATACACTCGTTACGTAAAAAACTTCGATACTAAAAAAAATATGAAAACAAAGAATTATTAAATAAAATTTACCTACACAACATAAATTATCAAATAAAATTTGCCTACATAAATAGATAAATAAATAAAACATTATATACTAAAAAAAATTATGAAAATAAAGAATTATTAAATAAAATTTCCCTACATAAATAAATAAATTACTAAAAAAAATATGAAAACTAAGAATTATTTAATAAAATTTGCCTACACAATATATAAGAAAAAAAAAACTTAAATACTCAAAAAAATATGAAAATTAAATAAAATTTGCCTACACAATATAAGAAAAAAAAAACTTAGATACTTAAAAAATATGAAAAAAAAAAAAAAAATTACTGTATTATGAATTAAATTTGTTACCAGATTTTGTATGTGTTGATGATCTAGGGCTTATGAATTCATGATGAATGAAGAATTATTATTATTGAAGATATAATAATTTGAGTATATTTTTATATATACATAAGTTTTAATGATGTATGAAATATTTAAAAATTAGGAAGTGAGGTTTTAACTATGGTAAAAACTTCAAGTTTAAAAAAAAAATCATTATAGTAAAAATATTTTAGGTAAGTATGTTTAATTTAATTTGGAATATTTTTTCTTTGATGAGTTGTTGATTCACTTCATGATCTTGGGTAAAAGATTTGATGATTATATGCGATCAGTACATTGTGAAACCGTCTCATATGAGTTTTTTGCGTTTATCCAATAAATTAAATAAGTTAATTTATGGGTTTTAATAATGTTCGTATATGTCTTAGTCTACTAATTAAAATATATCGGTAAAACCCTAAAAAAAGTTGATGTTAATTTTCACAATATATACGTCGAAAGTTAATATTTATGGACGAAAGGTTATTTATTATTTATTTGTTATTTGTGCGAAAAACTTGTTTTCAAAAACCGTGTGACACCGTCTCATGATTCTGTGTTTTTATTAATCTTACATTAATAAAACAACCCCTTGATGTCCTCCAAGTCTCACCAACTTATTATAATTTCCAAAGACGAGTCGAAAATACACTCACGTTTAGACCTGTCAAAAACTGACCCGACTCGAAAATCCGACCTGAAACCGTCCGAAAAAAACCCCGAAAAAACCCGCCTGAAAATGACAGTCTGAAACCCGAAAGTGACCCGACCCAATAACCCGAATATATTGGGTAAGAACCCGTCCGAACCCGTAACCCGCCCGAAAATAGATAAATTAAAAAATATTGCTTTTATAAACTAAAGTTTCTCAAAAACAATAAGAAATTTTATTTTTTTTCAAAATTTTAAGAAATAATATTTATATATTATCTTTAAAATTATATTTTTATCACATGATTATTATAATGAGAAAAAAAAATCAATAAATCGAGTTAAAGTTTGTCATATATATTCGTACCTCCTATAAAAATAAAATATCAATGTATATTAAAAAATATATTAAATAAAACATACCATTATCTTATATTAAATGAGATGATTAAGAAAATTAAAAATAAAACTATATTTATGATTAAAAAAAAGTAAATAAAATTATGTTTTTAAAGTGCGTTAATAACCCGTATTTGAGCCGAACCCCGACCCGAAAACTGTATTAAACCCGACCTGTATAAATACACCCGACCCGTATTGAAGTTAAACAAAAAAACTGTATTAAACCCGACCTGTATAAAACCCATATTTTTCAAACCCAAAATACACCCGACCCGTATAAAACCCATATTTTTCAAACCCAAAATACACCCAACCCGTATCGAAGAAAAACAAAAAAAAATGATGGAGTTGCGGGGGATCGAACCCCGTGCCTCTCGCATGCAAAGCGAGCGCTCTACCATTTGAGCTACAACCCCTTTAATATCCAAATCTCACAAACCAATTTTTCATAATAAATTCATAAACTACTTTGAAATATTACAATTTTTTTTAACGGTTTTTCTAACGTATATCCACTGGGGCACACCTAAAAAAAGTACACAAAATCTTTGAAGACGGTCTCTCAATAACTTATTGAGAGACCACTATTCAGTACCACTCCATATTCTATTCGTACTCTTAAATGACAACTTTGTTTTGTACCTATTTTTATAAGAAGCGTGTCATCTTTATATTTGTACACTCTTTTATTTAATCGTACCTACTTCTATTAGGTTTTGTACCACTATTACTTTCATTTGTACTTAGTCTCTCAGTAAAGTTAATGAGAGACCGTCGCTCAGGAGACCTACTCGCTGGCTTTATTTAGCTTATTAACGTGTGTCTTATAAGAAGCGTGTCCTCTTTATATTTGTACACTCTTTTATTTAATCGTACCTATTTCTATTAGGTTTTGTACCACTATTACTTTCATTTGTACTTAGTCTCTCAGTAAAGTTAATGAGAGACCGTCGCTCAGGAGACCTACTCGCTGGCTTTATTTAGCTTATTAACGTGTGTCCGGTAGATACACGTTAGAAAACTCATTATTATTTTTTTATCCAACTGAACGCAAATTTAATCGCATCACAATATACGGAATCCAAAAATATGAACCCAACAAAAATCAATTTAAAAAAAAAATATACTTTCAGTTCATATTTTCTAATTTCTTTCATCTATTCACTTTATTATTCAAAAGAACCTCTGAAAAACCCTTAATTTTTTTGATTTCAGTTTTAAAACCCAGAAAAATCAATGGATTTTCAGGTGGTTGTGTTAGCTGGTGGTGCTTCCAAAAACCTCATTCCTCTTGTATCCAAAGTGGGTTTTTTTTCTTCTTCTTAATCTTTGCAAAATCCCCAATTTTTTTTCATGATTATATCATGTTTTTATTGTAATTACTGTTATTCTGATATACTTAGTGTTATATGTTCATAAAGTTGCAATCTTTGGTGAAATTATTGATGATTCCAGTTGCTAATTGTCTTGTTTTAATTTAATTGTGTAGTTAGTGTTATTTATACCTAAATTTGCAATGTTGATTGAAATTGGGGGTTGGTAATTGTCTTGTTTTTATTGTTTTAATTGCATAATTAGTGTTATTTTTTACCTAAATTTGCAGTTTTGATTGAAAATTGGTTGCAGAAAGTACTAAAAGCATTGATTCCAGCTGCTAATTTCTTGTTTTAATTGCATAATTCCTGTTATTTTGATTGAAACTGGGTTGCAGGAAGTACTAAAACATCAATTCCAGCTGCTAATTATCTTGTAATTAGTGACTTAATTGCATGATTAGTGTTATTTAGACCTAAATTTGCAATCTTGATTGAAAATTGGTTGCAGGAAGTACTAAAATCGTTGATTCCAGCTGCTAATTATCTTGTAATTAGTGTTATTTAGAGCTAAATTTGCGATCTTGATTAAAATTGGGTTGCAGGAAGTACTAAAACATCGATTCGAGCTGCTAATTGTCTTGTTTTTCATTGTTTTAATTGCATGATTAGTGTTTTATAGACATAAAGTTTCAATCTTTATCGAAATCAGTTTGCTAATTATCTTGTAATTAGTGTTTTAATTGCATAATTAGTTTTATGTAGACCTAAATTTGCAATCTTGTTTGAAATTTGGTTGCAGCAAGTACTAAAACATCGATCCCAGCTGCTAATTATCTTTTAATTGCATGATTAGTGTTATTTATCACTAATTGCATGACTGTTTTATTGGAGACGACTTGACGGTTTTGGAGTATGATTCACATTAGCCGACCCCAAATCACTTTGTGACTAATCCCGATGTTGTTGTTGCTCTAATCACTGTTTTAATTGCATGATTAGTGTTAATTATACCCAAAGTTCCAATCTTTTATCGAAATTCATTGCAGGAAGTACCAAAGCCATTGCTCCCGATTGCTAATTATCTTGTAATTAGTGTTTTAATTGCATGATTAGTGTTATTTAGACCTAAAGTTGCAATCTTGATTGAAATTTGGTTGCAGGAAGTACTAAAACATCGATTCCAGCTGCTAATTTCTTGTATTAATTGCATAATTAGTGTTATTTTGACCCAATTTTGATTGAAATTGGGTTGCAGGAAGTACTAAAACATCGATCCCAGCTGCTGATTATCTTGTAATTAGTGTTTTAATTGCATGATTAGGGTTGCAGGAAGTACTAAAACATCGATTCCAGCTGCTAATTATCTTGTTTTAATTAGTCTTTTAATTGCATGATTAGTGTTAATCATACCCAAAGTTCCAATCTTTTATCGAAATTCATTGCAGGAAGTACCAAAAGCATTGCTCCCGGTTGCTAATCGTCCCGTGTTGTCATATGTTCTAGACCTTTTGGAACGAAGCAATCTCAACGATATCATCGTGGTGGGTTTCTCCTCTTTTAGGCCCTGTTCTTTTGGACTGAAACTGACTAGACTTGACTTAACTGAACTTAATTTAATTGAAACTGACTGAAATATAGAGACAAAATATGCCTCCTGGAGCTGAACTGAACTTAACTGAAACTGACTGAAATATAAGTCCAAAAGAACAGGGCCTTACTCCGTATTTGATTTTGTTAGTGGTTGCGTAAATGTGAGGCATTTGATTGTATTATATATAGGTTGTCGGGGGTGAAGCCGCTGCTGTTAAAGTTGGAGGATGGGTTTCTAGTGCTTATGTTGACCGCCTTCGTGTCGAGGTAAAAAAAAACACCTTTTTATCTAAACTAACTGAACTGAAAGTGTCTGAATTGAACTGAATTTAAACTTAACTGAACGAGTCTGAACTGTAGGAGTCTGAACTGAAATGAAAAAATAAATAATAATAATAATAATGTTTTGCGATTGCTAAGGGAGTGGGGGCCCAGATAGTATCTAGGCTACCCTCTAACTTCTTTTAATTTGCTCTGGTGTTAATGCAAGATCCGTTGATAATAAATAATAATAATAATAATAATAATAATAATAATAATAATCTTAATAATTCAATAAAATTCTTCAAAAATCTCCTTCAATAATTTTTTTTGTAAATTGTGTTTTGATTCTTCAATAAAATTCTCCTTTTATATAAAAAAAATCTTAATAACAACAATAATAGTAATAATAACAACAAAAATTATGATTAATGATAAATAATAATATAAATAATCATGTTGCTTGAGTGAAAATGCTAGTAGGAAAAAAAAATAGGTATGAGAATAATTTTTGAAAAATAAAATAAAATAATTAAAATACTAGGAATCGAGAATCTCTTCTATTTGAACTCGTGATTGATTGATTGATTTCTATTCAGGTTGTTGCAGTCCCAGAGGATAAGGGAACTGCAGGAGCTCTTCGAGCAATATCACGTCGTTTGACTGCCAGCGACATTCTGGTAGTCAGTGGCGACCTGGTCTGCGATGTACCACCAGGAGCAGTTGCAGCTGCACATCGACGACACGATGCAGTCGTGACAGCAATGCTTTGTTCTACACCTGTAAGCGGACCCACAGAATCCGTGTCTTCTACTGCTAAAGATAAAGCAAAGAAACCTGTCCGCTGCAATATCGTTGGGCTCGATCCTACTAAACAGTTTCTGTTGCACCTCGCTGCTGGTATGATCCCACAACACGCTTCACTTTAAGCCAAAATATGCCGTTTTTTTTTTTTTTTTTTTTTTGAGTTTTTGTGTTAATTCATCGTGATTGCGCAACCTGTAATTAGGCACGGAGGTAGCGAAAGATGTACGAGTTCAAAAGAGCATTCTACGTGCAGTCGGACAGGTATTCTTTTTTCAACTTCTTCAGTCGTACATTCGCATAAATTTTTCCGTGTTCTTCAAGCATCGCCATTCGTCAGTCAATGTGAATGAATACTTACTTGAGTAGGTCTCCTGAGAGATGGTCTCTCATTAACTTTACTGAGAGACTACAAATGAAAGTAACGGTGGTACCAAACCTAATAGAAGTAGATACAATTAACATAAAAAAGTATACAAATATAAAGAGGATACGCTTCTTATAAAAACAGGTACAAAACAAAGTTGTCATTTAAGGGTACGAATAACACAGTGGTACTGAAAAGTGGTCTCTCAATAAGTTATTGAGAGACCGTCTCTTCCAAGATTTTGTGTACTTATTATTACTCCTACTTTACTTCTCGTGTTTAACCTTTTATAGATGGATATCCGGACTGATCTCATGGACGCTCATTTATATGCATTTAAGAGGTTCGACCCGTTGAACAATTTTATTTTATTTTAATGAAATTGGTATTTATCCTTTTTACGCGTTTTGGCCCTGTTCTTTTGGACTGAAACTGACTGAACTTAATTTAACTGAAAGTGACTGAAATATAGAGACAAAATATGCCTCTTGGAGCTGAACTGAACTGAAACTGACTGAATAAGTCCAAAAGAACAGGGCCTTTGTCTCTTAATGTGCTGATAATATACTTCGACGGATACGTATTTTGAAGGTCTGTTCTACAAGAAGTTCTCGAGAAGGATCTCGATCAGAAAGAGAGATTCCAAAGCCTCAAGCACGATGTTTTGCCCTACCTCGTTCGTACACAACTGGTGAGTGTCATACTATACTCTACTAGACGTGGCAAACGGGTCTACTAAAAAAAAACGGGTTGAATTCGGGTCAGGCCGGATCATTTCGGGTTTGGATCATTTTCTGGTTTGCTATTTTCGGGTTTTGTTAGGAATATGGACTCGTTTTCTATGTAATAACATTTGAGTTAGGCTAGGTCAATACGGGTTACGGGTCCAAATTCGGGTGAGACCACTTTTTACAAAAAGAAAAAAAACGGGTTGACTTCGGGTCAGGCCAGCGGGTTCGGGTCATTTTCTGGTTTGCTATAACATTTGGGTTAGGCTGGGTCAATACGGGTTACGGGTCAAATTTGGGTCATTAGGGTGTCGGGTCGGGTCAGTTTTGCCAGGTTTATGTTTGACTAATTTTGTGTATTATTATAGAAATCGGGAGTTTTGTCGAGTTCAACGTCACCCGCGGAGGAAAATGGGAACAACAACGGTGATATGATCCCGTCACACAAGAACCAAGTAATGCTATCGCAACTCTTGGCGAATGCTTCTACTCCGAGCTTCCATGAGCTCTATGCTGTGGGCCCCAACGGATTTCCCGGCGTTCCTAAACGAACTCACAAATGCTGCGTTTACATCGCGAGCAAGGACAAATACTGCGTCCGCTTGAACTCCATTCAAGCTTATAGCGATATCAACCGCGATGTGAGTTTTTTTTTTTTTTTTCCACGGACGACCCAAATTGAAATTTGGGTTACGGGTCAAACTCGGGTACATACAATGCCCAGTTATTATATATATTGCGAGAAATTTGGGTTACGGGTCAAACTCGAGAAATTTGGGTTACGGGTCAAACTCGAGAAATTTGGGTTACGGGTCAAACTCGAGAAATTTGGGACTCAGAGAAATTTGGGTTAGGAGTCAAACTCGAGAAATTTGGGTTACGGGTCAATTTGGGTTACGGGTCAATTTGGGTTACGGGTCAAACTCGAGAAATTTGGGTTACGGGTCAAACTCGAGAAATTTGGGACTCGAGAAATTTGGGTTACGGGTCAAACTCGATCAATTTGGGTTACGGGTCAAACTCGAGAATTTTGGGTTACGGGTCAAACTCGAGAAATTTGGGTTACGGGTCAAACTCGATCAATTTGGGTTACGGGTCAAACTCGATCAATTTGGGTTACGGGTTAAACTCGGGAAATTTGGGACTCGAGAAATTTGGGTTACGGGTCAAACTCGAGAAATTTGGGTTACGGGTCAAACTCGAGAAATTTGGGACTCAGAGAAATTTGGGTTAGGAGTCAAACTCGAGAAATTTGGGTTACGGGTCAATTTGGGTTACGGGTCAATTTGGGTTACGGGTCAAACTTGAGAAATTTGGGTTACGGGTCAAACTCGAGAAATTTGGGACTCGAGAAATTTGGGTTACGGGTCAAACTCGATCAATTTGGGTTACGGGTCAAACTCGAGAATTTTGGGTTACGGGTCAAACTCGAGAAATTTGGGTTACGGGTCAAACTCGATCAATTTGGGTTACGGGTCAAACTCGATCAATTTGGGTTACGGGTTAAACTCGGGAAATTTGGGACTCGAGAAATTTGGGTTACGGGTCAAACTCGAGAAATTTGGGTTAAGAAATAATGAATTTTTGGTCGGATGTGGTATGCCGACTCTTTTTTTGTAGGTGATCGGAGAGACGAGCCATTTGTCGGGATACTCGTTCTCGCCTCAAAACAACATCATTCACCCTTCGGCCGAGATCGGGTCAAAGACTACCGTGAGTGATTTAATTTCATCAACTCGAACTCAAAATTGTCGGGAAAAAAAAAAAAAATCGATCGACCCTTTTCGATACAACTATGACTTATTTCATCGTATTTGCGTTTTTTTTTTTTTTTTTTGCGAATGTAGGTAGGACCGCATTGTATGCTTGGAGAAGGTTCGCAAATGGGCGACAAATGTAGCGTAAAACGATCCGTTATTGGTCGTCATTGTCGAATTGGCTCAAACGTGAAGGTTACTTACTTATCCGTATAAAATTTCACGCGTATTATTTTCATTTCGCGTTCCTTTTTTATTATTATTTTATTGTATTGTTCGTCTTCCATTTTTATTATATTGTTCGTCTTCCATTTATTTTTTTCGATGACGACTTTAGATAATTTTTATTAGCCGACCCCAATTCTTTTTGGGATTAATTACGCTCGATTCTAAAACATGGGTTCTCAAACCATTTTTTTTTTTTTTTTTTTTGTATTTTAATTAATTAAACCAGTTTTTTTTTTTAAAAAAAAATATTTTTTATTGTGTATTTAATTAAATTGTTATGTTGACGATTAATAAAAAAATATATATTATTATTTTATTGTATTGTTCGTCTTCCATTTTTATTATATTGTTCGCCTTCCATTTATTTTTTTCTATGACGACTTTAGATAATTCTTATTAGCCGACTCCAAATCTTTTTGGGATTAATTACGCTCGATTAATTAAGTACTCGATTCTAAAACATGGGTTCTCAAACCAGTTTTTTTTTTTTTTTTTTTTTGTATTTTAATTAATTAAATCATTTTTAAAAAAAAAATATTTTTTATTGTGTATTTAATTAATTAATTAATTTGTTATGTTGACGATTAATAAAAAATAAAAAAAAATTATTATTTTATTGTATTGTTCGTCTTCCATTTTTATTATTATTTTATTATATTGTTCGCCTTCCATTTATTTTTTTCGATGACGACTTTAGATAATTCTTGTTAGCCGACCCCAAATCTTTTTGGGATTAATTACGCTCTATTAATTAATTATGCTCGATTCTAAAACATGGGTTCTCAAACCATTTTTTTATTGTGTATTTTAATTAATTAAACCAGTTTTTTATTTTTATTTTAAAATTTTATTTTTTATTTTTTATTGTGTATTTAATTATACAAATCTTTTTGGGATTAATTACGCTCTATTAATTAATTATGCTCGATTCTAAAACATGGGTTCTCAAACCATTTTTTTTATTGTGTATTTTAATTAATTAATTAAACCAGTTTTTTTATTTTTTTTTTTAAATTTTTATTTTTTATTTTTATTGTGTATTTTAATTAATTAATTACGCTCGATTCTCTAAATTGTTATGTTGACAATTGAAGATCGTAAACTCGGTTGTTATGGACCATGTGACGATTGGCGACGGCTGTTCTATCCAAAGTTCCGTCATTTGCAGCACCGTTCAACTTCAAGAACGCGCAGTTTTGAAAGATTGTCAGGTAAAAAACTCGTTTCTCGTTCTCTTTATAATCGATATTTTTGAAAGATTTTCACGTGAACTGAAAATAAACTGGAAAGAACGAACGAGACCTTATTAATGCCATTTTCGACATAAATTTTGTCATTGTTTTTCATAAATTTTGACATAAATCTCATATTTTGACGATATTTTTGATCCCCAACGAAGCAAGTTATATTTTTTTTTTCGCATGAACTGAAAATGAACTGGAAAGAACGAACGAGACCTTATTAATGTCATTTTCGACATAAATTTTGTCATAGTTTTTCATAAATTTCGACATAATCTCATATTTTGACGATATTTTTGATCCACAACGAAGCAAGTTATGTTTTTTTTTTCGCGTGAATTGAAAATAAACTGGAAAGAACGAGACCATAGTGTAAATTTTGACAAAAAAATTGTAACAATTTTTCATAAATTTCGACATAATCTCATATTTTGATGATATTTTTGATCCACAACGAAGCAAATTATATTTTTTTTTCGCGTGAACAGAAAATAAACTGGAAAGAACGAGACCATAGTGTAAATTTCGACAAAAAATTTGTAACGAATTTTCATAAATTTCGACATAATCTCATATTTTGACGATATTATTGAATTGAACAGGTCGGACCAGGATATGTAGTCACAGCCGGGAGTGAAAACAAAGGGGAGTCTTTGGCGAAGAAAGAGAAGACGGTTTCGACATGATTTTTTTTTGTTTTTTTTTTTAAAAAAAAATAAATAAATTTATGTCGAATATATTAGAAATTTAAGAGGTGAATTTTTCGGTATGGTTGGTGGTCCGATGTATGGATTCTTCGTGTCAAGGTTTTTAATTTTCTTTCGCAAGTCTTTTTTGTAATACTAATACGTTCGACACCAAAATTCGTACTCCGTATCATATATTTTGATTGATTTTTTTATTTTACGACACGCGACAATTATGATGCTAATTGAATTCGAACCATAAATGAAATTAGTTTTTTTTTTTGGTTCAACGAAGAACGCACTTAGTCGCATTACAATATAGGGGAGGGGGATTCGAACCTGAGACCTACTGTCCCAAAGCACCTAGTCTTAACCACTAGGCTAAGACATCTTCGGTATAAATGAAATTAGTTAAATCTAGTTAAATTGGGTAATTAATACATTCTTTTGCAAGTAAAAACAATTTATTTATTTATTTAGTAATTTATCGTGAAATTGTCTCGTACAAGAATTTGTTTTACGGTTAGTTTCCTGTCAGACCGTCTTACAATTCTTTTAAAAAGTGGTCTATTGAGAAACGGTCTTTTGTTAAGTTGACTAAGAGATCAATTTCAAAAATAGGTACGAATAAGACTTAGGCTCGATTCTTTTGGACTGAAACTGACTGGACTGAACTTAACTGAACTTAATTTAGTTCAAAAGAACAAAACCTTAAAGTGGTACGAACAAGTGATCTCTCAATAACTTATGAAAAAACCGTCTCCTACAATAAATATACTCCACTACTACTCGTACTAAACACACTACTCAACCCTCACAAGTCACAACGGTAACTCTACAAATCTTCTACAACACTAAACCCATTCACAACCGTTAGATCATCAACCCAACTCCATCCAACGGTCACAATTCAAACTCAATCAAAAAAACATTACCGTTAACTGAAGAGCGTTTCTCCCTCCTTTTAACTCAATAAAAAAAACCCAGATTTCCCAAATCAATTTCCCCAATCTTCTTCCTCAAATCCCTCAATTCTTCATCGAAAACCCGTAAAAGTTCTAAAAACAAAGAAAATTTGATCAATTGGATTGAATTTTTAGTATTTTTTTTTTGGTTGATTGATTTGAAGGTGGCTTGGGAAAACAGTGAAGAAGGGGAGACAGGCAATAATAGTAGCCGTCTCCAATCCTTCTTTTTATCGATTTTTACGAGTATTGGTGGCGTATTTGGACAATCTCAAGACATGGATTTCCCCATTAAAATCAATGGTTTGTTTCCAATTTTTTTAATTTGAATGATTTTTTCTTGGATTTTTTTTTTTCTGTGAAATTAATGATCCTGGTTATATGTGTTCGTCGATTTTGCAATTAAAATACTCGTCACAAAAGAATAGTCGATATTTTATTGCCAAATCAATGGTTTGTTTCCAATTTTTTTAATTTGAATGATTTTTTTCTTGGATTTTTTTGTTGTGAGATTGATGATCCTGGTTGATGGGTTCTTTGTCTTTGCGATTAATTGATTAAAATACCCATCACAAAAGAATAATCGAAATTTTCTTGTCAAAATAATGATTTTTTTGTTGAAGTTGAATGATTTTTTCTTGGATTTTTGTTGTGAGATTAATGATCCTGGTTATATGGGTTCGTCGATTTTGCGAAACATGTTTGATGTTCTTCAAAGTTTTGATTTTTTTTTTGAATAATCGAATATTTTAGTCTAATTGATAATCTTATACTAGCACTGTTAAAAATCGGAACTTGCGCGTTTCGTTGAATCAAAAAAAAATCGAAACTTTCTTGTCTGAATGTGAATCTTGCAGCACTGTGATGAATTGTGAAACATGTCTAATCCTCATACTGTCAGCATTTCAGCAACTGTTAGGTTTCTGATTTCATCAAATTTGCTAGAAAAATTGGAACTTTCTTGTTTGATGCTCATACTGTCAGCATTTCAGCAACTGTTAGGTTTCTGATTTCATCAAATTTGCTAGAAAAATTGAAACTTTCTTGTTTGATGCTCATACTGTCAGCATTGCATCTGATGTTGGCTTCTGATTTCGTCAAATTTGCTCGAAAAAAATGAAACTTTCTTGTTTGATGCTCATACTGTCAGCATTGCATCTGATGTTGGCTTCTGATTTCATCAAATTTGCTCGAAAAAAACGAAACTTTCTTGTTTGATGCTCATACTGTCAGCATTGCATCTGATGTTGGCTTCTGATTTCATCAAATTTGCTCGAAAAATCGCAACTTTCTTGTCTGATCCTCATACTGTCAGCATTACATCTGATGTTGGCTTCTGTTTTCATCAAATTTGCTCGAAAAATCGTAACTTTCTTGTCTGATCCTCATACTGTCAGCATTTCAGCAACTGTTAGGTTTCTGATTTCATCAAATTTGCTCGAAAAATCAAAACTTTCATGTCTAAATGTCAATCTTGCACCACTGTGAATTGTGAAACTTGTCTGATCCTCATACTGTCAGCATTTCAGCAACTGTTAGGCTTCTGATTTCATCAAATTTGCTCGAAAAGTCGAAACTTTCATGTCTAATTGCTAATCTTGCAGCACTGTGATGAATTGTGAAACATGAAACTTTCAGCATTTCAGCAACTGTTAGGTTTCTGATTTCATCAAATTTGCTCGAAAAATCGAAACTTTCTTGTCTAAATGTCAAATCTTGCAGCACTGTCACACATTTCAGCTGATGCTGATTTCTGATTACAGCAAAATGTAGCATAAACAACAGAAATTTAATCCTGTATTCTTTCTTATGATTTGTTAGAAGAACCAAAGCCGAAGAAAGAACTCGGAAATCGTCGAGCCCTTCAAGAAATTAGCAATTTGGTTAACTTCCACAATGCTCCCATCATCAAGTAATTTCCAAATCCCTACTTTTTTTCCTGAAAAAATTCATGAAATTATTATTTTTACTTAACAATTTTCCATGAATTTGGTTGTTTTTAGAACATTGGGTGCATTATCACTTGCAAATGACCATCAAGGAGTGGCTAACAAGAAGAAGGTTACAGTCAAGCCGGAACACGACACAATCATCATCATAAGCTCCGATGAGGACGAATCAGAAGACGAAAAAGCCGAAAAGGAGAAACTGAACAACAAAAAGAAAAGAATCCTTAGTGGAAATAAAAGCTCTAGGAAGAAAAAAGCTCATAGCCTCACTTCTGTCCTTACTGCTCGCAGCAAGGTGATTGAAAACTTTCATATTGCTGTCGAAAATGAGTGTCTGACGTGTAAAACTGTCTCATATAAGTAATTTTACGTGTCTTAGCATTTGACAGATGTTTTTTTTACTGTGTTTTCATGTCGGAAATGAGTGTTTGACATGTAAGACTGTCTCATATAAGTAATTTTACGTGTCTTAGCATTTGACAGATGTTTTTTTTACTGTGTTTTCATGTCGGAAATGAGTGTTTGACATGTAAGACTGTCTCATATAAGTAATTTGACGTGTCTTAGCACTTGACAGATATTTTTTTACTGTGTTTTCATGTCGGAAATGAGTGTTTGACATGTAAGACTGTCTCATATAAGTAATTTGACGTGTCTTAGCATTTGACAGATGTTTTTTTACTGTGTTTTCATGTCGGAAATGAGTGTTTGACATGTAAGACTGTCTCATATAAGTAATTTTACGTGTCTTAGCATTTGACAGATGTTTTTTTACTGTGTTTTCATGTCGGAAATGAGTGTTTGACATGTAAGACTGTCTCATATAAGTAATTTGACGTGTCTTAGCATTTGACAGATGTTTTTTTACTGTGTTTTCATGTCGGAAATGAGTGTTTGACAATTGACATGTAATTTTACGTGTCTTGGGATTCGACAGATGGCATGTGGACTAGGAACAAAGCCAAGAGACGAGATAAAGAACATTGATGACGTGGACGCTGACAACGAGCTAGCGGTCGTTGAGTACGTGGAGGACATCTACAAGTTCTACAAGATTGTCGAGGATGAAAACCGAGTGTGTAATTACATGCCGTGGCAATCACATATCAATGAGAAGATGAGGATGATCTTGGTTGATTGGCTTGTTGAAGTTCATAACAAGTTTGAACTTTTACCTGAGACACTTTACTTGACTGTCGATATTGTTGATCGTTATCTTTCGAGGAAGGTTGTGTCTAGGAAGGAGCTTCAGCTTATCGGTATCAGTTCCATGCTGTTGGCCTGCAAATATGAAGAGATTTGGGCTCCTGAGGTAAAACTGTTACAATTCCGAGTGATGTTTTTACTGCTGTGCTGATGTTAATGCTGTTGGCCTGCAAATATGATGAAATTTGGGCGTAAAACTGTTAAAAAGTCGGAATTTTTACCCCTAGGTGAATGATTTCGTCTGAGTGATGTTTTTTTACTGCTGTGATGTTTTTACTGATGCTAATGCTAAAAGTCCGACTGTCGGAGTGATGTTTTTACTGCTGTGATGTTTTTTTACTGATGTTAATGCTGTTGGCCTGTGAATATGATGAAATTTGGGCCTGACAACTGTTAAAAGTCGGATTTTTACCCCTAGGTGAATGATTTTGTCTGAGTGATGTTTTTTCTTACTGCTGTGATGTTTTTACTGATGCTAATGCTGGATTTCTGATGTTTTTACTGATGCTAAGACTAATGCTGGATCGTCTGAAATAAATTCTGATGTTATTTTTCGGAAAGTTGGATTTTAACCCCTAGGCGAATGATTTCATGCAGTAAATAATGAAGTGATGTATTACAGATGTCTGAGTATTTATTACTGATGTCAATGTGATTTTTTTACGTCTCAGGTGAATGATTTCATCTGTATTTCCGACAATGCATACACCAAAGAACAAATACTTTCAATGGAGAAAGAAGTTCTCGGAAAGTTGGAATGGAACCTCACAGTCGCGACTCCATATGTTTTCTTACTTCGATTCATCAAAGCGACTCTTCCTGCAGACACTGAGGTATTTACAGTAATATAGCATTACAGTTCCCTTTTATCGACATTTACCCCAAGAACAAAGTAAAAAACTTGAATTAGGCGATCTTATATGAGAAACAGACCATAGTAACATAAGCATTACAGTTCACTACTAGCGACATTACAGTGACATAGCATTACAGACTTACAGTTCACTTTTATCGACATTTACCCCAAGAACAAAGTAAAAAAACTCGTATTATTCGATCTTGTATGAAAGACAGACGAGCAGAGAACATAAATTTACTGTTTTTCAAATGTACTGTGAAAATAGTGTCCCGTGGCATAGCATTACAGTTCTCTTTTACCAACTTTACAGTAACATAGCATTACAGTTACAGTTCCCTTTTATCGACATTTACACCATTACAGTTCTCTTTTACCAACTTTACAGTAACATAGCATTACAGTTCCCTTTTATCGATTTTACAGTAACATAGCATTACAGTTACAGTTCCCTTTTATCGACATTTACACCAAGACATCCTGTTCTTCAAGTGTAATGTGTACTGTAGCATAGCATTACAGTTCCCTTTTATCGACTTTACAGTAACGTAGCATTACAGTTCCCTTTTATCGACATTAAAGTAAAAAACTTTTACTGAAAATATTGAATGTGGACTGTAATTTTGATGTAGATGGAGAACATGGCATTTTACATGGCAGAAACCGGATTACTCCAATACCAGGTGGTCACATCATTCACCCCATCGCTGATAGCAGCTGCAGCAGTGTACACAGCCATCCACAACTTAGACAGCGGAACAACTCGTGGTTGGACAGAAACACTGAAGCATTACACAGGATACTCAGAAGACGAGCTGAAGGAATGCGCAAAGATGCTGGTTACATACCAGAAATCGACTGTCAAAGACGGTAGTAAGCTGAAAGGAGTTCAGAGGAAGTTTTCTAGTGTCGGTAGAGGCGCTGTCGCCTTACTCCCGCCTTCCAAATTCTTCGACACTGAATGATCATGCTATTTGGGTGAACTTTTTTCGACTATTTCGTGTGTAAGTAGAGTAGATCATGCTATATCATGATCATGGTTTCTGTGTTTTTATTGTAAAACCAAAACCCGAGCTTTCATTAGTATTCAGTTTACTGCTGGTTTCTGATAATCTAGCATTTCCTGTCAGTTTTGCGAAAACTTTTACTGTAACAAGATTTAACACACCGACCTGTGATCATTAGAGACTCTGGTCGCCTGGTGCCGAGATCAAGCCATAGACATGCAGTCCTAATTTTAACAGTCGGTACAGTAACAACGAGAATATTCAATTTACTGCTGGTTTCTGATATAATCTAGCATTTCCTGTCAGTTTTGCGAAAACTTGTACTGTAATAAGAATCACACCGACTTGTGTTCATGACATGCAGTCCTAATTTTAACAGTCGGTACAGTAACAACGAGAATATTCAATTTACAGCTGGTTTCTGATATAATCTAGCATTTCCTGTCAGTTTTGCGAAAACTTGTACTGTAATAAGAATCACACCAACTTGTGTTCATTAGAGGCGCGCTGGTCGCCTGGTGCCGAGATCAAGCCCTAGACATGCAGTCCTAATTCTAACAGTCAGTACAGTAACAGCGCAAATGGTGCACGCTTTGAAGAATATGCTACTGAAAGCAATTTTTTTAGAATCGGATCATTTTTATTGATGTAAAGTGAGAGTACAGTAAAACAAAACAACTTACAGTAAATTTTTACGAGTCCAAAATGCCTCGATTCAACCTAAAATGTATGATGAGTAGTTCTTGTCTACCTTTTAGACGACGTCTGCCTCCTTTGCCGACTCTACTACCTCGTCATCCACCCTAACCTTGGAACCACAACAACCCTTCTTCCCATGACTCAAATTCCCAACCTCAGATTTTGATCTCCTCTGGAAGAACTCGGAGTTCTCCTTCCAAACCTCACCGTTAGCATAAACCTCTTTTTTCCAAATGGGTACCGACGCCTTCAACTCATCGATCAAATACTTACATGCATCCAACGCATCAACACGATGAACAGACGATACAGCCACAAACACACTCGTTTCACCCACACCAACTCGCCCAAGCTGGTGCGCTACTGCAATGAGGTTCAAACTCCATAGTTCTCGAGCTGTAGAACATATTGAGTTGATGCAACGGACTGCCATTGGAATGTAAGCTTCGTATCTGAGCTCGAGGACGGTTTTTCCATCAAAGGAATCACGTGTGGTTCCTGAAAATGTCGCGATGGCACCACACTCGGGCGCACGAACGAAGTTTATGTACTTGGTTATGTCCATGGGATTAGTGTCTTCGAGAATGTCGATTAGGGTTTTCTCGTCCGTCATTTTTGAAAAACCTTCGTTCCTATTGATAGGATAACAATCAATTTCCATGGAGAAGACAATGAAGAATGATTCAAGTTCATCGATTCTTGAACACAAATTCTTGTTCAAGACATGATAATGCCCGTTTGACCCGTTTCACCACCAAAACGGGTCAAATACATCGTATTTGAATCCTTTCGAGGGAAAAGACAATGAAGAATGATTCAAAGTTCATCGATTCTTGAACACAAATTCTTGTTCAAGACGTGATAATGCCCGTTTGAACCGTTTCACCACTAAAACGGGTCAAATACATTGTTATTTGATCGTATTTGAATCCTTTTTATAGTATGTCTCGTTCATTTGTTTGACTTTTACTCGATATTCTTTCTTGAGGCGTATTTCAATCAAAAGTAAACAAATGACGAATAATCATGGAATAGATTTGCATGCTAAATCCAATTAACAAAATCAATTCAATCAACTCAATAAACTTAATAATTTGCTTGATTACCAATTTTATTCAATTTAATTTTGTAAACTAAAACCCTAACAAAACTCCCATAAAAATTCAAACTTTTATAAAAAAAATCAATAATTAACATTAAAAATACAAATTAGTGAACTATGATTAAACCCAACAAATAAAAATACATTAAATTGAAGAAACACCCATAAAAATTGAACATTTAATTAGAAAAAAATTGAATATTTAACCATAAAAATCGAAACTTTATCAAATTAAATAAATAATTAAAAAAACACAATCATGGGTTTTGAATGATTAGCAGCAATAAATATGTGAAGACAGTGACAAACCTGGAGAACTGAAAATTGAATGATTGTTGCGTAGAATCGAAAGGGTATCTGTCAAAAATTGCAGTGAACAGTGTAAATGAAGTCAATATGATACCTTATCATGTGTTTATTGGAGTCGGATATCGACTTTACCGATCAAGCTAGTTGACAATTTGTCATCTGTATAATCTAATTCACTGAGAATATAATTATCGATAATGGTATTTAAAAAAAAAAGTCAATTTTGTACCGAAAAAAAAAAAAAAAAAAAAAAAAAAACTCGTATGTAGTTTATTATCGATAATATATAATTTTAATTTAAGCTCATTGAAATTTGTATAATCGAATTTGTTACGAATGTAATTGTCGATAATAGTATGATATAATCGTCGATAATTGTATTTTAAAAATGTTGATATTTTAATCATACTATAATACAAAAAAAAAAAGAAATTGAGCTCGTTGACATTTGTATAATCGAGTAATTAATTAAGGGATATAATTGTCGATAATTGTATTTTTAAAAAAAGTCGATATAATAGAGAAAAAGAAATTAAGTTCGTTGACATTTTATTATCTAATTTATTAAGGAATATAATTGTCGATAATGGTATGTTTATAAAATGTCGATTTTGTACCGTAAAAGAAATTGAGTTGTACTTCAATATCGTTGAAAGTATGCTCTTCGTTGACCCAAAAAAAATAAAACTCCACCGAAAATGTCTTGACCCAGTGGTTAAGACTAGGTGCTCTGGAACAGTAAGTCTCAGGTTCGAATCCCCTTCCCCTATATTGTAATGCAACTAAGTGCGCTCCTCGTTGAACCAAAAAAAAAATCCCGGGGATGACGAAACACTCATTCTATTACAAATTTCACACGCGAAGAATTACAATAAATCAAACAATCTCGATCTTCATACAACAACAACAACAACAACAACAACAACAACAACAACGCCTTAGTTTCAAATAGATTTGGGATCGGCTAACATGAATCATCATCTGAAATCGTGATGTTGTTGTCTCCAAACATCGATCTTCAACCTCGATCTTCATACTACAACTAAAAAAACACACTAAAGACTTACACAAAGCAAGCAAGCTCAAGACACACTAAAAAAGACGGTGCATGTCGCTACAGTTAGGAAGAGGACAACGAGGTCCGAGTTCCATGGATTTATGTTCACGGAGGTGGTAATCTGTCGCCTGGACCCGCTAGTGTAATCTGTCGGTTCCAAGCATGTAACATTAATGTAACAGGATTAGAAATCGACCACCGTAAAAAAAAATTACTGTACGAGGTAAATGTAGGGTGAACTTACGTTGCAGTCGAAAGCAAAGCGTCGGGCAAGTAAAATGGCGGCATTTCTATCTCGTCCTGACTCGAATGCAACGATGAAGCTCAATCCCGGTTTTACTTGCCAAAATAGAGCTTGCGCTGCAGCGTTTCCGCCTCCTCGGACCCCACATAGCTAAAACATACGAAAAAAATAAATATTAATATTTTATTAACTTCTCGTGTTTCAACCCTAAATTAACGGGTCATTTCGGATTTGGGTCAAATGGGTCTCGGATAAAAAAAAAGGGGTTCATGGCCCTATAAAGCGGGTTGGGTCGGGTTTCAGCCCTAAATTTACGGGTCATTTTCAAACGGGTCGCGGATCAAAAAAATGGGTTCATGGTCCTATAAAGCGGGTCGGGTCGAGTTTCAATCCTAAATTAATGGGTCATTTCAGATTTGGGTCAAATGGGTCCCGGATAAAAAAAATGGGTTCATGGCCCTATAAAGCGGGTCGGGTCGGGTCGAATTTCAACCCTAAATTAACGGGTCATTTTCAAACGGGTCGCGGATAAAAAAAATGGGTTCACGGCCCTAAAACGGGTCGGACAAGCAGGTCGGGTAGAATTCGCATTTAGACCTACATTGAGGTCAAATGGGTCTCGGATCAAAAAAATGGGTTCATGGCCCTATAAAGCGGGTCGGGTCGAGTTTCAACCCAACCCTAAATTAACGGGTCATTTTCAAACGGGTCGCGGATCAAAAAAATGGATTCATGGCCCTAAAACGGGTCGGGTAGAATTCGCATTTAGACCTGCATTAAGGAAGAATAGTATTCCTTGGCGACGGTTGTCTTCCCTTTACAAAGCTTCATCCGCATTTTTCCCACGTGAAGAACGTGGATCGATTGTGATTGTTGGTCCGATCCGTTCATTTGGGTCACGACTACCTGCAAAACAAAATATTTTTATTCGATAAAACATCAAATTACAAGATTTACAACGGGTTTTTTTTTCACGACATTTTACATTTACATTAGCATTGATTTGATGTGGCTTACATTGAATTCGGTATCATGTCTCCGTAAAAGAGCCTCCACGTAGCTCCCTAAACCCGGTGCTGTAAAAAAAACACGACGAATTCACATCCCGGGTAGATTTATTTACTTTTAGAGTAAATTAAAAATTACCCCCTTTTTAAATACCAATTTTAAAATTTACTCCCTTTTGAAAATTTTGTTAAAAATTACTCCCAAAATCTATTAAAAGTTCAAAAAATGCTCCCAAATTTATTTTTAGAACAAAAAAAAAATAGGGCCATTTTCGTCCAAAAATTAAATTTTGGAGTAATTTTTGAACTTTTGATAGATTTTGGGAGTTATTTTTAACAAGAATTTCAAAAGGGAGTAAATTTTAAAATAGATATTTTAAAAGGGAAATAAATTTTAAAATAGATATTTTAAAAGAGAGTAATTTTTAATTTACTCTTATTTTTACAAACGTGATTAGGATATATTAAAAATATACCGGGATCAATTGGACCGGTTGAGGAAACCGTGACATTTTGACCGTCGTGAGTGATTTCCACCTTCAAGAATCGGCCAACGTCGAAAGGTTCCGGAGCATAAGCTGGCTTCGTGGCCCCTAAATACGCATAAAAAACATAAAATAAATAAATAATAATAATAATGTCGCCTTTTTCCAACAAATTCGAAAAAAAAAAAATTACATTTTTCGACAAATTATGAAATTAGTCGGCGAATTTATACCAGAAATAAGTTCTTTTTTGTGGGTATCGGACGCAACCCGGTACCACTGAATAAGGCACTCGGATAGATCCACGGCTTCATCGAAACATTTTTGGACCATCAAACACGAACCCAATAATTCTTGGCCAATCAATTCATATAAATGATCCTCGTTTGTTTTATTCATCGCCAACTGCAAGAAAATGAATCCTCTAAATTTTATGAAACTTCTGCATATTTTGGTATATAATGAAGAGTTTGAGTGTCAAGTGTCACACAGGAGTACCTCCTTTTGTAATTGAACGGACCGTGATGTTTTCTCGAGAAGTTGAGTTCTTAATGCTCGAAGTTCATATTCCATGTCCATAACCTTGCTAGGTTGATGAAGCATCTTTATGCGTCGAGCTTCTTGAACTTCCTTTATTAATTCTTCATAGTCCTGAAGAAACGAGAAGAAACAGTTGAATGCTATGTTACTCTGACAGTTCACGCAGGCTGCCAGTTCGCGTGTTTGAGCAAAAAAAATGAAATTTTTGCAGGGAATAGCCAAACCCGACTTTCAGACATGTGTCACAGATGACAGTGTGTCATAAAAGAGGTAACGCAGTAGAAAAAGGGTGAACATGAACCTGTTCGCCTGAAACTCTGGCCATTTGTTCATGTTCCTGTATGGCTTCTTCCACGCGCTGTACTGCTGCTCTAGCATTCTCTATCTCGGCACGAGCATTGGATCTTTCCTCCTCGACGAGCTTTTTTGCTTCCTCCGAAGCCTAGATACAAACAAACAAACGACTGATGAATAACAAGTTCTTTCATTGGTGACGAAAAAACAGTGAAAAATTGCATCACAGTAAGCATTGATTCACAGTTTTACAGTAAGCATTGGTTTTTACAGTCTGCAGCGTACCTGTTTCAAGAAGTTGGCTAGCCGTTTCACTTCTTCCTTCTCGTGAAGCAACTCGCCTTCCCTTTTTGCTAACTGAACCGCTAAAGCTTCAACCTAAGCCAGCAGAAAACGTCAAGCCAACTAAATATACGAATGTTCATGCTGTTTTTACTGATACTGTAAAAAGAACATGCAGCGTAAAAAACACAGAAACATGGGATAAAACGTCAAGCCAACTAAGTATACGGATGTTCATGCTGTTTTTCCGATACTGTGAAAGAACATGCAGAGTAAAAAAAAGAGAAACAAGGGATAAAACGTCCGAGCCAACTAAGTATACGGATGTTCATGCTGTTTTACTGATACTGTAAAAGAATGCGCAGAGTAAAAAAAAAAGAGAGAAACAAGGGATAAAACGTCGAGCCAACTAAGTATACAGATGTTCATGCTGTTTTTCTGATACTGTAAAAGAAACATTCTGTTTTACTGATACTGTAAAAGAACATGCAGAGTAAAAAAGAGAAACACGGGATAAAACGTCGAGCCAACTAAGTATACGGATGTTCATGCTGTTTTACTGATACTGTAAAAAGAACATGCAGAGTAAAATGAACGAAGACAGGAAAAATTATACTGTATGACGAAACACGGTGTGTACCATAGAAACTGCTGTTTCGACATCATCTTTGTTTTTACCCGTCACACGACCCCTCAAGGCTTCCAAAGCGTCTCTAAGGTTCTTCAGAAGCACGTGTTTCTCCAACGAAGCCGCTTCCTTCAGTTTATCCTGCACATGAACACCATTTTTAACCCCACCTTGCTTTTTACTCAATGTTACTCCGATTCTTCTAATTGGAAGGCGGGCAACACAATAAAATAACGCAAAATTAGGGTTTTAGCCTAATTTTTAGGGCACCTCAACGGATAATTTGGCAGCAGCGGCAAGGCCTTTCTCGAATTTATGAGCAAGATCACGAACTGATAACCGTTTCTGTTGTTCAAGCAACATTGCAGTCTCCTTGGCAACGATTTCCTTCATCGAAAAAGTCTTCATGTTGTCCTTCAACTCCAAAACCTGGTTATCGGATCCTATCTTGTAATTAGGAAACCTGCTCGACAGGAACATCACGTCAGCTGAAACAGCAGCCGGGATGATGTTCTCCTTTTGCATCGTTGCAAAATCGAGAGTTAACCTCGTCATGATGATTCTCGACTCACTCACATATCTGCAATTTAGACCGAAAAATTGAAAAAAATTGCATGAAGTTGTCGTGTTGGACACGACAGCTTGTAGAAGAGTATGAGGAACGCAGATTTTACAATAGAAATGAGTAAATTCAGGAGCTGTAACTGTAACAAAATTGAAAAGCTCTAATCTTTTAATTAATCACTAATTAAGCAAGGATAAACCCTAATCCAATCAATTGAGTTCATGATAGATTTGTGCATAAATTAAATTGCAAGAAATCCCCAAATTCAGCAACATTGAAATTAATTTTGAGCAAAATAACAATCAAAATTTCCCCCAATTTGCAGCTCAAATAACTAAATTCAACAGCAAAAATTCAAAAACTGTAACAAAAATTGAAAAAGTTCTAATCTTTAATCAAATTAAACAAGCATAAACCCTAACCTAACCACTTTTTAGCTCATGATATAAGTAAAAATTTCCCCCAATTTGCAACTAAAATAACTAAATTCAGCAGCAAAAATTCAAAAACTGTAACATAATTGAAAAAGTTCTAATCTTTAATCACTAACCCTAACCCTAACCCTAATCCAATAAATTTAGCTCATGAAATTATTTGCTAATTACAACAACAAAAAATGACTAATTTCACTAATTCAGCAGCTGAACTGTACCAAAATTCAAAAGCTCTAATCTTTAAATAATCATTAATCACTAATTAAACAAATTACTGATATAAACCCTAATCTAACTACTTTAGCTCATGATATAAACATCAAAAAAAAGGGGGATTTTGCAGATTTAGCAAACTTACAGGTCATGGAAAAATGGGGAAAAACTTCAAAAAAAAAAATGGGATTTTTAATTTATGAAATTTTAGCAAATGGGTTGTTGATATTTGGTACTATGACCCTTCAAATGAGAGGGAGCCTAAAGATTGAAGGACATAGAGATAGAGATAGAGACAGAGACAGGTAAATGGTGATGAAAGTTGCTTACTTTATGAAAAGCAACAGGAAAAAAATAAAGGCAAGCACAGTTTCCCTGCACACAACAAACTGGTCTCTTTCTATAGATTATCTGTTGTATCGTTATATAATTAAGTCTCCACGATGTTCATTTTGTGTCAGTTACTCGACATCTCGACTCATTTTAGTTCAGCCTACTTCAATCTGAAAGAACGTGTCTTGCTTCAGTTCAGGCTCACGATGTTCATTTTGTATCAGTTACTCAACATCTCGAGTCTCGACCCACTTTAGTTCAACTTACTGAGTTACTTCAATCTGAAAGAAGGTGTCTTGTTTCAGTTCAGGTTCACGAGGTTCATTTTGTATCAGTTACTCAACATCTCGAGTCTCGACCCACTTTAGTTTAACTTACTTCAATCTGAAAGAACGTGTCTTGCTTCAGTTCAGGCTCACGATGTTCATTTTGTATCAGTTACTCAACATCTCGAGTCTCGACCCACTTTAGTTTAACTTACTTCAATCTGAAAGAACGTGTCTTGCTTCAGTTCAGGCTCACGATGTTCATTTTGTATCAGTTACTCAACATCTCGAGTCTCGACCCACTTTAGTTCAGCTTACATCAATCTGAAAGAACGTGTCTTGCTTCAGTTCAGGCTCACGATGTTCATTTTGTTTCAGTTACTCGACGTCTCGATTCACTTTAGTTCAATCTACTTCAATCCAAAATAACGTGTTTTGTTTCAGTTCAGGCTCACGATGTTCATTTTGTGTCAGTTACTCGACGTCTGGACCCATTTTAGTTCAACTTACTTCAATCTAAAAGAACGTGTCTTGCTTCAGTTCAGACCCACGAGGTTCATTTCAGTATCTCGACGTCTCGACCCACTTTAGTTCAGCTTAATTACATCAATCCAAAAGAACGTGTCTTGCTTCCGTTCAGGCTCACGAGGTTCATTATGGGTCGGTTACTTCAGCCCGCTTCACTTCCACTCATTTTAGTTTGTTCAGTTAGGTTGTTCAACCTACTCCAATCCAAAACGATACTTATATCTTTTTTTTATTTTAATTTGTCGAAATAATATGATCGATATCTCCAACATGTCTCAGGTTAGTTGGATTGGTGAGAAATTTGCATGTTACAGAGATGTGAGTGATGCAACCTTAATGTAATTTCTGACAATAAGTACATAACTAAATTCCTTTGACTAGTCTTCACTCTTAATAACTTGTACAGTATAAAAAAATTGAATATAGGATAATATTTGATCCGTTATAATAATACGATGGATCGATATTTTAAAAAAAAAAATGATGTCTTTTTCAGATTTGTTGGATACTTGGATGTACTGATTGTACAGTTGTTGGATATATGTACAGTAGTCAATACCAAGTCCATTTATATGTATTTTATACTGTATATTTTTTTAATTGAAAAATTCCAGCTAATTTATAGAGTATTTTAATGATTAAATTATTATTTTTATTTGATTTTGTAAAAGATTTTGATGTGGATTTTTTATTTTATTTTATTTTCATATTTGCTAAACTATCTATTTATTCCATGTAAGAAAAAATCGATACATTAACCAGAAAACCGATATTACTATTTCATGTTGAATGATTACTTTGCAGTTTTGGTTAAAAGGGTTCGTGACCAGTTTACACGTCACACAACCAATGAACCCGATATGATTTTGAGCTAGGAAGAGTGATCTTTAATCAAAATTTAGTATTAGTAGTATATGTAGTAATGATTGAGAGAAATAATTAAGGATCCAATATCGTATTCATGTTGGTAGATAGAAACAAGAATTACTATACTACCCAGATGATCAGATCTGGCAAATAGGTCAAATAGATCAGATCTGGATCGAGTCAAACTTCAGAGGAATCATGAAACACCAATGTTAACTGAAGACGCCCTATCCATGAGCTTAAATGACTAGTGCTTAAACAGTGATTGAGAGTACTACTCATATCAACAAAGTGCACATTCATTCTTTTATGGCTATCAATGCAAAATAACTCCGCAATTAAGCATACTTGACTGAGAGTAGTCCAAGGATGGGTGACCTCCTGAAAAGTTTTCCGGGATACGAATGAGTGAGGACAAAATACGCTGAAAATGACTCGTCTAGGTCTGTGGACCCTGTACAGAGTCTGACGAACTACCGCAACTAACATTTCCAGTTTAGTTTTGGTCGGGATGTTACAAATCAGGTCAACTTTATGTTCGATATGTAATCTTGAGTTCGAGTTGATCGATTTGTAACGGATATATACACATCATAATCACAGACAATTGGTGTTGGTAAAAAGATTGGTGAGAAAAGGTACTACTACATTTCGTCGTCGACATTTCAGCCACGTCGTCGGCGCTTTATACGTGAATTTTACTCTTTTACCCTTCCCCTAATTATGATTAATGATATTAATTAAGTTTGTTAATTAATGTAATTAATATTTCCGAGTAAATTAAAATTACGGTTTTTGTACTCTTGAACGGTTTTTGAGGCACGTGTCTCAACGTAACTCTTTTACCCTTATGTAATATATTCTAATGAATTTAATTAAGTTTCTTAACTAACGTAACAAATATATTCCCGACTAATATGAAATGTCGGTTTTTGGACTATTGAACGGTCTCCGAGACACGTGTCTCAATGTATCCCGGGAATATGTTTAGGAAATTTATATTTCGCAGAAATCGATCCCACCATCAGCCAAATCGATACCAAAATCGAATATACAAAACAATAACTACTCAATTAGGGTATATATCACACACAAATTAGCTATGGGAACCTAAACTATCAATCTAATAGTATTAATTATAATCGAAATGGGGCTCGATTTTTCGCGAACTGGGTCTGGAAACAGACCTCGACGCCGGAAAACCGCGTCTGGGGGGTCCCCTAGACGCATGAATTTCGCGTCTAAGAGGCCCCTCAGACGCATGAATTTCGCGTCTAGGGGGTCCCCTGGACGCTGGAAATCCGCGTCTGGGGGGTCGATTTTTCGCGAACTGGGTCTGGAAACAGACTTCAACGCATGAATTTCGCGTCTGGGGGGTCCCTCAGACGCGAAATTCAAAAATTTGTAATTAGTAAGGCTCAAACCCACAACCTCTTGAACACAAATGAGTCTCTTCACCACTAAACCAACTGAACATTGTTGATAAACCTTACTAAACTATTATCTATATTTGATTCTAAAACCTCCTAAAATCGCCTATTAATACAATTTTAATATTATTAATAATATTAGTGTTGTTGTGGATGGGGGAGGATATATAATATAACATAATCCGTAACATAATAAAATGACGGTTTTAAAAAAAAAAAAAAACGTTTTATTATCGAGTTTCATTAACATGATTAAACTTTTTAATTTCATTAACAAAGTTAGTGAATGTAATTAGGGAAGGACGTTGTTGTCTTTTCACATTAAAAATCGCCGATAACCTAATTTCTAGAAAAGTCGGGTTTCTAGAAAAGTCGGGTTTCTCTAAAGAAAAGACGCTTTTTTTAAGTGAGAGAAAATTAAATTAAATATGGTGAGTGGAGTTTAAGTGGATATATAATAAGGACAAGATAATAATGGAACGGTTTGAAAAATTAAAAAACCGCTTCATTAACGAGTTTCAATAACTAATCTAACTTCTAAAATTACATAACATTAGTTAACTAATCAAATTAAGGCAAGGACAATATCGTCTTTTACTTTAAAAAGCGCCGACGACGTGGCTGAAATGTCGACGACGAAAAACAGCACTCAGAAAAGGGAAGGCAATAGTGTTAGTCACATGTTACACTATTGAAGTGTTGATGTCTCATGTGACTCAACCTAACCTTTTAATTAATTGCTCATCTAACAACAAACATTTGGATAATGCTTTTTAAATCGACTAGGTTTATTGATCCGTTTATATAGATGAATCGACAGAAATACGATGAAAAATATACTGTAATAAGGTTTGATTCTGGTTAAATTAACGATAATATACGTACAGTTTGTAAATACAGATCAATTTGAGACCTAATATATGTGATATTTGTAACAGAACTACAGATCGATATTATGTTTTTCTTTGTCCTATTTAATTTATTTCACCATACGTCCATACACCATGTTGCACGTTTGTGTCCGAGAACAGGGAAGAAACTTACTTACGTGCGTGACTGAGTTTCCGGATGCAATTCTTGCATCAGCGGAGATTGATTTATTTAATTTTATATAATGGCTCGCTTTTCCCTAAAAAAAATACGAGATTATCGGCCGACAATAGATTTAAATTTAAAATAAATACTACAAAATAAAATTAAATATACAAAATATAAAAAAATAATTAATTTTTTTTATAGTTTAAAATAAAATAAAATTATGAAGTCATTATTTATAACATTATGCACTCCACTTCTCTCAAACCCAAACCCAAACCCAAACCCATTTTCGTAATTTTACCTCCAAATTTCAAAATTTGAACCGGTAACAACTCACTTCACTCTCGCGGGTCCCACTCACAACATCCAACGGTTCAAATTAATCTCGAACCGTAAGATTAATCTCAGCCGTTCATTTATTTCCTCGGCTCAACTTCTTCTTTACTATATAAACGAAATTTTAGGGTTCTAATTTTCCCCCAATTCTCTGATTTCAATTTCATTTCTCCCTCCCGATTTCTTTTCGAGGTTTCGATTTTTTGTCGAGGCCTCTATTCTTTCCTCCTCCGCGCGTCGATTTTCGTTTCTGTAAGTAATTTTGTTGTTTTGCGATTTTGATTTTGATTTTGATTTTGAATTGTTGTGGTTTTACGTCAGATTTGTTGATATTTGCTTTCGATTTTGAGTTTATGATGGAGTAATCGATCTATTCTCTGCCAAATGTGCGAGCATTTTGAGTTTGATTGATTGATTGATGCGATGAATGAAATGATGTACGATTTTGATTTGTCGTGTTTTTACGTTGGATTTGTTGATTTTTGCTATCGATTTTGAGTTTATGATGAAGTAATCGATCTATGCTCTGCCAAATGTACGAGCATTTTGAGTTTGATTGATTGATTGGTGTAATGAATGAAATGATGTATTTACGTTGGATTTGTTGATTTGAGCTATTGCTTTTGAGTTTATGATGAATTTGAGGAGAAATGTGCGAGCAGTTTGAGATTGATTGTTGCATTGCACATGATGAATTTGTACGATTTTGATTTGTCGTGAATTTTAGGGTTGATTTGTTGATTTTTGCTTTCGATTTGAGTTTATGATGAAGTAATAGATCAATTCTCAGCGAAATTGATGAGCATCGTGAGATTGATTAATCGCTGCAATGAATGAAATGATGAATATTTGAATCTGTACGATTTTGATTTGTTGATTTGTGCTTTTGATTATGAGTTTATGATGAAGTTGAGGAAAGAATTATTCTATGCTCTGTGACATGTACGATCATCTTGAGATTGATTCGTATATTGCATATGATGAATTTTTGAATTTGTACGATTTTGATTTGTCGTGTTTTTATGCTGGAAATGTTATGATGAAGTTGAAGAAAGAATCGATCTATTATCTGCTAAATGTAGGAGGAATTTGTTATAGATAGATGTAGCGAATGAAATGAAGGATCACTTTGAGATTGACAAATCTGCAGATTTTTCTCGACATATTTCAATAACGAATCTAAGAATGTTTGAATGTTCCTGATTATTCTCAGAATCATTAAATATCGAATATGATCTACGATTGAAAATAGAGATATCAGAATTGCTGTTTTTCGTTGATAGAACAACAGATTGAGCATTACTGCAATACTGTATGAACACTGACTCGATTTCATCGACAGCAGGTTTCAAAATGAGAGAATCTATAAATGTTTGAATGTTCCTGATTATGCTCAGAATCATTAACATCGAATATGATTTACAACTCGATCATACAATGAAAGATTCAAATTATAGATATCAGAATTGCTGTTTTTCGTTGATAGAACAACAGATTGAGCATTACTGCAATACTGTATCAACACTGACTCGATTCCATCGACTGCAGGTTTCAAAATGAGAGAAATCCTTCACATCCAAGGCGGCCAATGTGGCAACCAAATCGGTTCAAAGTTCTGGGAAGTAATCTGTGGAGAACACGGAATCGATCCAACAGGAAAATACTGTGGAACCTCAGACCTGCAAATCGAGCGTGTCAATGTCTACTACAACGAAGCATCCTGTGGCCGATACGTCCCTCGTGCAGTCCTCATGGATCTCGAACCTGGTACTATGGACAGTGTCCGCACCGGTCCATACGGGCAGATTTTCCGACCTGATAACTTTGTGTTCGGGCAGTCGGGCGCTGGGAATAACTGGGCTAAGGGGCATTACACTGAGGGTGCGGAACTCATTGATTCCGTTCTTGATGTTGTCAGGAAAGAGGCCGAGAACTGTGACTGTCTTCAA
The DNA here is from genome assembly GCA_958450325.1 of Agrostemma githago. Taxonomy (NCBI): domain Eukaryota; kingdom Viridiplantae; phylum Streptophyta; class Magnoliopsida; order Caryophyllales; family Caryophyllaceae; genus Agrostemma; species Agrostemma githago. The sequence goes on from OY288240.1 coordinate 82,493,385, forward strand.
GGTATAACACTCTTTGCATCGATGTCTAACTAGTATTGAACAACCTCGTGAAAAATTATGGAAAACTAACATTTCGAACAAAAATTTAAATAAAAAAAGGGTCTACGAAAATAAAAATTTATGATTAATTTTCGTGATTTTTTTGAAAGTCTTTAATTTCTCAAATTTTAATTTCCTTGCTTATATTCATGTCATATCATTTTATGATGAATAAAAAAAGGTCGATGAAAATAAAATTTATGATTAATTTCCGTGATTTTGAAAGTCTTTAATTTCACAATTTTTAATTTCCTTGCTTATCTTCATGTCATGTCATTTCATGATGAATTATTATTGTTAACCTGTGCGATAATCTTTTGAATTTGGTAGAAATTTCTTGTACTATATTATTTGATAGAGTATTTTTTTTATGTAAATGATGATGAATTTGACAATTAATTTACGGTATAACAAAAATTTAAATAAAAAAAAGGTCGATGAAAATAAAATTTATGATTAATTTCCGTGATTTTGAAAGTCTTTAATTTCACAATTTTTAATTTCCTTGCTTATATTCATGTCATACTCCATTTTATGATAAATTATTATTATCAACCCGTTCGATAATCTTTTGAATTTGGTAGAAATTTCTTGTACTCCATACTATATTATTCGATGTTTTTTTTATATGTAAATGACAATGAATTCGACAATTAATTTACCGTATCCATGATAATTTGACATTGCTTTATTAAAATCTAAATAATTAATGTTTCGTGCTTTTGCTTCCGTGTTTTGTTTGTGATTGTAGGATTTCAAGTATGTCACTCGCTAGGAGGCGGGACAGGATCCGGGATGGGAACTCTACTCATTTCAAAGATCAGGGAAGAATACCCTGACCGAATGATGCTCACTTTCTCAGTTTTCCCGTCACCCAAAGTTTCTGACACTGTTGTCGAGCCTTACAATGCAACTCTCTCAGTTCATCAGCTCGTCGAGAATGCCGATGAGTGTATGGTCCTCGACAACGAGGCTCTCTACGATATTTGCTTCCGAACTCTCAAACTCACCACTCCCAGCTGTGAGTAAATCGTACTTCCTCTGTTTCATTGAAAGCTTCCACTTTTTCTTTTTTTTGTAAATTTCTTTGATAGCTTCCACTTTCTTATTTGGTACTGTATCACTTTTCTCTCTTACCTAAGTGACTCACCTACTTTAGACTCTGTCTCTACTTTTAAATATTTTATTATTTTTCTTAAAAAATGTGTCATTTTTTAGGTGGAACCTTCTCAATGAAATGGAGGGAGTAATTCTTTGAAAATTTATATTTGAGATTTACTTTATAGCGTACTCGTATTATTTAAAAAATTATATTCGAGATTTAGTAAGTTTTACGTCTCATAACTTATAAAATATAATTTATACCCTGTATGAACGAATATTAAGAAAAAAAATTATATTCGAAATTTACATTATGGCGTATTATTTAAAAATTTATATTCAAGATTTAATAAGTTGTACGTCTCATAACTTATAAAATAATTGATTATAAATAATTTATACCACGTATGAACGAATATTAAGGAAAAAAAAATTGTATTTGAGATTTACATAATAGCGTATTATTTAAATATTTATATTCGAGATTTAATAAGTTTTACATCTCGTAATTTTGTGATTTTATTTTCAGAAAATAAATTGAAATTAAAAAGAAATAAAATAATTTACGGAGTATTAAATATAATTAATACTCTGTATGAACTAATATTAAGAAGAAAAAAAAGCAATATATTTTTTTTTTTCAAATATTAAAAATTTATATTCGAGATTTAATAAGTTTTATATCTGGCAACTTTGTAATTTTATTTTCCGAGAATAAATTGAAATTATAAAATAAATAAAATAATTGATTAAATACATATAATTTATACTCGTACCCCGTATGTACTAATATTAAGAAGCTTCAAATAATAAAAGTTTATATTCGAGATTTATTAAGTTTTACATCTCAATAACTTTGTAGGATAAATTGAAATTATAAAGAATTAAAAATAATTGATTAAATATAATGTATACTCTATATACTAATATTAAGAAAAAAAAACAATAGAAATTATTTAGAAAAAGCAGCGACGATATTTGTCTGTTTTTTTTCTCTCTATGAAGCTAATACGAATAAATTGACTATAGATTTCTTCTAAATGTTTCGATAATTTGTCTTTTTTGAAATTAACTGAAATTAACCAGCTTGTTAATTTATTATATAACATTAAATAATTATTATTTTCTATGAACCAATATTAAGAAGAAAAAAAAGGAATAAGAACTAGTATATATATTTTTTTTAAAATGTTAAAGTTAAAAAATTCACCTCGAGAAATTATTTAGAAAAAGCAGCAGCGACTATATCATTGACTATAGATTTCTTCTAAATGTTTCGATAATTTGTCATTTTTTGAAGTTAACTGAAATTAATTAGCTTGTTAATTTATTATAAAACATTAATTAATTAATTAATTAATTATTATTTTCTTTGATTTGCAGTCGGCGACCTGAACCACCTAATCTCAGCAACCATGAGCGGCGTAACCTGCTGTCTCCGATTCCCAGGCCAACTAAACTCCGACCTCCGAAAACTCGCAGTCAACCTAATCCCCTTCCCCCGTCTCCACTTCTTCATGGTCGGGTTCGCACCCTTAACCTCTCGCGGGTCCCAACAATACCGAGCCCTAACCGTCCCCGAACTAACCCAACAAATGTGGGACGCAAAGAACATGATGTGCGCCGCGGACCCACGTCACGGCCGGTACCTAACCGCCTCGGCCATGTTCCGTGGCAAAATGAGCACCAAAGAAGTCGACGAGCAAATGATCAACGTTCAAAACAAAAACTCTTCCTACTTCGTTGAGTGGATTCCAAACAACGTGAAGTCGAGTGTGTGTGATATTCCGCCGGTTGGGTTAGCCATGGCTTCGACATTTGTTGGAAACTCGACCTCGATTCAGGAGATGTTTAGACGGGTGAGCGAGCAGTTTACTGCGATGTTTAGGAGGAAAGCGTTCTTGCATTGGTATACCGGTGAAGGAATGGATGAGATGGAGTTTACTGAAGCTGAGAGTAATATGAATGATTTGGTTTCGGAGTATCAGCAGTATCAGGATGCTACGGCCGATGAGGAACTCGAGTATGATGATGAAGAAGAAGGGTTGGAAGAATACCAACAGTAATAATGTCGAGAATCGAGAATATTTTCGCAGTTTTTGATGACTCCTGAGAAATGTCGAAAACTGGACCGTTTTCCGTTTTGGTGAGAGTTGGTGGTATTATTGGTATTGTGTTACCGTTTTGTGTTGTGTACTCGGACTTTTGAACTATGCATTTACATTTACATATAATTGGAATTATCATCGACTGATATTCTGAGCACGACACGACACGACACAAAACAAGGGAATTTGACGCTCCGAATTGTGTCGAATATCGAATGATTTTGAGCTATTTTGTTCGTTCTCGGTAGAATATGATATTTCGATACTACCACTATTGAGTTTTGACCGTTTAAACTCGGAATTTGATGCTTGGATACGTTACGGGTCGAATATTGACTGGTTTTTGAGCTATATGTTCGTATTCTCGGTACAATATGATATTTCGATACTACCGCTTTTGTGTTTTGACCGTTAAACTTGGAATTTGATGTGTATTGAGAATTTGACAATTGACACTCGGGATGTTACGTATGTCGATCGATATTATGGGCATGACACGATACTTCGATGATGTCGCTTTTGATGATAGAAGTCGGAATTTGATACTTGGACACGTGTCAAACACGAGTGATACTTGGAGGCACTTGATTGGATGGGAATTAAAGTCATGTGCACATGAGTGTGTTTGTTGATGAAAGTGTGAGAGTGAGACCAATCACGTGATATTTTTGGTTACTTTCGAAAAAAGAAAGTGTGTACTATTGATCGAAATCACGGGAAAAATGAGAGCATTATCGATAAGTAAGTGAAATTTTTATATAACAGTCGCACTATAGAAGACGGTGTCGGTGTCGCACAGAAACGTTAAAAGGAAAGTGTAAATTGTTGGACGTGACAGAGGAAGTAGTATTAGGGGTCGTTTGGTTACTCATCCAATTACCAGGAAGTGCATTTTCAGGGAGTTGTTTGGTTGCCCACTTTCCGGGAATTGCCACCTCCTCCACAATGGGGAAAGTTACTCACAAAGTCCCCCTTGGTGTGTAGAACTTCCCGCATGAAATCATTTCCCACCTGGCAACCAAACAATATTTTTTAATTTTCATGAAATACAAATTCAAGTGAATTTAATGTTTCCGGTAACTTCATCTTTCCATGGTGAACCAAACGAGCCCTTATTATATTAATACTCGTAAATGAATGATTTTTTATACGGTATAAAAGATCGTTGTACGATAAAAAGACGGTGTTTATAATATTTTATTTATGATAATGATAAGGTGGGGGTGGTCCTCCGTGATATGAGACCACCGACGGTTTCTAACTTATCAACTACACTTTCCCCTCTTTATTACCAATTTGGGAATCCCTAATTCCAATTTAATTATAAAAAATAATAATTTAATTCTGACGTGAGACGATTTTTTATTAACGTTATAACATTTGAGTACCGAGTATTATTACTTTTGTATAAACGTGTTATTCGTGTTTAAGAACGTTTATCGGTATTGTAATAGTTAAAATCTGACTAATAATTAGGTGAAGCGAAGATTGATCTGGTCTGGATGGATCTGTTACGAACTCTGGATTAAAACATATACAAGTTGATTTTTAAATGAGACGATCTTTCAGTAATCTTAATGAATTTTTTTTCCAATAAATGATAATATAAAACGATTTTTCAGAAGACTTTGTCGCATTATCGATAATTAAGTCGGTAGCCTATTAGTACTTTACTAGAAGAGTATATGGTTGAATGATTGCCAGCTTCTTGTTATGTAATTATAGTCTGTTTTTTTACACAATTATTAAATTAATTAATTAACTAACACCCAATTTCTAATTATAATGATTGATTAACTCCCCAATTATTACTCAATTTTAATATTTTCTGTTGGTTGATATAATTTTAATTTTAATTTTAATTATGGGGTCATTAATTTTTGTATTTTTGTAGTTTATAAGTTTAATTAATAATAATGTAGGGTAGAGTTACACTTATTTGAGATGAACAAGCTAACAACTACTACTAGTAAAAATAACTCATTACGTGTTTAAATGTTTTTAATACGTGTATTTGAGATTTCACATGTACATCGTTAAAAATATTTGAAAAATGCATTAACTTGAGAAAAAAGGCTAACGAATTATGATTTTTTAATGTGATTTATACACAAATATAATTTGAATTTGCTGGTCCGTTGAAACCAAAATAAATCGTGATTATAATTAGCTAAATTGCGTATGTACAACCAAAAAAATTGTAATAAAAATTAGACAAGTTAAAGTAATATTACTATGATTATTGATATTATTAATTAAGAATTATTGGTTGGGGTTAGAGAATTTATTCTCAACCTTGAATTATTGGAACAAATTCACATGGTAATTTACACAAAATACTCCTGGGACCATCATTGTAATTTAGACTGAAATTATTGTCTATTTAAAACATTAAAAGCTCATTAACTTTTTATTTAAAATCCATATATACATTTTAAATTTATAACCGCTTAAATAAAAAATAATAATTTTATAGATTATATTTGACTTGATATATTTTAAACTCTTTATTATTATTACTATTATTATTATTATTATTGCGTGGAGTACATATTTATGTGATTGTTTTGTGGAAACAACTTACAATTTCGGATAATAATTCAACAGTAATTATTGTGTACAACGGTTGTACCATGTGACAGTGGTAAAAGTTTGCAACTTATGATAAAAAGTGATCATTTTAGGTTAATTAGTTACCACTTTCAGATAAATAGTTACCACTTTTTCATATTAAAACGTGGTCACTATTTAACTTAAAGTGATCACTATATAACGTAAAGTGGTAATTTTTTTTTACCATAAATTAGGTCCGTCATACGGTACAACGGTTGTATAGTATAATTTGTGATAATTCAATTAGTTGATCATAATTTTTTGGTGATTAAGGTCTTAATGACGATGTTATTGGTATAAACTTAAGATAGATATATCGATCAAATTGTGATCAATCATTAAGTCCTACCACATGCTATAAAGTCCAAACTTCACACTATTTATTATTCTTGAAAAAAGTAGCTAGTAGTAATACAATTAAAAACAAAATAAAAAGAGAGTAATATATATAAATCTTATCCCTACTCATAAATATATCCAATCAACATTTTCCTATAAAAAAAATCCTCAAAAAACAAAAAAAAAAATACAAAAAAAATGGAGGATAATAAATTTAAAATGCAAGATTTTATTTATAAAACTAATAATAATAATAATAATAATAAGAATATACTTAATATTAATATTAATAATATTATGTATGTGATATTTGTGTGTTTAATGATGGGAAATAATGTAGAAGCATACAAAAATTATACAGTTGGAGATTCATTGGGTTGGTTTGATAAACTTGCTAAACCTTCTATTGATTATGGAAAATGGGTTTCTACCAAATCTTTTTCTTTGGGTGATTTTCTAAGTAAGTTTCTTATTTTTTTTCTTTATATTTTTGTATAATGAAGTTATATATTTTTTTGTTAATTTTTTAGAATAATTTAGTGATTTTTTATTTATTTTTTTGATCATGGGTTATTGTTATTTTTGTATAATTAAGAGTTATATACATTTTTATTTTTATTTTTGAAAGTTTAGTGATTTTTAAAAATGTTTTTGATCATGGGTTATTTTTCTTGGATATAATTAAGATTTTTATTAGTTGTTTAGAACAATTTAGTGATTTTTTTTTATGTTTTTGATCATGGGTTATTGTTTTTTTTGTTGTATATTTTTTTTGTTAAGTTTTTAGAATAATTTGGTGATTTTTTTTTATCATGGGGTTTTGCTAAATTCTTAGAATGAATAACAAAATAAATAAATAAATAAATTCAAGCACATAATTATCTTGTAATTATATCAATTAAAGGCACAAATATTATTTAATATGTATTTCTAATTATTTTAATTTATCGAAATGAACTAAAGTGAGCTGAATTTGCTAAAATAAGCTTGCTCTGTTAAGTTTCTTCATTTAGCAAATGCTAGGTTATAAAAAACACAATTTATACTTATATTAATTAATTAATTAATTAATTAATTAATGCATTGCTAAAAGGTTAATTTCAATAATCATTAGTACAATCTAATTGTTAGTAGAATATATGTTTAAATATCTTCACTATATAAATAGTTCATAAATAAATAAATCATAATTATATAATTTCATTATGCAACCCTACCTCAATCCACAAGCAAAGAATAGCATATTCACAAACTTTAAACTCATGATAAATTAAAACGGGTCAAATAATATACATTTCTACAGACGAGACAATTCTTTTACTACAGTAATATTTTTCTCGATATTTTACCTTTATTATGTGTTACATGTATCATATTTAACTCGTTCTATAAATTTAAGACGAATATATACATATTTTTCGAGTACTGTTAACACATGAGTACACATCAAAACATTAAAGGAAAAGTAACGTACAATGCATCATGTTAGCTGTCTATATGCAAGTGTTAAAGTGTACCATGTGAAAATTATTATTATTATTATTATTATTATTATTATTATTATTATTATTATTATAAACCGGAACTTGTATTAATAATTAAACAAATTACAAGAAGTTAGCAAAATTATTATTATTATTATTATTATTTATTTTTTTTTATTTTTTTTTTCAAGATCTAGAATAATTTACATTCAATTAATCCACTAATATACTAAAATTATGTTAATAATATTAGACTTTTGATGAGTAATAAATACGAATTACAGAGTAAAATCTACTTTTTTTTTACTGAATTTATACGAAATTTATTTCCCTGTAAACGAACTTAAACCGTGTAAATAAATAATGTAATTATCACGTTAATTTGGCATAATGGTTTTGTATAATTTCCTCGTAATTACTCACCTTAGACGAGTTTAAAAAGAAAAATCTAAAATAAACGATGTTTGTCGTTTGATGCAGTTTTCAACACAGACAACAACCACACGGTCATCCAAACGTACAACCTAAACACGTACAAAAAATGTGACGGTCAAGGCGACCACATCATCCAATGGTCGAGTATGGACCCGAATACCACAACGGTCCAACCCATAACCGTTGCCGTCCCACTTATGAAAGAAGGCCCGACATATTTTTTTTCAGGTAATTATTATTGTTATTTTTTTACCAGGCATCAAATATTAACCACTAAACTAAAACATCTTCGATTTTTTTACAGGGTATCAAATATTAACCACTAGATTAAAACATCGTTGTTCTTTTTTTACATGGTATCAAATATTAACCACTAGGTTAAAACATTGCTGTTTTTTTTTTAAATAGGGTATCAAATATAACTACTAGTTTTTTTTTTTTTTTTTTTTTTTTTTTTTTTTTTTTTTTTTTTTTTTTCAGGCGATTATGATGGCGAACAATGCCAACATGGTCAGAAATTTACTATTAATGTGGCTCATGGCCAAGGGCTACCCTCTAGACTAAGGGATGACCCTAACTTTGCCCTAGGCCCGACACCGGCCAATTCTGCTCTGAGCCCGAGCAATCCTGACTCTGGTGATGGGAACGGGGACAACCAGGCAGCGCCAGACACTGTCGTACCGGCCGATTTTAATCATCCTAAGAATGTGCCACCGAGTGATGATAGTTCCAGCGAGGACAGTAGCAGCGACGACAATACTAAGAAATCGAATGATGCTAGTTTTAGTATGTGTAATAGTAAAGAAATATTTTTGGTTGGTTTGATTTTTCTTTATCTTCTGTATATATAATTTAAATTAATTGCGTGTTACGTATAGATATTATAAATTTATAATGTATGTTTAGTTGATTATATATTTATAGTGTTTATTATGATTCTGATTAATTGATTTTATTGAAATAAGAACACGCACGTTATCTAATATTTTCGTATATTACTCCGCAGAAATTTCTCAATTAATTTATTTAAATATGATGTGTAATAAGGATTAGACCCGTAAAAAATCGTGAGTTTTCAACTTCAAATTTATAAGTAATAATATTGAAAGAAAAAAAAACTACTCTGTATTTATACCGTAGATTATTTTACAAGCTATTAGTATTACTCATATTATTATTATTATTATTATTATTATTATTATTATTACCGGAGTATTATTATTATTACGCGACTTATACTGAGCGCGAAACAAATTAGAAGCGTAAGAAATCACGAGTATATTATTAACATTTAAAAAAAACTATTTATATTGTGGATTATTTTACAAGCTATCAATATTACTCATATTTTTTTTTTTTTTTTATTCCGTATTATTATTCCGTATTATTATTAATATTACGAGTATAATTGTATAAATGAAAATTTTATTGATTAATAAAAAAAGCAATTTACAAGTGCTATTATTTTTATTTTTATTATAGACTCGACTTATATTAGCCTCGAAATAAACACAAAATCTTGGAAGGGACAGTCTCTCAATAATTTATTGAGAGACCATTATTCAGTATCACTCTGTGTACTATTCGTATCCTTAAATGACAACTTTATTTTGTACTCCCTCCGTTCCAATGAATTGTTTGCTTTTTTTTTTAGCACCAAGGTTAAGAGAACCAATGAGGAAGTGACATGTAGAGCAAAACTCATGAGAATGATTAAATTGCATATAAAAAATATTCCTAAAATAAAAAGACAAATAATTCATTGAGACACCCCAATATGAAATAGACAAACAATTCATTGGGACGGAGGGAGTATCTGTTTTTATAACAAGCGTACCTACTTTATATTTATATACTTTTTATGTTAATCGTACCTACTTCTATTAGGTTTGGTACCACTGTTACTTCCATCTGTACTTAGTCTCTCAGTAAAATTAATGAGAGACCGTCTCTCAGGAGACCGTCTCTCATATAAATTACACGATCTTAATCCTTCGACTTTCCCGTTCACTATCTCCCGTTTTCTTCGATTGCAGACTTTATTTCGCCCCCAAAACCCTAACCCTAACCCTAACCCTAACCTGAATCCCCTTTTCAATTCAATTCAATTCAATTCAATCCATCAGATTTCTCTTCTATCATACTTCAATTTGATTTTATCATCACTATTTCGCTCGAATTTAATTGTAAACTCCTGGATCTTGTATCTCTATATTTTTTATTCGCGATTTCTAGGGTTTTATATCGGTTGATTGATTGATTGATTGATTGATTGATGTGCAGGAAAATGTGAGAAAGCAGAGATAACGACGCATACGAAGAGGAGGAAGACAGAGTTCCAGATTCCACAGTTGCTAAAACAACGGTTGGATTAGTCATGCGATTCTTTGTGATCGCAGTGAGAAATCGGTATTTTCGTTGATCTCCTTTTTCTCGTGATTCGTCATGTGATTCATTGTTTGATTAGTTAGGTTAGGTTTTGTGTTCTGATTAGTTAGGGTTAGGTTTTGTGTTCTGATTAGTCAGGGTTAGGGTTCGGAGTGTACAGTTGCGTAATTATTTGAGAATTTGCGGTATAGTTTTCCGTTCGAATTGTTCTACTCATTAGGAAACTGAATACGATTCGGTGATTGTTTTTCTGTTTGCGTTCATCAAAATGTTGACAATAATTTTTTTCATATCGTGTTTGAATTGAAACGGGTCAATTATGATAGATAGGAAGCTAGAACCCATTTCCTCCCTAATTGTTACGGAGTATCTCTTTGATTTCGCATTTTAAAATGAATTTTTTGGATTTTTTTTGCTTGATTGTATTGATTATTTTATGATATTTGGTTAGTGATTCATTGGTATGATGAAGAAATTTGATGAACATTAGACAGATGCCCAGATTGATGAGTTGTAGATTATGTGATTTATGAATGTTTGATGAGTTGTAGATTATGTGCACGTGTATACACTTTTCATTGATGAAGAACAAATGAATGAAGTTGTACTGTTTCATTTTGACTTTTATTTGGTATTTTTGGTATTTTTGTGTGTGTAATGATCTTCTTAAGACACTATTGATCATCACGAAAAACTTAGAAGAGACCGTCTCAGAATGTGCACAACTTCTGTTTAAACTCAAAACAGAGTATATAAAGTACTTTATGTGATGTGGAACTGTCTTATTTGAGAATTTTTGTTACATGTAGGGGTGTATCACTGATTCACTGTATCCTCGTCTCAAATTTACCTGTATCACTGTTTACCTGGTTTGTGCCCGTCGTTTTATTTCCCTGATTCTTCGATTACTGACTATGTCGTATATTTATTTGATTAAAGGTTATTGAGTTTGTGAAATATTCATATAGCACTAGCAGTAGTGATTTGCGGCAAATAACTTTATTTGATTATGTGAGTGTCACATTTAGGTTTTTTTGACAGATTTGTGAATACCCAATTTGGGGTTATGATGAAATGTTATTGAATTGGGGGAAAATAGTAGTCTGTGACAATAACTTGATATGATTATGCGGGGTTTCACATTTAGGGTTTTGTAAAGTTCATGATTGAGATTGCATCTTGACATATTGGTTTGATACCTAATTAGATTTTTGATGAAATATTATTGAATTGGGGGTAAATTCATATTGCTTATGGTTGTGAATTGTGAGGATCTTTGCATGACGGTTGCTTCTTTCACTTCAGATTATTATGTTTGGCATAATTGAATCGATGGTTAATTCTATTTGAGGATAATTGAATTCTATGCAAGTTTATCATATTTAGTTAAAGCTCGTCATTTGGGTGTTAGTTTATGAACCGATAGCAATTTTCCCGAAAGACGAGACGGTTTTCATGCACCTGCTCACCCAATAAAAGCTAAAATTAAGGTTTAATAACTACTTCCACTACTCACATTTGTTTACTTCCATACAAGTACATACAGTTATCACGAGTCTATCTCAATGCAAATTTGTTAGTTTGAATGTAGGATAGTTTTGATGATTGAAATACGAAGTGTTTGTCGTTCATGATGATACGATCACAGTACCGTCTCAAATAAAAACTTGTGTTATATGATTGTAGGATAGTTTGAATGTCGGAAAAATAATCTTTATTTGCGGTTATGTGTTGTAGCTCAACTCGGGAAAGGTGATTGCTGTGGGTCCGGGAAGCCGTATCAATGAGGGAAAGGTGATCCCTGTGAGCCTCAAGGAAGGAGACACTGTTCTGTCGCCTGAATATGGATTATGGAGGCTAAGAGTTCAAACTCGAAGATAAAACGTAAATTCTGATTCTTTCAAGCAGTTTTTTTACATGATTAATGACTTGGTCGTATAGACGTATACGCATATAAGTGTCTCACTTAAAAAAATATCATGCAAAATTGTGCGTGTTTACGTGGTTTGCCCGTCGTTTTATTTTCTGATTCTTTGATTAATGACTCGTTTGTATATTCATATGCATACAAGTGTGTCGCTGTATATCATGCAAAACTGTGCATGTTCACGTGGTTTCTGCCCGTTTTCCCTGATTCTTCGATTAATGACTCTGGTCGTATATTCGTATGCATACAAGTGTCTGACCGTATATCATGCGTGTATGTTTACGTGGAATCGTGTATTTTTATGTGGTTTGTGCCTGTTTTATTATCCTGATTCTTCGATTAATGGCTCGTTCGTATATTTGTATGCGAGCAAGTGTGTCACCGTCTATCATCCGAAATTGTGTATGTTTACGTGGTTTGTGCCCGTTTTATTTTCCTGATTCTTCGATTAATGACTCGGTTGTATATTCGTATATATACAAGTGTCTGACCGTATATCATGCGGAATTGTGTATGTTTACGTGGTTTGTGCCTGTTGTTTTATTTTCCTGATTCTTCGATTAATGACTGTCATATATTCATATGCATACAAGTGTGTCACCATATATTCATATGCATACAAGTGTCTCACCGTATATCATGCGAAATTGTGTATGTTTACGTGGCTTGTGCCCATCGTTTTATTTTTCTGATTCTCCGATTAATGATTAGGTCGTATATTCGTATGCATACAAGTGTCTCACCGTATATGATGCGAAATTGTGTATGTTTACGTGGCTTGTGCCCATCGTTTTATTTTCCCGATTCTTTGATTAATGATTCGGTTGTATATTTGTATATATACAAGTGTCTGACCGTATATCATGCGGAATTGAGTATGTTTACGTGGCTTGTGCCCATCGTTTTATTTTCCCGATTCTTTGATTAATGATTCGGTTGTATATTTGTATATATACAAGTGTCTGACCGTATATCATGCGGAATTGTGTATGTTTACGTGGTTTGTGCCTGTTGTTTTATTTTCCTGATTCTTCGATTAATGACTGTCATATATTCATATGCATACAAGTGTCTCACCGTATATGCGGAATTGTGTATGTTTACGTGGTAAGTTCCCGTCGTTTTATTTTATTTTCCTGATTCTTCAATTAATGATTTGGTCGTATATTCGTAATTCGTATGCACACAAGTGTCTCACCGTATATCATGCAGAATTGTGTGTTTACGTGGTAAGTTCCCGTTGTTTTATTTTATTTTCTTGATTCTTCGATTACTGACTTGGTCGTTTATTCATATGCATACAAGTGTCTCACCTTATATCATGCGTATTGTTTTTGTTTACGTGGTTTGTGCCTATATTCATATGCATACAAGTGTGTCACCGTATATCATGGGAAATTGTGTATGTTGACGTGGTTTGCGTCCGTCGTTTTGTTTTCCTGATTCTTCGATTAGTGACTGTCGTATATTCGTATGCATACAAGTGTCTCGTTGTATATCACGCGAAATTGTGTATGTTTACGTGGTTTGTAATTGTACCCGTCGGAGTCATTTTAGGCGAGATCCAAGGATGAATTACTCTCTTAATAAATCAGAAGACATCATGTCGTGCAATTTTGATTACAATTGTATTATCTTTAATCTCTTGAAAGACGGTTTCTTATTATTTTAATGTTAATCAAGGTGAAGTACTTATTCGGTTGTTTTCATGATGATATTATCACAATATTGTCTCAAATAAAAAAATTGTGTTTATATGATTGTAGGATAGTTTGAATGTTGGAGAAATGGCTCTTTATTTGCGGTTATGTGATGTAGCTCAACTTGGGAAAGGTGATCGCTGTGGGTCGGGGAAGCCATACCAATGAGGGAAAGGTGATCCCTGTGAGCCTCAAGGAAGGAGACACTGTTCTGTTGCCTGAATATGGAGGCCAAGAATTCAAACTCGAAGATAAAACGTAAGTTCTGATTCTTTCACGCATATTTTTCACATGATTAATGACTCGGTCGTATATCGTATGCATATAAGTGTCCCGCTTATATCATGCGGAATTCTGTATGTTTATGTGGTTTGTGCCCATTGCTTTATTTTCTCGATTCTTCAATTAATGACGCGGTCGTATATTATATGCATACAAGTGTCTCACCGTATATCATGTGAAATTGTGTATGTTTACATGGTTTATGCCCGTCGTTTTCTTTTCCTGATTCTTCGATTAATGATTCGGTCGTATATTCGTATGCATCCAATTGTCTCACCGTATATCATGTGGAATTGTGTATGTTTACGTGGTTTGTGCCCGTTGTTTTATTTTCCTGATTCTTCGATTAATGACTCGTTCGTATATTTGTATGCATGCAAGTGTGTCACTGTATATCATCCGGAATTGTGTATGTCTACGCGGTTTGTGCCCGTTGTCGTATTTTCCCGCTTCTTCGATTAATAACTCGGCGTATATTTGTATGCATACAAGTATCTCATCGTATATCATGCAAAATTGTGTATGTTTACGTGGTTTGTGCCTGTTTTCTTTTGTTATTCCAATTGTTTAGAGGGTATATTTCACGTCACCTTGTCTATATTCTTGCGGTTAATGACTTGGTTGTATAACTGTAACTATAAAAATCTCTTGTTATCATGCTTTGTTATGTTAATGTGACTCGGTTTAAGTGTTTGATATCCAATTGGATTTTTGATGAAATGTTTTTGAATCGGGGAAAATTCATATTGCAAATGGTTGTGAATTGTGATGATCTTTGCATAACGTGAATTGTGATGATCTTAGATTATTGTGCTTGGCATAATTGAATCGATAGATAATTCTATTTGAGGATAATTGAATTCTATGCAAGTTTATCATATCCAGTGAAAGCTTACATTTGGGTTGGTAATGTTAGCCTCTTCATACACCGACAAACCCAATAAAGGCTTAAATTAAGGCTTAATAACTACTACTGGATTTATTTACTTTCATATAAGCACATAAAGTTATCACGAGACTATCTCAATGCAAATTTGTTAGTTTGATTGTAGGATAGTTTTGATGATTGAAAGACAAACACTTGGTTTGCGATCGACATTTGTGCGGAGTGTTCATAACATTTAGATTTGTGGTTCAGTCTCTTGAAAGAAAGGGTCATTTGCCCATTTGGTGTCCAATATGTAAATACATTGTCTGTGTGTAGAATAAACCCAAATAAATGAGGCTCAATAAGGGTACTTCATTTCAGGTGAGATCTGAGGATGAATTACTCTTAATAAATCTGAAGAAATCATGGTGTGCAATTTGGATTACAATTGTATTATCTTTAATCTCTTGAAAGACGGTTTCTTATTATTTTAATGTTAATCAAGGTGAAGTACTTATTTGGTTGTTTTCATGATGATATTATCACAATACCGTCTCAAATAATAAAATTGTGTTCTTATGATTGTAGGATAGTTTGAATGTCGGAGATATAACTCTTTATTTGCGGTTATGTGATGTAGCTCAACTCGGGAAAGGTGATCGCTGTGGGTCCGGGAAGCCGTACCAATGAGGGAAAGGTGATCCCTGTGAGCCTCAAGGAAGGAGACACTGTTCTGTTGCCTGAATATGGAGGCCAAGAATTCAAACTCGAAGATAAAACGTAAGTTCTGATTCTTTCACGCATATTTTTCACATGATTAATGACTCGGTCGTATATTCTATGCATCCAAGTGACTCACTTATATCATGTGGAATTGTGTATGTTTACGTGGTTTTTGCCCGTCGTTTTATTTTCTTGATTCTTTGATTAATGACTCGGTCGTATATTCGTATGCATACAAGTGTCTCACCGTATATCATGTGGAATTGTGTATGTTTACGTGGTTTTTGCCCGTCGTTTTATTTTTCTGATTCTTTGATTATTGCCTCGGTCGTGTATTCGTTTGCATACAACTATACAAGTGTCTTACCGTATATCATGTGGACTTGTGTGTATGTTTATGTGGTTTTTCCCCGTCGTTTTATTTTCTTGATTCTTCGATTAATGACTCGTATGCATACAAGTGTCTCAGAGTATATCATGCAAAATTTGTGTATGTTATGTGGTTTGTGCCCGTCGGTTTATTTTCCCGATTCTTTGATCAATGACTGTCGTATATTCACCGATTCTTTGATCAATGACTGTCGTATATTCATATCGATACAAGTGTCTCATCGTATATCATGCGGGATTGTGTATGTAATTTTCTTTTGTTATCCCGCTTGTTTTGCGGGATGTCACGTTACATTGTCTTTATTCACGTGGTTAATGACTCGGTTGTATGCAACTCTGTAACATTGACACATTGTGTGACTGACTCTTTATCTGTAAAAAGCTCGTGTGACTCGGTTGTTATTATGCATTTTTTAATTGTTATGTTCATGGGACTCGGTTTAAGTGTAGGATACGGGACGCTGTCGTAGTGTAGGATGTGCTCTAAAATGAGATGTCGAAGTAATATAGCTGCTCCGTTATATACAATGTTTGACATTGTTAATAACTCGATTATATTCATACAAATGTCATTTGACATGGTTAATAACTCGATTATATTCATACAAATGTCATTTGACATGGTTAATAACTCGATTATATTCACACAAATGTCATTTGACATGGTTAATAACTCGATTATATTCACACAAATGTCACACGGTTTATCATAGGATATTTTGTATGCTAACATGGAATCACGGGCTAATGACTCGACTCGTTTTTGTATGCGTGCAGGTATCATCTTTACAGGGAGGGTCCCGAGTAAGTGTCGGTATGTATGTCTCATACCGATGCAGTTTGGTTGCGCATGATTCCTTTTGATCTGAAAATTGTAATATGCTTAGTTCATGTTTGAGGGTAAATCTCCTATGAGATGGTCTCACATGAAGTTTGTGTGTTGAATTCTTTAAATTTCTCTCCGAAGAGACTAGTGACCTAATCAAAATAACCAACCCAACAAAACTAACGGGACTTGAACGAAGCGACAAAAATAACGGAACTCTAGTAACTTGGTTAGAACCCGATCTCATCCTTGCTCAAATTGAAGACTCGAGTTTATCTAAGAGATTTGAGAAAAGTACATTCAAAATTACTCGTAAAATATCGAAGATGTCTTAGCCTAGTGGTTAAGATTAGGTGCTCTGAGACTGAGACGGTAGGTTTCAGGTTGGATTTTCCCTCCCCTATATTGTAATGCGAATGAACAAAAACCCAAAATTTACTCGTAAAATAAATTTTTGTTTGTGACCGTAAAATATTTGGGAGACGGACGAACAAAAAGTTTAGGAATGTGAATTACGAGTCGTTTTTTTTTTTGGTAAAGTGTAAGTAGTATTAATCATTTTGTTTTGATGGGTGTATCGAATATTTTTATTCTTTTTCTAACGAATAAATATTTTATCTGTTATAACAATATAATGAATGTATTCCTCGCAAATAGTGACAATAAAAGTTACTCCATGGTTAAGAGATATGCTGTCCAAAAAGAGAGTAAAAAATTGGGTAAAATGTACAAGAATATAAAATATAAAATAACCATCATATTATAAATACAAAATAAAATATAACCATAACCATCAAATTTATTAATATAAAATAAAATTATAAATATACAATATAATTTTAAAATATAACCATCAAATTTATTAATTTATCCCCACAGATTATACAATATAACCATCAAATTTATTAATTATAAAATAAGATCACAACTCTGTTGGTTTTAAAAAAAATTGTACAAAAAACTTTATTCCTACGTAAGTAACCATCAGATTTATAAATACAAAATAGACTCATAAAATCAAATTTAATTTATATGTAACCATCAAATTTATAAATATAAAATAAAATCATAATGCAGTATTTTAAAAAAAATTGTACAAAAAAAAATTAATTTATATGTAAGTAACCATCAAATTTGTAAATATAAAATAAAATCATAATGCAGTTTTTAAAAAAAATTGTACAAAAAAAAATTAATTTATATGTAGGTAACCATCAAATTTATAAATACAAAATAAAATTGTAACTTCATACTCCTATCATACAAAACTATCTTTAAGCTATAAGAAGATGCACACAGAAGATATTATTACCAACATTTTCTGAACAAATTGGACACACCAGAAGAATGAATAACAGTGATCCATATTCGCGTCAGAATAACTTCATGCTAAGTAACTAAAACTGTCTCAAGATACAAGAAAATGCATATCGAGTCAAATAAAAGAGACATATAACGACACGCTTTTAGACTGCTCTTCAAATCGTTCCACAAATAGATAAAACAAGTTGTAAATTCTATTCGTAGTCGTTTGAGATTATTCAAACACTCTGCTCACGTTGTATACATGTATGTTGGTATTGACAGGGTTGAGTGCGGAGTTGTACACGGAAAACTGTTACATGATGAAGGAAAATGAGAGGCTAAAGAAGAAAGCAGCTTAACTAGACTCGGTGGCCAAGGCTACCACCAAACCAAATCACCCTAACTAACTACGGAGTAACTTACTAGAAATCTCCTACTCCCTCTGAGTTCCTATGATTGCCCCGTTTCTTTTTGGGTGGAAAATAAGGAAGAAAAAATGAGTGGTTAAAAAAAAGAAGAAGGAAGAGAGATAAATGGGTGGGTGAATGTGAACCACACATTTATGGCCTAAAATGGAAAGTGGGTAAAAGATTGAACTCAGCTCAAAAAGGAAAATGGGACAATGTTAGAAACTCGGAGGGAGTATATATTATAGTACGGTTTTATTGGAGATTGTTGCAACATTATATCTATCAGTCACAATTTTCATAGCTAGGAATGTAATTTAATTTGTAACTCGAGGTTTTCTTTCATGGAGGGGGCCTCGTCTGATATGATATCGGTCTATTATTATTGACATCAAACAGTATATATTATGTCATTTGCATACATATTACTGCAAACCTGAATGTTTGTCTTTCATCCTCTTTGCGGCACCATTTAGATGGACTCCATAAATAATTTGATTCATAACAAGAAATTAAAATCGATAGAAATACTGCAAACCTGAATGTTTGTCTTTCAACCATAATCCTTCTCCAACTCATCATCATCTGAACATCGTCCCTTGTTCGTGAGTAGTGAGCATTTAGAAGCTTATAACCATATAATCATACCACTCCTTCTCCAACCAAAAACATAGCGCAAAGTGAAGTTATATTTGTTATTTGGGGCAGAAATTGAACCAGGGAAATCCTAGAGGGAACGCGAGGACGTGGTAGGATATCCGGAAGAAAACAAGACACAGGCCGGAACGACCTCCCGGACGACCCAAATTGTAGTGTATAATACACGTTTTTGGGAGATCCGGGACCCGAAAAAAAAGTTCCCGAAAATTGGGTCGTGAGTTCTTTAGGTTAGGTAACGCGTTATCCTAAATTTCCGGAAGCAACGGCGTAGATATGAAGCCAAAGAAAGGCCAGAAACACGATTAGCCTCTCAAGCGAAAACACGCGCAAAGCGAGTTTCTATTCGTTATTTGAGGCTGAAATTGAATCAGGGACGTCCTAGAGGAAACGCGAGGACGTGGTAGTGTATCCGAAAGAAAACGAGACACGGGCCGGAACGACCTCCCGGGCGGCCCAAATCGTAGTGTATAATACACGTTTTTGGGAGATCCGGGACCCCGAAAAAAAAGTTGCCGGAAATTGGGTCGTGAGTTCCTTAGGTTAGGTAACGCGTTATCTAAAATTTTGAGGAGCAACGCGTAGATATGAAGCCAAAGAAAGGACAGAAACACGATTATGCTCCCAATTGAAAACACGCGCAAAGCGAGTTTCTATTCGTTATTTGAGGCTGAAATTGATACAACAGGAACGTCCTAGAGGGAACGCGAGGACGTGGTAGTGTATCCGAAAGAAAACGAGACACGAGCCGGAACGACCTCCCGGGCGGCCCAAATCGTAGTGTATAATACACGTTTTTGGGAGATCCGGGACCCCGAAAAAAAAGTTGCCGGAAATTGGGTCGTGAGTTCCTTAGGTTAGGTAACGCGTTATCTAAAATTTTGAGGAGCAACGCGTAGATATGAAGACAAAGAAAGGCCAGAAACACGATTATGCTCCCAATTGAAAACACGCGCAAAGCGAGTTTCTATTCGTTATTTGAGGCTGAAATTGAACTAGGGACATCCTAAAGGGACCGAGGGGACATGGAAGGATATCCGGAAAAAAACGAGATGTGGCCCGGAACGACCTCCCGGACGGCCCAAATCGTAGTGTATAATACACGTTTTTGGGAGATCCGAGACCCCGAAAAAAAAGTTGCCGGAAATTGGGTCGTGAGTTCCTTGAGTTAGGTAACGCGTTATCCTAAATTTTCAAGAGCAACGACATAGATATGAAGCCAAAGAAAGGCCATAAACACGATTAGGCTCCCAATCGAAAACACGCGCAAAGCGAATTTCTATTCGTTATTTCAGGCAGAAATTGAACTAGGGACATCCTAAAGGGACCGAGGGGACATGGAAGGATATCCGGAAGAAAACGAGACGTGGCCCGGAACGACCTCCCGGACGGCCCAAATCGTAGTGTATAATACACGTTTTTGGGAGATCCGGGACCCCGAAAAAAAAGTTGCCGAAAATTGGATCGTGAGTTCCTTGGGTTAGGTAACGCGTTATCCTAAATTTTCAGGAGCAACGGCATAGATATGAAGCCAAAGTAAGGCCATAAACACGATTAGGCTCCCAATCGAAAACACGCACAAAGCGAATTTCTATTCGTTATTTGAGGCTGAAATTGAACTACGGACATCCTAAAGGGACCGAGGGGACATGGAAGGATATCCGGAAGAAAACGAGACGTGGCCCGGAACGACCTCCCGAACGGCCCAAATCGTAGTGTATATAATACACGTTTTTTGGAGATCCGGGACCCCGAAAAAAAAGTTGCCGGAAATTGGCTTGTGAGTTCCTTAGATTAGCTAACGCGTTATCCTAAATTTTCAGGAGCAACGACGTAGATATGAAGTCAAGGAAATGCCATAAACACGAATAGGCTCCCTATCGAAAACACGCACAAAGCGAATTTCTATTCGTTATTTCAGGCAGAAATTGAACTAGGGACATCCTAAAGGGACCGAGGGGACATGGAAGTATATCCGGAAGAAAACGAGACGTGCCCGGAACGACCTCCCGGACGGCCCAAATCGTAGTGTATAATACACGTTTTTGGGAGATCCGGGACCCCGAAAAAAAAGTTGCCGAAAATTGGATCGTGAGTTCCTTGGGTTAGGTAACGCGTTATCCTAAATTTTCAGGAGCAACGGCATAGATATGAAGCCAAAGTAAGGCCATAAACACGATTAGGCTCCCAATCGAAAACACGCACAAAGCGAATTTCTATTCGTTATTTGAGGCTGAAATTGAACTACGGACATCCTAAAGGGACCGAGGGGACATGGAAGGATATCCGGAAGAAAACGAGACGTGGCCCGGAACGACCTCCCGAACGGCCCAAATCGTAGTGTATAATACACGTTTTTGGGAGATCCGGGACCCCGAAAAAAAAGTTGCCGGAAATTGGCTTGTGAGTTCCTTAGATTAGCTAACGCGTTATCCTAAATTTTCAGGAGCAACGACGTAGATATGAAGTCAAGGAAATGCCATAAACACGATTAGGCTCCCAATCGAAAACACGCACAAAGCGAATTTCTATTCGTTATTTGAGGCTGAAATTGAACTACGGACATCCTAAAGGGACCGAGGGGACATGGACGGATATCCGGAAGAAAACGAGACGTGGCCCGGAACGACCTCCCGGACGGCCCAAATCGTAGTGTATAATACACGTTTTTTGGGAGATCCGAGACCCCGAAAAAAAAGTTGCCGGAAATTGGATCGTGAGTTCCTTAGGTTAGGTAACGCGTTATCTTAAATTTTCAGGAGCAACGGCATAGATATGAAGCAAAAGAAAGGCCATAAATACGATTAGGCTCCCAATTCGTTATTTGAGGCTGAAATTGAACTAGGGACATCCTAAAGAAACCGAGGGGACATGGAAGGATATCCGGAACAAAAACGAGACGTGGCCCGGAACGACCTCCCGAACGGCCCAAATCGTAGTGTATAATACACGTTTTTGGGAGATCCGGGACCCAAAAAAAAAGTTGCCGGAAATTGGGTCGTGAGTTCCTTAGGTTAGGTAACGCGTTATCGTACATTTTCAAGAGCAACGGCGTAGATATGAAGTCAAAGAAGGCCATAAACACGATTAGGCTCTCAATCGAAAACACGTGCAAAGGGAGTTTCTATTCGTTATTTGAGGCTGAAATTGAACCAGAGACATCCTAAATGAAACGCGAGGACGTGGTAGGATATCCGGAAGAAAACGAGACACGGGCCGGAACGACCTCCCGAACCGCCCAAATCGTAGTGTATGGTAATACACGTTTTTGGGGGATCCGGGACCTGGAAAAAAAAAAGTTGACGGAAATTGGGTCGTAACTTCCTAAGGTTAGGTAACGCGTTATCCTAAATTTTCAGGAGCAACGGCATAGATATGAAGACAAAAAAAGCCATAAACACGATTAGGCTCTCAATCAAAAACACGTGCAAAGCGAGTTTCTATTCATTATTTGAGGCTGAAATTGAACTAGGGACATCCTAAAGAGCCCGAGGGGACATGGTAGGATATCCGGAAGAAAACGAGACTTGGGCCGGAACGACCTCCCGGACGGCCCAAATCGTAGTGTATTATACGCGTTTTTGGGAGATCAGGGACCCCGAAAAAAAAGTTGCCGGAAATTGGGTCGTGAGTTTCTTAGGTTAGGTAACGCGTTATCCTAAATTTTCAGGAGCAACGGCGTAGATATGAAGCCAAAGAAAGGTCATAAACACGATTAGGCTCTCAATCGAAACTGAGAGGGCTTCTAGAATGGGCTAATACCTCATGTGATTCTATGGATGATATTAGAGGAAATGTTTCTTAGCTTATGATGATACTGCATAAATGCCTTATACTTGGATTATGTTTAATATTGCCTAGTTTGCCTTAGATTAGATTTATTAGTGGTAGATTTTAGGGTTAATTGATATTTTATATCTCGAATAACATTCTTCTTAAAATTGTATATCTCTGATAATTTTCTTTCAAATCTTATACCTCTTCATCTTGATTATTCTATAATTAATACCTCGTCCTATTTCCGTCAAAAAAAACTAACGAAAACCGTGTAATTTGATGTTAACCTTGTTTTCTTTCAATTTTTTCCCAATAATATCCTTAATTAACTTTACTAGCGCCGTCATTAAGTTACTTTCTCACATTCATCCCTTCATCCCTCCATCTTCATCTTCATTATGTAAACTCTTTCTTCCCCTCTATCTCCCCCTTTTCCTGCCCAGAAATGATTCACATCCAGATTTCTCAAACTAATATTTACTTCCCCTAGCCACTCGTTGATGCTAAGTTTCATGTATAACAGAAGACTTAACAAAGTCAACTTGACAAACATATACACAGAGTAGTAGTTTTACCATTAATTGAACAAAATAAACTTGAAAACCCCCAATTAGAAACATAATAGGGATTTTCTACATGGTACTCCCGTGTGTTTTGCTTTTCTATATGGTACCCTACACTTTTATAATCATACATGGTATCCTCTCTTTTTGAGTATTATGTTTTCATACCTTTGATGACGTTTTCCGTCTTCTTTGACTTCCTCTTCCGGTTAGTTGTGTTGCTTTAACTATGCTTAAGTGGTTGTTTATGTTAATCTTAAACCTTTTTTTTGTATAAGCAACACAATAAACAGAAAAGAAGTAAAAAAATGGAAAACATCATTAAGGGTATAAAAACATAATACACTAAAAGTGAGGGAGCCATGTGTGATTAAAAAAATGCAGGGGTAGCATATAGAAAAACCAAAAACTTAGGGGCACCATGTAGAGAATCACAACATAATAAGCAATTAAATTCTAAAACCCCTAATTTTTTATTGAAAATTGCAAAATCCAAATTTATAATTGCAAACTCTAAACAATACGAGTAGAAAATAGAAGGTGATGAATGATGGTTCGAAATTTCATGGTTGTGTATAAATTTCTGGGATGAATTGGAAGAAGGAAAGGAGAAAAGGTGACTCTTGGAGTTAGGGGATGAAGATGAAGATGGAGGAATGAATGTGAGAGTTTAACCTAATGTAGTGATTGCCTTAAATTTTCTTAAGAGTATTATTGGAAAAAAATATTCGTATATCAGAAGAAAGCAAAGGTTAACACTAAAGATACGGTTTCCGTTAGTTTTTTTTTTTACGAAACTAGCATGAAGGTATTAATTACAAAATAATCAAGATAAAAGAGGTGCGAGAATAAGATTTGAAAGAAAATTGCTTGAGATATAAAAATTTAAAAAGAGTGTTATTCAAGGTTAATTAACCCTAGATTTTATAATTATATCACATTGTGATGATGAATGAAACCCATCATCAAAAAAAACATCATTATGTAACCATTTTACACATATATGAACTGTGAAAAAAAATCACATAAAAAAAGCAAAGATTTAAAACTACTCTTAATCAATTTCACACACGGAGACTCTCGTCTCGTTCATTTATCAACTTTGTTGCTCAATGGAGCTAGGCAATGCTCTTGAAACCAAGCCATATCAACAAGTTAACTAGCTAATTCAACCCAGTGAAGCACAAGTATTTCTCACAAATGACAAATTTCTATCCAATCCAAAAAACACCTTAAATATTGATGAAAAGCAACTACAGAAAACTCATTTGATGAAAAAGTAATAAAGCATGTAGAATGTAGATGGGTAAATCAGAAAACTTACTGATCTGCATCAATCAAGTTTGGAGCCGTAACTATAGAATTAAAAAAAAACCGGCCATTTCTTGATTGCATGATTTCAAATTATCTGGTAAATTGGTCTGCATAGAGGTTAAAAAAAACGAAAAAAAATCAATTGATCAGACAATGCTGGAAGTTTTGCAGCGTGCATCACGGGTCACATGATCTTGATCCTATATACTCTAGCGTAGAGAACTGGAGAAACCCCAATCCTAAACTGCCCTAACCCCAAATTTGAGTATAATCCTCCAAGCAAAACCACAATAACAACGACAAGAATTCAAGTATCAACCATTAAAATCAATCCGATTCATTCAATTCGACTCAATAATCTTCTCCTATGAGTATAATCCTCCAAGCAAAACCACAATAACAACGACATGAATTCAAGTATCAACCATTAAAATCAATCCGATTCATTCAATTCGACTCAATAATCTTCTCCGATGAGATCAATCACATACACTGCTGGATAAAATTCCCCAATCGTAAAATTAATAGACAAAGACTCAAATCAATTGATCAGACGATGCTGGTAGTTTTGCAGCGTGCATCACGGGTCACATGATCTTGATCCTATATACTCTAGTGTAGAGAACTCGAGATACCCCAATCCTAAACTGCCCTAACCCTAAATTTGATTATAATCTCCAAGCACAACCACAACAACAACAACAACATGAATTCAAGTATCAACCGTTAAAATCAATCCAATTCATTCAATTCGACTCAATAATCTTCTCCAATGAGATTAATTACATACACTGCTGGATAAACTGCCCTAACCCCAAATTTGATTATAATCCTCCAAGCAAAACCACAATAACGACATGAATTCAAGTATCAACCATTAAAATCAATCCGATTCATTCAATTTGACTCAATAATCTTCTCCGATGAGATCAATTACATACACTGCTGGATAAAATTCCACAATCGTAAAATTAATAAACAAAAACCCAAATCAATAAAAAAATGAAAAAAGCGAGGAATCAAACACTGAATTATGATCGCATAGTTGAATTCAATACCGAAGTAAATTGAAATTAGGTGCGAGTAAGAGAAACGTGAAACGTACTCCATGTCAGAATTTCAATTCAATGTACAATAAACAAAAGAAATTCAAATTGAATCGAATTGAATAGAATAGAATTGAACAAACCTGTAATTTCAGAAGGCATCGTGATCTTTACCGTGAAAATGATTAATTGGCGCGAACATCAGATATTCCATCAAACTTCTATACCTGCAAAACTATAAATCAACCCAAAAATCAAGTGAAATACCGATTATTAATTCCAGAAATCGAGTGAAAAAGAAGAAGGCAAGGAACCCTAATTTCAATTCCTAGGGTTTGGATTGCCATTCGAAATTGGGGATTTTTTTTTTGTTTGAGTTTTCTATTTCTTTTTCACTCCGTAATTACGAAAATAGGTTAATGTGAAGTGTACGTGAGATTAAATTGGGGGTTTTACAAATTTGACCCGATACCTACTCGACCTTTATAGACCCGAGCATGACCCTTGACTTGAACCGTTAGTCTCCCTTCTGATGGAGCTATCTGTCGGTCTGTCATTTTGTTATACTCTCTTCGGTCATTATTTATCGCCCCACTTACTTTTACACATAAAGTAAATCATGAATATAAACTGGTAAAGAAATTATGGTGGGTAGGGATGGCAACGGATCCGGGATCCGATCCGGATCCGCAAGATCCGGTCCGCACGGATCGGATATGGATCCTAAATTTTGAGATCCGTTGGATATGGATCCGGATCCGGATCCGGATCTTGATCTTAATAAATAAATCCGGATCCGGATCCGCAAATCCGTTTTATTAAAAAATTAACAATAATAAAAAGCTTAGAACTTTAATTTGTGTTTTTTTTTTGTTATTTCTAAGACTCTTTTTTTAGTTTATTAATCTTTGATCATGAATCTTTATATTCAATTTTATTTGTAAAATTATGAAAATTAATATGGTCGCAAATACGTATTAATTAAAAAATTTGTAGAATTTAGGTAAGAAATTGGATCCGCGGATCCGATCCAGATCCGGCGGATCCGGATCTGGATCTACATTTTTGGGATCCGGATCCGCTACTAGGAGTGCGGATCTGGATCTGGATCTGGATCCATGCGGATCCGGTCCGTTGCCATCCCTAAATTGGTGGGTAGTGAAAAATGAATATAAAATGGTAAAGAAATGAATTGTGGACCTTAAAGTGTAAAATTCAATGGCATTTCTTGTAAATAAATGATAGAAAGAAGGATAATATAGTAAAAGTATAAGATGTAAAAGTAAATTGGAGAAGTGGGGCAAAAAATAAAAACCTTCAAAATAAGGAAAGTGGGGCAAAAAATAGTGACCGGAGGGAGTAACAGATAAAATAATACTTACTTCCTCCGTTCCATTTAATTGTACACGTTTTCTTTTGTTTATATATTTAATTACGTATTTATAAAAATTATAAAAAATTGATATTTATAATGTACTCGATTACATAATTTAATCAAAATCTCACGTGATTATATTTTATCTTATATATTAAAAATTACATTGACGATTTTACTCGCCTATCGTCAATGAATAGTACGCAAAATGCAAATACAAAAATCAAATGAAAGCAAATGCAAGCAATCAAATGTAACAGATGAAATACTTCGTATTTGTTTATAATTGACAAAAACATTACAGTAGTTTTGTACAGTAAATATTATGTCATTTCCTATGCAGATGTGTAGTATTTGACTCATTATATGATAAAATGACCCATAGAATATAAATACCATGACGATTTTAATTTATTATTTTTCATAATAAATCATAAAACGATAACTTGATAGATTTATTTTGAAATTTTTGAAGAATGATCGAGTTAATGAGCAAATATTTATACAAATGAATTAACCACATAATCTAAATACCGTTTCAATTTTACTTTCTTAATTATTACTCACAGTATAATTAATCATAAAACCGATATAACTTAATAAATTGATT
The DNA here is from genome assembly GCA_958450325.1 of Agrostemma githago. NCBI lineage: Eukaryota > Viridiplantae > Streptophyta > Magnoliopsida > Caryophyllales > Caryophyllaceae > Agrostemma > Agrostemma githago. Next base: position 82,521,662 of record OY288240.1, read on the forward strand.
TATTTTAAAACTTTCAAAGAATGGTCATGTTAATTTACCACGGAAATTAAATACCATGACGATTTTTATAACGACAAAATCACGAAAAAAAAAATACGAAAAAAATAAAATAAAAATATTTCCATGCTCAACAAAGAGATTTTGATATTTAATTATTTATAATAATGAGATTGAAATTCATGTTTTCAAAGGAGAGTAATAAGAAAGTAACCAACCCTTTTCCCATGATTTTTTACCCAACAATTTTTACCCCAACACAAGTTTTTAACTTTTTAACTGCTCATAAAAAGTTACTACTACTACTACTACCCAGCTTTCACAGGCTCAGCAATGTTAACTACACTGGCCCATTTAAAGAAGCTGCAACCAGGCCCTTTAGCAGTACAATTCCCACACCCGAAGAAAAACCCGCCTTTCTCGACCCGTTTCACGCTCGCGGCCCCACAGTAACAGTAAATATACGGCGGCTCCTTCATCATGGGTTGTGGAATTACGGTGGTCAAGTATGACGGGTTTTTGTATGCGGGGTAAACCGGGATTGAAGTGGGGCAGCGATCAGAGGATTGCCAGAGGAGGTTGTTTGTTATCGAGAGCTTTGACCCGCGGGTCATTAGTTGGGTCAGCAGACGGGCTGTGTTCTTCGCGTCGTCTAGTCCGCAGTGGGCCCGCCCCTCCCATGTTACACCTGCACGTTCCACCGCTTCTCTTAGGTTGCACCTACTGTCACCGAACACTTCGTTGTACGGGATTTTCAGGTTAATCCACCTGACATCACAACAACAACAACAACAGCATCAGAGATCTTTTTAAGATGAGAAACGGATTCAGTCGGGTTAAACGGGTCGGATCAGTAAACGGGTTCTTACCGATTGAAATAGGGCGGCTTCCTAATTCTCTTGAATCGGCATTCTGATTCCAACATGACACGGCAATCCCAGTTCGACCAAGTCACGACAGCGAAATTGCTGTGCTTAACGCCCTTCTCCTCTAGCCATTTGTCGTGCATCAGCAGTGCTTCACCCAGAAGAACCCCTTTATCCACCTGAAAATATCGAAATCTTAAGATTTGGGGTCGACTAACATGAATCAATATCTGAAGTCATCATCCAAATACAGTAAAAATACAGTTTCAAACGTTTTTTTTTTCACGGGAGGTATAAAATGAAAGGAGGGCATGACAAACCTGAGACTGCTGAATGCCGGTCAAGTCCTTGCAAAAATCAGTGAGGTGTTGATTATGAGTCGGCCGCACATAAACTTGGAAAAAGTCCTCCAACTGACCGGTCCGACCATTGACAAGCACTGAAGGGAACTCAATGATTTCTTGAGGATGCGGGTTCCGTTCTTTATCGCAAGTCGCCTCAAAATCGATGACAACAAAGTACTGAAACTCTTGGAAGTTGTTGTATTCGGGATGGTAGCTTTGAGGAGGAACCACCATTTGGACGGGAAGCTGAGGGAAGTAGCGAGAGCAGGTGTAGTATCCTCCGTGGCTTGAAGGGTAAACCCATCCATCGACAGGGTGTGGTTGGGCTTGGGCTTGGGCTTGGGCTTGTGATTGGGCTTTTAGTAAGTTGGGATACACCGTGGCCCAAAAATAGTAATTCTCGAGCCACGCTGATCTCACGCAACATTCGTTTGGTACTGCCACGTCACTCTCGGGTTCTGTTGTATTTGTTGTGGGTTTAAGGGTGTTTGTGTACTTGAGCTCTGGTGATGGTGCCGTGAAACTCCTCGGATGGCCATAGAGTCCGGTTTCACCTTGGTAGGGTGATTCTATGCCCTTTTGCAGCGTTTCTGCACGAAAAAAAACTAAGGGTTAACATTCCTGGTCTAAAATCTGAATATTATACTACGAAAGTGGAACCACGTGGGCGACAGTCGACAGACCATCCAAATCGACAGTCACAGTAAAGAAAAAACCAACAAACAACCAAAATATCGGGAATACTATTTCTGATCATCCTAGCCAATTTACCAATCAGTAACACGACATGAGACTATGAAAGCTATACTGTACTGTGCCTACTTCAGCTGTCTTCGTTTTTCCACCAATGTCGGATTCCAAATATCTGTTAAGAACGTCAAATATGGTTGCATAAATGGTCCGGATCTCCGATCAATATAGTAGACAGCAACGGAGTATGTTACTCTGACACTTCACTTAGGTGTCGTGTCTCGTGTTAGCAGGAAAACAGGAAAATATCTGTGAACTATACTAATACTCCTACATTCTAACCTAGTTCCATACCATCTTGGTTCCTTAGGTCTTATTAAACCAAAGAACCAAACCTATATATCTCGAGTTACATTATGATCACCCATTCTATACATACAAATATCGATCCTTCTTCGACATGGTGATGCCAGCGTTTATACTGCCTCGACCCCAAGAAATCACTACACGGGAAAATATCTACTTATGGTCCGTTTGGGAAAACGGATTTCATTTTAAAATTTGGATTTGACACAAATACTTTGTTTGGAAAACAAAGTGAATTTGTGAATTTGGATTTTGTCAAATCCAACCAAATACAATACCTTCACAAAAAGGCTCATTTCAAAATGACACCTTAACACATCACACATGTCATTCTAAAATTCATCATTTCACTTTTCTAATTTGACAATGACGATTTGAAATGAAATCTAGGTTCCTAAACGCTACCTAATACTACATTCTAACCGAGATCAATACCATCTTGGTTCCATATGTCTTATTAAACCAAAGAACCAAACCTATAGATCTCGAGTTACATTATGATCACCCGTTCTAAGAAAATCAAGATCAATCCTTCTTCGACATGGTCGTTTATACTGCCTCAACCCCAATAAATCACTACACGGGAAAATATCCACGAACTATACATACTAATACTACATTCTAACCGAGAATCCGAGATCAATACCATCTTGGTTCCTTAGGTCTTATTAAGCCAAAGAACCAAACCTATAGTCCATAGAGATCTCGAGTTATCTTATGATCACCCGTTATAAGCAAATAAAGATCGATTCTCCTTCAACATGGTGATGCCAACCGTTTAAACTGCCTCGACCTCAAGAAATCAATACACGGGAAAACATCTATGAACTATACTAATACTACATTCTAACCAAAACCTTAGGTTCACCAAAAGTCGACACTACACGTCTACACATACTCATACTCAATACAACAACTAGAACTATAAAAACACCATTGATCAATGAGTTCACTTAAACCAAGAGCAAAAAAATGGAAATTTTAATCGATAAGAGCTCGTAATTGCACCTATCAACTCCAAAATCAATAATTATTCAAAACCCTAATCTCAAAATTAAGCAAAATCATCAGTTCATCACCATAACCACCCAATAATGGTAGCTAATCCCACTCCAAACTCAATACAATTAAAAACCCTAATCCCTAAATCAACAACTAACATCATCATAATCGAAAAAAAAAAAAGATCCAAACTTTCACACACCCAATTATCATCACAATCACCATAATCAATTGAATGTACAATTAAAAACAAAAGATAATTCAAATTCAAATTGAATTCAAATTGAATTGAATTGAAGAACAAACCTGAAATTTCAGGAGGCATCGTGATCTTTAACGTGAAAACGATTAATTGGCGCGAACATCAGATCTCCCACCAAACTTCTATACCTACAAAATTGGAAAACAACCCAGAAAAGCTAATCAAAAACCCTTTTCAATGTAGCAACTGAAAGATCAAAAAAATTGGAAGAAATTAACATCTTTAATTATACAATTAAGATGAATTTAGGGTATAATAAAACAAATTAGTAATTGGGTGAAATTTTTGCTTACAAGTTGCGATCGTACGGAGAAAGCTTGGAGGAAGAGTTTGTAATGGCGTCGTTAGATTATTGTATTTATAGTGTATGCTTCATGATTTTTTTTTTTTTGGTAATTTTTTTTTATTTTTTTTATTGAATTTAATAATACTAATAATTATTACTCTGTATTATGTACGACTATACGAGTATTATTTTGATCTCGATAATAATAATAATAATAATAATAATAATAATAATAATAATAACTGAAGTAGTATTATTATTTTTTTTAACTTTGATTTTATATTAATAAAAGTTGTATAATAATAAAAATAATAAACGTTATTATTATATCTCGGTTGTCTCTTAATTTCTTGTAAACTGAGTTTTGATTTATCAATAAATTGCCTCTTTATAAAAAATAAAATAATAATAATAACTACCTATATGAAAGTTGTAGTTTTATATTAAAAAATGAGAATAATAATAATAATAATAATAATAATAATAATAATAATAATAATAATAATAATAATAATAATAATTTTGAGCTTAATGTAAACTTTTTTTTTGTAAACTTTGTTCTGATTCATCAATAAAATTCTCCATTTCATAATAAAATAATAATAATAATAATAATAATAATAATAATAATTTTGAGCTTAATGTAATTTAAATTTATAAAAAAAAATGATAATAATTATGATAATATCAATAATAATGGTATTTGGAGTGAATAGTAGGACAAATACATATTTATAATACTGCGTAGCAGATAAGAATACGGTCAGCAAATTTAAGTAATAGGAGTTGTAATATTAAGGAAAAATATTTGGTGACTCGTAGATTACTGGACCGTTAGATTCTATTTTCATTTATTTGAATGGAGTATAAAATATGATGCAACATATTCAAAATAGTAAGATTCACATGTTATGTCGTTTATCAAACACATGAAATTAGTATCTATACGGTATCAAATTAAAATTGTTTTAATCTAAATTATTAGTTATCAAATCTTATTTAATAAAAGTCTCTTTTTTATGAGAGTTGTTTTCGTCCTTTATTTTAAGGTTTTTTCCTTTATTTCGAGACTTCAGTCCTTTACATTAGTATAGGGCTTAAATTTCAAGAAATATGTGCAAGATCATGAGAGCAATGGAATCCCTACGTACGGCGATACAATTGAGGTCAGATCTCGGTCTACTATTTGTCAAAATAGAGAAAGTTCATCATCATGGAAGTTATTCCATCATATCTATAGATTCCTTCGCGAAAGGCTGTGTCAATAACCAGCCATATATAGAAGGCTATGCAGAAGCGCATTATTCTAATAGTGATCTTTGTCTCAATGATGGTTTATTTTTTACAAATCTGTATTCAGTTCAAATTGACATCGTTTGTAGATGCCAGATGACTTATTATTAATGATATTGATTCACTTAAAAAAAAAAAATTAATTAAAATACGAGTTATTTAAGGGCTTAAGTAGGTCCTTATTAAGTAATATCGATTTTATGATTTATTATGAAAAGTAAGAAATTAAAATCATCATGGTAATTAAATTCCGCGGTTAATATTCATTTGTTAAATATTTGGTCATTAACTCGATCATTCTTCTTCGAAAATTTTGAAATATATTTATTAAAGTTAACGTCGATTGAATTATACTACAACGAACTCCGCGTGTTAAATCTAGCTCGAGTATCACTTCTTAATTTAAATTCGATAATTTCTCTAGTTCGAGAGTACTCTATATAATTAATTAGTTCCGTGATTAGTTACTAAACCGATCATAAAGATGATCTAAACGTCTTTAGAATGTGAGACGGTTTTCTTCTCGACTTCTCTAGTGCACGGCTTGAGTCCCTCTTCCATTAAATTCCCGACTTTTGAGGAAATCCCGTCTTCATCAACTTTTGTTGTCGTCGTCGTCGTCGTCTCAGTCAACTTCGACTTCTCCATCTTCTTCCGCTTCTTTTTTTCTCTTTCGCTCCTCACGCTTCCTCGACTCTTCCTTCTCTTCTCTTCTCTTTGCCATCATTTGATGAATTCTTCACAAACCCCACATCGAAAAACAATGTTAATCATGCCTTAAATTAAGGGTATGTAGCCCAAATCGGCTAATCCCAATCTATATAATGTACTCGACCACTCAAAAAACACTCACGAAAACATATACTTAGGCCTTGTTCTTTTGAACCGAAACTGACTAAAGTACTAAACTTAACTTAAGTTAACTTAAGTGAATTGAAATATAGAGACAAAATATGTTTCCTGGAGCTGAAATGAACTCAACTCAAACTGACTGAATATAAATCCAAAAAAACATGGCCTAATACCCGTATAATGAGTGGCAAGAGTACATTTTTGGGTGGCGTTATCAATATTCTAAATTAATCTAACACTCGAGAAAAATAGAAAATGAATCATCAAACACGAAGACTCGAACAATATACTTACATTACACCACGGCGACGTTGACTAGATGTGAGGGGAGTTTGTCGGAAGGGGCTGCCAAAAATTCAAATGTTGAACAAAATCGTAAGACAACACCTTTGTTGTATGGCTTGAGACTATGCCTCTAGACTTCGAGCCTGTCGCCCACGGGCGTTTTACCTTGGTGTGCGTGGTTTGCAGGCTATGCGTACACCCGAGGGTTTACCCAGTGCGCACCAGAAAGGTAGCGGCTGCGGGTTCCCTCGTTCATAAAAAAAAAAAAAAAAACACCTTTGCAAAGTGCAACAACAACAACAACAACAACATCATCAAAGCCTTAGTCCCAAAAGATTTGGGGTAGGTCGCCAAATAACGTCATCCATAGAAATATCAAATAAAAATATAAACAAATGCACTAATATAAATACGGTTTCAAAAGCAAAATTGAGTTGAAAGCGTCAATAATAATTTTTTTTAAGGTTTACAAACCCCAAGTTTAAAAAAAAAAATGAAAATAATTTCTGAAAAAATAAATAAAAAGATGAAAAAAAAAAAGACGACGCATTTCGTGGGTTAAAAAAAAACCGTTCTCTCTTGCAACCGTGTATAATCATCAAAATACAAGGCAGCTAAATGAATAAAGAGAGGAAGGGAGGAAGAGGAGGAGAAAGTCGTACTTGAGTAGCGTAGGAGATGGGAAGCAACTACGACGTGGAGGAGGCTGTAGAAACGAGAAAAACACGTTATTGTTACTATTTCTAGGGGTATTTCTAGGGGTGTTCAAAAATTGACCCGGACCGGCAAACCGGACCGGACCGTAAGGATCGGGTCGGTCCAGACCGGGGCACGTACCGGTCCGGTCTCCGGGTCCCAAAAAAGTTGGTCACCGGTCCCCGGTCCGGTCCGGTCCACACTTTAAAAAAATATCAAATTTAGTGTATTTTTACGGTCCGGTCCGGTCTTAAGAGGGTCTGGTCCGGTCCGGTCCGGGTTTCTTTGTTAACCGATCCGGTCCGCGGGTTTGGGTTTTTGGGTTTCCGGTCCGCGGGTCAAACCGGTCCGGTCCGGGTTTGGACCGGTGAACACCCCTAAGTATTTCAGATTTCTCCGTATTAAAGTATACTCGTATACATATATAATCAAGCTTGTTATCACTCGGGATTAATTTACTCATCATCACAAATTTGGAAATTTCATTCAAATAATGAACGATGAATGAATTAGATTAAGATAGTAAGGAGTAAATTACATTCAAAATACGATCCTTGATTGCAAAAGCATCATGCAACATGAGTAAGTATGGATCTCTCTTCATCTCTGCAAAATCGAAACAAAATCAAATCAATGAATAACAACAACAAAATCGGGAATGCAAAAACAGAAAAAAAGCCAGAATTTCTGATTTTGATTGATTCATAATTGATGACACTCAAACCAAATGAGCATAAGCTACGATAAAATTGGGAAAACAAAATACTCCCTCCCCCCCACTAAGATCTTCCCACTTTCCTTAAAAGGAAACTCCACTAAGATTTTCCCACTTCAAAATTTTCCTTATTCATCCATCATACTCTCTTCCTATTGATTACTTTTTGTGATTTGACATCTTGAAATCCACCAAACAATTTACCACCATTCATTATTCATTTCTTAATCAATGTGCCACATTGAAGTGGGAACATCAATGTGGGGGGAGGGAGTAGAAAAAAAACGAGAATCTAAGAATTCAGTTCATTCATAGTAAAATCGATCACTGACAACAACCAACAAAAGAAAATCCAAGAATTCTGCTCATTCGTAGATGTGCATAAGCTATACAACAAAATTGGGGGAAAGAATCCCAGAATTCTAATCAAATTCATCCAATCATTCATAATAAAATCGATCAATAAGAACACTGAAACCAGATGTAATAAATTTGGGGGAAAATTAGAAAAACCCAGAATAGAATTCTACTCCGTAATATAATTCATTCATAATGAATCGATCAATAACACCAATCAAGCCAGATGAGCCTAATCTACAATCCCAGAATTCTAATCAAATTCATCCAATCATTCATAATAAAATCGATCAATAAGAACACTGAAACCAGATGTAATAAATTTGGGGGAAAATTAGAAAAACCCAGAATAGAATTCTACTCCGTAATATAATTCATTCATAATGAAATCGATCAATAACACCAATCAAGCCAGATGAGCATAATCTACAATCCCAGAATTCTAATCAAATTCATCCAATCATTCATAATAAAATCGATCAATAAGAACACTGAAACCAGATGTAATAAATTTGGGGGAAAATTAGAAAAACCCAGAATAGAATTCTACTCCGTAATATAATTCATTCATAATGAAATCGATCAATAACACCAATCAAGCCAGATGAGCATAATCTACAATCCCAGAATTCTAATCAAATTCATCCAATCATTCATAATAAAATCGATCAATAAGAACACTGAAACCAGATGTAATAAATTTGGGGGAAAATTAGAAAAACCCAGAATAGAATTCTACTCCGTAATATAATTCATTCATAATGAAATCGATCAATAACACCAATCAAGCCAGATGAGCATAATCTACAATCCCAGAATTCTAATCAAATTCATCCAATCATTCATAATAAAATCGATCAATAAGAACACTGAAACCAGATGTAATAAATTTGGGGGAAAATTAGAAAAACCCAGAATAGAATTCTACTCCGTAATATAATTCATTCATAATGAAATCGATCAATAACACCAATCAAGCCAGATGAGCATAATCTACAATCCCAGAATTCTAATCAAATTCATCCAATCATTCATAATAAAATCGATCAATAAGAACACTGAAACCAGATGTAATAAATTTGGGGGAAAATTAGAAAAACCCAGAATAGAATTCTACTCCGTAATATAATTCATTCATAATGAAATCGATCAATAACACCAATCAAGCCAGATGAGCATAATCTACAATCCCAGAATTCTAATCAAATTCATCCAATCATTCATAATAAAATCGATCAATAAGAACACTGAAACCAGATGTAATAAATTTGGGGGAAAATTAGAAAAACCCAGAATAGAATTCTACTCCGTAATATAATTCATTCATAATGAAATCGATCAATAACACCAATCAAGCCAGATGAGCATAATCTACAATCCCAGAATTCTAATCAAATTCATCCAATCATTCATAATAAAATCGATCAATAAGAACACTGAAACCAGATGTAATAAATTTGGGGGAAAATTAGAAAAACCCAGAATAGAATTCTACTCCGTAATATAATTCATTCATAATGAAATCGATCAATAACACCAATCAAGCCAGATGAGCATAATCTACAATCCCAGAATTCTAATCAAATTCATCCAATCATTCATAATAAAATCGATCAATAAGAACACTGAAACCAGATGTAATAAATTTGGGGGAAAATTAGAAAAACCCAGAATAGAATTCTACTCCGTAATATAATTCATTCATAATGAAATCGATCAATAACACCAATCAAGCCAGATGAGCATAATCTACAATCCCAGAATTCTAATCAAATTCATCCAATCATTCATAATAAAATCGATCAATAAGAACACTGAAACCAGATGTAATAAATTTGGGGGAAAATTAGAAAAACCCAGAATAGAATTCTACTCCGTAATATAATTCATTCATAATGAAATCGATCAATAACACCAATCAAGCCAGATGAGCATAATCTACAATCCCAGAATTCTAATTTAATTCAGTTCATAATGAAATCAATCAAAAACAAAACCTAACCCAGATATCATATTTACATAAGCTACGACAAAATTGGTGAAATAGAATCGAAAACCCTAGAATTCAGTTCAATTCAATTCATTCGTAATAAAAATATAAAATCAATCAAAAACAACGCTCAATCCAGATATAAAGGTACAATTGATACAGATAGAATGGAAATTCTCAGGATTTAATTCAATCATTCATCCCAGAAACACTCACCTGAAAGAGCTGAAGGAAGAAACTGGCGTCGTGGATTGTGGCGCCAAAACCCTAATAATGAATATAACCCGATTGAATCCGTTCCAACGAATTGTATACATTTGATTTATAAGTGATGAGAATCTTCAATATAACTTCTAATATATAAGACAAAAGATAGTCACGTGGGATCTTGTTTAAATCGTCTAATAAAATACATTATGAATATCAAATTTTTATAATTTTTAGTAACAAATAACTAAAGATATAGATAAAAGAAAATGAGTATCGACATACATGCATAAAGCAAACGTATACAAATGGTTGGAACGGAGGGAGTATATAATATACTCGTTTTGAAAGATAATTTATGACAGAGTGATTCATGTTAGTCGACCCCAAATATTTTTCGTGGACATTTTATTAAGGTGTCTATTTTTTTTCCAGATCAAATAAAGTTCGATTTATTTATAAATCACCACCAAAAATTGGGATTAATCCTATTAAATAATCATAATAAATAAATAAATAAAATAATAATAATAATTTTGAGCTTAATGTAATTTAAATTTATTAAAAAAAAATGATAATAATGATGATAATATCAATAATAATGGTATTTGGAGTGGATTGTAATTGTAGGGCGGAAGCATATTTATCATACTATGTAGCAGATGAGAATACGGTCAGCAAATTTCAATACTAGGATTAATAATATTACGAAAAATATTTGGTGATTTACGGTCAACAAATTTCAATACTAGGATTAATAATATCACAAAAAAAAAAATTGGTGATTAGTAGATTACTGGACCGTTAGATTTTTATATTTTGTTTCCATTTATTTATATAAAAGTGGCCCACCTACTTTACAACATCTCTACTTTTGAATATTTTATTATTATCCTTAAAAAAATGTGCCTTTTTTAGGTGGAATCTTTCCTCTTACCTAGGACAGAGCGGATCTCCCGTCCCATTTTTGTGTCCCATTCCGTGTGCCACACCATACACCGGATGACACCTCGCCTATTGAATAGATAAAATAAGCAACAAATATCATACACTTGTTGATGTGTCATCCAGTGTATGGTGTGGCACACAGAGTGGGACACAAAATGGGAGAGGAAATCCGCATTGCATGAGATGGGGAGGGTCGGGGTTAGACAATGGTCTTGTAATCTGCGAGCTGGCTGTCAGCCGTGATTTATTAAGTTCGGTTTGAGCCCGGGCTCGAGTCTCAAGTACAAAAAAAAAACACGATTTATCCATTCATATACGCATGTCAATGTCGATATACTTCAACAAAACAAAACACGATGTAGTCGGATTTGATCGAACATTCAATGAAAATAGTTCGAGTATCGCTTCTTAATTTAAATTAGATAATTTCTCTAGTTAATTACTACGAGAGTGACTTTTTGGTGAAAAATAAGGGCGTAGGAATGTTTGGGTCAAAAGAGAAGAAGGAAGAGAGAGAAATGTAAGGGTAATTTTAGATCACATGGTGATGACCCAAAATAGAAATAGGGAAGAAAGAGTGTTTCAGTCCAATAAGGAAACAGGAAAAATAAATAAAAATCGGAGGGAGTAATAATACCCGTATATTGAGTGGCAGAGTACATTTTTGGGTGGCGTTATCAATATTCTAAATTAATCTAACACTCGAGAAAACAAAGAAAACAAAGTCGAGAAAAATAGAAAATGAATCATCAAACACGAAGACTCGAACAATATATATACTTACATTACACCACGGCGACGTTGACTAGATGTGAGGGGCGTTCGTCGGAAGGGGCTGCCAAATTCAAATGTTGAACAAAACGGTGAGACAACGCGTTTGCAAAGTGCAACAACACCGTCAAAGCCTTAGCCCCAAAAGATTTGGGATTGGCTAAAATGAATCAAGTTCTGAGGTCGCCAAATCATCATCCATAGAAATAATAAATAGAAAAAAAAAAATACAAAGAAAGGCGAACAATAAAATAATAATAATAATAATAATAAAAAAAAAAAAAAGAATAATAATAATAATAATAATAATACGGTTTCAAATGCAAAATTGAGTTGAAAGCGTTAATAGTAATAAATTTTAAAGGTTTACAAACCCCAAGTTTTAAAAAAACTATGAAAATAATTTCTGAAAAATAAATAAAAACATGAAAAAAAAGAAGAAAAAAAGACGACACCTTTCGTGGGTTAAAAAAACCGTTCACCAACTGCAGCAGCAACAACAATAATAATAATACGGGTTTACATGTTTATAACGAATGATGGGTTGATTTAAGATCGAAATCAGATGACTCGCTCATTGGACACGTTTTACATGTATGAACGATCCTTAACAACAATTGGCTCGGCTCGAAAAATTCACGAGCAAATAATGTGATTATACTTACGGTGTCATATTTTGCTCTTATTTGAAAAAATGGAGTACGGTATAATATTTATCATAATTATACGGACTATAATTTTTAACATTATGAAATGGTCTTATTGATTTGCATAATCATATACGAGTATTATTATATACTTTCGGATCCAAAGTTATTAAAAAATAATATCAGTGAAAAAAGCGCAAATTTAATAGATACTCCTCAGTTATATGGAGACTCGAGGTACACATTGTAGCTCACGAGATTGTTTCTGAGCCAATTTTTCAAACTTGGGTTCGATATGTGCTTAACGAGTACAAGCCATACAAAGGCAAACTCGTACTCGTTATCGGTCCCACGGGAGGGAAGATTACAATTTGTGGGTTCGACCCGAATTTAGTCCACTCCCGGCTCCCCTATGAGCTTGTTTATTACTCCGTACTACTCAGTAGTACGAACCGAGCAAGGCCAAACCCGCACTCGGCACGACTCAACTCGTTATCAGTTATCACCCCACAAAGGATTGTCAATTGTGGGTTTGATCCGAACTTAGGTCGTCAAGTCCGCAACGATTCTGTTTGTTACCCTCCTATGCATTTGAGCCGACTCGGTGAGCTTGTTAATTACTCAGTACTCCGTACTCGTAGTACATAGCAGCCCAATCGACTAGTTCGACAGTACATAGCAGCCCAATCGACTAGTTCGACAGTACATAGCAGCCCAATCGACTAGTTCGACATATCCATCGGACCGTAATCACCATCACAAGAGAACTAAGAATCGAAATTATATACTATATACGCTAGTACAAACCCTAGCACGTACCAAACAAACAATGTTCGAGTCATTACTGTCTAATCCGAAGGATATATTATCTTCCGTATCATATCTTCGTCAGAAGAGTCAATCGCAACAACACATCCGCCAATATCCTCATCGTCAAAACTCTCATCGTCAATATCCTCAGGTTTTTCGGCTGACGTACAAAAAACAAACGCATAACAAAGTATCATTAAAAACCGAATGCTTAAAAACTTCACTTGCCACAATTTGTTCGGTTTTATGTACTATACCTCCGTCATGGAAAGCCACGCAGACGCATCTTTCGGTGCATTTATCTGGCATGATTTTCTCAAAATTATTCTTCCAAAACTGAATATCTTTATTGGATAGAATATCTTGGAACCTCTTTGGAAAGCGACACAAACGTGTCTTTTCTTGCAGTTATCGGGCATCATTTCATCCCATTCTTCCAATCCAAAAGGTCATGGTTCGATAGAATTTCTTCCTCATCATCTAAAAAAGAAACGGAATCAAATTATCAGTTAGTCCAATATAGAAAGATAAAATATAAAACTAAGGACTATTGTCAATGTTCGGAGAAAAACTTGACAATTTTGTTTCCTCCAAATCTCCGTGATATTCACAAAATGGGAGCATCCTCAGTTTAATTTCAAACCCGAAACATAATTTGATAATAATAATAATAGTATCATGAAAGTTGCGTCCCACACTTGGTTATCATCGGGCGATAAACAAAAGTTTTGCTTTTAATGTCTTTTCCGGGATCTAGTTGGATAATTAAACAGATTAGAAATACAATTTTGAGAAAGAAATAAACATATCTGTATCCAAATATAATATTTATTTTGAAATAAACAATTTTATTCCAAAAACATCAAAGGAAATGTCACAATTTCACGAAATATTTCAAAATAATTGTCCCAATTTTATTTTTAAATTTAATTGTGACAAAATGATTGCCTAGTTTCGTGTAAGCAAGACGATCAAGGATGATTAACACAATTGCACAAATAGATATCGAGTGAAACGGCCGGCAAGTGTTTTGGTCTGATATTCCACATTTATTACCGTTTTCTCATTTTCAAATTGTTTATCGGTTATTTCAACCTTTCAAATGACATACAAAATAAACTCAAAATGTGTCAATCCGAATCATCATATTCGGAATCATCTCCCTCCTCATCTTCGGAATCCTCATCTTCGAAATCTTCACCACCATCTCCATCATCGTAATCTTCTTCACCACCATCTCCATCATCGTAATCTTCTTCACCACCATCTCCATCATCGTAATCTTCTTCACCACCATCTCCATCATCGTAATCTTCTTCACCACCATCTCCATCATCGTAATCTTCTTCTCCAGCATCTCCATCATCGTAATCTTCTTCTCCACCATCTCCATCATCGTCATCTTCTTCTCCACCATCTCCATCATCGTCATCTTCTTCTCCACCATCTTCATCATCGTCATCTTGTTCTTCTCCATCATCTTGTTCTTTATCATGTTCGACCACTTCTTCGACCAGACATCTGTTGTGGAAAGCGACACAGACGTGTCTTTCCTTACAGTTAACGGGCATAATCTTCTTCATGACGTTCTTCCAATATAAAAGTCATGGCTCGAAAGAACTCCTTCAAACTTCTCCCTCATCATTTGAAACAGAAACAAAATCAAATTACGGAGTATTAGTTAATCCAATATAGATAGATAAGAAAAATATAAATATAATGACAATTGTCAATGTTTTGGAGAAAAACTTACCAGTATCGTTTCTTCCAAATCTCCATGATAGTCCGTAGAGAGATATGAATCCACGATTTCAGCCAACATTACATGACCCTGAAAAATTGTTTCAAAAACGAAAAATAATTTGATAATAATAATAATGGTATCATGAAATTTGCGTACTACACTTGTTCATCATCGGGCGATAAACAAATAAGTTCTTCAATTGCTTTTAATGCCCTTTCCGGGATCTAGCTGGATAATTAAACAGATTAGAAATACAGTTTTGAGAAAGGAACTTGCCATATTTGTATAATTAAACATATTTGTATACAAATATAATACTTATTTCGAAATAAACAATTTTATTCCAAAAATATGAAAAGAAATGTCACAATTTTGTTTTTAAATTTAATTGTGACAAATAATTGTGACAATATTAAAACAAAATTGCGTTCGTTCGGTCATTCATTCATAAGAATGATCAATAACAAAAGTAAGATTGCAAAATCAGATTTACAAATCACCAACTTTTTAATTAGCAAGTGTAAATCTCTAAATAAATTTAGAAATCACATGAATAGATGAATATTGATGTCACATCAATAAAGACGTTTTTTTTTAGTTTTTTGGGCGGAAATAAAATTGAGGTATAAGTTACGGAATAATTAGGATGAGTAGGTATAAATTTTTAAAAAAATTATTGAAGGTACGAAGTTTGAAAATGTGAATTATTTGACGTACCACAATCAGTACAACGTCAGACGATACACGATGAAGATCCGATTCAGTAAGAGCAACTTGGAGATCTTCAATTCCTTTTAATGCTTTTTCTGGGATCTAATTGGATATTAAACAGTTGAGTAGAAAAAACAATTTTGAGAAAGGAACTAAGAAAGAAATGAACGATAAAAAAAACGACTAAATGGAGAAATTCTCAACAACTTCCAATCACAATCGAGAGAAATGTGCATTTTTCCATCATAGAAGATCATTGCCGACACATTATAGGCCTGTTCAATTCAAAATAATACTCGTATTAAATAAGTGTACAAACTAAGAAGACGACAGACGACAGACAACATATATATATATATATATATATATATATATATATATATATATATATACACCTCTCCCATCTCAGTCCGTAGAAGAGTCTTTAACTTTTTAATCATCATATGTCTCGAACATATCCATGATAAATGTAGACTCGTCCTGCAACTTAGCAACTTAGTTTTTGAACTGTCATTAACTTTTGAAGTTAAGTGGGCACACAAACCTGATTTTCTCTGTCGACCGTGAGGGGCACACAAATGTGAATATCTTTATACAAGTGCTCGGCAAACACCTCATACATATACCTATTAAACACAAAATATAAGCATCGAAACTAACGTAAAGATACATGGCCGTCTTTTGTGCGTTTTTCCCAAAGATACGATAAATTTGACAATAACACGACAGCATAAGTCATAAACAGTAATCAAAACTCACCTCTCGACTCAAGCTAATTGAAGTTCTTCAATTACTTTTAATGCCCTTCCCGGGACCTAGTTGGATGATTAAACCGATTAAAATATCAAAGGAAATGTCCCAATTTCATGAATATATTGTCAATACTGTCCCAATTAAATTTAAAAACAAAATTGTGACAATTATTTTGAAATATATTCGTGATTCTAATTTTTTTAAGGGAAGATCAATTTCATTAATAATAAATCATACGGCATCTACAACCGATATTCGTCAAGGTTCCCTCTATATCTTTATTTGATAGATATAGTGAGGAGCGAGTCCTCCTTACCTCTATTTTTGTAGCTTTATCTTTATTTCTTACGTGTGTATATAATTGTTTATAAAATTGTTAACCATCCGTTGACTCGTTGAGCATATAAATCTGCTGACAACATAACTCAATTCGTAGAAAATCCACCTCGCGTTAACTCAGTTGCTCAATTCGCGCATAAAATTTACAAGAAATACGAATCCACTATTTACAAGTTATGGGACGTATGCTCACCACAAAAAATAATTTGTGTTTTCGGTAAATAATTCATAAAAAATAACGAGAACAGATGTATTACTCCATCCGATCATTATTTTCGCCTCGGTTCATTAATATTTGTGAGGAGTATTTTAATAGAATTGGACAAAAAATAGTGACCGAAGGGAGTATATCTAATATTCAATGCCTACAACATAATAATCTCAATTATTGATCGTCTAATTCGAGCCTTTTACAAGTGTTTTCAAGTTGGTTAGTTTAATAATAATAGTAATAAACTCTGGCCTTATTATTAGCAAGGCGTTATACAACAATTATCTTACGCCAATAACGTCTTTTTCTGCTGCAAAACATAAATTTCACATGTCAATCGACCCTGATGCCTCATTGGTAAGGCCTTACACAACAAGTAACGTATGTTAGAAACGTCTTTTTCCGCCACAAAACATTAAAATTCACGCATCAGGGCGAAAAATGCATGCACGGACGCACGGTACATATGAAAACTTGATTCGATCTTGATTCGTGTGCATTGACTACATCGAGCAAAGGGGATACAAATCAATATCGATATATATATATCAAGTGAATTATCTAATATCGTATATCGAATGACTCTCGTTGTCAATGGTTTCGGGTATCTGGAAATCGAAAGGTCTTAGTAAAGGGTGAAGGTACGTGTTTGGAACCAACCCCGTCCGCACATAGCGGCCTCTAATAAGATATCGATTGGTGTTTAAGTACGCGCGTTAGTAAGAAGATGCTGAAAATATATGACAACCATTATTTTAGGCTACACATGTGGAATATGGGTTTATTACGTCGTTTAATGCCTTTGTCACAATGCGGATCTCCCGTCTTATTTTGTGTCCCACTCTGTGTGCCATACCATACACTGAATGACACATCAACAAGTGTGTGATATTTGTTACTTATTTTATTTGTTGAGTAGGCGAGGTGTCATCCAGTGTATGGTGTGGCACACGAAGTGGGACACAAAAATGGAACGGGAGATCCGCTCTGCTTTTTGACGCCCAACTTGTTTTGAGCTTAGTTGGTAATTAATGTCCCTCGACCTCCGACCCGTATTGAGCTTAACGCCTAAACCCGACCCGTTTTGCTTTTTTAACACCCGACCCATTTTAAACTTAGTTGGTAAAGTCATGGACATCTATATAGGATACCATAGTATTACAGTATCATGATAGAGATGGTAAAGCTAGGAATAATAGGTTAGAAAGATTACGGTATATTACAATATACTCCGTACCTATTATTCTTATCTTTAAAAGATTACGGTATATTACAATATACCTATTATTCTTAACTTTACCATCTCTATCCTGATATCGTAATACTACGGTATCCTCTATAACATCAGCCTGACCCCTTTTGCTCTTTTAAAACCCTAAGCGTTTTATTTCAACAATTCAGCCCTAGTCTTTGATTTTGAGGTCTTTGATTTTGTATTGTATTTTTTTCCAATTTTGTTATTGATCATTCTTATGAACAAACGAACGAACGAATTCAATTGAATTCAATCGATTCATTCGTTGATTTGATTTGCAGAGATCGATGAAGAGAGAAAAAAAAGATCCAGAGGTAGAGAAGATGCGTGCGGCATTTAAATTCTACGATGAAATGGACAAGGTAATGTACAACTGGTTTTAAAATTTTGAACTTTATCACAAAGATTTCGAGTTTTGCTGTAAATTTTCTGAACTTTAGTATAAAGTTATCGACTTAAATCAGATAAGAATTTAACCTCAAAAACTTTCAATAAATATATATACAAAAAATTCAACTCTGAGTAATACTCCCTCCGTTCCAATGAATTGTTTGCCTATTCCATATTGGGGCGTCTCAATGAATTGTTTGCCTTTCTATTTTAGGAATGTTTTTTAATGTGTAATTTGACTCTTGACTCCACATGTCACCTTCTAATTGGATCTCTTGCCCTTGGTGCCAAAAGCAAAGGCAAACAATTCATTGGAACGGAGGGAGTATACAAAAAGTTCAACTCTGAGTAATACTCCCTCCGTTCCAATGAATTGTTTGCCTATTCCATATTGGGGCGTCTCAATGAATTGTTTGCCTTTTTATTTTAAGAATGTTTTTTAATGTGTAATTTGACTCTTGACTCCACATGTCACCTTCTAATTGGATCTCTTGCCCTTGGTGCCAAAAGCAAAGGCAAACAATTCATTGGAACGGAGGGAGTATACAAAAAGTTCAACTCTGAGTAATACTCCCTCCGTTCCAATGAATTGTTTGCCTATTCCATATTGGGGCGTCTCAATGAATTGTTTGCCTTTTTATTTTAAGAATGTTTTTTAATGTGTAATTTGACTCTTGACTCCACATGTTAACTTCTAATTGGATCTCTTTCCCTTGGTGTCAAAAGCAAAGACAAACAATTCAGTTCAACTTTGAGTACTACTGTACAACCAGTGTATAATCCTATTTTCCAACACGAATATAATAATTTTCGTGTTTTTGGTAGATTGCACAACCTCCTCCTCGTCACTACTACACAATTGATACATCAATCTGGTCAATAAGGTAAAAACTATCTTCTCCCCTCTCTTTGTTTCAATTTTTTTGTTATTATAAGTTGTGATTTTAATTTGCGAAAATTGCAAACAATACTTACACAGGCAAAGAGACTCTGATTTTTTTCGTGACGAGCCCTTAACCTATTCTCAAGAGCGCCGTCGTCAACGGTAAGTACATTATTATCAGGGGCGGTTCAGAGGGGTTCAGGGTGAACAGGGGAACTGGGCCTCCAAATTTATTGGACCTCATAATCCTCTTTCTGAATAGTTACTCTATATATAAAATTATGAGATAATATTTATACATGCGCCTTATTCTTCCCTTAAATCAAGGGTTTAAACTTTGTTGGATATAATTCTATTTTTTAATATTATATCAGACAAGGATCTCTAACTCGAGACTCGAACTGGGTCTCCAAATTTATTAAGACACCCCTAATTATTATTATTACTCCCTCCGTTTCAATGAATTGTTTGCCTTTGCTTTTAAAGGGAAAGAGAACCAATGGAGAAGTGACATGTGGAGCCAATGGTCAAATTACATATAAAAAACATTCCTAAAATAGAAAGGCAAACAATTCATTGAGACACCCCAATATGGAATAGGCCAACAATTCATTGGGACGGAGGGAGTATTATTTTGTTTCCACAAATTCTTGGGAGAGACGGTCTCTCAATAACTTATTGAGACCATTCTTCAGGACCACTCTATGTACTATTCGTACCCTTAAATGACAACTTTGTTTTGTACCGCTTTTTATAACAAGCGTACCATCTTTATATTTATATACTCTTTTACGTTAATCGTACCTACTTCTATTAGGTTTGATACCATTGTTGCTTTCATTTGTACTTAGTCTCTCAGTAAAGTTAACGAGAGACCATCTCTCAGAAGACCTTCTCTTCTGTTTCATTGTTCGCCTTTTTTAAAATTTGTTTTCTTCTTATCGTTGATGTCTTGACGACAAATCTTATTGGGACTAACTAAGGCTTTGACGTTGTTGTTGTCGTCGTTGATGTTGTTGGTGTATGTGAAGTTTGCTTGAATTCGCCGTAGAGAGAAAGAAGGAGAAGAAGAGGTTAAAGAAAGAGATGAAGAGGTTGAAGAAGGCGAATTTAGGAGAGATGGCGGCAACAACAACAGAAGTTGATGAAGACGGAATTCCCTCGAAAAAACTCAAGCTCGTCGTCTCACCTTCTGAGGACGACGTTTAGATCATCTTTATTATCATCGGTTTAATTAATTAGTAATTTAATTTATCGTGGTGGTAATTTAGTAATTAACTCGAGAAACTATCCAGTTTAAAAATTAAGAGTTGTTATTCGAACTATTTTCCTTGGATGTTCAATCAAATCCGACTATGTCGTGTTTTGGTTTGTTGTTGAATGTTGAAGTATATCGACATTGGCACGTTTTTTTTGTTTATATCTTTAGTTATGTATTTCTAAAAATTATAAAAAATTTGATATTTATAACTTATTCGACTGTGGTTAGTGGAGTGTGAGAGGATGAAACGAAAGAATAGGGTTTTGGGTGTCGTACGGTAATATTTCTATTTTAATACATATTCATTTACCAAACAGTTATCGCAAGACGGTCTCACATTGTAAAACAATCTCTTTGTATAGAATACCAAGCAGGTGAAAGGTCGGCTTATACAGAGTATTTGATAAAATTACGAAAACATAATGATATTGTTGCGATAATTGAAATGACAAAATTGAAAATCGAAAAGCTTATAAACAAAGCTATATATACATGGCTAGATATGACAAAATCAGAATGCATCGAGAATATATAATACTGTAATTTTATGTCTTTATCTACCATGTAGGTAATTTTTTTTTACTGATCACAAGTTTGTGATGGATGCACTCGTCACAAATAATAATTTGTGAATAACCGGTATACTCCCAATAGTTTCTTATTTCAACTAGATTATTTGCTAAATAAAGTAATATAGGTAAATTTGTTGCTCCTTATTTGAGGCGTTTTAGGCTGATGGTAAAAAAAAAGGTTAATTTGTTGCTCTTTATTTGAGGCGTTTTAGTATGAGGGTAGAAAAATGTTCATTTGCTGCTACTTATTTGAGGCGTTTTGGTTTGATGGAAGCAATTTTTATTTTATTTTATTTATTTTAATTGACACTAATTCAGTATGATGTTTGTGAACATGACGTAGGTCCACACGTGAGTTTTGGGTAGGCGAATGAATCTCGTGGTGATATTGTTCTCGGGTTGAAATTTAAATCGAAGTTGGAGTCGCCACCAAACTTTATGAGAGTTCAGAACAGTTCGAACCCACTCTATAGTATCGCG
This sequence comes from Agrostemma githago, assembly GCA_958450325.1. Taxonomy (NCBI): domain Eukaryota; kingdom Viridiplantae; phylum Streptophyta; class Magnoliopsida; order Caryophyllales; family Caryophyllaceae; genus Agrostemma; species Agrostemma githago. Next base: position 82,543,645 of record OY288240.1, read on the forward strand.
CACGAAGCACAGTTTGCCTTAGTTTGCCTTATAGTACCAGAGTTTGTATATATATCGAATGACTCTCGTTATCAATGATTTCGGGTATCCAGAAACCGAAAGTTTTGAGTAAAGGGTGAAGGTACGTGTTTGGAAAGCCCACGAACGAAGTGATGGGGACATCCAACCCGACCCGACCCATTTTGCTCTTTTAAAACCCTTCATTAGGGTTTTATTTCGACAATTCAACCCTAGTCTCGTGTTGCCCTCTTTCCTTTATCATTCCGGTGAGCGATTCATCCATCCATCCGGTATGATTGAATTGAATTGAGGTCTTTGATTTTAATTTGTACTCCCTCTGTTTCAATGAATTGTTTGTCTTTGCTTTTGGCACCAAGAGCAAGAAATCCAATTAGAAGGTAACATGTGGAGTCAAGAGTCAAATTACACATAAAAAACATTCCTAAAATAGAAAGACAAACAATTCATTGAGACGCCCCAATATGAAATAGGCAAACAATTCATTAGAACGGAAGGAGTATTGTATTTTTTTTTCCAATTTCGTTATTGATCATTCTTATGAACAAACAAACGAACGAACTTGGTTCGATTTGTTGATTTGATTTGCAGAGATCGATGAAGAGAGAAAAAGATCCAGAGGTAGAGAAGATGCGTAGGACGTTTCAAGTCCTCGATGGATTGGACAAGGTAATTAATTTACTCTTCCCTTCTCTTTTCTAGTAGTGCTCCACTGATTTTTTTTTTTTTTTTCAACGAAGAGCGCACTTAGTCGCATTACAATATAGGGGAAGGGGGATTCGAACCTGAGATTTACCGTGGATCTTTCAGCACCCGATGAAAAGTACTCCTATGCAGTAGTATTAGCCTCAAGTCATACTCCCTCCGTTCATAATTTTTTGCCCAATTTCATCATTATTTGTGAGGAGTATTTTAATTAAACGGGTTCAAAAGATAGTGAACGGAGTGAGTAGTATTTTATCGTTAAAATGGATATTATTATCGTGTTCGTATGGTTTAGGTTTATACGTACCAATATAATAATTATCGTGTTTTGGTAGCTTGCACGGCCTCCTCCGCATCGTCCCTATGATGGATCAATCTATTCAACCATGTAAAAACTATCTTCTCCCCTCTCTCTCTGTTTCAATTTTTGTTAGTACTCCCTCCGAGTTCCTATTATTGTCCCAAAAGGTTTTGGGTGAAAAATAAGGAAGGAGAAATGAGTCCTTGAAAAAAGAAGGAGGAAGAGAGAGAAATGGGAGAGTAATTGTGAACCACACATTGATGACCTAAAAAGGAAAGTGGGACAAAAATCAAACTCAGCCCAAAAAGTAATGTGGAACAATAATAGGAACTCGGAGGGAGTATTATAAATAAATGTTGAACGAAGTTGTGATTTTAATTTGCGAAAATCGCTAACAATACTAATTACACAGGCAAAGAGAGTCTGATATTTTATTCAAGCCCGAGCCCTTATCCTATCGCCGTCGTATACTGTAAGTACATTATTATTATTATTATTATTATTTTAATAAAACGGAACTTTCATTAACACCAGAATAAATTACAAGAATTATTATTACTCCCTCTGTTCCCTCCGTTCCAATGAATTGTTTGCCTTTACTTTTGACACCAAGGTGACATGTGGAGCCAATATTCAAATTGCATATAAAAAAGATTCCTAAAATAGAAAGGCAAACAATTCATTGAGACGCCCCAATATGGAATAGGCAAACAATTCATTGGAACGGAGGGAGTATTATTTTATTACTATTATTATTATTATTAAAATTTATTTCCTTTTGAAATTTTTGTTAAAAAATAACTTCCAAAATCTGTCAAAAGTTCAAAAATGGCTCCCAAATTTATTTTTAGGACGAAAATGCGTTGGTGAAGTAATATAATGTAAAAAAGTTAGGGGCATTTTCGTCAAAAAAACTATATTTTGGAGTAATTTTTGAACTTTTGATAGATTTTAAGAGTTATTTTTAACAAAAATTTCAAAAGGAGTAAATTTTAAATTGGTATTTTAAAAGGGAGAAATAATTAATTTACTCTTATTATATTCATTATTCGCCTTTTTTAAAATTTGTTTTGTTTTATAGACGATGTCTTGATGACTTCAAATATTTGACGGAAATGGGCATTTGGTGTCTTTAAACAAACAATTGAGAATTTTAGGTACTTTTGAGCAAAAAAAAAAACTTAAGGGTGCTTTTCTACTGAAAGCCTGAATGTTATGTGTCTTTCGACAAAAAACCCTTATTATTATTAGAGTAAATTAAAAATTACTCACTTTTGATATTTTTGTTAAAAGTGACTTCCAAAATCTATAAAAAGTTCAAAAATTATTCAAAAATATAATTTTTTGACGAAATGCCCCTAACTTTTTAATGTCATATTACTTCACCTCACCCTCTCGACAAGGGCATTTTCGTCCTAAAAATAAATTTGGGAGCAATTTTTGAATTTTTGATAGATTTTGGGAGTCATTTTTAACAAAAATTTCAAAAGGGATTAAATTTTAAAATTGATATTTTAAAAGGGAGTAATTTTTAATTTTCTTTTATTATTATTATTATTATTATTATTATTCATTGTTTGCCTTTTTTAAAATTTGTTTTGTTTAAATTTTAAATTAAGACGTATTATTCGAACTATTTTCCTTGGATGTTCAATCAAATCCGACTATGTCGTGTTGAAGTGTTATTCGAACGTTGAAGTATATCGACATTGGCACGTTTAGTTATGTATTTCTAAAAATTATAGAAATTTGATATTAATAACGGACTTGATTAGACAATTTAAACAAGATCCCACGTGACTATATTTTACAGTATCTTATATATTAGAAGTTACATCGACGATTTCACTCATTTATAATTGACGCGAACTTAATAAGATTTATTTTAAAATTTTCGAAGGATGATCAAGTTGATGAGCAAAATATTACTCCGTAATTAACAAGCGAATTAACCACGGAATTTAAAATACCATGTCGGTTTTACTTTATTATACTCCGTAATTTTTATAATAAAAATCATAAAATCGATATTAACTTGTTGGTAGATTAATTTTAAAAGTTTCGAAGAATGAAAGTTAATAATGAGCAAATTTACAAATGAATTTAGGTACAGAATTTAAATTAAATACCATGACGCGATTTTTATTTCTTAATTTTAAAAAAGCTTGATTCGAGACCAACTCGTGTGCATAATAGCAATAAAGCTTTGACCTTATTATTAGCAAAAGGCGTTATATACAACAATTAACGTACGTCGATCAATAACATCTTTTTCCACCACAAAGCGTAAATATAACATATCAATCGACCTTCGTGCCTTATTGGTAAGGCCTTACACAACAAGTAACGTACGTCAAAAACGTCTTTTTCCGCTGCAAAACATTATTAAAAATTCACGCATCAGAGCGAAAAAAAAAAAAAAAAAAAAAAACTTGATTCGATATTGATTCGTGTGCATTGACTGCATCGAGCAAAGGGGATACAAATCAATATCGATATATATATATCAAGTGAAATATGCCTTGGCCCCCAGTGGTTAAGACTATGTTGCTCTAGGACAGTAGGTCTCAGGTTCGAATCCCCATTCCCCTATATTCCTATATTGTAATGCGAATAAGTGCGCTCTTCGTTGAACAAAAAAAATCTAATGCGACTAAATGCGCTCTTCGTTGAACAAAAAAAAAAAAAAACTGATGCGACTAAATGCGTTCTTCGTTGAACCAAAAAAAAAAAAAAACTAATGCAAAAAAGATTGAGGCACGAAATCTTGATGATTACCGTGAAAGAGTCGTCGTCCTGTGCTGCTGGGCGATCACGTTGGTGGTGACGGTGGTGGTGGTTGTGGTGTTGGGAATGATGATAAGATTGACGCGATATGAAGTCGGCTTCATTCCCGAGGCTCAAATGCTTTACATTCTTCTTAGCTTCCTTCCTTTTTTCTCGGGCTTGTCCGAATACCATGGAGTAGTTCGGACTGGCCCCGCCGTTCTTGTCCCATGCTCCGAATTGTGGGACCGACATCCACCCTGCACCATTGTCTTGTCTTTGCTGAAAATTGATGTATTTTCGTTAGTAATTTAAAACCCTAAAAATTCTCGAAAATCAAAGAAAATTCGAATATATATATATTCGTTGGTAATTAAAAACCCTAAAAATTCTCGAAAATCAAAGAAAATTCGAATATATATATATATAAGACAGTCTTATAACAGGCAAACTAGACCCAAAAAAAAAAAAAAAAAAAAAACTCGAAACTTTGTAATGATTGATATCCCCTTTGCTCAATTATGCACATCAACCATTACAATAACTCGAGAGACCGTGTGAATAATAAGATCGTTTAACATGAATTATTATTATTATTATTATTATTATTATTATTATTATTATTATTAAAACTTACCTCCCTACGACGTTCCATTGCAAAGCGAACGAGAAGAAAAAAAAAACTATGAAGGGATCATAATTTTTCGAATTAATGAAAATCATTAATTATCGAAAAAAACTATTTTTAAGCGGGTTTTATGTCTTTTGCTTATCAAATAATTAAACTATTTTTTTCCTATTATTTTTTTTCTATTATTTTTTTTTCCTATTATTTTTTTTCCTATTATTGTATAATTGTTTTGTCATAAAATTACAACTTTTAAAGTCTCAGGAATCTCAGGGGAGCCTTACAATATTAAGGACATTTTGTCCAAAATATGACTTCTAATTTCATTAATTATTGAAGAACCATGGCTAGACCAAACCGGTTCAATACCCGGTCCCACGATCTGGATCGATTTGAACCACTTTTCTACACTATGAAGGGTCTCCAACAAACCGAGTTGGAGACCAAATAACGACTATTTATTAAGAATAATATTATTAATATTTTCATTGGATTCCCCAAAATCGGAACTATTATTCAACAACAAACGTGCAAGCTGTTATTTCTGATGATATTAATACAACGATCTAATCCCGATTTTGGGATTTTTCAAAAAAAAATATTTTAAAAAAAATAAAAATAAAAATTGGTTCCACATTTATTAATTCACCACCATAATCTACTCCAAATCTATTGGCATTTTGGACCATTATGAGACATGCATAGCAATATAGCATAGGTCACCTAGAATCCAATGAACCCCACTTCCTCTTATTTCCATTTTTTTTTAATTTTCTTTCTTTTTCACACTATATCCTATGACACAGTTTTACAATAATTACCGTAATTAGCTACTAATATTTTTTATTTTCTGGTCAATAATAATTTACATTTTTCTTTTTTTGGATGTATCAGTCAATAGTTTATGATTCTATTTTTGGCAAGTTTATGTATATTTCGTACTCCGTATAAGTTATCTGCCGTTTTTATTACCTTCGTTTTTCTTACCTTAATATTTATAAAGCAAATAATCCCTTCGTTCAAATCCAAAGGGTACGTTTGTTTTTTCACACTTACTGAGACACGTTTTACACTGTCAATATCATTCGTTTTACATTAACAAAAAATTATAAAAATTCGATATTCTTAAATCTAAAATCATAAAGACGAATCAAACAAGATCCCACGTGACTACGTATATTTTTTCTTATAGATTGTCGAGAATATTAACGATTCTTTTGAGTTGTGAATAGTATCCAAGAACGAAACGTACCTTTTGAATTTGAACGAAAAAAATGTTAACTACTCCCTCCGTTCAAGTCCAAGCTTCCTTTTTCTCTTTTCAACACTATTCACAATCAAGGATAACTTTCGATAACTTTCGATATTCACGACAATCTATTAAAGAAAATATATTCAGGTGGGATCTTGTTTGATTCATCTTTAAAAGTACATTATTAATATCCAATTTCCATAATTTTTACTAATATGTTACGAAAGATATTAACGATGCAAAATGCGTGTTGGCAAACGTGAAAAAGTAAAAGGGAGGTTGGACTTGAACAAAGGAAGTATCTCACAATTATATAATTACTGTGAAACCGTCTTTTTCTGATCACAAAATCTTGGAAGAGACGGTCTCTCAATAAGTTATTGAGAGACCACTCTTCAGTACCACTTTATGTTGTATTCGTACCTTTAAATAACAACTTTCTTTTGTACATGTTTTTATAAGAAGTGTACCCTCTTTATATTTGTACACTCTTTTATGTTAATCGTACCTACTTCTATTAGGTTTGGTACCACTGTTACTTTCATTTGTACTTAGTTCTCAGTAAAATTAATGAAAGACCGTCTCTCAGGAGACCTACCGTCTATTCTGATTCATTTTTCTCACTCTATAAATAAACACCACCAACAAACTCTTACTCACACACTCACTCACTCACACTCTCTCCACCCAAAAAAATGGCGCGAAGAAATTCCCTCCACCGTCTCAACCACCACCTCCTCCTCATCCTCACCGTCTCAACCACCGTCTCAGCCACCGTCTCAGCCACCGTCTCAGATTCACACAACTACTACGACGCGCTAAAGAAAAGCATACTCTTCTTCGAAGGCCAACGCTCCGGCGAACTTCCGGCCAATCAACGACTCCATTGGCGCCGCTCCTCCGCCCTCCACGACGGCGCCGCCGTCAATGTACGCCACCCCTTCTCTCTCTCTCTCTCTCTCTAAACTACCCCATTGTTCCATTTCCGCCATTTTTTCACCTCGAAAGCTTGAAATTGTTAATTTCTCGGTTTAATTAAGCTTAATTTAAAGTGGGTAATCGAGATATCGACGAGTAATTAAAGTAATTAAGCTCGATTGTATCGAAAAATCGACATATCAAAACGATAGTGTGAACGTTATATTACGGTTATGATTGTACGATGAACTCGATTGATTGAGCAAAATTGAGCTTAATTAAGCTTAATCATGGCGGAATTTATCGAGATATCGACATTATCAATTTATCATAACGTTACTGAACATTATATATTTATATTATTACGTTTAATTTACGATTGTACGATGAACTCAATCAATTTGGTTAATTAATTACTCTAACTAAGCTTAATTACGTCGAAATATATTTATATATTACGTTTACGATTGTATGATGAACTCAATTAATTTACCCAATTGATCTAATTGACCTTAATTACGCTTAATTAAACCCAATTACGTTGGATTTTGTCACGATATCGACATTATCATAACTTTATATTACGTTTACGATTGTATGATGAACTCAATTAATTTACCAATTGATCTTAATTACGCTCAATTAAGCTCATTAATGGTGGATTTTGTCGCGATATCGACATTATCATACCGTTACTGAACTCAATTAATTTACCCAATTGATCTAATTGACCTTAATTAAGCTCAATTATGGTGGATTTTGTCGCGAAATTAAATCGACATTTTGAACTCAATTAATTTACCCAATTGAGATCTAATTGACCTTAATTACGCTTAATTAAGCTCAATTATGGTGGATTTTGTCGCGATATCAACATTTTGAACTCAATTAATTTACCCAATTGAGATCTAATTAATCTCAATCCAGCAGGTCTCTTGAGGGACGGTCTCTCGTTAACTCTATTGAGAGACTAAGTACCAATGAAGTAACAGTGGCACCAAACCTAATAGAAGTAGGTACGATTTTAACATAAAAGAGTATACAAATGTAAAGAGGGTACACTTCTTATAAAAACAGGTGCTCTACACAACAAAGTTGTCATTTAAAGGTACGAATAAGACATACTCCCTCTGTTTTTTAATATAAGTCATTCTCACTTTTCGAGACAACTCCTTCTCTCTTCAATATCTCTCATAATATAAGAAAAAAATAATATGAAATGTATATTCACTTGAAAGCTCTTTTCGTAAGGAATTTTATGATGCAATTTTTAAAAATTTTGGAATAATATACTATTTACATAAAAATTAAAGTCAAAGTCTCATCTCGAAAAAGTAAAACGTCATATAAAAAAATACGGAGGGAGTAGAGTGGTACTGAAGAGTGGTCTCTTAATAAGTTATTGAGAGACCGTCTCTCCCAAGAATCTGTGATCTCCATAATGGTGGATCGGATTTCGTGAAAATCGACATAATTTTCTGAAAATCGAATGATTGCAGGAAGATCTAACAGGAGGATACTACGACGCAGGGGACAACGTAAAATTTTTGTTTCCAATGGCGTTCACGACCACGCTCCTATCGTGGAGCGTGATCGACTTCGGGAAGAACATGGGCCCACACCAACACCAACTCCCCCACGCGCTCGACGCAGTGCGTTGGGGAACCGACTTTCTATTGAAATCCACGTGTCGGGTTACCGACACGATGTATGTTCAAGTGGGCGACCCGTATTCGGATCATAATTGTTGGGAACGGCCCGAGGATATGGACACGTTGAGGACGGTTTACGAGATTGACCCGAGGAATCCCGGGTCGGATGTTGCTGGTGAGACCGCCGCCGCGTTGGCTGCCGGGTCGATCGTGTTTCGGGAACCGGATCCCGAGTATTCCCGGGTTTTGTTGGGTCGGGCCGTTAAGGTATATATACTCCCTCCGGTTTTTAATTTTTGCCCTGTATTCCTTATTTGGCAAGTTTTTATTTTTTACCCCATTTCTTAACTTTCCTTTTTTGTCTTATGTACTCCCTCCATCCCAAAGAGATGTTCCCATTTGATATGGGCACATCTCTTAAAGATTAATATAAAATATTATAAGTGGGTCCAATGTTTAGAGTAAATATGATAAATAAATGCAAATGGGCTCATTTCAACTAAAATGGGTGGCATATTTTGTAAATAGGTAGTGTTGATAAGGGTAGACTTGTAAAATAAACTAACCAAATAAGGAAATAAAGTAAATGGGAAGATGTTAGTGGGATTTCCATTTTAGGAAAGTGAGAAGAAGATAGTGGGATGGAGGGAGTATATATTATCATATTGTCCTTATGCTTTTCTTTATTTACACAATTTGCCATTGTATTTACACACTTATACCTTTATGTTTGATGAGTCATTGTGCCTAGTCACCAAAATTCATCATCAATTCTTTCTTTATTCATACTTTATCAATTTTCTTAATTTCGGTGCAAAAGGGAATGGGGCGAAAATTAAAAAAACCGGAGGGAGTATATACTCCGTCTGATTTTTATGGTTCTTCTCTGTTTTTCTTATTGGACTGAAACACCATTTCTAGTTTTTTCCTTATTTCTATTTCCCAAAAACTCATATGAGACCGTCTCACGATAATTTACCGTGAGACCTTTCATATAAGAGGTGGTTACTAAATTTGTAACCACCAGAGGTCTCACGATAAGATTACCGTGAGACGGTCTCACATGAGAGTTACTGTTTCTTTTTTGGGTCATTAACGTGTAGTCTAGAATTATCCTTACATTTGTCTGTCATCTTTTCTTGTCTCTTGAGCCACACATTTCTACACCCTTATTTTTTCAGTTGAGATCCTCTGTCCCATTTTTATGTCCCATCTCATGTACCATAACTTTTATCATGCGACACCTCATCTCTTAATTGATCAAAATAGTGATTATTTATGTGATAGTGATTACGTGTCAATAAGATAAATGATGGGACATGAGATGGGACATGAAATGGGACACGTAATGGGACAGAGGATCTGCACTGTTATTTTTTACCCGTCAAATGGGAAGATAAATAAAAATTGGAGTATATATATTTTTATTCCCGTCTTTTTTTGGAGTCGAGATATTTAGTTCAGTTCCGGTAAATAAACGATAATGTGAGTTTTTTTTTTTGTCGTTGGTTCTAATTTATTATTCTCGTCTTTTTGTCGTAAAATCGGAGTATATATATTTTTATCTCGTAAGATATATTCTCGTCTTTTGTTAACTTGAAATATTTAGTGTATTTTAATAATTCTAAATATAATTAACACAAAAACTTCTACTCCGTATAAGACATTATTACGATAAATTTACTCTGGAAATGTAATGTTTTTTTAAAAAATAAAATTGAACATTTATACGTGAAATCGTGTTACTCCGGATACAGTGTAAAAAGCATGTAAGGAATAAATGAATAATAATCAATGTGACATGCACAAAACTTAAGAATAAATCTTCCCTAAAGTAGTAATTATGTAATGTAATTATCCCATAAATTAAGGTCATGCTAATTGATTCAAGAATCCCATTAAAAGCATATATTTTTTAACGATTATTTTAACGTGTGTTCACTGGACACATTAATAAGTTAATTAATAGTAAAATTTAATTAATATTTTAATTTATCGAGATAATATCCATGTGTAGGTGTTCGAGTTTGCAGACAAATATCGAGGTGCATACAGTAATAACCCACAAACAAGGAGAGGTGCTTGTCCTTTTTACTGTGATGTTAATGGTTACCAGGTAAACTATTCCACTAAATTTACCATATTATTTACCCAAAGTTACTGTGAAACCGTCTCGTTTGAAAATTTACTTTATTTTACCTGCATGTGCATTCAGGACGAGTTACTATGGGGAGCAGCATGGTTACATAAGGCTACAAGAAGACGGGAATACAGAGAGTACATAGTGAAGAACGAGGTTATATTAAGAGCTGGTGACACCATTAACGAATTCGGTTGGGATAATAAACATGCCGGTATCAACGTCCTTATTTCCAAGGTACGGTACTTAAACTCCTAAATACATTTACCTCGTTTAATTCTAATTTGACCAGCATGACTATACGAAACTGTATTTCTCTATAATTAATTTACGATTTTGTAAAAAAGAAAAAAAAATTAAAAAAATTGAAAGATAATTATTATATGGAAAATGATAAATACAGCCCGTAGGGCTGTATTTAAAAGATCATAAGAGGAAATAATTTTTCAATACATGCATTAATTGAATCGATGCATGTGTAATTTGGGTTTCAAATTCTATGTTTATACTAAATTTGGAAGCTTTTAATGTCTTACATACAACTCTATGGGTTGTATTTAACCTAACCGTTATTATATAAATTAAAAATGTAGTGAAAATAAAATGGAATAAATTAGTCAAAAATGACAGGAAGAAGAATCAACAATTCAATTGGATTGAGGATATGATTGCACATTTAATACTGAAATATTACTTTGAATAAAGAGTGAGTGAGTATGTAATTTCTGACATGAAACTGTGAAAAAAGCTGCAATTTTTGAGCTTATTTGGCCATTTCAAGGTTAAATTATGTAAATTTACAACATTTGGGAAATTGAAAATTTAGAGTGGTTTATTAATTCATCCGGTTTTCTTTTATCTTCTCGTTTTCGCGGTAATATGATACCCAATTCATATATTGAAGAAATGAAAAAATAAAAAAAAAACTGGAGGAAATATTAAATTTTATGATCTGTTGTATTGTTATAACAGATTATGTTACTGAGACTCGTTTAGAAGTATTGAGTACGGTGTCTATTCGAGTGTTCAGATTCGATTACTTTTATGAAATGTTGAAGAATCAAAGTGTTATACTGATGTCTGAGTGTCAAATTATCAAGTTTTAGACACGGTTGTACCGTATACAGAGTAATTAGAAGAGTCGGAATAACATAAAAACATTGAAATTCTTGCATGTGATGTATATATACCCGTGACCCGTGAATGATATTTGATCCGTCGTAGATTTGATTTATTTGATCCGTGGGTGATATTTGTCTTATTTATCATACGAGTATGTATGTCGTTATAAATTTATGACAGATATATCTGTCACAAAACGATCAGATTTAGTCATTTGAACATTGAAATACAGTACTGAAAACAGAGCAAATGCATGTGTAAAAAGCCTGAACACTCACTAGATTTTTTCAGAACTTACCATTGTTGTCAATGGTCATCATATATACTTTTACTGCCTCAGAGTGAATGTTTGACTTTTTCTTCCTATTGTGTTGTCAAATGTGGAAAAAATGATGATATTTCCAATTTTCACCTTTAAGGGTAAAACCGTAAAAGGTAAAAACAATGCTTACGATGTTCTGCAATATTCATGTAAAACCGTCTCACGTTAAAACTTAAAATAATGCGAGTAAATCTTCTTTGACACGTTATAGTTATACAGCTTATACTGGATGTGCGATGTTATAATAGGAAGTTTTGATGGGTAAAGCCGACAAAAATGATGATATTTCTAATTTTCATCTAAAGGGTAAAAGGTAAAAACAACATTTATAACAATACTTTGCAATGTTTATGTAAGAGTGACTGTCTCACGTTAAAATAATGCGAGTAAATCTTCTTTTGACACGTTATATTTACATTGGATTTGCGATGTTATAATAATAGGAAGTTTTGATGGGTAAAGCCGACAAAAATGATGATATTTTATTATTTTGTAAAATTTTCATCTTAAGGGTAAAAAAGTAAAAACAATGCTTACAAAGTTACAGCAATGTTCATGTAAGACCGTCTCACGTTAAAATAATTCGAGTAAATCTTCTTTGACACGTTATATATTGATATATATAAGTATATTGGATGTACGATTATTAGGAAGTTTTGATGGGTAAAGCCGATGATTTGAAGAATTTCAAAGACAATGCCGATGCCTTCATCTGTTCTATCTTACCCGGGATTGCTCGTTCCGAAGTTCAATATTCCCCCGGTAATACGTTATATCAGAAATATTCGTTTTATATCAGATATATGAATAATTATACAGATATATTCGTTTTATATCAGATATATGAATAATTATACAGATATATTCGTTTTATATCAGATATATGAATAATTATACAGATATATTCGTTTTATATCAGATATATTCGTTTTATATCAAAAATTACGAGTAATTTAAACCGTTGTTTTTACGTGTGTTAATTATGAAGGTGGTTTAATATTCAAGTCAGGAGGAAGCAACATGCAACATGTGACATCCTTGTCTTTCTTAGTTTTAGCCTACTCTAATTATCTAAGCCACTCCAATCATGAAGTGCCATGTGGCGACGGCGTTACCGTTTCATCCTCCCTCCTCAAGAACTTGGCTAAACGTCAGGTAAATTTTTCCAGGATTTTTACCCTTTTTATCCTAAGTGATTATCGGTGAAACTGACCCGTGAACTGAAAAAGGCTGATTTCATTAAAAAAAAAAAAACAATTCGTTTACCTCAAGAACTTGGCTAAACGTTAGGTAAAATTTTCCTCGATTCTTTACCCTTTTTACCCTAAGTGATTACCGGTGAAACTCACTCGTGAATTGAAACAACCTGATTTCGTAAAAAGACAGTTCGTTTATTATCGATAAACTAGTGATCTTTTTATATAATGAGAATGTTTCATGACACGAGATCGTATTACACGATAACAACGGGTAATTAAATGATTTCTTAAGCTGCTAATTAAAGAAATAAAAAATCATAATGATATTATTTAACTATGTTAAATATGAGTTAGTATTTCAATTTATCGTGATAATATAATTACGATTCTTCTTTAATTAGTAGCTTAATGATGGGTAATTAAATGATTTTTTAACCTGCTAATTAAAGAAAGAATCATAATGATTTAAGTATGGTAAATATGAGTTAATATTTCAATTTCTCGTGATAATATAATTGGAATTCTTTCTTTAATTAGCAGTTTACCCTACTCCAGTAGGCATACGTTAGAAAAACCGTTAAATGGTCCTTAAAGTCAAAGGGATGTAATCATTAGTTGCTAATTTTGTTCTTTTATTAACTATGCATATACACTTTTTGTCTAAGCATAGTTTCCAAATTATTTTTGTTTCTTTGTACTTTACACCAAAACAAAACACTTCAATTATGTGTGTGACATGTGGTGTAAAAGACTAAAGAGTGCAACATTATGATACTACAAAAAGAACTATTTGCACTTTAATTAAGATTAGCATCCAATGATAATAATCTCTATATTCCTAATCATGTTTAGGTCGGTAAACATGATTAAGAATCGGTTTTTCTAACGTCTGTCCACTGGACACACGTTAATATGTTAATTATGGAAGAAATTATAATGATATTATCACGATAAATTGAAATATCAACTCTTAATTACATAAGCCTAATCGAGTACTAACCGAGAACAAATTAAACCCAAACGTGACTTACCGAGTACTTCCAAATGACCTGATCTGACCCGACCTGACCTATACAGCCCATCTTAAATTGTTACTCGAATTTTCAATTTAAACGATTAAGTTATTAAACTAATTGTATCGGGCTTGTAATTAATAAGCCTAATCTCGTAATATAAGACGGTTTTATTAAACGATTTTTCGATGCAGGTGGATTACATACTAGGAGATAATCCACTAGGGATGTCATACATGGTGGGTTATGGGTCACATTACCCACAAAGGATCCATCATAGAGGAAGTTCACTACCATCAATCCAAACCCACCCGGCCCGTATCGGTTGCAAAGCGGGTTCGAAGTACTTTCTGAGCCCGAACCCGAACCCGAATAAGTTAGTCGGGGCGGTCGTCGGTGGGCCGAATGTCACCGATGAATTTCCGGACTCGAGGCCTTATTTTCAGGAGTCCGAGCCCACAACATATATCAATGCTCCTCTTGTGGGTTTGCTTGCCTACTTCTCGAGCCATTCGTGATGCTGGTCTCGGTTAAAACGGATATATAATATTCGTGGTTTGATCAAAACGGGTCAATTGTTCGTTTTTGGGCATTTTGTTGTCTTATTTGACGTATTTGACTCGTTTTAAGTCTGAAACAGACGGATATATTTGTCTGAAACAATGATTGTGTACTTGTAGTGGTGAGCAAATTGCCACCCTGTATGTTATTATTGCTAAATCAAATGGATAAAATGTGATGTTTATGATCAAGAAAAAAAACATGCTTAATTAATTAATTACGAAATTTTCGCTAATTAGCATATATACTCGAGTTCAAATTGGGATCAAATCATCGTATTCTTAGACTTATTTACAGGTTTATTAAGTTCAATTCAGATAAATTTTATCCCAGTTCAGACATTTTCTTATGAAATTTTACAGTAACTTCAAATTTTGATTTTGTTAGTTTAGAACAAATTGATTTAAAATGTGATGTTTATGATCAAGAAAAAAAATGCTTAGTTAATTACGAAATTTTTGCTAATGAGCAAAATATATACTCGAGTTCAAATCGGGATCAAATCATCGGATTCTTAGACTTCAGGTTTATTCAGTTCAATTCAAATAAATTTTATACCAGTTCAGACATTTTCTTATGAAATTTTACGGTAACTTAAATTTCGATTCAGTTTAGAACAAATTGATTTAAAATCTCGTTCAATGACTACGGTTTGAAGGATCGGTAGTTAAACATAATTGATGGTTTCGAACCCTAAATCACGAATTAAGCTAAAAATTCTCTTCCTACCAAAACTTCATCTACAAAACACTCCAAAATGCAACTACACTAAGCTTTTACCGTTTTACGGTTTTACCCCTCGTTATTCTCCTAACTCCGGCCGGGTAAAAACACCGTCTACCTAATCACGATTCACGTAAAATCCAACCAGTTCAGTTGGTAAAGTCACGAGACGTGATATTCATGACCTGAACTCGACTGCTCAAATCTCGTCAGCATCATAATCGACCTTATGGCTGTTACTATGCGAATAACTATCGTGATTCATGAAATCTACACTACCGTAAAAAAAAAAAAAAAAAAAAAATTACTCCGGCCGTAACTCTATTCTACGTCACTTCTTCAAGTTTCCAACTATGACTAACTATCACGATTCACGAAATCTACACTAAACGTAAATTTTTTTGTTTTCAGTTCGACTGTAACTCCAAGCTACGTCGTTTCTTCAAGTTTCCGGTCTCGGGATTTCCTTTCCTCATCATAGCTACGAATTCATCGTAGTTTATCCGGCCATCCTGTCGAAATTTTCACGTTCAAAACACGTAAAAAAAATTAAAAATTAAAAACCTTGTCGTGCTAATACTAGAAATCGATGAAACGAGGAATGAAGTTTTTTTTTTTTTTTTTTTTTTTTTTTTTTTTTTCGTGGTTCACTTACGTTATCAGCATCGACTTCGGAGACGATTTCCTTGATGTCTCTTCCGTCTTGCATACCGTACTCGCGTAGAGTTTGTTCTAGCTCTTCCATTGTTATGTACCTAAACCACGCAAAACAAGTTCCGTTTCTAAGAACGAACCCACACAAAAAAAAAAACAAGGGTTGTGCACCAGGACCGGACCCGGACCGGAATCTAAAAAATTTGGACCGGGACCAGACCGGAAAAAATCCGGTCCCGGTCCAAGACCGGACCGGACCGCTTGGACCGGAATTTTCATTTTTTTTTTTGAAATTCCGGTCTGTTGGACCGGTTAGACCGGAATTTTTATCAAATAAATGTAATTCCGGTCCAAACCAGCCCGGACCGGAAAATACCGGGTCAGGATCAGACCGGAAAAAACCGGGTCAGGATCGGACCGGACCGGAACCTTGAATCGCCCAAAATGATGGAACGGAGACCGGACCGTTTCTAAGAATGAACACACACACAAAAAAACTAGGGCAGTGCACCAGGACCGGACCCAGAATCTTCAAAAAAATCGGACCGGGCCTGGACCGGAATCTAAAAAATTTGGACCGGGACCGGACCGGACCAGTTGGACCGTAATTTTCATTTTTTTTTTTTTTGAAATTCCGGTCCATTGGACCGGTTAGACCAGAATTTTTCCGGTCCAAACCAGTCCGGACCGGAAAAAACCGGGTCAAGATCGGACCGGACCGGATTTTGTATATATAAGGAGTGGGTGATTGATCGTACCCGCTGTTGTCTTTGTCGAAGTACTGGAAGGCGGTGTAGAGATGCTCTTCTCGGTCCATTCGGTTCATGTGCATTGTTGCCGTGATGAATTCCTCGTAGTCTATAAGCCCGTTTCCATCTGCATCGGCCTGTTACATTATCCAAGTCACCTAAACGACACTCGAACTAAAAACCCGAGATTCACTTGTAATTCAAAATTGACCCGATACAAATCAACCCGACTTGATCTGACCCGAATAGGCGAATACTTACAAACATAAAACTACCCGACTGAACCTGACCCGGTCGACCCGTTTGTCAAGTCTCAACCCGACCTGATTTGACCTGAATGCTTACAAACCTAAAACTACCCGACATGAGCTCACCCAACCCAGTTGACCCGTTTGCCCAAGTCCAGTTGACCCGTTTTATGAGCTAGCGAGTGCAAAAGAGAAATTTGTTTAAAAGCGAGAACTCGGGAAATGGAAATACTCGCATCTTCCATCAACTATGAACTACCCGACTTGACCCGATAAGAAATGTTTATAATCCACTCAACCCGACTTGATCTGACCCGAATTCTTACAAACCTAAAATTACCCGACACAACCTCACCCAACCCAGTTGACCCGTTTGCCAAATCGGGTTGACCCGTTTTACGAGCTTTACGAACTAGCGAGTCCAAAATATAGAAATTTGTTTAAAATCAAGTCTTGTTACGAGTAACTACTTCCAACACTCGACGACTTCACGACATGATCTCACCCAACCCAACCCAATTGACCCGTTTGCCAACTCGATTTGACCCATTTGACTCGTTTTCCGAGCTAGCTAGAGGGCAAAAGAGAAATTTGTTTTAAAGCGAGAGTTTGAGAAACGGAAATACTCACAGCTTCCATCAACTGCTTGACCTCATACTCAGAGAGTTTAGTCCCTTGTGTTTGCATGCCTTGTTTCAATTCTTCTAACGTTATCGTCCCACTGTTGTCGGTGTCCATGCTCTTAAACATCTCCTTTAATCCCATTATTTCTTCCTCCGATAAACATCCCGCGATCACCTAATCATTCATCCAAAACCGTACAATTCCAATCTCATAAGACTCGATTTCAAGAGTCGGACACCGGATACAATTTTTAGGTTATAACAAAATAAAATCTATAGTTTTGTGTGAACCACCCAAGTGTCGGACTCGGACATGGCTAATTTATGAAAAATTGACGAGTTTTTGACCAGAATGAAGTGTCCGAGTGTCATACCAAATGTCCAATTGTCTGAATTTTTAGTGGCTTGGACACAACATTTTTTTAAAATATAAAGGCCTGGCCCGCGAACCCGTCCCAAACTCGCTTGTCTGTGGGCCCGAACCCGCATATGATCACCTCTAGAAGGAGTAACTCACTCACAAACTATCGAAAGACACCAACTCACATGATATTTCTTGTGAGACCACTTTAATTACCGACTCAAAAACTACCCGTCGATGAAAGTAATTCTACATGTGAGAGAAACGGTTTCTCAGAAGATTAGTTTAAAAAAAAAATCTCGAACTTCAAACGGTTTGATATGTACTACTCGTAAGTCGTAAGTTAGTACAGTAATTACTAACCCTTAGAGCAACTTTCTTGAACTTGTTCATTGCTCTGAACTGTTTCAATCTGCCCAAAACAGCGTTGTCCAGAGGAACATCAGGCGCTTCCCCGTCCTCTTTAATCCATGGATGATCTAAACACACAAAAAAAACCCGGATTTTTTTTAAAAAAAAATAAAAAAATAAAACAATGTACCATTAGAATTTTAAATATAACCCTTACGACTAAATTAGAACTTTTAATATAACCCTTGCGACTAAACCCGGAATTTTTTTTTAAAAAAAATTTTTAAAAAAAAACGATGAACCATTAAAATTTTAAAATATAACACACAAAAACCGGTAAAAAAAGATATATACCATTAGAATTTTAAATACAGAGTATAACCCTTGAGACTTTTTTTCCCGATTTCTTTTAACAGTGTTTTTTGGACCCGATATATATACCCTTAAATTTTAAGTAATTTTCAAGTTTGACGGTAAAAAGTGAAACGGGTAGAAAAGAGGAGAATAGACGGAGTAAAACGAATACTCTGTATGAAGTACGGG
This sequence comes from Agrostemma githago, assembly GCA_958450325.1. Classification (NCBI taxonomy): domain Eukaryota; kingdom Viridiplantae; phylum Streptophyta; class Magnoliopsida; order Caryophyllales; family Caryophyllaceae; genus Agrostemma; species Agrostemma githago. Next base: position 82,562,494 of record OY288240.1, read on the forward strand.
ATATTATAGAACTTACTGAGAACTTGATAAGCTGTGAGCCTTTTTTTAGGGTCGGTATTCAACATCTTCCTGACCAAATCCTTAGCCTGAACCGAAATTCGAGGCCACGGGTCACTCGTGAAATCGACGCGGCCCTTTAGGATCGTGTTGAATATACCATGTTCCGTTTCTATCACCCAAAAAATAAAAAAAATAAAAAAAAATAAAAAGTCGTATCATAAATATACATGAGTTCCGGTGCTAAACATGAAACGAGTCAGATAGATACCTGCCCAAAAGGGAGGAACACCACATAAGAGAATGTATAACATCACCCCGACACTCCATATATCGACTTCTTGTCCATACTTTCGCTTCAAGACCTCTGGCGCAATGTAGTATGCACTCCCGACAATGTCCTTGAATGTATCTCCTATAGAAATCAACTCGGATTATTCAATTGAGTAGATGAATATTGGTCATAGACGGGAAGGGACGGTTCACTAGACGCGGCTAGTCTAGCTCGTGAGTAAAGCGGGCTTAGGAGAGGGTTGGCCCGTGGACCGGTCCAAAACCCATATGATTGAACACGTCATCATGGTCTGGCCCAAGCCCAAGCCCAAGCCCAAGCCCGCATTTGATCAGCTCGACAGTTAAGAACTTAAGATTCAAGCAATACAACAACAACCACATAAGAGCCTTAGTCTCAAAAATATTAGGGGTTGGCTAATATGAATCAGTATTTGAGGTCGTCAAGTCGTCATCCCCCAAAAAAAAAACGGAAGGCGAACAAATGAACAATACAATACTCCCTCCGTTCCAATGACTTGTTTGCTTATTCCATATTGGGCCGTCTCAATGAATTGTTTGCCTTTCTATTTTAGGAATATTTTTTATATATGATTTGAACTTTTTCATGAGCTTGACTCCACATGTCAATTACTCATTGGATCTCTTGCCCTTGGTGCCAAAAGTAAAGGCAAACAATTCATTGAAACGGAGGGAGTAAAATAATAATAAAAATACAATTTCAAACGCAGAATTAAGTTCAAAGTGTTAATAATAAGTTAAGATTCAAGGAATGATCCGGAAAAAACAAAGAGAATATGTATGATTGACTCGAATATAACCCATGAGAACCCAAACCAAAACGACCGAATGTGAACCGACTCGGACCAAACCAACCAAACTCGTAACGGGTCAGGATACGAACCTGGCTTGAAGAAAACGGATAGACCGAAATCAGTAGCCTTAAGAGGAGCATTCTCATCTTTATTCAAGAGAAGGAAATTCTCAGGTTTAAGATCACGATGAAGGACACCCATGGAATGGCAAGTATGGACGATTTGAACGATAGTCCTGAGCAAACTAGCGGCTGCACGTTCTGTGTAATGACCTTTAGCAAGAATCCGATCAAAGAGCTCACCCCCGGCACAAAGCTCCATCACCAAATGGACCGAATGCTTATCTTCATACGCGCCCTTAAGCTCCACGATATTGGGTTGACCCGTTAAATGATGCATTATCTGGACTTCTCTCCTTACATCCTCGATATCCTCCTTCATCGTCAGTTTCCTCTTCGCTATAGTTTTGCAAGCGAATTGCTCGCCCGATTGTTTATTGGTGACTAAATGGGTGACCCCAAATTGACCCCGGCCTAGCTCCTTCCCGAAGCAGTAGGTGGACTTTACATCTTCCATGGGTCGGCCCAGTACCGGCCCCATCTGGGTCGGTTTTTTGACCTTCATGCTCGGTCCTTTTGAAGCCGAATGAGGAGGTGGTTGAGACGACCCATCTCGTTTACGGACGCTAGGACTCGCTACATTGTTGTTGTTGTTGTTGTTGTTGTTGTTAACTACGGACCCACCAACAACCGTGTCTTCATCGTCAGGGGCTTCTTTCGGGGTTTTCTTGCCTCCGGGGCAACAATTGCCCATCAGAAGGCACGAGCGGAAGAACAAAGGACGGTTTTGAAGGTAAAAAATGTGGTGCTTTACTTTGCCGAGACAAAAATGGAGGAATTTGAAGGGGAGAAAATGCAGGGAAACACGAGCTTAGGTGAAAATGAAAAGACGATTTTTTTTTTATTTTTTTTTTCAAAATTAGTTTGAAAAGATTATTGAGAGGTAAGAATGAAAATCATCCTTGAAAAAAGGGAGCATTATACTAATTCTATGATCCTCTTTACTATTTTTGGGGAATCACTAATGGAGTAATTTTTATTTTATCAAGTTTAGTCTCTTGAAAGACGGTTTTACCACACCATTGCAGCAAGCAGGCAAGCATCAAGCACAAAACATAGAAAAACCGAACAACAATGAAAGGGGCGCAAAGATAAATCCGAATGTGAAAATTATAACGAATCAACGTACCTGTACACCGTTTGCCAGGAAAGCATTCCACCGTCTGAGATCCAACTGTTATATATCGTCAATAAATCCATTAACATATGATGATGCATTCAAGTATCTGCTCCATATACCGATAGCTCAGAAAAATAACAAAACTATACCTCCAGCATTCGGCGATCCTTTTTTCTCGATTTCCAGCAAAAAAAAGAACACACAGCAGGCTAGCAGCTATGTTAGTTCGACACTTGATATGAGCTCGTGTACCTGCGTCCAATACTCGACACTTAAATATTAGCAAAGATTCCGACACTTCATTGTGCTTGTGCGGCCTCATATAATTTCATCGTATCCAGTATGACCATTTAGTAGCAAGTCCAAAAGCTCCATAAACAGAGCACAAAACCCGACATTTAGATAGCTAAAAGATTAACTTCCTATTTATTATTTGGGGGCCTCAAAACGACTTTTAAAACCGAGTCTTTCAAATTCATTCGACATTAACCAACATCGAAAACCTCAAACTAACAAAATGTAGAGCTCAAAAGAGTCCACACCGACACGACATTTGTATACTTCAGTTTAGACCAAAAAAATTGGAATTTTTTTGCCCAAAATAGCAGTGTCCGAGTATCGGACACGACATCTCGTGGAAGAGTCCGAGTAACATAAATTTATAACTAAAATAATCCAACCTGAAATTTATCATACTCAAAAAAAAAATCAAATTGACAGCTGATCAATCAAAAAGTACAGTGTGACAAAATAATTAAAGAGCAAACCTTTTACTGTTGGATTTATTACAAATGATTCAAAGTGCAACATAATTAAAGAAGAAATAATTCAAATTGCAACATAATTAAAGAAGAAACCTGTTAGTGTTGGATTATTTTAATTACCAATAATTCAAAGTGCAACATAATTAAATACAAATAATTCAAAGTGACAACATAATTAAATAACAAAATACAATTAACTCAAAGTGACAACATTATTAAATAACAAAATACAAATAATTTAAATTACAACATAATTAAAGAACAAACCCCTAATCAATTGAAGAAGCTAAAAAGTGAGAAGATACCCCTAAGAAAGAAGTGGGCAGGTAGGAATTCCAAAGAAATGTTGAATTTTTTACTTCTTTGTGACGGAAATATCCGACAATCCATTGTAATATTGTAACATCAAATATTTACATGGATAATACGACGGATAACCCGTCATGTATGATGTTCTACTCATTTTTTGCTAAGCTTCTAACTTTTCAGAGGAAAGAAATTACTTGGCTGTATGTAATTGTAAGCCCTCGATCCATTCCGAACTACTCATTTGATCTTCAGTTTACAAGATACAAAAAAATTGACCACATTTTTTTATTTTATATATTATTTTGATCGAGGTTGAAATTTAAATTTTCCGAACTCATTGTATAACAAATGTAAACATCTCGATTTTACATTCAAATTTTACAAGTTCGACTAAATATATAGAAAAACAATATAAATATTACTTTTTCCTTTTTGGTCATTTATTTACCTTTTACTCGTATATTATTTGGGAAAAATATTTTAATCAAACGTAAACAAATTACTAAAACAGAGGAAGCATAATTTAGATATGTTAATGAAAAAAACCCATCATACTGCTAAAACGTCGTACTTTGGCCAAATTAATAAATTATTTAGCACGTTAAGGCAGTGTTATACAAAAAAAAAATTGTAATACGGAATAATACAAATATTTTCTGAAATTATCGAAAATATCAGTTCTAAGTTCTAACTCTCGAACTCTTTGAAAAACATACACAAAATGTGTGACTAAAGATAAAGGATAAATTAACTACTGTAACAAAAATATGCTTTCCAATTCTTTTCTTACAGCAGAAAGGAATGAACCTAGTTTATGATGTTGGTGATGTGGCAGGCACCATAGCGGGTTTCCGTGCATAGAAAATCAAGCCCAAGACGAGAATAAAAACACCAGCGACAAAACCTGGAGGAAGAGCAGTCCCGGCTCCGAGGTAGGGGAGCGGTAATGTGAACACAAAGACCGATAATGGTACTGCAACACATTAAAATTTAGAACAGACAGTTAACAGTTCAGCATCTCTTATGACTAGAGCGATCATAAGATACGACAGGTTTATATAGAATACCTGAAACTGTGGAAGCGAGGCACGATACCACTGCTGAAGAGATCTTGAGAAGATGCAGCAAAGATATGTTGAAACCCATGTTCACGATGACAAACAGTACTGGTAGCAGAGGAGCACCACCGCACCCTGTCACAAAAAAAAAACAAGAAACACAATTTGACAGATTTTAGAGTTTCAATTCAACCGTACGTCATTATTTCCTTGTTTTTTTGACGTACGGGACATCAATTCCTTGTATATGTTCACTAATATACACCTCTACTTCTCCCAAAAAGTTTCACGGGACTATAAACTAACGTAAGGCGTACCAGTTGAGAGATTATTGACATTGAGAAAGCATGCTGCTCCGTCCTTGAGATAAGAAGGCAGCTGATAGAAAGGTATGCCCCATAGCTTTGATAAAAAGGGTAGAAGGAGGCATATAAACAGTGCCTGCATGATAAGCAAAGAATCGTAAAAGTTAATTGGGGTACAGGCTAACACGAAGCCACAAAAGTCGGATTTATGACTACAAACAGGATACATGTGTTTTCTTGTTGAGACTACTTACTTGATAAGCAGATCCAAACGAATTAACCACGAAAAGATCCACTGAACGTCCCTGCGACAAGAACCAGAAAATTCTATTTTTAGAGTACTCTACAAAGATAACATACTCCAAAATGTAGGTATGTCCTACAAACGCGCATGAATATCCTCATGCTCATACAAAGACCATTGCTTACGATTAAAGTAAACCACCGTCTCATCTTCCACACGGATTGTACCATTCTCATTGTGTAATACTCGATTACTCCCTCTGTTCCAGCATGTTGTATACATTAATATATTCCGTTTTGGGACTTTCCTATGATGTATTTCTTTTTGTGTATATTTTTTCGTTTAGGATGACAAACACGTGCATGGCACCCAGCTTGAGTTGAATATAATAGTAATTTACTTTGCGAAATGGCCCTTAGACACGGATATAGTTGATTTTTCCCAAGCCCTCTTCCAAGAGTAAATGTAAAAAGGTTTTAAAATCTTGCGATGAGACAGAAAATATAAACGGTATGAGCTCGCTGAATATTATACCTTAAGTTGCTTGCTTCCATTTAAGAAAATTACTTCCTACAAAACAATAGTAATTTGCTTATCAGATAAACCCATATCAGACCTAGATCAGACAATATCGAAAACAAAGAAACGGTGATAGAGATGATAAAAAGGTCGGCATATCACATACCTTTACAATTGTATCAGCAGCTTGTAAGAAGAACGAAAAGATCATCAAAACCGTCCAGAATAAACCAGCATCGTTCAACGATGGACCAGCATTAGAGCCACTGCAGATTGCACATAATCAATGATAAGGCAACACCTAAAGTTCTAAATGATATCGATAATCAACTACCATGTAATCGCCAATCAAATGGGATAAGCAACTTTGCATATACATAAACATACGACATGTTGACAGTTTTTAGAAAGTCGATTCTAATTCTTAGGTTTCACTACTTCACTCACAGCAACGAAAAAGTTTCACAGGGATTAGAAGGAATTAAATGCCATTAATAGTTTAAACTTTAAATCATCGAACGAAGTAATAGGTGTGTTTAATAGAGTCAACTTTGTATCGTCATTAGATATATGCATACAAAGTAAAGGGACATGAAGCTAAGCTCACCTTGCTACTGTTATTATTACTCCCATAGAGACCAAGAAACAGCCGATTAACTGGTTAACATTGTACCTCCTCCCAAGGAAAAAAGCCGAGAGGAGAAGTTGCCAAACTAGAAATGTCTGCAGAAGAACGAATGTTGTATCAGTTTTGATACATATGTGTGTGATGAATAGCAATCATGATATACGCTCATCTATAGAATCAGTTGTAGAGCATGTTACCTGAGACAAAATTGGGATCGATGCACCTGAAAGCATGGCTGTTCCAAACACATAGACAAGAAAAAAAAAAAGCAAGCTAAGTTAACTCCATACAACACATATAAACGGAAAAATGAATAAAAAAAATCGTACAAAAAACATTATACTCTGTACAACGCTATAAATTTCAGCCATCAAGGTTGTGCCAACTGCCAACTGCATATGGCTGGAATGAAAAGAAGATCGCCAACCAATTATCCTCAGAGCTTGGAATCTATCACAGCCTACTATTACTACTCAATGGTGATTCATTCGTGCATACATAATGTTTGAGCAGTACTCGACATGTTCGGTGAGTACTCTCTGCTTGCTAAACTAATTCCGACATGAACTCCAAATAAATTTCCACAACCTTCTCGGACCACAAAAAGGCAATAATCTATGTTTAGATTACCTCGCGTACTCATTTCTAACACTTGACACTCAAGACATGGGTATGACACTTGGATTCTTCATTTTAAACCAAAATATGCCGAATTTCATAAAAATAGCCGAGTATGACACTTGGATATGTACCCGTGTCGGATACTTCTACACGAGTCCGAGTAACATAGGCAATATAACATTTGGCAGCTCATAACTTCACAAGAAACAGTAATGCTATAAAATCGAAAACACGGGGCCTGATGCATGCAATACTAAGGAAAATCAGCCTAGAATAAAGAGCAAAGCAAAGGTTAACCTTACTTCCAGCTGCCATTCCAGATGCTGCTGCTAGGGCCTCCAAAAGACCAACTGCAATATATGGAAGTTGAGGTAAGGATAGCATCTCTTTAGTAACAATTCCCGCTTGACGTCGAAGATATAAGATTGAGAAATAAACAACTATGTATCTGCATGAATGAAATTACAAAGGAACGGTAAGATACTCAAGGTCTCGAGAAGCATACTTTTATCATTATACTCCGTAGTCCGTATTACTTTCCACATTTCACATTTTTGCATAAATACAAGGTCTCGAACTATTATCAAACTATCTCTTTCAAAACACGGCTTTTGATCATTGATCACTATAACAATGAGAAACGATTTCACCCTAAAGTCCTTATTTAAGCTAATCAATAATCTCCAGAAAATAATTCCGAATTTTGCTGCAAAATGCAATAATTACACATACAAATAATCTCCCTGCAGACAACTACACATGCCATATAATCTCCTGCAAATAACTACACATGCATATAATCTCCTGCAAATAGGACCGTCGAATCATAAAGGTGACAAACTCAGGCATCATATAGGACCGTTGAATCATAAAATGCAATAACTACACATACGTGTAATCTCCTGCAAATAATTCCACATTCTTCTGCAAAATGCAGTAACAATACATACAAGGTGTCAAACTCGAGCTTCATATAGGACCGTCTCATATAACAATTTACCTAAAAACTTGTCAAAAAAACGTAAAATCAAGGGTTCATTCCAATTTTTTCTGCAGAATGCAATAACTATACATACAAGGTGTCAAACTCGAGCATCATACAGGACGATCTCAAACAACAATTTACCTAAAAACGAGTCAAAAAAACCGTAAAATAAAGAGTTAAATCCGATTTTTCTTGCAAAATGCAATAACTACACATACAAATAATCTCCTGCAAATAATTCCACATTTTTCTGCAAATTGCAGTAACTATACATACAAGGTGTCAAACTCGAGCATCATATAGGACCGCGACTGTCTCATACAACAATTTATCTAAAAACGAGTCGAAAAACTGTACAATAAAGAGTTCATTCCAATTTTTTCTGCAAAATGCAATAACTACACTCTGCACATACAAATAATTCCACATTTTTCTGCAAATTGCAATAACTATACATACAAGGTGAAGGTGTCAGGCTTGAGCATATCATATAGGACCTTCTCATACGACAATTTAGCTAAAAACGAGTCGAAAAACTGTACAATAAAGAGTTGATTCCGATTTTTTCTGCAAATTGCAATAACTATACTACAAGGTATCAAAATCGAGCATCATGTAAGACCGTCTCATACGACAATTTACCTAAAAACGAGTCGAAAAAACCGTAAAATTAAGAGTGATTAGGAGTTTATACCCAAAGGTGGCGAGCTGAGCAAGGAAGAACGGATACTGCTTCAATGGAACCAACGCAAGCTTATACAAAACTCGATTCGCAACGCCGAGCACAACCGTCGCCACCACCGCAACTGCCACCTCTACAGTCCGATCAACCTCCTTCTTCTCCACCTCCGCTGTCCAATCACCTTCTCCACCTGCCGCCGCCGCCGTCGACGCCGCGCAATCACACTTCATCCGGCGCATCTCCGTCAATCTCCGCCGCGTCGAACATCGTAAAACTAGTGATATCGGCGAATTGTTCGATTGCACCGTCACGCTCCGCCGCGTGGCTCTCCTCTCCACCTCCGCCGTCCAATCACCTTCTCCACCTTCCGCTGCAGCCAACACCGCGCAATCACACTTCATCCAACGCATCTCCGGCAATCTCCGCCGCGTCGGACACCGTAAAACAAGTGATATCGGCGAATTGTCAGATTGCACCGTCACGCTCCGCCGCGTGATCGGTGGTACAACCACGCGCCGGTGTAGTAACGGCGAGGTTCCGCCGCCAGTGGCGGCGCCGGCGAAAATCTGGCGGGAAATCGCCGACATGGTGGAAAAATATCTGGATTTGTTTTTATTATTTTTTTATTGTTTTTTTTGGGGTTTTTTTTTGGGTTTTTTTGTTTTACTCCCTCCGAGTTCCTATTATTGTCTCACTTTCCTTTTTAGGCTGAGTTTGATTTTTGTCCCACTTTTCTTTTTAGGCCATCAATGTGTGGTTCAGAATTACTCTCCCATTTCTCTCTCTTCCTCCTTCTTTTTTCAACCACTCATTTCTTCTTCCTTATTTTTCACCTCAAAACCTTATGGGACAATAATAGGAACTCGGAGGGAGTATTATTTTACGGTTGACAGATTAACTGAATGGTGGGCTGCTGTGAGAGGAGTGCCGAGTGAGAGGTATATATATATATATAGGCAAGTCAATATATCCGTCATATTGTTATAACGGGTCAAATATTTATTCATTTAGTATAATAAAACAAAAATATTGTTATTATTCCCTTCCTATTGAAATAATTTTATTATCAAAAAATTGAAAATGACACATTAATATTTGTTTCAATTTTTTTTTTTTTTTTGCATAAAAGTATTTTAATTTCGTAAATATTTGTGGAAATATATGTAATTAGGTACCGAATAATCATCGAAAAAGTAAAACAAATTTCACCAAAACATTATAAAACAATATACCGTGTTTATCGAACTAAATGGTACGAGTAATATTGTTATAAGGGGTCAGATATTTATTAATTTAGATTAAAAAAAATATATTATTACTCCATTTTATTGAAATAATTGTCGTTTAGAATTCTTCCCAATTAATAAACAAAAAAAAACAATATCGAAATGGCTATCCTTGAAAATTTAATAAAACCTACGGTATTAATATTTGCACCAATTCTTGTTTTTTTTTTTTCCCATTTCGTGAAAATATATGATTAGATCCAAAAAAATCATGAAAAACTGTCGATAAAATACAAAAAAAAAAAAAAAAATCTCCAAGACGGCAATTATTTCAATATTAGTTACTACTATATATATGATCGATATACCATATTTATTAAATTAAATGGATAATATTTAATCCATTATAATAATACGATAGATGACTCATCACTGATAAAGCTAATTGATGGTGTCATGGATGAGGGAATGAAGGAAGGAAAAAAGATGACTAGATTAGTTGTACTTTTTGTGAGTATTAATGGACATAAACTAAAGTGATGAAAAGGGGAAAAAAGGGGGAATTTTTTAAAATGATTTCAAGTAGGAGAAGTAAAGATGATATATTCTACTTTAATTGATAGTGATATTTTTAAAATCCCGATTTTTCCCGCTTAATTTGAGTTCAGCTCGATTCAGTTCAGTTCAAAACAATTCAATTCAATCCGATAATCAATGTGTCATACACGAGATATATCCCGAGCCTAGAAATCGTCTGTAACGCCCCAACCACCACTTGCGAACTGTGGTATCACTTGTGGCGCTCAACAGGCTGTGTACTGACCCTACAATCATGAGCCAATCACGAGCCGAGACATCGTCTGTTAGGTTGTGTACTGGCCCCACACCACTTGTGAACTTGTGAATTGTGGTATCACTTGTGGCGCTGAACAGGCTGTGTACTGACCCTACAATCACGAGCCTAGACATCGTCTGTTTAGCCACCACTTGTGAACAGTGGTATCAGGCTGTGCACTGGCCCCACAAACCAACATGGTGATTTCTGGTGCACTTTGTTGATATGGAGAGTATTATCGATCCCTTTAAGGACTCATCTGAACCTCTTACACAATATCCAATATACTTTCATCTCATCGTGACTACATCCAATCTCTTTAAACTCGAGGTATTACATCGTCACACTATCATCCATCATACACAAAACCGATGGAAAACCCGCGTTGTACAAAAAAAAAAAACTTGACCTAATCGATCTAATCTCAATCGTGCTAATCCTCCTCGTCGCTCTCGGTTCTACATTCTTGGTAATCCGACAACTCTTCGGGAGGATCGTAGACGAACTTCCCCGGGAAAAGCTCGAGAAAGTCGGCTTTGACCTTCTCTCTTAGTTCGGGGTATGAAAAGAGACCTTTCATGATGACACGGTAAGGAAGCGAGAGAGGTGGGTCGGGTGACCGTCTCATCTCGTCGTAGATCTCCATCGCTTCATCGGGAAGTCCGTTGTCGAAAAACGCCCTAACGAGGTCACCGAACGTGTGTTGATCAAATAACACTTGTTCTTGCTTCAAGTCCGCCCACACGTGCTTTGCTTCGTCGACTTTTTTGTTTCTTGCAAGCGTCATGAGCATGTCCCGGTAGAAGAACATGTCGGGTCGGTACCATATCTCTTTACGCACCACCTCGTATAACTGAAGCAATCATACAAATCCCGAGATTAGACAACGAATGTGAGAACCCAATGATTAGTTAGCAATGCAAACCGAGAGAATCTTAATGTTATGTACTAATGTCGGGATTTGCACTGGATGACTCTCGGTATGTCGACATCGACAGTCATCCAAGAGTATGAGCTCAGCTCTACATTTTCCAAATACTACGAAGCTACTACCGGTGTCCGTTCAACAGAGCAATGATCGTCCACAAATCACAATCAAATAAATCTCGACATCCCAACATATAGCAATCGCCAAAAAAATCCCAACTTAGAATAATGGTCTTACACGATAACTTGTGAACTCGGAAAAGTACTACCCCAACCATAACTAGCCAGACAAAATGCATCCCATAATCATCCATTTTCGCAAAACCGATGATAGTATAAATGATCAACCAAACCTTAATCTATACACTCGACGTTATAAAATTGCACAATTATCACATTTCCAGGAAATTTGATGTTTAAATTGAGTACTCCCTCCGTTCCAATGAATTGTTTGTCTTTCTTTTTGGCACTAAGGGTAAGGGATCCAATGAGAAAACGACATGTGGAGCAAAACTCATTAAAAGGGTCAAATTACATATAAAAAGCATTCCTAAAATAGAAAGGCAAACAATTCATTGAGACGTCCCAATATGAAATAGGCAAACAATTCACTGGGACGGAGGGAGTACAATTTAGGCATAACAATGAAATGAAAACTACGCCAATTCTCAAATAAGACGGTATCACAATAAGTTTACCGTTTACGGTGACAACTCTCACGTAATGGCGGTTACCAACTCGGTTTTTAGTGAATTATAGACCTTGTCTCACACTAAGCTTATGCGCGAAACGGTCTTAGAGGAGATTAACCACAACATTAACCATTTCATAATTTGCATAAACATCACAATTTCAACAACAAATAACCAAAGTTTATAAAAAGTTACACTGATTTTCAAATGAGACAGTCTATCATGTCGGTTTTTAGTGAATTACTAAAATTCAAAGTTCAATCTTGAGTAAAACGAGACCATATTCTGTAAATTCCAACACTACCAACATCGTAAAATCGCATAAAAGTCATAATTTTAAGAACAAATAACCAAAGTTTATAAAAGTTACACTGATTTTCAAATGAGACGGTCTATCATGTCGTTTTTAGTGAATTATAGAATGCGTTTCAAACTAAGTTTATGAGCGAGACCAAATTCCAACACTACCCACATCATAAAATTGCATAAAAATCACAATTTCAACAACAAATAACCAAATTATCCATAAACTTAAAGCTCAATCTTGAATAAAATTGCATAAATATCACAATTTCATTACTACAAATAACCAGAATTTATTAAATTTAAAGCTAATTTCAACTTTTTGAGCAAACTGATTTTCAAATGAGAGGGTCTATCATGTCGATTTTTAGTGAATTATAGAACGTGTTTCACACTAAGCTTATGAGTGATACCGTGTTACACGAGACTTACTCAAATTAAAAGTTCAATTGAGACCGTATTCTCTAAATTCCAACACTACCCACATCATAAAATTGCATCAAAATCATAAATTCAACAACAAATAACCACATTTTCCATAAAATTAAAGCTCAATCTTGAATAAAACTGCATAAATAATCACAATTTCATAAACAAATAACCAGAATTAATTCAATTTAACCCTAATTTTGAGCAAAAGAATCAGACCTTCATGGAGAGAAACACTTGATCTTGGCGCTGAAATTCAAAGAGAACAGAAACAAGATCAGATTTAAGCAATCGAGATACATTAGTTTTCATAAATTTATGAAGACGAACTGGATTTGATTGAAGCCGTTTCATTTCTTTTGCGACAATTAATCCCTCTTTCCCAATTTCCTTCTTTCTTCTCCATATTGATATACTTGGGTTCCTCGACGACGCGAAATCTGTGCTTGTTCTTGTTGTGATTTGATTGATTAATTGATTTGGGATTGGTGGGTTGATTTGGGGATTAGGGTTTAGGGTTTTAATAGAAATTGGGGATTTGGGGATTAATTGAAGTAGTAGTAGTAGTGTCGTACGACTTGATCTAATCATAGTTATATTCATAGTTAGTGTTTGTGTGTTATGGCCTTTTATGGGTTAAGTGTAGTTTTAATATCGACTCAGATTCAGACTCGGATTATCGACCACTCGAGTATCAGGGGTGTTCAAAAAGTGACCCGGACTGGTAAACCCGACCGACCTGAACCGTATGGTCTAGACCAGGTCACATACTGGTCCGACCCGCGGGTCTTCAAAAACTTGGTTGCCGGTCCGTGGTTCGGTCCGATCCACTTTTCCGGTCCGGTTCGGTCTTAAAGAGAGTCTGGTCCGGTCCGGTCCACGGGTTTAGGTTTTGTGGGTAGCCGGTCCGTGAGTCAATCCGGTCCGGTCTGGGTTTGGACCGGTGAACACCCCTATCGACTCTTGTAGGTCTGGGTCTGGGTCCGGTCCGGTCCACTTTTCCGGTCCGGTCCGGTCTTAAGAGAGTCTGGTCCGGTCCGGTCCACGGGTTTGGATTTTGTGGGTAGCCAGTTCGCGAGTCAATCCGGTCCGGTCTGGTCTGGGTTTGGACCAGTGAACACCCCCTCTCGACCGTACTTTGAGGTAACAACCGGAAGATTCGACCGTGACAAACCGATGATCGGATTATGATCAAGATTTGGACATGCCCATGATAATCAAAGCAATGGATGCAATAAAACTACTAAAAATTAAGGTGCAAGTAATTGAATTACTACTTAAAAAAAAATCTATTTTGTATAAATAATTAACTAAAAATAAATAAATTCTATTTTGTATAAATAATTAACTAAAAATAAATAATTTTTTATAAATACCGTGCATACATGCACACGGGGTCTATACTAGTTAAAATTATTAATTCCTTTGCATCAAGTTTTCGGTTTCCACCAGTCGGTATGGATTCGGTATCATAATGGTAATTGAACGAGGGCTTAAGCGACAGGGAGCTCGGAATGCAACTGTTGAAGTTCAGCAAGAAATTCATTGCAGGAAATCCCGTCTTCTTCTGCAGGAACACCATCAGAAAACGCAGGCAAACTGTCAACCAAATTACAGTCGGACGAATGACAAATGCATGCAAAAATCGTTCTTCTGATATCTGCACTCAGCGTAACATCATCGTCTGCCATCTTCTGAAGCACCTGAATCACGCCCTTTGTTTCGCCTTCCAGACAGTAACCCGTGAGCAAAGAATTATAAACATTGCAGGAAGGTTTGAAGTCATTCAGTACCATCCTGTCAAAAACACGTTGAGCTTCGTTCATCTGTCCGTTCATGGAGAATCTCTCGATCAAGGTCGAGAAGAACGCAGCGTCAGGGTTAACACCACATTCAAACATTTGTGTTATCAATGTTTTTGCATACTCGAAATCACCGGCTTTAAACGCTCCATTAATCAATGCAGTGAAGGAAACGATATCAGGTTTGTGACCCGTTTTTTCCTGCATGGTATCGAATAACCCCCTCGCTTGGTCGAAACTACTTTCCCTGCATAAACTCGACATCAATGTATTGTAGTCGACTAAACTCGGTTCCTGCAATTTCAAGAAAACACCTTTCGCAATGTTAACCATCTGCAACCTGCAGAACCCGTCAATCAGAATGCTATACATTTGAGAATCAGGAGAAAATTTCGAGTCAGTAACGTGTTTCCAGAGCTCTATCGCTTTCTCGACATTCCCCTCTTTCAAATACGCTCCAATAACCGTGGTATACGTGACTAAATCGGGGTGTACACCAGAGGCAACCATTTTATCATACAATGCAACAGCTTCGTCGAAACAATCTTTCCTGCAAAGACCCGAAATCATTATATTATAAGTCACAGCATCGGGTTTCAGGTAAACATCATCCTGGAAAACCGATTTGAAAACCTGCAATGCATCGTCTACTTTCCCGAGCGAGCACAGACCCTGTAGTATCCCACTGTAGGTAAACTTATCGGGTTTTTTCCCGGAATTCTTCATCATTTTCAACACTTCGAAAGAATCCTGAACTAAACCTTCGTTACAAAGAGCATTAACGACGGTATTATAGATAATTACGTCAGGCTCGATGTTCTTCTTTTTCATCAGTTTTAGCATGGTTAATGCTTGGGTACCCTTCCTGTGAAGGCAAAGGTTCTTAACTAGACCGATGTAGGTATGTGCGTCAGGCAAAACACCCATCTCTGTCATTTCAGTAACGAATCCTGCAGCATCTTCCCACCGTCCCATCTTAGCTAAACCCTGCACCAAACTCGAGTAAGTCATTACATTCGGAGTCAACCCGTTTTCTAGCATCTCGGTCAAAAGTTCTTTCCCTTTCGATACATTTCCTACTTTGCAAAACCCGTTAATTAGGGCACTATAAGCAACCACATCGACACAAACACCGTTTTTCTTCATCTTTTCCATCACACACATCGCTTCATCGACTTTACCATCCTTGCATAACCCGTCTAAAAGCGAGGTATACGATCTCACGCTCGGACAACAACCCTCTTCCTCCATTCGATCCAACAAATCTACGGCCTTTACAAGCTTCTTTGTCTTGCATAGTCCATTGATCACGGTGTTATAGCTAATAACGTCCGGAACCACCGAATTCCTAAGCATGTCGTTCAAAACACACATTGCACGGTCGACATCCCCGTTTTCACAAAAACCCTTTAGCATAAGATTCATAACGTAGACATTAACGCCAAAACCCCGCTTCATGATCGACCCCACGACCCCTAATGCATAACAAGGCTTACGAATATACACAAAGTAGTCAACCAAAACCGAGAGCGAAAGAAAAAACGGTCTCACGCCTACACGGGTCATTTTATCATACACCGCGAAAGCTAGTTCAACCTTCCTCGACTTCCTCAACGTATTAATAAGAAAGTTACAGGTTTCATCCGACGGGGTTTTCCCCGAGTCCACAGCATCATCAAAGACCGAAACAGCTGAGCAAATCGAGTCCGAGTTTTCACACAGGGATAGTATTTTACCATCTACACTAACGATTCGAGAAACGGTCGAAATGGGTTTTAATTGTGTATAACAAAGAGCATATGAACGAGGGTTTATGAAGAACATTCTCTTAGACATTTCAACAAACAGTTGGTGTGCAATGTTTAGAAAAACTCAGAATTGAGTTTTTTTGAGAAATTAAATACAGTACAAGGGTTTATCATGTGATTTAACAATAGTATCGAGAAATTATATGTTTTTTTTTATGAAGGAAACAATTGAAATTCAATCAGGGATTTAGGGTTCGTTATAGTGGTTATACAACTGATTTTTGAAAAGGGGAGGTAGAGTTGATGTGAGATACTGAGATGAACGAACTAAACGGATTTTGTAATTTTGTGTTTGTTTTCGATCCGACCCGACAAAATCGATCCGGATAATCCGATCTCAAACGATTCGAATTTGGACTTTAATAGAAAACCCGATTTCAAACGACTCGACTCACTCGATTCCGTAATGGTCGTTATTAGGGCTGTTCACCGGTCCAAACCCGGACCGGACCAGACCAGACTAGATTGACCCGCAGACCGACAACCTCAAAAATCCAAACCCGCGGACCAAACCGGTTAACAAAGAAACCTGGACCGGAACTGACCGGACCCTCTTAAGACCGACCGTAAAAATACACTACATTTGGTTTTTCTGAGTGTCGACCGGACCGGACCGTGGGCCGGTCACCAAGATTCCAAACGACTTGACTCACATGGCACGATCATATACGACCGGAATGATCATTGTTCCGTAATGGTCGTTATTTTTTCTAAATAATTTGATAACTATGAGTAGGGCTGTTCACCGGTTCAAACTCGGACCAGACCATACTAGATTGACTCGCAGACCGACAGCCTAAAAAATCCAAACCGGTTAACAAATAAACCTGGACCGGAACTGACCGGACTCTCTTAAGACCGACCGTAAAAATACACTACATTTGGTTTTTCTAAGTGTCGACCGGACTAGACCGCAGGCCGGTCACCAAGATTTGGCGACCCGAAGACCGGGCCGGTATGTGCCCGATCCGGACCACTTTTTGAACACCCCTAACTACGAGTATTAAGCAGATAAGCGAACCCGTTCATGAAATTACCAGTCCAAAACTCTCACCATCGATCGTTTTGCCAACCCGCGTACAAAACCGGTTAACAAAGAAATCTGGACCGGACCCACTTAAGACCGGACCAGACCGTAAAAATACACTAAATTTGTTTTTTGTTTTTTGTTTTTTTAAATGTGGACTGTACCGGACCGGACACCAGGTTGTTGCCGACCCGGAGACCAGACCGGTATGTGCCCCGGTTCGGTTTGCGGTCTAGGCCACTTTTCGAACACCTCTAACTACGAGTATTAAGCAGATAAGCGAACCCGTTCATGAAATTACTAGTCCCAAAACTCTCACCATCGATCGTTTTGCAAATGGGTCAACAACCTGATCAGGGTCGGAGGTAATTCAACTTGGGTCAAGTCGGATGGATACGCTTTATTTCGAAGGAGTTAAATTTATTTTATTTTTTTTTTTTTTCATAGAGACAAATTTTGAATCGATCGTTTAAAATTTTAAACGGATATATTTATCGTAACAAATACCAGCTCGGAAATTTTTTTTAAAAAAAAAAAAAAAATTGTATTGGACACTTGCCTCATTGTTTTATAGCGAGCTAGACAAAAGAGTTGGGGGGGAGACACAATGGACTGGCGGCCTGATATTTGGCCCAGAATATCATCAATTTGGCGCCCACTTTTAGGAGGAGGACCAATAATGTACAACTCACTTGTGAACACAACCACCTAGCTATCGTCTTCAGGACTCGTTTGAGATGACGGTAATTATCTGATACAGTATTTCATATTTACTGATAGGAGTGTTCAAAAAGTGACCCGGACTGGTAAATCCGACCGTTCGGTTCGGTCAGGTCCGTGGGTCTCCAAAAACTTGGTTGCCGTCCGCGGTCCTGTCCACACTTCAAAAAATTAATCAAATTTAGTGTATTTTGTCGGTCCGGTTCGGTCTTAAGAGGGTCCGATCCGGGTTCTTTGTTAACCGGTCCGGTCCGCGGGTTTCGGTTTTTTGGGTTGCCGGTCTGGGTTTGGACCGGTGAACACCCCTACTTACAGATTAATATAATTCAAAATACGGTTTTGTTAAATACAATTCTTAGGGTTGTATTTAAGAAATTAAAAATTTCCTAAATTGGTATAAACCTAGAAATTGAAAACCAAATTGCACAAAAATTGATGTAATTAATGCATACATCAAAAACTTTTTTTCCTTTTTTGTTATCTTACATACAGCTCTAAGGGCTGTATTTGTCAATTTTCTTCAAAATAATATTTCATCCGTTCCAATCAATTATATGCATTTGGTTTTGAACACTATTGTGAGAAGATTTTTCGATATAACTCTATATTGTAATGCGACTAAATAATCTCAATTATTTTCTTCTTATTTCAAACTTTCTTTTTAGATCTTAAACTAGCATCACAAACTATTAATCTCATTTATTTTCTTCTTATTTCAAACTTCGAGTTCCCTAAATAATTATCAAAATTATCTTTAGTAATTTCAATGGAATTACCAAAAAGACAAATCTTAAAAAGGGATCAAATAATGGTGCATAGGAATTAGCATATTTTGTGTCATTAGTCCTTATCTATAATAAAATAATATTCCCTCCATTACAAAATATAAGTAGTTTAAGGTATTTGCACATTTATTAAGAAAATGTTTAAAATGGATATTAAGCTGCTTTGGAAATTGAATAAACTCTCTTTAACCAATAAAATGAGTTTTACTGCATTGAAAAATGTAAAACAACTCATAAAAAGTAAAATTTTCAATTCTCTAAAACTACCTATATTATGTAACGGAGGGAGTAAAATATTTGTAGCAATAAATTATAAATAAATAAATAAAAGTAATTAAATAAACAAAAAAAACACACAAAAAAAGAGTACAAAACATGTACAAATAAAACAAATTTATCATTTTTAGATAAATCTAATAATAAAAAAGGGTATAAATAAAATAGTAAAAAAAATGTTATTTCAATGAGTTATTGAGAAACCGTCTCTTCCTGAATGTCATGAAAATATAAAACCTTTGCTTAGTTGAGTAAGCAATGGTCAATGGACCAAACTTGACAAAGACTCAAACTATAACAACCTACCAAATATACCAAATACAAAAACATAAATACTTTGACATCTTTCTTAATCACACATCTCACAAAACTTTAATTTAATCCTCCCCAAAAAAGGCACTTGGAAAAATGTGAAAATACACTTGTACTCTACCTAATCTCTCATTTAATAATATCACACCCACATTCATCAACTCCCAAGTACAAATTAATTAATTATTGAGTAATTAATTTAAAATTATGACTAAAAAAGATAAATTAATTTTAAATTATGCATAAAAAATAAAATAAAATCAAACATTAATGATATTGATATATGTATAAATTTGTCATATATTTTTTTTATTTTGATTTCACTTTAGAAAAATGAATTTAATTATTATTTACAACCCTTAAAATTGTACTCCCTCCGTTCCAACAAATTATATACATTTGTTATTTATACTATTGACAAGTAGGATGAATTTTCGATATAAATTCTACGTAATATATAAGATAAAATTTATTCATGTGAGATCTTGTTTAAATCGTCTAATCGAATACATTATGAATAATATCAAATTTTTATAATTATTAGTATTACGTAACTAAAAATATAGACAAAAGAAAATGAGTATCGACATATGTGCATAAAGCAAATGGATACAAATTGTTGGAACGGAGTGAATACGTATTTAATATTATCCTTGAGACTAAAAAAAATAAATTAATTTAAAATTATGCATAAAAAATAAAATAAAATCAAACATTAATGATATTGGTAGATATGCATAAATTTGATATGCATTTCTATTTTGATTTCACTTTAGAAAATGAATTTAATTATTATTTACCGTCCTTAAAACTGTGTTCAACGTTATCCTTAATTAATAAGTGTGATATGATATATTGATAATTTGATATGGGAGAAATATTTCCAAATGAAAAATAAAACTCAAATAAATGTCATAATATATGATCAATCCCGCCATAAATATTCTTTTAAATTAGTTGATACTCTGTATTAAATAACGACAAGACATTAAACTAAAAACGATAATTGCTTGTTCATTTAAGCGTGTTACACCTTACCATATACAACTGGTCTTACCTTAGAAGGAACGATTAATTACTGTAGTTGATTGTCAAACGAAGTTTTCGAAGGTAACTATTACTCTGTCCACACATAAAAAGTTATACAACAACGATAATTGCTTACTCATTTGAACGAGTCAACAACACGCGGTACAACATTCACAAATCTTACTCTAAAATGAACCAATTATTAGACAGTTGTCAAGTGAATGTATCTAAAGGTGACTAACCGATTATTTCACTTTCTGCACCAAAAAAAACCCACAGCAACGATAACTGCCTGTTCATCTGAGTGAGTCACCACTGACCATACACCGATCTTACTCCAAAAGGAACCGATTATTATTAAAAAGTTGTCAAGTGAATGTCCCTGCAGATGACTAACCGACTATTCCACCGTCCACACCCAAAAAACCCTACAATAACGATAACTGCTTCTTCGTTTGAGTGCGTTATCACTTACCATACACGGATCTTACTTCATGCACGCACTGCTGCTTGTCTATTCAGTAGACATAGAGCGCGCGAGTTTATACGATATTTACCCACTAGTTTTTCATTTTTTTTAAACTCAAATTATATTAGAAGAAATTAGCGGATAATCGAGATACTTATTGTTATTATTGTCCACACTCCCTTAGCGATCCCAAAATTATCTGGACTTTAATAATAATAATAATAATAATAATAATAATATTATTATTATTATTATTATTACTATTATTATTCATTATTCATTATTATTATTATTATATTAATACTCGCTCCGCTCCATTTAATTATTTACCTTTGTTTTTTCACACTTCTCCGTGCACGTTTTCTTATATCCATATCTTTAGTTACAAATTTATAAAAATAAAATAAAATTGATATTTATATTATTATATGAGTAGGTCAGTAACAGTGGTACCAAACCTAATAGAAGTAGTTACGATTAACATGTATACAAATATAAAGAGGATATGCTTCTTATAAAAAACAGATACAAAACAAAGTTGTCACTTAAAGATACGAATAGAACATAGAGTGGTACTGAAGAGTGGTTTCTCAATAAGTTACTGAGAGACCGTCTCTCCTAAGATTTTGTGTTATTATATACTCCATATTAGAAGTTATATTGAAATTTTTTTACTCAGTTAAAAAATCAAACCGTAAAAAAATCAAATAAAACAGAGAAATATTATTTATCGTAAATTTATTTTAAATGTTTTTAATTTTTTTAAATTTTATTTTAAATGTTTTTAATATTTTTAAATTTATTATTTTAATATTTTTTAAATTTATTATTCATTTTAATATTTTTTAAATCTTGCAAGAAAAGCTATAGTGTATGCTTTAATTTTGTCTTTTTTTTTCTACTTCCATTACCACTCACTCCTCCTCCTCCTCTTCCCTCTCACTCATCTTTTTCCCCCAATTTCCCCCCTTCACTTTACTCTTTTTCTCAATCCAAAACCCTAATTTCCGTCACTTCACCATCTCCGATCTCTCGTGTTCCTCGCTGAGTCGACTCAATGCCTCACTCGGCACTCGATTCACTCGCATTGTGTATAATCTGTACAATTTGAACTGTATGCGGTTGTAATTGTTGAAGTAGTTGATTATTGTGATTAATTTGGTTGAAATTTGAGGATTGTTGAGTTTTGAGGTAGGAAGGAGGAAGGAGTAAGAGGAGCTACTGATGTGCATCAATGGCGGCTTTTGAACGTCCTAGACTTGGTCCTTCCAATACGGTGCCGTTTTTGTCGTTTTATTTTTTTTTTTGATTTTTTTTTTTGTTTGATTGTGAGGTATTGAACTATTGATTAATTGATGCTTTGTTACTGTGAACAATTTTGTTGAATTTGAGCTAGTTAGAAGCTGTTGACGTGCTACAATGGCGGATTTCGAACGTCGTAGACTCGGTCCGCCGAATACGGTGCCGTTTTTGTTACTGTAGCTTGCAGCTTGCGTTTCAAGTTTGATTTTGATTTAATTGCTGCATTGTTACTGTAAATAATTTTGTTGAAGCGGTTGATGTGCTACAATGGCGGATTTCGAACGTCGTAGACTCAGGTCCGCCGAATACGGTGCCGTTTTTGTTACTGTAGCTTGCAGCTTGCGTTTCAAGTTTGATTTTGATTTAATTGCTGCATTGTTACTGTAAATAATTTTGTTGAAGCGGTTGATGTGCTACAATGGCGGATTTCGAACGTCGTAGACTCAGGTCCGCCGAATACGGTGCCGTTTTTGTTACTGTAGCTTGCAGCTTGCGTTTCAAGTTTGATTTTGACTTAATTGCTGCATTGTTACTGTAAATAATTTTGTTGAAGCGGTTGATGTGCTACAATGGCGGATTTCGAACGTCGTAGACTCAGGTCCGCCGAATACGGTGCCGTTTTTGTTACTGTAGCTTGCAGCTTGCGTTTCAAGTTTGATTTTGACTTAATTGCTGCATTGTTACTGTAAATAATTTTGTTGAAGCGGTTGATGTGCTACAATGGCGGATTTCGAACGTCGTAGACTCGGTCCGCCGAATACGGTGCCGTTTTAGTTACTGTAGCTTGTGTTTTAAGTTTGATTTTGAGGTGTTTGTTAATTGCTGCATTGTTATTGTAAATATTTTTGTTGAATTTGAGCTAGTCAGAAGCTGTTGATGTGCTACAATGGCAGATTTCGAATGTGGTAGACTCGGTCCGCCGAGCACGGTGCCGCTTTTGTTACTGTAGCTTGCGTTTTAAGTTTGTTTTTGTTTTTGAGGCGTTAGTTAATTGCCGCATTGTTATTGTTAAATTAATGGCTTGTTGTGAATAATTTTGTTGATTTGAGCTGGTCAAAAGCTGCTGATGTGCTACAATGGTGGATTTTGAATGTCTTAGTCTTACGGTGCTGTTTTTGCTATTGTAGCTTACATTTTTAAGATTTTAATTGATTTTGAGGTGTTAAATGTTAATTAATCGCTGAATTGACATAGTATGACTGTTGATAATTTTTAGAAGGTTGTGCTTGAGTTGTAGTATTTGAAGATTTCTAAGGATTGTTTAGTTGATTATATGTGGATAAAGAAGAGTGTACTATGGTGATTATATGAGCGAAAACCGCGGTTGTTGGAAAGAAATGCATAGGTTTAGGGGTGAGTGATTCGAGGTTGGATGATTTCGATTGTGTTTGGGTAAAGCAGAGTGTATAATGGTGGGATCGAATGAGTGATAATCGCGGTTGTTGTAAGAAAATGCATAGGTTTATTGACGTGGTTTGAGGTATTGATAGTTTTAAAGTTTTGATGAATTCGATTGTGTTTGGGTAAAGCAGAGTGTATAATGGTGGGATCGAATGAGTGATAATGACGGTAGTTGGAAGGAAATGCATAGGTTTATAAGTAGGGTGTATGATGGTTGATCAAATGGGTGATAATAGCGGTTTTTGGGAGAAAATGCGTAGGTCTATGGGTGAGCGATTTGAGGTTTTGATGATTTCTAAGTTCTGCTGAATAGATTGTGTTTGCGTAAAGCAGAGTGTATAATGGTGGGAGAATGAGTGATAATTTCGGTTGTTGTAAGAAAATGCATAGGTTTGTTGATGGGGATGGGTTGATGTATTGATAGTTTTAAATTTTTTTGAATCAATTGTGTTTGGGGTAAGCAAAGTGTATAATGGAGTGATCGAATTAGTGATAATCGCGGTAGTTCCGTAGTTGGAAGTAAATGCATAGGTTTATAATTGAATGATTCGACGTTTGATGTTTTCTAGGTTCTGCTGAATTGACTGTGTTTGGATAATTTAGGGTGTATGATGGTGATCAAATGAGTGATAATAGCGGTTTTTGGGAGAAAATGCTTAGGTCTATGGGCGAGCGATTTGAGGTTTTGATGATTTCTAAGTTCTGCTGAATAGATTGTGTTTGCGTAAGCAGAGTGTATAATGGTAGGATTGAATGAGTGATAATTTCGGTTGCTGTAAGAAAATGCATAGGTTTATTGATGGATGGGTTGAGGCATTGATAGTTTTTCTGAATCGATTGTGT
This sequence comes from Agrostemma githago, assembly GCA_958450325.1. NCBI lineage: Eukaryota > Viridiplantae > Streptophyta > Magnoliopsida > Caryophyllales > Caryophyllaceae > Agrostemma > Agrostemma githago. Next base: position 82,587,137 of record OY288240.1, read on the forward strand.
TTGGGGTAAGCCAAGTGTATAATGGTGGGATCGAATGAATGATAATCGCGGTAGTTGGAAGGAAATGCATAGGTTTATGGATGAATGGTTTGAGGCATTGATAATTTCAAAGTTTTTGCTGAATTGACTGTGTTTGATAGGTGAGGCCGTGAGGGCGTGTTGTTGTGATAAAATGAGTGATGATAGCGCTTTTCGGGAGAAAATGCATAGATTTTTTGGTGAATGATTCGAGGTTTTAATGATTCCTAAGTTCGGCTAGATTGATTGTATTTGGATAAAGCAGAGTGTATTACGGTGATCAAATGTGTGATAGTCAAATTTATTGGAAGGAAATGCGTAGGTTTATGGATGAACATTTTGAGGTATTGATAATTTCAACGTTTTCCTGAATTGATTGTGGTAGGGTAAAGCAAAGTGTATAATGGTGTGATCAAATGGGTGATAATCACAGTTTTTGGGATGAAATGCATAGGTTTATGGTGAACGGTTTGAGGTACAATGATTTCTAAGTGAATAAAGTAGGGTGCATTATGGATTTACGGTGATCAAATGAGTGATGATTATGTTTTTGTGTGGAGAAAACACAGGTTGATGGGTGAACAGTTTGAGGTTTTGATGATTAGTTAGTTCTAGTGAATTGATTGGGTTTGGATAAAACTGAGTGTATTGTCATGATCAAATGAGTGATAATCGCATTTTGTGTGTGGAGAAAACGCGTAGGTTTATGGGTGAACAGTTTGAGGTTTTGATGATTTATAAGTTCAGGTGAATTGATTGTATTTGGATATAGCCGAGTGTATTGAAATGATCAAATGAGTGATAATCGTGGTTGTTGGAAGGAAATGCATATGTTTATGGGTGAACCATTGGAGGTTATGGTTAGTAAAGTAGGGTAGATTAACAGTTTCCTTATGGCTAATTGATAATCACGGATTAATTACCAGTTTTTTTTACCGATCATTAGCTGTCTAAGAAAGAGGGCTACGATCTTAATTTTAGAGTTTAGGGACTAGGGTTGATAAGCTACGGGGTTATGTGGGGTTATGGAGTCTGCAGTCGCATTTCCGTGTTGTGATCATAAAATGGTGGCTCTGTTAACCTTGATGAACAATCTGATTTTGCTGAC